>OX637782.1:2296735-2977040 GCA_951802395.1 Volvariella surrecta | reverse complement strand
TGAGGTAGAGACGCGAGTAACGGGTACGGTATATACTTTTACAGGGGTGGTACACATTGAAAAACAGGGAACGAGTTACAACGTGAGCGCGAAGGATGTGGCAATATAAGTACAACAAGTGAAAAAAAAGGAGCGAAGATGATAAACATACAATGGCCCAATATTACCCGCAGATACCGTAGAAATCTGATACTGTTTACGGAGGTCGTACAAACGGATGAGGAGAGTAGTAGGCAAGACATGCATAAATGAGCGGTCACAGTGAGGATACTTGGGGTCGCTGTGGCAGAGACTGGCGTATATCCAAAAACTAGGTAACGAACGAGGCATGGAAGGAATCTATAGAATTCAACCTCAAGGTACCAGATGCGCTGCTGACCGACGAGCATGTGATAACCTATAGCTGCTCTTCTTCAAGCTTTGGAAGGGCCATAGTCATCAATCGGGGAGGGGCGGGCAAAGGAATGGGATGGATACGGGGTGTAGATATATCTGGTTTAATATGGTGATGGTGGTGGGAGGAAGGAGCGGGGACTGTGGGAGCGCTGGACTCCTGTCCGCGATTAGCGGATTTCACCTCATCGTCCAGACGCAAGTTCTCGAGATGCTCAACGGGCAGGTCTGAGAGGAGAAGAAAGCCTAGGGAAAGCTCAATCGAAGGGAACAAAGGAGAGGGGCGTTAACTGACCATTCCAGTCCGCTGTGGCAAAAGGTACTTCTAGGGAGTCCAAATCGTCGTCCAACGCGTCAAGCAATCCACCAGTTACGTTGCTAGAGTTGTCATGCGTAGCCATCGTCGCAGAAAGTGTGCAATTTAGTGAAATGATTGAGGACGAGAGAGAGAAGGACGATGGGAGTTCGGAACCAAGAAGGGACTCAAGGGAGTACAGAAAAGAAAGACAGACCGACGGGACGCGTCGCTTAAGTATACCCCGGTGATCAACAATAACGAAATGGCCTTAACGGAGAACAGCCTAAAAACATAGTTTGATATCGTTCGTTACCACAAAGTACGTTTACTTTCTGCAGGTGCCCTAAATTGAGATACATGATTGTAACGAGGCGTCCTATCTACCAATTAATTCCGGAGATCAAAATCTTACCAAAGATATAGATTGATTTTGTTTTGTTCAACCGTCGGGGCAGACATCCTGTGCACGTTACACTGTGCAGCAACACTTTTCATAGCGACAATGAAAGAGGGAGGTACAAAAACAATCTCCCGTGCAGATGCGCCACAGGTTGACTAGATGTGACTGCGCCACGTATGGGTCACATTGCCTGATTGGACTGCGGTGTTCAACGTCCAACATGGTACCAAATCAAGTTGGTTCCCGTGATGCAGCGTAATGGTTTAACCCATACAAGACGAATTCGTATCATTAGGCTCTTCCGAGGTGATACTGTAGTACGACACCGTTGATAGATCGTACTACTTCGGAGCTTGCTTCGGACAGTGGACACTTAGGCTGGTAATTCACTGAAATAGCTGGGATTGAGCATCAAAAGCCCCGAGTCCGTCCGAATTGCTCGGTTTATGACATTGACAACTGTCCATGTTGTATCCAAAGGGGCACGAATTGCTCCAACTTGAGAGTATAACATCGCAAGTGGATCGTATACTTTCCTATTTTAGACGCCGTCCATCGTACTCCGGTGACAGATCGTGTATTGAAACGGGAAAATCCTCGGACTATGGAACAATGGTCCCTATTCAAAAATCTTCGTCCAGCATCAAACCCCACAGTTAGTGATGGGAGACCAGATGCATACTCAGATACTTCCGCCGTCAATCAGTCGCTCAATGCCAATAATGGATTGAATACTGGCCGACGGACATTTGCAAATGATCGCACACTATTGATGCATTGCTAGTTTCATCCAGACGGAATGTCGAGTCAGTACATCAATAATCAAGTTACGTTACCCTAGCACATACTTTGTATAACCAGCCGTGGTTTGTGAAATCACCGTGAAGGATACAACTTTCAAACCAATGGCCGTCCGGCCTGAGTACGGCGGTTCAACCGTTTTGTCCGAACAAAAATCACATGTGCTGGAGTTTGGGGAATATGGCACGCTCGACGGCAAATCGCACCACCAGCCACTCCAGAGGCTTTCCCAGCTCGTATCAATACACAAGCTGGTGTAAGTTCCGCAATGACCGACTTTTGCGCTAATCAGTGTCTTCAGGTCAAACATTTGCATTCGAGCTGCCGGAAGTGAGGTAGAAATCCTAAGGAGACCAAGTGTCGCACGAGACTGGCTAGGAAAGCACTTGATATCCAGTCGGTCATTTTGAGATTCTCGATGGCTGGATGGTCGGCTAACGGATTGTACCTGCCCTTCGAGGGGAAGGATGAGGTAAAGTGTCTTGAGCCAAACGTCGATTGGAGCCAATCCATCTCATCGATAAAGATAAAGCTTCGATCGACAGACAGAGATAGAAGTTAGGGTTTCGCAAGAAGTGATGATAATACATAACAAAGTGAAACTGGGAGCGTAGACTTGGGCACGTCAATCATTGTGCAAATTGGTGCATAACGAGCACTTACCATTGACCGACTGCAATCCAGGAATTTCCACCAGGCTCTGGCAACGCGAGAACAGATCGTAATGATTTGGTTCCTTGACAGTAGGATACTGTGATAAGATCCTCGACAACTCCATCGCGTGTGATGGGATCGAAAAGATTTAGCTGCTGAGCTTCCGCAGGCGAGTCAGAATCTGGAACGCGCGGAGGAGTATCCCAATCGCGACTTCCATAATTTGGACTGCGAGGAATGGAGATTATGGTACATCGAACATATTCACAGAAGTGTGGATCTCAGGCCAGTAACTGGCAAGTCGATCTTGCGCCAAAATGATCGCCCTTTAGGATGGCAGCGCAGTAGACTATTGGCCAAAACGTTTTGAGGAAAGTTGATGAGACCATTGATAGACTCGGAGTGTTAATATCATGTCGATTCAGCATACATGACGTGAAATGAGTAACGTTTAAGTTCAATTTGATGCATGCTTGTCACACTCTCACGCTAGATCCCCCTGAGATGCTTGGAGTCTGGGCCGGTATACGTTAAAACCGAGCGTTTGAGCAGAATGGGTGCGGAGCTTACCGGAACCCGCTCACAATAAATGGGCTGGCCGCCGCGGCCATGTTCCGAAGTTGTGGTAGCAGAAAATTGACTGCGAAACTCGGACTTGGCATGCGGTTGGTCAGATGTCATGGAGAACAGTTATGGACGGTGATAAACACCAGAGAATAATTTCCAAGCGAGGGTTATCAAATTCTTCAAATGCCGAACGATCGCATATGACGAGAGGGCATTGCGTTTAGAATTGACAAGAAGGCTAAGTTGCAGCCCGCTCATTTTTATGCTACCTATCTGAATCCTCATAGTTGCGCTGGAGTGAGGGATGCCTTACGGGCGAGCGTTGAAGTTCATCGGCTTGACCGCGTGAAAGTTGCTAACCGATGTCACTGATCTTGATGGCCAAGCTCGTGTAATCAGATAAACAGAAAATAGCGTGTCATTTGTTATCAGATAACGTTTCATCTTGTCCCTTATCAGATGAGCCGCAACGTTCCGATCCAAGTCCTTGTGCTAGCCACCCTGGTACAAAATCATTCAAAAACCCTCAATCTTTTTGGAAAAATATGTCCTTGAGTGCCGATCCATCCCCCGACTGTCTCCATCCTCCTCCTTCATCTATTTTGAGCCCACCTTACTTTCTCTCCTGGCCTAATGTCACTAAAAGACGCGGAGGAAGCTCGGTGGCAGTCCGCCAATTCTCTTGAGCGTAATGGTAATAACTCCGACTCTGAGGTAGCAGCACACTTGGGCGTAAAGACTGTTGAAGCTACCCACAAGGTATATGGAAAATACTCCAAATGGGCGCTGTTCATCGGGTGAGTCAACAAATCCCACGTTCACTCCTCTCTAATCGTTTCTCGCAGTCTGGGTTTGGCGGCATATATCTATTCATTGGATGGAACGACTACAAGTACCTATTTGAGCTTCGCGACATCTTCATTTGGTGATCACAGTTTCATCGGTGTTATTCAGACTGCCCAATCTATCATCAGTAAGTTGCTTAACTCAACAGCGAACCTTACCTGACCACCACCTAGTCGCCGTTGGTAAACCCGTCGTTGCAAAAATTGCGGACGTTGGTTCACGAGGATTCGCTTATATCTTTGTCTGTAAGTTCGGTTTCATATCGGAGTGACCCAGTCCTAACTCCGCGGCTGCAGTGCTGTTCTACGTCGTTGGTATGTTTAGGCGCTGGCATCGAGTGGCCATCGAACTCAACCTGAACAACAGGGTATATTGTTATTGCTTCCGCTCCCAACGTTCAGACTATTGGCGGTGGTATTATCATCTATGCTGTGTAAGTACTTTTTCTTCGTTCGCTCGGGCAACATCTTGATAGTGTCACTCCACAGGGGATATACGTGAGTGAATTCACCTGTTCTCTATTTTTTCGATCATTAAATTGGACTCCAGCGGGCTACAGTTGCTTACCCAGATTATTATTGCGGATATAACTACCCTCAAATGGCGTGGTCTTGTATCCGGTCTCATGACATTGCCTTTCATCATCAACGCCTTCGTTGGCTCCAACATTTCCACTTCAATTCTGACCCATGCTTCCTGGCGGTGGGGATGTACGTACTACACCTTGGATTTCTTTATCTACAATTAACAGGGCCACTCACTCTCTGCAATTTTCAGATGGCATGTTCGCCATCCTAGTTCCTGCCGCGCTTTCCCCCCTTATCCTCACCCTTCTCTGGGCCGAACGCAAGGCGAAGAAGTTGGGTATTGTCCATGCGTCACTACGTTCTCCTCGTGCCATCCCGGACCTCAAAGAACAGGATCAACTTAGTTTCGTTCAGCGCGCATGGAAAGTCATCCAGAAGCTCGATGTCATCGGCTTGGTATTACTCGGAACTTCTGTTGTCTTGATCCTGTTGCCCTTGGCATTGGCTAATACCGCAAAGGGTCAATGGAAGAATCGTGAGCCTAGCTTAACCCATTTCCGCTATATCTAACCTCAAACAACGTGAATAGCATCAATGATTGCAATGCTCGTTGTTGGCATCGTTCTCGTCCCAGTCTTCGCCATTTACGACTTCAGATTTGCGAAATATCCTGTCGTTCCCAAGCGATACTGCCTCAACCGCGGCGTTGCTATTGCAGCCATGATCGGCTTCTTTGACTTCGTGTGTCATCCTCATTATGGAAGATTGCGACTGTTGCTCATCATCTACCCAGGTGTCTTTTTATCTAACCTTCACCTATCTCTTCTCATTTGTTCTGGTCGTCAAACCTTGGTAAGCAATCCTACGGATCTCATCATTATCTCCCTTGACCGCTGCGAATAAGGACACTACTGAACGCAACGTACTTCGCACAAACCCAAACTGTTTCTCTAACAGTATTTGGTATTCTGGCGGGGTTCGTCATGCGATTCACGCATCGCTACAAGGTCAGCATCTCATTCTGGGCTCAAAACTCAACATCTCGCTAACTAGTCGCGTCTAGTGGCTTCTTGTTGCTGGTTTGGCTATTCGAACGCTGTAAGTTGCAATCCTTCCGAATTGCTTTCAATCTCTTACCTAACATGCAGTGGAGTCGGTTTGATGATCCACTCCCGTGGCGCGAACGGTTCGGATGCAGAAATCGTCTGGACCCAACTGTTGCAAGGAATTGGTGGTGGGATGGCAGCTTGCGCATCTCAAGTTGGAGCTCAGGCATCCGTGCCTCATTCTGATGTAGCCATGGTCACTGCGGTCGTGTTGCTCGTTACCGAGATCGGCGGCGGTATTGGTGGTGCTATTGGTAAGTACCCAGTTTTTTGGCTCCTGATTGTATGTACTGATTACACGACAATTAAAGCGGCTTCAATATGGACGAATTTGATGCCAGGGAAATTGGAAAAGTACCTGCCCTTCTTAACAGAAGAGCAACGCCAGCAACTTTATGGATCCATCGTCAGTGCTGCTGCAGAACCACGTGGGAGTCCAATTAGAGAGGGTGTTATCCAGGGTGTGTATCCTCGAATTATGAGCTTGACTTTTCATCTTGACAACACCCAATTCGTTTAGCTTATGATGATGTGATGGGCGTCATGGTCATCGCTGCCACCATCATTAGTATCGTCCCCCTCATCCTGTCTCTGTTCATGCCAAATTGGTACCTTGGCGATCAGCAAAATGCTGTTGAGAGCGTTGATTTGTCCGGCGAGCATGTGCAGGAAGGATCGGAAGAGAATTCGAGTGGAAGCAAGTAGGATTGTTCCACCTGGATTTGTGTTCTTGCCTTTCTCTTCGTCCTTCAATCAGTATTCGTCGCGTCTTGGCTTATTCCTGACATCTTGAATTACACTCATATCCCTTATAACCAGATGTACGTAGCATTTGCTTAATACATGCTTAGAGTCAATAACCAATAATCGATCATGAAATGATGAGTTGGAGTTGCTGACCGCCGTGATGTGACCCTTCGCCTTCTTCAACGAGGTATTTGCCGCTTGCGCAGCGTGGATCTTGCTTTGCTCGTGAGGGCGTGACTTGGCCAGGAATCGGGAGGTTATTCATACCATTGTTTGAGGTACATGATATGTACTAAATGACGCGTAATCTGGGTGAAAAGCAACAACATACCGATGGAATGAACGGATGAAAACCATCCGTCTCAGGGTCGGTAGTGACATATATTTCAGAGCATAAACAGTGTGTCAGTGTCCGATGTGCTTACACATATACCGCAGTAGAAATTATATTTTATGATGTAGTCCAAAGTATGCGCATATATTCCGAGGCGTACACACATTTTTGGAGGTACCATGTTCTACCTATTGATCTCTGATATACTTTGGTAAAGACTCTGATATATGGGCCAACCCAATAACATTAGTGAATGGTCCGATATTTTCCGAGGCATATGCATGCCTATTGGCGCCTACATATTTCGGTAACACTCTGATATATCTCGGTATATCCCACAGAACTTGGTCAACCCCGTTCTGAACCCCTAGTTCCGAAGTGGGCTGAACCGATGGTTCGGTACAGAGGAGCTGCCAAATTCTGAACCGGCAGGGTTTATACGATTTGTGTTCCTTTGCGTCTGGCGAGGAACCACCGTGATGCAAATGCAAAACAACCCGAACCCACCATTATTAACTACCATTAGAGGGACTCATGAGCTCTGCGCTACACGATAACAATACAAGAAACATCACTCACACCTGAAAACAACGATGCAGCCCTGGTTATCAATATATCAATTACCCATCTTGTAAGCCTTCTCTCATCCCAAAAACTTTGGAGAACTCTACTTACTGCCAATCAAAACTGTTCGTCAACAGCGCTCCTGCAATTGGCGGAGCAAATAATCCAATGATCCCGCATATCCCAAACATGGTACCCCATCCGAACTCCAATCTCACTTATATCTTTGGACACAGCAGCTATGGATGGGAACGTAGTATGGTTAGCACGGGGTTTGTAGATCTATGACGAACGGATAGCTTACCTGCTGCAGCAGCCGTCCATGCTATGGCTATAGTTTGACCGTTTAGCCATTGTTTTGCAGGAAAAGTGCTGCTTGTCATGCACGCCGACTTATGCCGTGTCAGATTTTTTTTACATCGATTTCTGAGAATGGGAATGGGCAGCTTGGTTGCACATCCATCATAATGCATCATGCCCACTGAGCATACCCCCCGTCACCATGACCTACGCTCCGAACGCTGTACATCTCCCTAGAGGCGAAGAAACATCACGGGCACCATCACACATCTGTTGACAAGATTAAAGTGCATGAAGTCATCCCCAGGTAGATAAGACCGCAATCAGATCGACCAGTGTCGCGGCGAGACCAGCCAAATAGGGACGGCTATCATTGGACCTTCAGGAAATACATACCCAGCAAGGTATCTGATTGTAACCGAGGAACGCGTCTTGTCATGATTGATAAAGGCAGAAATAAACGAGCGGTCCTACCCGCATGCTGTCGTCTGAGACGCCGAGAAGACTGAACAAGAGACTATATGGATGCAGGAGGACATTGTATGACGAGGAACAAATCATAGAGAAGGGGATCAATAAGATCAAGGACAAGAAGCGGCGAGAGTCCAACGAGTACTAGCGATATTACAGGAAAACAACCATTCATCACAATAATTTGAGTCGTACTATCGATGTGCTCTCATTTACCTTCCCAGACCACCTCGAGGTACAGTCAAATTTGATCCGGTTACACTAGGTTACGAAGATAATACTGTAGTGGGAAACTACAAAACATCGTTGGTGATATAACATCGAAGCATTGCACTATGGATGATCGGAGCCATAATCGCTCAGCACTTGCATTCGTTGGCTTTGCATTCACAGCTACAATGGATATTCATCAGTACTTGGTCGTCGGAGATGTGGAGACAATCCAAAGGTGTGCGTACTGGAAGAGATGGTCGTATTTAGGCATCAACTCACTTGGTTCCACAGCTGCAAGAGCTACCACAGTTCATGTTGACTGGGGGCTGTTTCCGCAAGTTAGCTTCATGAACTGGCTACATGGAAGCATTTTATAACTTACGCAACCATCAGGGGTACATGGGCAAGTAGCAGAACTAGATATGTATGAGTTTAGGTGCCAACTACGTCAAACATGAAGTACTCACGTTTGGCTGCAAGGGCATGCACAATTGTCGGTGCCACAGTGCATGTTAACAATGTCATTAACAGTCTGTGAATGACATAAGAGTATCAGTATCAAAGGCGTTAATATAGTTGGAATGAACGACGTCGACGCACAGAGATCATGTTGCGTCTTCAAGTTCGGGTGAATCGAGGTGATTGTTGGGGACTTTATCGCCTGCGGACGTTGCCCTTATAAGCCTTTCCATGGTCTCCCTCGACAGCGGTTGCCACTGCGTGAGGCATTTGTGCGACATTCTAGTGGGTGGCTGACAAAGTCGGTGTATAAGCTGACTTGTTGATTGGCTATTCATTATTTGCCGCTCTTTGTACATTCACGTCATTGCGTCATCAATTGAATGACTGCGCTGCCAAGTTCTTTTTTCGTCCATTTGAGCGGTTTTGCGGATGATTTGAGGCATATTTTGGAGGAGACCAGTGAGACAAGCTGATCCATCATCATCGTGGGCAAGTTCGGTACACTAACAAGAGCAGCGTTCGGGATTGGCATTGGAACGCCATTATTCGGTGATTCACAACTACGGCGTGGGTTGTATCGGCAAGAAGTGTGGACATGAAAATACCACACTACGCCTCTCATTTAGGTTGACTTACGAACTTCTCAGTCGCTGGGTACCGAGCCAATGGAATTGAAATTTCTGGATAGCGTAAATCCAACTTTCCTACTGTCATGCCCGAAGACCTGCTTGCTGACTTGAGTATCTCAGATATGGAAAGCGTCGCCTGAAGACTTCTACTCAGACCCTTTAATTCAGGATCGATCGTCATGTTTCCGATGCCTGTGCCAGTGTAATGCTCGCTATAACCCAAGGGAATCTCCAAATGGATCAGCTGGGAGGTATTTCGATTTATGCGAAGTCCATTATTAGCTACCCAGGTCCATCTCGTTGCTAGCTGATCTGGCAAAAGTGCCTCTTCAGCTGGGATATCATGACGTCATCGGGTCATCGCCTGAGACATTCTTGGAGCAGATAGGAGCAGATACGTATGAAGCACTAGATTAGGAGTAGGCAGGTATATAAGGAGAGACATTAATGCGAGACTTCCGTTCCAACCACCATCACCATTTGACCACTTTATTATTTCCAACTCATCACTTTTGAACACTATGACCTCTGTGAGTCTCTCGATGCGCTCGTGTTGGCTCGTCGTTAATTTTATCGTTTGTCGTCAGTTTGTCGAGACACCTGTCAACTTCCATTGTGGAAATCCCAACTGCGACTGTGGGGAAAAGTGAGTTCGCCATTCAAGTATCGCACTTCAAGCAAACTGTTTGCTGACTTTTCTTTTCTAGCTGCCAATGCCCCGCAGGTCAATGCAATTGCGGACCCAAGCAGTAATTCTAACGTTCGATGTTGACGACTTTCTCCGTTGCACGTGAAATTCATGTTTCGGGTTTTGCCTAGGCAACTTGTTGTGCCTATCTATGTAAATTACTGTGATGCTATAAAGTCTGCTCAGAATGTGTCTCATCTTTCTTGTTTTCATGATCACTTCAAGTTCTTATCGCGGCGTCGCATAACGTCGTGTGGTCTTGTCCCTTAACCGAGCTCCTAGTATCTCATCAACGGCAAGCGCATCTCATTCATCGTAAGACTAAGGACAACATAAGCTCCCGAGTCGCCTGTAAATCGTCCTCCCTCATCACCTCAAAAGTAACGATCTCGATCCGTCATGGCCAGCTTTAGTGATATTGATTTACTTGGGACCGCAGTTGCATTGGCCAGGTGTGCAACTGCACCTATAATTCAGTAAATAAAGGTAAGTATCGATGCATAGAAGTGATAGCTATTGACCTACTGATTGGTGCAGGTGCAGTTTGTGTTTCCGCAGTGGAAGTCGACAGGAGTGTCAGTGAACTGGGGATGAGGCGTTAGTATCGCAGCATCACATGCCGGCATGCGATAGGAAGCCTCACAGAGTACATGGTTGTTGGACAGTGGTGATGGCAGAGAGTTGTCAATTAATATGTGACTGAAGGATCTAGCTTCCGCAAAACGACTTCTCTATATATACCCTGCAGCCATCCCCAAGTACTCCAACATATGACGGAAGTATAGCTGTTGAAAACAGGATGCCGAACATTATAGATATTCCGGTGGTAATGCATGACCTCAGCATCTGCGTTGCTTGGATCAGTTGCGCTCATTGACGAGCTGACGTTGGCGTCGTAGAATGGTCATCCTGTTCCACTCTGTGGAGTGCGAACGCTTCTTCCGAGTAACCAAAGACGATTTGCGCGGGATAGCCTCTATAATCGGTGTAGCTGACTGAGAAACGTAATAGGGTGTTCCCATGACCACATCTTTCGCCGACAGATCTGGACAGTAGTTTGTAATAATTTCGCAAAATGGACTTCCAAGACGCCTGAATGTTAGGATCTAGATTGAATATTGAATGATGGTGATCCATGCACCCACTGCCACATCGGGATCATCGACTCGAACCTGCTTGCCAAGCCGATTTATCACCTTGTCTCACTGGTCTCCTCCAAAATATGCCTCAAATCATCCGCAAAACCGCTCAAATGGACGAAAAAAGAACTTGGCAGCGCAGTCATTCAATTGATGACGCAATGACGTGAATGTACAAAGAGCGGCAAATAATGAATAGCCAATCAACAAGTCAGCTTATACACCGACTTTGTCAGCCACCCACTAGAATGTCGCACAAATGCCTCACGCAGTGGCAACCGCTGTCGAGGGAGACCATGGAAAGGCTTATAAGGGCAACGTCCGCAGGCGATAAAGTCCCCAACAATCACCTCGATTCACCCGAACTTGAAGACGCAACATGATCTCTGTGCGTCGACGTCGTTCATTCCAACTATATTAACGCCTTTGATACTGATACTCTTATGTCATTCACAGACTGTTAATGACATTGTTAACATGCACTGTGGCACCGACAATTGTGCATGCCCTTGCAGCCAAACGTGAGTACTTCATGTTTGACGTAGTTGGCACCTAAACTCATACATATCTAGTTCTGCTACTTGCCCATGTACCATCAGGGGTACATGGGCAAGTTATAAAATGCTTCCATATAGCCAGTTCATGAAGCTAACTTGCGGAAACAGCCCCCAGTCAACATGAACTGTGGTAGCTCTTGCAGCTGTGGAACCAAGTGAGTTGATGCCTAAATTCGACCATCTCTTCCATTACGCACACCTTTGGATTGTCTCCACATCTCCGACGACCACATTGTAGCTGTGAATGCAAAGCCAACGAATGCAAGTGCTGAGCGAGTATGGCTCCGATCATCCATCGTTGGTGATATAACATTGAAGCATTGCACTATGTTTTGTAGTTCCCCACCATAACATGTTCTCTGTAACTTGGTCGGATTCAATCAGACTGGTACCTCGAGGTGGACTAGAAATCAGAGTTAGGGATGACATCTGTCCATCAGATGTTCTGGTAGGCAGAATCAGGGAGTTTCGTCGAGAGAAAATGACAAAAAGATGATAATGATGCGTGTTGTAATGTAGAGAGGCCTGGGAGAGCCAACGTAGATGGTTAACCTCCGAAACAGATCATAGAAAAATCTAAATATGGCCTCAGAAGTACTATGAAGAGGAGCCTGGACCACGAATAAACGAACATCTGACAGAATGCCATCAAGGGAGGGACTATCGTCAAGACAAGCGAGGAAGACCTCCAAAGCCAAAGTTCGGTATACGTAGTCGTCGGCGTGAAAGTGAAATTCCAGCCAATGAGATGGATTGCGCCAAAAACGACATCGTAACGCATCCGTGGTACGCGCTGTAGAAGAGAGAAAGGGGTGCAGGGGAAACAGGGTCGTCTCGCAAACGACAAGAGAGAAGAGACGAGAGGGAAGAGGGTTATTTAATATAGAATACTTCTAGGAAAACTTGACTTGTCGACGACGGTTACGAATGAGAATATTATTTTGATGCTTGGCGAACTCGAGTAAGGAGAGAGTGTAAGAGAGAGAAAGGGAAGAAAGGGGGATCAAATTTTTCTTCTCGTTCTAATTGTTACAATGAGGTTTATATACCCAACTCCCTCTATCCGTCGAGATGGTCAAGGTGTTCGATACGCCACGTCACGAGAGAAACTACGTCATGGAAAAGAGAGAAAAAAGAGAGGGAAACTTGAAAGGTGACGCTGGTTGTGTGTGGCTAGAGAGAACAGACCGGTCCGAGATGCGAAGGGAAAGACGAAATATGACGCAATACTCATTTCTCGTCCACAGCGCGACAAAAGTTCCGACCCCAGCACGTGAGATTCCTAACTTGGATCGTTGGAGCGTAGATCACGGCGCCATGTGGTATGCAGGCACCATGAATTATGCATATGATTCATGCGGAACGCGAGCTGCTTCATTGCCATTCTCAGAAATGAATGAAAAGCTCCGTCAACGGCATAAGTCGGCAAGCGTGACGAGCAGCGCTTTTCTCGTCTCTCCTCAAACCACATTTCGCGTGAAAAAAAGACATCTAGCAAATGCTGATATAGTGCATTAGATAGGTAACAAGTCTGCTGTGAATGACCGAGATTGACGAGGTGTCCGAAGGTGGGGCGGGTGGGAGCTGCCAGTGGCTGAAGACAGTTTCGATGCCATTCGAATGATGTTCTAAGAAGCGAAAGAATGGTATGAGTCTGGTATATTACATGATCCTCGGACTCCTTCCTTCTCGACTACATTGATACCTACTCCTTCCATTTTCTTTGTACCCACCCACCTATGAGCCTCCACGGAGACCAGGTTAGGATTTGTCTGGGTACTGTACAGCCACATCACACCCTCCGGGCTCTCCTGTTCCTCTCTTGACATATCCTATCCTTTCCCCAATCATACATGATCTCGGAACAATTACAATAAATATCTAACCCATACCAAAGCGTGAATTGGAAAAAATAACTCGCACGCATTCGTAGGATATTTGCACCCGGACAAGAAAACCAAAACACGAGCCCAGGCACCTGCAGCACCTGCTTTTCGTGAGGGTGGATTCTGGTTGCACTCTTGCTGAAACGTGAGTTATGTCCACTTGCAAGTTGCTGGTACTGTCCTGACTCGACAGTACTTTGATGCTGATCTGCGTCTGGCGTAACGGCAGCTTTAGGGCAGCACTGTAGCAGACGTTATTAAGGGCGGTCGGTCAAATTTGGATGCCAGTGTGTGACCGAAGTGGTTAGAAATCCTTATATATAGATGCTACCTCTGAACGTGACGACCGATAATGGAACCATGATTTTACTTCGCATATATACCCTCATGCCGTTATTCCGACTTCCCAGGTCTGAACCCCCAAGCTTATTGAACAGACCAGTTTCTGGCATCGCTTCATAATCCAACTTTACTCATCCGTCAACGACTTCCTAGAGACACATCCCACGAAGGAGCATAGAAATGAAGAACACAGAAAATGGAAAAACGGAAAACGACGGATTCGTAGAAGATTTGCAACCCCAGCGGCCGGTAGTACCTGATTTTCCTGAGGGTGGATTATGGGGCTGGTTGACTCTTGCTGGAGCGTGAGTCGGGTCCACTTGCTGGTCATAGCACGTGTTGCTAGGTCCTGACTTGACAGTACTTTGATTCAATATTGCACTTTGGGGTGAGCATCATACCTTCGAGTTCGACTGCGCTCTTTGGCTCGTACTAACCTCATCTGCACAAAGATACACGAATGCATTTGGAGTCTATCAAGATTACTACATTCGCAAATATTTGACTAATTCTAGTCCCAGCGATATCGGGTACGTTTTCTGTGGCATCTGTCACGATGTAGCCCGACCAACCGATGACACGCAGATGGATAGGCGGAGCACAAATATTCTTCACCTTCTCCTCTGGCATCTTCGTTGGACGGGCATATGACCGAGGCTACTTGTAGGTGAATAGCACAAACGCATAGTTGCCTAGCTCAATTAATGTCATATAGCTATCAGTTGATTGTTGCCTCAGCCCTTCTTCATGCCTTGGCATGTAAGTCTATACCGCCAATGCCCGTGTGACATTTTTAACGGCTCCTCATGCCGCAGTGTTCACGCTCTCTGTGACACACGAGAATCAATATTATCAAGTGTGTATTATGTCAGAGCACGCTTCTGCCGTTCCTAATTGACCTCACATTTCAGGTCCTCCTTTCCCAGGGAGTTTGCCTAGGGCTGTCGAATGGGCTTTGCTATATCCCAAGTGGGTGACCTCGGTGTTCCTTACAACTGTAATTGTACCCATCAACCTAGGTTTCTCTATCGTGTCCCAATATTTTCAGCGACAAAGACCAATCGCAATGGGAATAGTAGCTGCAGGCACAGCGCTAGGTGATTGTTGAATATTGTGCACATGCCGGCTATGCTCCAGTAGATATCCTGTTACTAAACTTCTCTCTAGGCGCTGTGCTGCATTCAATCATGTTGAATAAGCTGTTTAATGGCCCCGTCGGATTCCACAATGGTGTCCGGGCAAGCGCAGCATTGAATACCTTCCTCTTAATCATCGCGATTTTGATTATGAGGACAAGATTGCCACCTAAGAAAATGGGTCTTGCACTCCCCATCAAAGAATTCCTCATCGACGCACCTTATGTTCTCCTTGTGCTCGGGTACGTAGCTATCAATGCTCCTGCTCCTTCAATTCCTGACTGCTCGCCACCCGTTTTGATAGAGGAATGACCTACTTTTTTGGCATGTTCTACCCTGTGTTTTACCTTCAAACAAACGCAATTAAGCATGGCATTGACGCCAATTTTGCCTTCTACTCCGTGAGCTTCATTTCGAACTGAACGGACCAGACCCGGTCTAAGATACATCCCTACCATAACAGTTATCCATTATGAACGCGGTCAGTATTGTCGGGAGGACTATACCCCCGTTGTTTGCGCCTCGATTCGGGGTGTTCAATCTCTTCGTCTTTTTTACAACAACAAGCGGAGTGACGGTTTGTACCATGTCTTTGGTTCATGATGTCGCTGGGACAGCATTGTTCGCAACTGTATACGGTTTCCTATCCGGAGCTGGTAAGTTTGCCTTTGAGGTGCACACAAAACAATGACTAACGTCAAACTCTAGCCATCGCATTGACAGCTCCTGCAGCAGGTAAGCTTTCCGTTCGTCATAGATCTACAAACCCCGTGCTAACCATACTACGTTCCCATCCATAGCTGCTGTGTCCAAAGATATAAGTGAGATTGGAGTTCGGATGGGTATCATGTTTGGGATATGCGGGATCATTGGATTATTTGCCCCGCCAATTGCAGGAGCGCTGTTGACGAACAGTTTTGATTGGCAGTAAGTAGAGTTCTCCAAAGTTTTTGGGATGAGAGAAGGCTTACAAGATGGGTAATTGATATATTGATCACTAGGGCTGCATCGTTGTTTTCAGGTGTGAGTGATGTTTCTTGTATTGTTATCGTGTAGCGCAGAGCTCATGAGTCCCTCTAATGGTAGTTAATAATGGTGGGTTCGGGTTGTTTTGCATTTGCATCACGGTGGTTCCTCGCCAGACGCAAAGGAACACAAATCGTATAAACCGGTCACAGACTTTGCAGAATTACTCTATTCGCCCATCCACCAATTGCAAGGTATCACGATAAGTGTAGTTTGACGATTCGATGCGGTCTATCTGCCCCGTGATAAACTATAATAAAACGCTCCCCTTGGAACGACGATCGTCGTGCCCAATCTAAATGTAGACCCTGCGTGGATGGACTCGCGCCTATGGACTTGGAAATTATTGATAACGTCAACAAAACAACACAGTCATCACGATCAACTGTAACAGTTGATCGACGCGTGCAAGGATCCAATACCGATCATTTGTGAAAACTAGCCGAGTTGGAAATACCATACCAAATCCTCAAATTCTCGACAAAAACTCAACAATGGCTCGTGGATCCACTTGAATGCCCTATCCTCAAATCCACATTTGGCTCTCAGCATTCAGGATTTTTTTGTGTTGCCAACTCGAAAGATCCCATCCAGGACCTCGCGACAGCTGGCGAACAGTGTATTCGCATCCGATTTGTTGGTCTCTCGAAGATGCAAGAAGACCATTCTGATGTCAATCGTGACGCATGAGTGCCCAAGAGTTATCGAGCTCCATGGAGACCTCAGAAGTGCTGACTCTTACTTGAGTACTGTTTCTAAAAGCTTGACTAGGTATCCTAGTAGCGTCGGCGTTGTCTCAGAAGTAGACACCGTGCACCTCAAGAAAGTCGAGTGACGGAGTGCTGTCGTGCCGTTGAAAGATGATGAACACTTGAATTCCATCTCTAAATGCCGTGGACATGCAACACGATCCAAAACTGTGACGCAATATTGAAGGTATCGTATCCGTCCCCAACTCCAGCACCAGTTCCGCGTTTCATTGAATCTAACCACCATACATTGATATATGACATAGAATTTTCCAGAAATTTCATATTTTATTTGACATTTCACAGTCCCTCTGAGTTCTCAACTACCACAGTGTGATCAATTGATCATTGAATATAGAGTCTAAGGTTAATGGTGATTGATGCGTGCAAGGATTCAATATTCAATACTATTACCAGGTACTGACCAGCATAACCCCTTTCAAACTCTCGACGAACGTATCAATTTGCACTAATATACTATGTTTGATACGTAAGGCTACAGTTTAGAGCCAGACAGAAGAATCTTATGATCATGAACCGCCTGCGCCAGCAAAAGTGTACACGTCGAGTCACGGTCACGGTGCAGGAAGCGTGATGTGACATTCACCCGTCTTATTCGACTGAAAGCGCGGGCACCGCACCCGGCCAAAAATTCAATGGAACGCGAAGCCGTTTGTCAAAAGTCGAGTCACTTCTCCTTGATATGGGATTTGGGCAGTTATTAAACTAGAAAACGTTTGTCTCGATATCCTCATCCAATCGAGATGGCCTCCATCTCCTACAAATCGGTTTCAGCGGCCGTGAATTGACTTGCAATCGATCTTCGGTTGGAATTGAGGCCTCAGAGCTCTACTGGTCCAGGATGAGGCACTGATCATCGCAGTGCACTGACTGGACGGCCCCAGTGCTCGTTTTGATTTCGGTTGAATAGGGTGCGTCGGCCCGGGATAGCGTCAGTGGCATGTGCTACAACTGTTGACGATGAGAGACACGAGATACTAACCTCTAGGGTCGGAATCAATGAGAAGATATTACCGGGAAGCCAGAATACGCTATCTGATCCTCGAAGACCGCGGCCAGAGACCTCGCGAACAAGAACAATCATCACCCTCGAATGAATCCATCTCGAAACGACAGTTGTATACTCCGTCGGTGGGTTTGCTAGTACAAAATACAAGCGAATCTTCCAATATAATCGCTTAAATAGTTGGTTGCGATGCGGTGTACTTTTCCGATGCATCCAGGCGCGCAACGCGATACCCTCCACCACTAAGGACCAACATCTCCGGAGCCCCACACGTACTTTTCAATCGTCCTACAACTTCTTCTCCAATCGGCCCATCCATCCATCTGTAGTCCCCTTGCACGCTCAGCCTGGGCCACTGGATCATCATGGTTCGTAGTCGAGGGCTCTCCACCTCGCTTAAAGCTTCCGAGACACCATCAAGCACCAACTGAGATCTCCAGAAGAGATTGTTTTTATTGGTGTTGAAACGTTCGCCTTCGGGTTTCGGCTGTAAGCCTACACTCTCCAGAGATGTCATTCGAAGCCAAAGGGGAACCCAATGAGATGAGCTATATGACCACCCAGGGATGTCAACTACGTGCAGGTTGAAAGTGATGGAGAGGTGTCGTAGAGTTGGGGCATGTGAGAAGATCGATTTATGGAAGAATTCGTGAGCGAGAGTGGACATGAGGCTTTGGTCGTCATTCTCGAGGTCTCTGATGATCAAGCTGCGAAGGCCGGTGAAGGAACCGATGAAGGTGACAAAGGAAGGAGAGACCTGGGAGGTCTCGATGGAAACAAGGTCTGAAGAGCCTGATTGGACGAGGATTTTCCAGAGGTTGTCTAGATCTACATCGGATATAGGAGAGCTAACCTTGAGCTGGGTAAGCCTTGTGAGTATCTGCGTCGAACGTGTATCGACATCACTAGCAATTTCGGGGAAGTAGACGCCATATATATCCAGCGAATTAACTAATGGGTGGTGATAAAACAGTTCGTCCGCGTGAAAGTACTGTCTACCGCAACCATGACGGATCGTTATCGCTTCAAGAGTTGAATTCGATGTGACTACCGCTTGAGCCCCGTTCCATAATTCTGGAGAAAAACAGCAATTCTCGACGGTGCTCGTAGGTTCGTACGGTTCGTGACCCTGGATCCTCACCCGATCCCAACACCCCCACCCCTGTTCATCAAGCCTCACGTCAAGCTCCTTCAATCCCCTAACTTGGAGCATCTCTGCTGGGAATGTAAATGGGCCATACCTGGCGCGCCCATAACCATAGAACCTAATGATCAGTCTCTCCAGAGCACCGCCCGTGGCCGTCAAAATAGCGTCCATGAGAGGACCCAGTATACCCTGCAAGATCTCGTTCATGCGATCGATGTCGCGGGTATCCCAATCCAGTTTCAGGGATCGTAGTGATCGTAGCGTCCTAATCGTATGCCAGAGCTTTCTCAAGGCAGCCTCATCTAGCCCATTGATGAATTCGGCTGGAGGTGTCCGCACGGTCAAGTACTGGGCATGGGCGTAGAGACCCGTTAGGCCCAAGTCGACCGGCTGAACGAGTGCGGCGGTGGTGGGTGGTTGAAATTTATGCCACGCTGATCGCGGTTTGTTGGGCCAAATGAGCTTGATATTGCGGAGGGCTATGGGGGAGACGATGCTCGCCATCGACTTGGAAATGAATCTTAGTTGCAGAATCGATGCGAGGGGGAGGTGTGAAGCGATACAAAGTATTATGTCGTCCGGGCATTCACTCAACGGCATGGCGTCGTTCAGAGGATGTCACGCGTCACTTGATATGTTGCTGTGACAGCCTGCCCATCCGGTCAAGTTCTCACAGGCATAGTTTCTTCCTCTGGGACGACCATAGCGTTGAGCCCAGGCAATTGCCAGAGCGCTCAAGACGGAGTTTCAGACTCTTGGGACCACCAACGGAATGACAGAGATGCCATCCAGGAGCAGTACATAGCTCAATACGATACGTTCGAGACTGGCCTATGTGCACCTTAATCTAGCACCGAGGAATCGCTCATTTTGGTATATCCCCACGACCCATCCTCATCTTTTCCAGCTTGATACGCCCCGCTTTCCAAAATCAACGTCTCAGGAACACCGTTCCTACTCCTCAACTTTCCTACAATGCTTCCTTCCAAGAATTGTCGAACGCTCATCAACCACCGGACATGGTTCATCTCGCATCCATACGTCTTTTGGGGCCAATGAATTTTGAGCGCACGTCGCCTAGTATGGCGTGCACCACGACTCGGACGTCCTTTGCTTTCGAAAGACTCGGAAGTTCCATCGAGAATTTCTTGATATCCTGCAATGGTGTCGTGCTCGAGTCGGTCGAAATCCTGGCTGACTTGTCGTGGATGGAGACCGACTGCTTCCAGTGCTGTCATCTGGGAGAGGAGGGGGACCCAAACGGATGTGCTGTATGCCCACCCTGGGATGGTTTCAAAGTTGGGTATGAAATCGATGGAGAGATGTCGCAAGGTAGACCCATGGGGTGGTAAACCCACCGTGAAGAGTTTATTTGCAAGTTCCTGCATGGGACATTCATTCACCGGCTCGAGTGAGTCGATGATGAGTCTACCAAGGCCTGTAAAGGAGCTGAGGAAGGTGATGAACGAGGGTGAGACTTGGGATGTTTCCAGGGATGTCAGCGAGTGGACATTCGCTTGGTAAAGTGCCAACCAGAGGTTGTCGAGGTTGACATCCGACATGGAACTGTTCACCTTCAACTCAGTAAGGTGTTGAAACATCTTGGCAAACGTCTTGACAGTACGTCGCACTGCAAACGAGGGAAATTCCATGCCACGGAGCTCCAAACGTCTAATCTCAAGTTCACCTTCTTCATCGACATCCACAAACACATCTTCCGGATCGAAAAACCTCGTTGCGCAGCCTTGACGAATGCACAATTCTTTGATGCTCGGATTTTGTCGGATGAGACCCCGAATATGGGGCTTGAAATTGGGCGGTAAACAGCCAGGGTCTGGGTCGCTGTCGCCATAGCCTACCAGTGCGTCCAATCGAGTTTGACGATCAGTCCCTCTGTGACGACTTTGACACGCCCATCCTATGTCGTCCATGATGAACACCAGCTTCTTCAACCCGCGAATCGACAAGAGCCCTGATGGGAACGCAAGGTCGCCATAGTTCAACAGGGCATTGCCGTGTGGTCTCAGAATTAATTCTTCCAGCATGCCATCCGTAGCCATTAGGACTGAGAAGATGAGGGGAGATATGAGCTCCAAAATAGTTTGATTGATGGGATTCTGCTCTCTTTCGTAAATGTCCCATTCGAGGACGAGAGATCGTAAGCCGCGAAGTTTGGCCAAGGTGTTCTTGAGAGCTGGAAGGGATGACGCCGAAAATGTGTGATTTGTGCCTAGAAGGAGTTTGAGGCGCTGAGCGTGTTGGTATATGTTGCTAAAACCGTAGTCTGATACAAAGGTTGAGCGGGCTTCTCTCTCCAAGGTTCAGTGGACGTTTACCATCACTTGTCTCATCGGCGCTGGCAAAGAGCGCATCGATATCGGCGCCACAACCTAGCCACATGCCACGAAGCGCAACGCTACGGAGAACGATCGGCGTGAACAGATCATGAATAGCTCGGGAGACGAGTCTTAAATTACGAAGAGATGATCGTGGCGAGGTGATATGAGATGCGATGCTATAAGCGATATCAGGTGGACAGCGCTCGAAGCTCAGTGAATGTCTCGAGGCTTCGTTGAGAAGAGTCAATGCGGAGGCCATTCGTGCTCGATATTGTGAAAACAGGATGGACGGTCTTATACCAACCTCCATCGATGAAGCAGGAACGTTTGATCCGCCCTTAATTATTCTGAAACAGGCCACTTACGGTGCTTGTCAACGTTTCATTGGGACGGGTGGGGAATGAATGCTATGCACGTTGGAGTGATATACAGGGTTGACGGGTTGAACACGCATACGTTACAGTGGATCAACAACTTGAATGGATGAAGTCAAACACTATAGCTCTCACGCATGGCCGAGCATAGCCACCATTATCGTAATCTAGCAGTTACAATTGCCGGGCTCGCATTTGCAGCTGGTGGAGCATGATATCAGAAATGATCTAAGCGAGCTGATCAGGGAAAGGCAGAATACCTTTCGCCACAGGAGCAGCTGCTGTTATCGCAGGCGAAGTTGATGGGGTTCTCAGTGAACTATCGAGCAGGTCAACGAGAGGTCAATGGGATCGTCACTGGGCGGGATACGTACAGAGGTCATGGTATCAAGTCAAGATGTGGAAAGAACCGGACAGCCTTCGTGGCCCTTTTTATACCGTGCGCTTATCAGATTCCCAAGTTTAGCGACGTCCGGCGTGAAATCAGAGCATCTGGACAAAATTGGCCATGCTTCGAATCCCCTCGGCGATGGCATCGTGGATAGCCAACCTGGCCGTCGTTGCAAACGTTGACCAACAGATCATATTTTCGCGACCCGTGGGAGATCCGGTGCGCACCCTCATCGTGATCACCACCACCATCTCTGATACTGCTACCGATGTCGAAACGGAAGCAAAGCAAACAAAAAGCAGAAGACAGCGATGATTCCGGCTCAGACGTCGTAAGTGGGAACCTCCAACACCCCCCCCTCCCAATCCATCCATTTTTCGACTGTCTGATCCCCACCAAAATCCGATTTCAGTAGAGCCTCGTCGATGTGTCTTTTGACTTTTTCGACCCCAACCCAAAAATGGACCATCAAGCACTTCAAAGATTGTTTTCTCAGCTATTCCAGCGCGATGCCGAGGTCTTTCATTTGCACGAGTTGACGGAATTGGTGCTCTCCCAGCCTACCGTTGGAACGACCGTCAAGACGGATGGACTGGAGAGCGATCCGTATGCCATTCTGACCGTGTTGAATATGCAGGTGCACAAGGTACGTGATCAGGTCAGGCTACATTGGTATGGCGTTGACCTTGCTCACCAGGATCATCCATCCATCCAATCTCTCGCGCAATACATCACCCAAAAGACCGCACCCGACCCAAACTTCCATGCGCTGCTTCAAAATCTGTTGTCGCAATCCGATAAACACGTCGGTGTGGTGCTGTGCGAACGGTTGATCAATATGCCCGTGCAGGTCATACCACCCATGTACAAGATGTTGAGGGACGAGATGCAGTGGGCAATCGATGATGTGAGCGTCCCGATTAACCCTTAGTATTCCCTTCTACCACCTCTATTTTCAGGGCGAACCATATACCTTTTCGCACCTAGTCGTCATATCAAGAACGTATCACCTTACACCAGAAGATGAAGCCTCGTTCTCCAGCACCGCTCCGATGAAACCTTCCGCCTCCAAGCGCGCCAAAAAAGCCCAGTCTGCTCCAACTCCAACTCGACCCGCAGATGGCCTGTATCCTTTCCATCCAGAGGACGAATGTCTCAAGGAGGTGAGGCACTGTCTGCCCTCAACATTGTGCTTTGCTTCTGACGACACTTTTGCTGTTCACAGTTTGCGACTCATACACTGAATTATACGTACAGCAATAACGAACCTAGAGAAAAGGATGCTTTTGGATTAGACACCCGTGGAAGGGTGATGCTTATCCCCGGCAACCAACTCGATAACTTGATAGAACGGATGCAGGCAGAGTACGGTACTCAGCAGCAGTAGGATGTGCTTGACCATGGAGTAGTGGATTATAACTAAAATCAGGAAAACTGTAGTACAATTCTATAGTGACACTGAATCATTGGCTACAAAAACCGTCCAACAACGTCAAGAGTCCAAAAAGTCCAAGTGTGGATGTCGTACAGTCGAAGGTGTGCACTATATACTTGAAATAAATAGAACAAGGGGCTACAGGTGATGGAAAGCTCGACCAGGAGTAATGTGCTGGGTCGTACACCCATGCATGCATCCCTTCTTAGCCCTCCAAATCTTGAACATCAATCTTAACCAGCAGCGTCGAAAATAAATACTGCGACAATTGCGCATCATGTAACGGAAGATGTCGATACCCTAAGAGGAGGGGGGCAAACGTCAGCAGCATTCATCCCATCAAACCCACCAAAGCAACTCACCCATCTGAAGGGAAGCCAACGAAACACAATAAACCGCCAAAGCTTCCTCACTCTCACTATTCTCCTTCACCCTCACCGTGAACTTGACAAACACCAATTCCTTCATATCGCCCACGACTTCAAAAGGTAATCGTAGGTCTTCTTCCCATACCGGATTGAAGCCATTGTTTTTGACCGATCCGGTTCGATAGGAGATGGTTCTGCCAGGGATGACAGTACCCTCTGGAGAGGGATTGATGGAAGGAGTGAGAAGGGCACCGTTAGGTGCCACAGCCTGAGCGCCGGTGTTGGTGCTGTTGGGAAAGTATGAAGCGAGAGGGGGTGTCATTGGGGGTGGTGAACCGACGAAATGGTCGTTCCCAAGAATAGATGGTGAAAGTGGCAAAGACGATGTGGGAGGGAGCGAACTGGATGGGGATGCAGCATACCCGCCATCACTGGATCCTTGTAATCTCCTAGGTAGAGAACTGCTGATACGCGCGTGCTCTGCACCCACCCATGACTCCGTACTGGCCACTCCCCCCTTTAGCGACTTGTCGTGATTCAACTGCGTTCGTGCGGTCTGGGTATGACTCCCTCCAGCTGGCACAGCAGCACTCCCTCGACTAGCCTTCCCAACACCAGCCGTCTTCCCGCTCATGCTCGCATTCTTCCCAACGTTTCCAATTTGCAGCGGCGCATTCCCACTCGGATTAGCCCAATCCGGTACAAACACCGACACTTCCACAAACGGATCAGGACCGGCTTGTTTATCCATCCTGGACGGTAACTGTTGCGCAGAAATGACGCGGATGTGCAAGATATGTCTTGTCCGTTTCGTCAATCTTTCTTTGGAGCCGGTGCTGCTCAAGGCGGGTGGTTTGAGCACGTAACCCGATCGACCATTTCTTTGGAACATGGCGTGATTGAGCATGTATCCCAAATCTATGCGACTCAGCGATCAAGTCTGAAAACACGACGGATGCAGTAGCTCACCAAACGTTTGCCAATTGATAGCCACCAACTGGGCACCCGCGCTCCAATATCGATGGGGTTCATAATTCGTCGAGTTGACTCTCATCCCTTTCGGATATATCCTCGTCAAATGTTTCCGATTATGCTTGATCAAATCCAACATCCCTGATCCTCCTCCCATCATGACGCCATGTCCAAGTTCAGGTCCACCCGACTCGGACTCGGCCAAAGAATCACCACTCCTCTCGCTGCTCGCCCTACCACTCCCAACACCACCACCACCACCACCACCGGTGCTATCCCCATGTTCACCTTCATCACTGCCCCGATTCATGTTCAACCCAAGATCGATAGCATAGCTCGACTTGATCAACTTGTTCGCGCTATTCTCAGATAGTGAAAACATATGCTCGGGAGCATACTCTTCCTTCTTGTTGATCCCTCTAAACTTGACCCCGACCGCATACACCAAAAGCGCTAGCAACTCCAACGACATCTTGGGAGGCTTGGTCGATCCACTTCGGGAAGCGGTGAAACCTATAGAGGGTGACGTATTAGACTGTGTTGATGCTGTTGCCGCTGTCGACGTTAATGCTGTTAACGCAGGCGCTGAGGGTATCACACCCGCATTATCGCTTCCGACCATCGTCATCGGCGACAATAGTTGAGTAGACCCGGACGTTTCTTGGACATTAGCCGTCTCAACCACACCCGACTCTGATTCTGCGATAGATGGAGGTTTCGGCGGTCGTGGTTTGATGGCGCTGGGTATAGCTCTTTGTATGAGATGGGCCGCAGTCGCTCCTACACCACCTCCACTGACATTTCTACGACTAGGTGTTGTATTCGAATTGTCCAATGGTATACTTTGAGTGGGTATATGTGCGTCGCCAGCCTTTTCAAGTTGAGCGCCGGGTATAGGTGGGGTATAAGAAACAGGGGGAGGTGAATAAGACGACGAGGATGTCTTGGATGAAGCCCTGGTTTGCGTCTTCACCAACGGCGTTGTGGGTGTGATGCCTTGCTGTTGCTGCTGCTGTGCATGTGGTTGCTTTCTCTTCCTCATGCTCTGAACTCTCTCGACGATGGCAGCGGAAAAGGATCGTGATTGTTCTTGTTGTAAACCACCTTCTGATTCAGAGGCAGACGAAGAAGCTTCTGTCGTTGTCGAGCTATCCCCAAGTCCATCCCAAGAAGACTCCCCTCTACTCGTGATATAAACGTTCTTGGTCTAGATACGTCGTCAGCCGAATTTCAAGAGACGAGAAAAGGTGGAAAAAAACAAAAAAGAAGACGACCACCCACCTTGAACAGAATCCTCCCCTTCAACTCCTCTGGACTCGGCAACACCTCAATCTTCTTCCTCCCCTCCAACGGAGCTCGGATCAGGCTATCACCAAAAATCTCCGTCATGATCTCTGCTATCAGTTTCTGCTGTTGGATGCCGCAATGGACTTCGGCGGAGATGATGATGGGGTATGGGGAGGTCACGAAACCGTACTTTTGAATGACTTGACAGACTTCGCGAAGAGAGACTTTGGTGGTTAGCGTTTTGCCGTGGAAGATGACGGGTTCGGTGTCGCCGTCGTAGATGTCGACTGTGGAGGGAGGATGATGGTGGGTGAAGGCGTGGTTACAGAGAGAGTATGAAACACGAACCTTCGACGCTTCGGCAGCTTCTCAATAAAGCCCGAATGTACCCTTCCGCCGTACTCTCCCCGACCAGTTGATGTCCGACAAGGTAGGTATTGTGGGACGAGGAGATGTAATAATCGGATAACGGTCTTGTCATATCTTGCCAGACTTTCCGATCTTGAGGCAATATAGCAGGGTTGTTGGCTGACATTAGGAAGGAAGTCAAGTTTTCGACAGTCATTATTTGAGGCTGTGGCGGTGGTGGTAAGGAAGAGCCGTCTTGGGTATACAGTGATGGTGGGTGTTCGGTAATTACATTATTTTGGGGTATAGATGGTACAGCGGGTGGTATACTTGTCGCTATTGAAGCATGATTACTTTGTTGGCGGTACGATTCATCTTGAGTATCGCCATCAGAAACGGGCGGGCTACGTTGAGGGTGTGACGATGATTCGATTGCGGTGGATCTCGACACGGGTTGTGTAGAAAACAATTCGAATAAAGCTTCTAGTTCTCCGGCACTCAGTGACGACTAAACGCCAGAATGAGTCACGAAGAAACAGAGGCAGAGGCAGGACGAACCTGTTGATACTCCTTCATGAAACGCTCAAAGACCGTCAAGTCGAAAGCATTGCTAGCAGTTGTCCCTCCGAATTCATTGACGAGCTTTCTGTGCAATCTGCTGATTTCCGGTCTTGACTTGAGGTACTTGACAAACTTGCGGAAATCTTCAAAGTCGAGGTACCCGCTATTCTTCATGTCGGATTGCTTGTGAAACGGTATCATCAGCACACGGTCGGGATGAACGGCAAAAACAATCCTCACGTCGAACCATCTTCTCAAATCCTCTGCACTTGACTGGATGTTCAACCTCCTACACATCTTCTCCACTTCCTCAAACGACAACTTTCCTGCTCTCCGACTGTCCTTATCCTCTTTCTTCCCAGCAGTACCATCCTCATCCATCGTCGTCGAGCTCTTCCAGTAAAACTTTTCCCACATCATCTCCTTCATCTCATAATGTCCAATCCCACTCATCAATTCCTGTCTCACAGCCACCATCTTCTTTAACGTCATATCCCAAAGAGTGAACAACTCCCTCGTGGGTGCGACGAGATGAAGAGATTTGTAAGTGCTCTGGTTGAGGACGTAGACGATGGAGATCCAACGAGATTCATAGGAAGAGGAGAGTTGGAATTGCTCCCGGTAGAAACGCGCATCTGGGCCCGAACGAATCTCTCTGATGGTTTCAATGGGGACTGAATGGCGATGTTAAGACTCGGTGTGGACGACGCCAAGGAAAAGACGTACTGAGTTTGCCCTTCTTCGACTCCCAGACGAGCTGACCTTGGTCTTGGTCGATACGAAAATTCAACTGTTTCTGGTTTCTGGCTGTAATCCTGGTCATCACTACGCCCTGTTGTAGCTCGTTCGGCACCGCCACTTCTCCTTGTGTAATATTAGGGCTGAGATTGTTATCATTGGCTTTTTCGAGACTAGATTGGCTGTTGCTAGGGTAGTTGGAGCGCGAGAGCGGCGGTAAAGAGGGGTTCGACGAGATGAACGACGCTTGTGATTCCATTACGTTCTCTGAACCCCGAGTGGAGTCCATATTCGAAGAGACGGAAGAACTGTGAAGCGAACTAATGGCCGTGGTGGCGGCGGCGGCGGCGGCTGGATGTGATCGTCTGCTCGTTGTGTGCGGGAACGACGTGGCGGTGGCGGTGAAGGCGGGAGACACCGCCGCCGATGATCTCACAGCAAATTGCTCGTCCTCTCTTCGACCTCCTAGTCCCAACGCAACCACACCCAGCTTGCGTTTCAGCGATGCACCCAGACCATTCCGCTTGCTCTTCTTGGTCGTGGCGGTACTCATCGCTGTCGCGGGAGCTCCCATACTCGAAGAAGAGGCGCCGAAGCCATCGTCAATTACGAACCTTTTGCCGTCGTCAGCGATAACAGAGTCCTGGTTACGTGACGCCCTCCTGGTCGACGACGATCTTGTCGAATTTGCAGACTCGCTCAGAAGGAGTGTTAATTCCTTGATGGGTTTGCCTTTGCTCGTTAGAATCTCGGTCGCTCGACGAAGAGTCCCCGGCCATGGGTCTGACGGTGAGTCTGGCATTGGAAGATAATTGATTGGGCGTTGTGGCAGCCCCCACTTTGCGCTCAGCGGGGACAGGAAGGGAATAAAGCCCCGAAATCGTGTCTCCTCATCCCTTATTGCGTTTTCAGGCTTTATCGTCGTTACCCCATGAGCATGTCCCTGGTTCAACGCGCTCGTTTCCGACCTATCGCCTTCTGCCGTTGTCCCTGACTATTTATACTCACTCCCGCCCGGAACCTGGTTTCACCACACGAGTGCGAACACCAGGTGGTATCTTGGCTCACAGCCACCACCTTCTGTGGGCGCCGTAAAGCCTTCCATAACATCGGAGGAGCGATTTAAACGTAACACTGGCCCCATGTACCACAACGCTTACGCGTCCGAACAGTCAATCGCTGTCAAGGTCATTGACCGAGTCATGCATACCCCGTTTTATCACGATGCGTACCAACTTTCGTTTCCTAGTACCCATCTATTTTGATCGACATCAATACGTATATCTTCCAATTCGGCCAAACCGGCACCATTGCAGAAGGCTAGGCAGTTTGTGTAATAAGTCCTGACGCGCTTTTCTATCGGACTAGTGCAGGCGGTTTGTCCACCTCGTTTTCTATTATTAGATCCCTCAGGGCAGCCATCTCACCCTTCTCAGTCCATACCCCGTCAAACCTACTAAAGCGCCCACATACTCCAAACGTCTTGTTCCACTGCCGATTATGGCGTGCGTCCCAAAAGCGTATTCATGGGTTAGCCCACCGCGCATCGGACTTCTATACGAGGTCACCCTTGGCCGTCCTAGTCATAGAAATTCCCATTGTCGCGCTCTACAACATTCGCCATTTTCGTGTTCACAGGACTCACTGCGCACTCCCGCACTCTGAGTGGAATAATAATTCACAAAACGAACCACCCGGCCGGGCTGGCCCTATTTCATTTTACATCTGTCCATTCCAGTCTTCACGAACTCATTCTACGAAAAGCTCCTGATCGAGGGCACCTCGCCCTGACTGTGATAGCAGCGTCAAGGCGATTATACATCAAACCATAAGATACCATGCGCCCAAAGGAAATGACGTTGCACGATGGATGTTTACTCTTCTCTCTGGGTAGAAGATTACTTATCTGCGGACGAAATGCGCTGTTGAGGGGTCTGGCTCGGATACGCTTGAGCACCCTTATAAGCACCATGAAGGAGCGTTCAGACCAAAGTGAATCTGGGCATACCGAAGTCCGGACTCTTTCCCGATTTCCAACTGTTCATGCTGGGACAATCATTTGGCATAGAGCACAACATGGTTTGTGGATGGATGCAGAGGGTCCCAGCCATAGAGTGATAACGAAGAGTACAGGTAAAAAGGTAGATATGTTCCGTGCGTACAGACATTCAACGATATATCATCCTCTTCAGGGCTATCAACGCTTTGGCTCTTTGACCAGCTACGCATATCAGCTATATAAGCCACGTCTTCAGAGGCAGCACTTACTATATAGACCTGCACAGGTACTTCGTGCCACTCTGGGTTTTGGTCCCCGATAACAACAGTACTTGCCACGCGGAACCCATTCTTGGTGTAGAATTTAACGCTCTCTGATCTCGATGCTTGTAACCAGATAGCTCTGGACGTAAGATTTGCCTTTGCTGCTTGTCGGTAATGTGCTCTTAACCACCTAGTTGGATTACTCACGATCTGTATCAACGCTTTAAGCAGCGCGGTACCGTATCCTCTGCCTTGATTCTCCGGGCTAGTAGCAAGTGCATTGATCTGAATCATCTCGTGGACGCGATCACCTAAAGATGTTTGAACTGCTTGCTCAATCTTACTTTCTACTTCTTTCTGTCGCTAACCGCGGCCAACACTTCAGACCCCTAAAACAATGCAGTCCAGGGATGAAACTTACTTTTCGCAGTTCTTCTGGAGCAAACCCAGCGAATCCATGAAGCATAAAGTCGGTCAGACAGTCGACGACCCTTTCGCCCGGGGTATGAGGCTTGGCGGTCTCCTTGTCGGGTGTTCTAACCAGGATATATACAGCCTTGCATAAGCAAAATCGACACGCGGAAATTGTGGGGTACGTTGCTCACGCAATCAAGAAAGATTCACCCGCATAGCAGTGGATCGTCAACCCGATTTTTCTAGAAATCCAAAGGAGGAAAAGGAGGGTGTTGTGGATCCTTTGTCCGGACTGGTATCGGGGAGTGGAAGATTGACCCTAATTTCGCGTTGGTGGGGAGAAAATGTTCAGAGAGTTGAAGGAGCTTACACCACTTAGATAGAGAAGCAGTGGGTCATCGCGAAAGGCTTTCACGAAAGTGTCGGCTGCATGGCTTGCATTTTCTGCGTCCCCGTTAGTATGAAAGTAAGTAGCAAGGATCAGATCTTACTGTATTGCAACGGCACTACTACGTGGTCTTTATGTTCTAACGCTTCGGAGGGTGTCCTTGGAATGTCATTCATGATAGAGATGAAAGGGACTAATTTTATCGACACTGTATCGATGCAGCATCTTTATAAGTGGTAAGGTTTAACCTGCTGCGCAATGTGACAAAGATTTCCTCATGTTGTAGGACTTGAATAGCACATCCGCAGCAGTTGGAGCCGTTGAACTTGGAGATTGCTACATTTGGGGACGAGGTTAGCATCTACGCAGTGCCTGACAGTGATCTCTCAGCATGCAAATAGGGAAGATGATTCGCAATCGATAGCTTAAAACCATATCAAGTGGTTACGATCAAAATAGTCCATGAACATTAACGAACCGTGTCATTTGTTTGTTGAATAATTGGCCATGAGTTTGAGGGAAGGTATTTAATATAGTTTTCGTATGCTTTCTTAGATGATATTAAATACCTTGCCTCAAACCCATGGCCAATTATTCAACAAACAAATTACACGTTTCGTTACTAATTATGAACTGCTTTGATCGTACGCATAAATACTTAATATGGTTTGGAGCTATTTATTGCGAACTTTATTCCTATCTTCCTTATTTGCATGCTGTGAGATCATGCACCTTGGGCTGTTCACCTCTCTCGCACCACTACAAACTCTCACTGAAAACTGGGCAGCCACGATAAAAGGTAGCGCACAACACACTATGTATGCCCGAAGGGCAGCATGGCTCATTCCCATCGAGCAAGACGCCCGGGCGTCGAAATCACCAGCAGCGCTGGGATATTAGCGCTAGCGTGGTGGTTGGAAGATTCCGGTATGAAGAGGTTCATACACTTTCGGAAGAGCCTGCACGGCAATGCAAGTCCAGCTCAAGTGGGGCAACGCAACAACTTATCTAACTGGTAGGATCTTCGGTGTAATATTGTCCTCAACAGGATGACGGTCTGAATGGAAATTTAGTACAACGAGCACGGCGCTTATCAATCGGGGAGGTATTCGCCTGCGACATGACCAAGTGCTTGGTTTTTAGTAAGGGCATGCCCATCACACTTGCCGAGGAGGGATCGAGGAGCCTCCGTTGTCGGAAATGGAAGGGATCATGATTGGAGCATGATGCATGCTCGTGCAGCACTGGTGAGCTGGAGTTGTCCTCTCAGCGCTAATCGCTGTGCACCCTGCATTTTTACATCTCCGCACAACTTTCGGCTATCTACACGACCGGTTATCTACACGACCGTCATGTAGATAACCGAAAGTTCGTGAGTGACGCGTCGACGCCATACAACAATCTACTAGATCTTATACCGACCACTATATCCACTTCATAAGCGAACGATGATCACCACAGACGACATTTGTGAAGGAATAGCAATCCGCTCAAGCTCCAATACTTTGGCTCAGTTTTGTTTAGCTTCACACCACTTCTTTGGACTTCTCCGACCCATCTTATATCAACATGCGCATAGCTCCTTCGAGATCAGTACCTTTGTGGCTGCATTCACTGACTTCGCATGGTGACCAACGACAAACATTGCCATCTCAGAGCTTGCTATAAATGGCCACCACTCGCGGCCTTCCCCCCTATGTATCGACTTCGCATGCTCGGTCTTGAGAATAATCCCCTTGCGAGTCATCAGGAACAGCGACAGTTCACGAGACTACTCTCAGCAGGTGTCACCTCGATGGATTTGAATATTTCCCTGCTATACCGGATCCTATGGAGAATATCTTCGAGCCCGACTTTGTTGGATATTTGTCATCCACTGAGTGAGTTTGTTCTCTATTAATCTAGTAAGAAACATACCGATATCTGTTCCAGTCAGCCCTGGAAGAGGCCTCTTAACCCTTTTCCGTGCCTCTGACTTCGATTTCCATACCACAAACACCACCGCTCCCCATCATCCCAGTCCTGGTATTGTAAAAGTGTACGGTATGAAATTTCCTGCACTAACACACCCCCGCCTCGGCGCTCTCTTAGCCGGAGAGCGTCGACCTCGACTCACCCACTTTCTCATAAGCCATCCCGCAATTGAAGATCTCACTTTGAGCTTCATGCACTCTAGTCCACAATAAGAGCTTACAGGACACCTAATTCGACCTGATTTTCTGCCTATGATGTGCCCCGATCGATATGTTCGTCTTGTTGCATTTTAATGACTGATTCCAGTCTGCGGCTACACAATAGATTAATAACAACCGATTGGAAGATGCATGCCAATGCAACCCACCCGTGATGCCCTCCCATTTACCACTCTGGAATTCAGAGAAGCTCTTGACCCACCATCATGGAAATCTGCCCCAGGTCTGGACAAAATCACATGGGGAGACCTTAAAAAGCTTGCCAATACGAGTGAACTAGTACTAATCATGACTTACCTTTACAATTACCTCGTCTTCCAGCATTAGTACTGGCCCAAGCATTTTGAAGAGTCTATTACTACCGTCATCCCAAAACCAAAGAGAAACTACTCTACCACCAAAGAATATCGCCCTATTGCCCTCTACAACACCCTTGCCGAATTATGCGAGAAGATGCTAGCCAACCGTCTCCAATGGGAAGCTGCCAAACACGGTATCCTTCATCCCTGTCAATCTGGAGGGACCAAAGCACACTCCACCAAAGATGCAGGTATGTACCTAATCTACCTAATTCGTGAAGCGTGGTCCAGAAAACTGGTCATGACTTGCTTGGGCTTTGACATTGCCCAATCCTTCCCCTCAGTTAACCACCAAGCTTTATGTACAATTCTTGAGCGACAGGGATTCAACCCAGCATACGCTAACTTCTTTAGGTCATATCTTATGGAACGCACCACCAAATACTCAATGCGCAGCACCGTCAGTAAAACCTTACCCTTCAACGTAGGGTTGGGACAGGGAGCTGCTTTATCCCCATGTCTATCAGCCTTGTATATTGCCCCCCTTATTCACAAACTCTCACCTTGTCACGATACATCAGATACTCACTTGGAAATCTTTGTAGACAATGGCAACTGGATCATCTCATCAGACTCGTTCGAGACAAACATATCCATGCTACAAAACCGATACCGTGACCTGATCATATGGTTTGCCTATTTTGGATTAGTCATCGAAGCTACGCGTACGTCGCAGATTCCCCAATACAGATACATATCCTTGGTGGAATATCACCCCAAGGATCTCTCTAGATGATACTGTATACACTGATAATGCCCCTCTTCACGAAAAGAGGATCTGGGATTACCGAGGTTTCTTTCTTGATTCCCGCATCACATTCCGCGATCATGTCAATTTTATGCTAACAAAGCATTTTCCTCTGTCATTTCTTACTATATGATAGGGAATCTGCTACGAGGACTACACCTGAAGCATCGGAGAACACTCTACATCAGCAATATCCAGCCTCTTATCTGCTATGGCCAATCGTTGTGGTTCAGACGACAGTCATTCAGAGTTAAGCATCTCGTAGAAGTGATGCAGAGAGCTCAAAACCATGCCATTCGATGGATATCCGGTGCCTTTCGTACCACACCGGTCAACAAGTTCCACTACATAGTTAGCATACCATCCATGGACATTTTCCTAGAGAGACACCGTCGAATGCCCATATCCGGTGGCACTCACCCACACCTTTCTCGAACATTGATTCCCCCATTGCTGATATGGTACGACAAATCCCCCGACAACGCATCATCAATAATATTTCCCTTTTACATCCCCTCAATCGACCTGGTTCTAGATTCTGGGAACCTACAATGATAGAATTACACTTCTCCTCGACCACCCTCCCAAGTCATCGGAAGAGTGGTTAAATTTTGTGGATGAGAGGAAAATGACGATAGAATGAATCCGTCGCCCTTTAGACCCACCAGAACTTCCCTCATTGCATGTCTTCACGGACGGGTTTGAACACAAACGCCTCCCTGACCAAGAACTCGACTCCGGTGCTGCTGCAGTAATGTACCTCCAAACGGATGAGATCGGCAAAGTCACAACATACTGTGGACTAATGACAAATTACGAAGCGGAAGTATTAGCCATCTCCAGCACGATCAAGATGATTGCAGATCTAACTCCTTCCACACCCATATCCAACCATCTAGTAATCTTCACTGATAACAAGTCAGCCGCCCGATCACTATTCGACCCCAGCCCATATTTGGCCCAATCATCGTCACTCAGAGCTATTGAAAACGCCACACGCTGGCTGAACACAGACCCTGAGCGCACCATCACCATTGCCTATTGCCTCGCTCATGTTGGGATTGAAGGCAACGAACATGCAGACTCACTAGCTAAAGAGGTATCTCGCCGACCTCCTGGACTCATTCCCTCAGTCACACTTGCCAGATACAAGGCAGATGTTGACCATGAGGCACGACTCACGTGGAAAATTCGGGAAGACGCATTAGACTATTTTGGAAGTGGCTTCATCAGACCACGGACCGGTCGAGATGTAGAAAGACGAGGCCGAACACGCATTATTCGTCATTAGGATGAACCCAATTGGAAGAAGTTAGGATCTGCCCTTATGCGCACACATGGTGAAGACGTAGACACTTTTGTACGCACGACCCGCTCGATCACCAAGCATGCTCCCCTTGGCGACTACAACGAGCGCTTCAGATCATCCACTTTTTTACCTAGAGGCACCGGTGTGGTACTCGAATCACGAATGGCATGGTCGTATTATTCACCCTTGCCAGGTCACGAACCTTGGAGAGGTATGCGTGCGTTAGTATGTAACATTTGCGAGATAACTCCCCGCCCCTTTTGATATCTCGATCGCGACCACGTGTTAACGGAATGTATCCACCCACGAGGGTCACACTTCGAATTTTCCTCAGTCAATGACTGGAACAGACCATTCTCATTAAAATTAAACAACCCGACCCCCCAGCAACGCTGGTGGTGGACCGCCCAACGTATTGGAAATATCCATGTATCCATAGCACACTGGATCAAGAAAAACCTCAAGGGATTCTCCTTTGCTGAGGCCCCCGTCTTCCTCGATAACGGATAACCTTGTAAGCCTATATTTTATTCCAACAAACTCTTTTTTCGACCCATACCATATTACTATACCCGTCTCATTACTACACCTAACCTGATAAATACCGAGTAGTTCCGTATCACCCCCTCATCGCTTAATACTTTCCTATCAAACTCCTTCATATCTCCCGCACTCCATGCCCATGGATAGCCCCTCAAGTAACTACGGGATCTGCGACCTTAGTTCTTTCACACTCCACATTTGTTATCCCCTACTAAAGTATATTGTACTCTACGGTGTGGACGAAGGACCGGTCGTTGAAATGCTGAGTTCCCTTTTTCTTTAATTAATTTTCAATTCTTTTCCACTCTACTCGACATGACGTCGATTATCACCACACACTCTTTACTTTTCTCTCATCGCTGTCACTTATTTACTCATCCTTCTTCGTTATCTGTTCAGATTCGGTACAGCCTATACCTACTTTCTCTGTCCTCAGTACCTCGAGCTCATCGTCCATCACTCTCATTTGGTATTTGTCTTATCATCCAATGGGATGAGTAGTTTATATCCTCGGAATGTTTCAGTCTTATACTCTGATTCTGTATTCGATACGGCAGTGAATTTGATCCCCCTTTCGAGCTCACTCCATCCCTCTCCTCTCGAGATTCAAGTCAAAGTTAAAGTTGTCAAGTCAAAAAGTCAACCTACGCCTACGTCGACACATCTGCTCGCTTTTTTTTGTGCCTGACGCATCAACCAATCTTTCCGCTAAGTGATCTCCGTTGTCTTCTCAATCCTCTCCATCCTTTTCCCGATCCTCTCTGAGGCGACCGTGTCTCCTGCCCGCAAAATTTAACTTCCACAACGGAGCCAACGGCTGAGTCCTCGGAATACACTAGATTTAAAAAAAAAAAAAAAAAAAGGGCTCTTGGTGCGGATCTCTATAAAATGATGTGGTGGTTGTCCCCGAGGGCCGACTGGTCTATTTATGTCCACTCATTAAAATGATGCCATATTATATTTGGACGGTTGGCCTGGCGTCAATTCGCGATCGATAATTAGCCTCTAGTGAGGTACCAAATCAAGGAACCTTGTCCACCTTCTCACATGAGATTAGCGACAAACTGAGATGGTGATGAAATGGTCTCCGTACATATGCGTATGCGCAAAACCCTTGGATGGTTAAAGAAGAGTAGACGGATGCGGTGTGTACACCGTTGGGTTGCATGACAGAGCACAGGGCGGAAGATATGTTCCTATAGCACCACTTGTCAGTTACATACAGCACCACATCCAAGATTGTGAACGAAATCGCACAGTTCGATGACGGGGTTGTGTCCTAAATTAGAAGCCTTCGGGCCGATGAAAAAAATTAATAAAAAAAAGAAAAGATGCTCGTCCCGAATGAAGGCGTACCAAAATAAGGGTGCAGCTGACAGATGCTGCTGCGCTTTCACTGCTAATCGCCTCAATTATAACGGTAGGATTTTGCGAGCATGACGTGCGGCGTCAGCAGTGGAATAGGCGATGCTGGACACCTCAAGTTATGCAAAGTAGACAAATGGTCGTTACTGCTCTTCGGATCAACGCCCCTGAATGTATATCGACTCACGATCTTCTCTTCGTAAACAGTATGACGCTTCTGTCATTCACTGCCTTTCGGACCAGTAGAAAAGCTATAACAACTGGCACAGGATTGGCTGAGGCAATGTTTACATAATCCCTGTTTGGACTCTATGGTTCAAAGAAGAAGCCGATCACATCCCTGGGTGTCCCCACTTGAGACCGATTGCTACGATTCCGGGGTAGTACAGTGGTAATACGTGCCCCGGACGGTTTTTCATTATTGTACCTGACAAGGCCATCTCCAGAATCAAGTCTAGGGGTTCCGCATCCGCAGATGGCCTGTCCTGAAACACAATATCCCTTAGCGAGCAATCATAGTCCGGGTCAAAGTGGACGCAGGTGGAGAAGTGGTGGAAAAGTTGGCACATGGCTATAATTGTCTGCTTGACGGTTAATAAGATGAACCTGTGAGACTGCATTTCTGACATTCGCGAAACAGGCGAAACTCCATTGCGACCACATGCCTAGTTGCGTTTCCCATGGGCACGTTCATCTTGCGGGAAGGGATATTGGTATAGTTGAGAATCGGCTTTTCGGTCGAATTTCCCCAAACTGGATCGGAATTGTCAAAGATTTTGCTCACCACGAAATACTCTGGGTCGCATAATTTCCTAACGGTACATCTTTGTGCCCGCCAAGGGCGCGAGGAGAGCTCCGGCTGCCTTAAAAATAATTATGGCAACCCCGCATCAACATTATCGCATCTTGCACATGGATCTCCCCTCCCCCGCTTCTGCAAATAAAATGGGGAATGCAAGAATTTAATCGGTCGATGGGAATTGGTATATATTCTTAAACTCTGAGGAACGACATGACTTGGCTTCCCTAGAGTCATCACTGCTCTCTCTCCAGTAGTCCCACACCTTCCGCACAATTGTCCGCGATGTCTTCTTTGGATAAAGAAAAGCAGGAAGTTGACGTGCTAGAGCAGAAAGTTGCAACCAGTTCTGGCGAGTCTGATTACGCAGGAGAAGGCACTCTTCCCCCTCCCCCAACACTTACTGAGGAACAACAACGAAAGTTATGGCGGAAAATCGACCTCCGCCTCATGCCCATTCTCTCTCTGATGTATTTGTTATCATTTTTGGATCGAGGTAAGTCGTCATCATCGCGTTCTGGTTCATTTTATTAATACCCTTGCCACCGCGATCCAGGAAATGTTGGTAAATATACATTCAGCTCGTTGCGTCTGGAAAGGTTCTGAGCGTCATGAATGATAGGTAACGCCAGGTTGCAGGGCCTCGAGTCACAGCTTGGTTTGACGGCTGGACAATACAATATCGCCTTAGTAAGTCAATCCAACGACCAAAGTTCTTTATCGGTCTAACGTGCTCTGCCACAGACTATGTACTTCATCGTGAGTGGAATGGACAACTCGCACGACGTTTTCTTGATGCGAAGCCCGATCATAGCCTTACTGTATTTTCGAATGCCCAGCGAAGTTTGTGTGCCTTTTTCGTCACATATTTCATCATTTTGACGTCCTGTCAGCTTGGTTTTGAAGCGATTCCGACCCTCAAAGTAATTCATCTGTTCTTGACCTTGAAACCTCTGTGCTGAACGTTCTATTCTCAGATGGCTACCCGGGATTACTGTGAGCCTTCTTTACTAATGTGCTTAGCCCGTCCTAATCTATAACCTTCTCAAGGTTACATGGGGTGTTGTCATGTCAGTCCTTTATTGACTAAGCCGTTTTTTCCGGGTGTTCCTAAATTAACTTACTCCACGCATGCAGGACCTTGATGGGGCTCGTGAAAAAGTTCGTATGACCCGTCTGCTTCTTCAACGTCATACCCTTACTATTTATTCCAGTTATCATCAACTTGTTGGTACACGAGTTTGCTTGGGTGTTGCGGAAGCCGGCCTATTCCCTGGTGTTGTCTACTAGTGCGCCGCTTCCTTCCGTGCAGACTTTTTAATTTTAACTTCGACCAGCTTAACACTCTGGTATCCTCGTCATGAACTCCAATACCGCATTGGTCTTTTCTTTGGTGCAGCGTCATTGGCCGGTGCTTTCTCTGGTCTCTTGGCTTTTGGCATCAGTTTCATGAGTGGCACTAGGGGTCTACTGGGATGGTCGTGGATCTTCGTAAGTTTCATCACACGACGGATATACCTTTCCTCCCCAAAAATCCACTCATGGCTGTATAACGCTGTATATTGACGTATCTGGCTAGATCCTGGAAGGCTCTGCAACCGTCGCAATTGGCCTTGTTGCATTCATCAGTGCGTCCCTTGTTATGTGAACCTTGGCATATCCTTACCCTGGCCCCTCGGTGTATATGTATGTATCAGTCCTGGTGGATTTCCCTGCCACTGCCAAATTCCTTACTCCAGAAGAACGGGCATGGGTCGTGTGGAAGAAAAGTCGGTGCCAAGTCCTTATCTGAAGTGAAGGAAAACTCACCAATGTCTCACTCGTGTAGAGTACGATAACTCGTCAGTCGGAGAGGAAGAACACTTCCAAATGAAGCACGTCGTGTCTGCTATCCTCGATTGGCAGGTCTGGCTGCACATCTTGGTCTACATCTCCCTCATTGGACCTCGTGAGCTTTACGTTTATCTCGCTCTTTTTCGTCGCACTCAACCCCTATACAGTGTACGGAATCACGCTCTTCCTTCCGTAAGTACCATCCCACCGAATGCCATATCCTTTGTTGATTCTTGTCCACCCTCAGCACTATTATCACCACTTTCGGTCATCGCTCCACCGCTATCAATCAACTACTCACTGTTCCTCCCTATGTCGTTGCTAGTATGACCACTTTTTCACGCGAAACTCTGAGAAACTGACCACCATAATTGGTAGCGATTGTACTCTATGTCTTTGCCTATTATTCCGATAAAACGAGATTGCGATCTCCTTTCATCTACGGCGCTCTCCTCATGTGTCTCTTCGGCTTCGCACTCAACATTTCCGATGCACCTTCTGGTGCCAAATACTTTGGTACATTCTTCTGTGTTGCGGGAGCCTACGCTGGATTCCCAGGTGTTGTTGCATGGTAAGCTGCAGCTTTGATTGCTCTCATTTGTGAATGTGATAGACTGACAACATGCGGCGAATTGTAGGCTAGGAAACAATGTCTCTGGACAGTACAAGCGAGGTGTTGCTATGGCGTTACATATCGGTATTGGTAATTTCAGTGGTGCTATTGCCTCCAACATCTACCGATCGAGAGATAGTCCGCGATTTATCGTCGGTCGTAAGTCACTCCCCTTTCGTGACGACAATTATTGTTATGTGCTGATACATCCGTGTTCAGATGGCGTGGAACTCATGTTCATAGGCATTGGTCTGATCATAGTGCCAATCATAGTTTTGGTTTACCGACGCATCAACGCTAAACGGGATGCAATGCTCCGAGAAGATCCAAATCTCATGAGCAAACTGACGATACAGGAAATCAGAGACATGGGTGATCGTGCCCCTGATTTCCGCTACACGATCTAAACAGGCAAGCTCATTCGGCGTAGAAGTAGACTTGTAAGATATCCTGTTACCCCTTTTGCACTCATCCTATCCCATCCAATCAATCAATTTGGTTCGACCATACATTCAGTCACAGTTTCTAATTTGTCTACGACTAGTCGAGTAATACACACCCTTGACGACAGTGACGCCACATGTCGGAGTCGTAACGGCGGTTTCTTAACGTTTCTTATTGGGTGTGAATATCCATCGCTGCGCGCAGAGTTCTCTACTGATTGGTACGGAAAGTCCGACGCAAATCAACCCAGTATGGCTTCGTAATAACTCTAGTGACTAATGGGATGGAATTGATCCGAGGTAGCATGTGAGCAGCTGCGTCCCTGCAGCGTCCCTCAATAAATGAAGGCGAGTAATTCCGGTAACTAGCTTCAGCGTTGGTTGGTAAATCAAAAACCCGCTGAGCTTTTTACTCGTCTGTGTTTTCTATAACCCGGATTGTCTGGGCAGAAACTAGCGATCACTAATCGTGACTCAGACCTTGCTTCCTAAGCAAGGTTTTGCCAATATCGTCAACAAAGTGTTTGATGACACCAGATTGCTTGTTTTAGGAAACGACCCACATCTCTCACAAAGCCATTGTTTGCTCGTGTTAGGAAACGGCAGATTACATGGGGGGTCAATATGACCTTGCAAGCAAGGTAACAAGCAAGGTAATGACTATAGCCTCGATTTACCCATATGACCATTCTCAGGCGCTAACCAAACTGGGCCGCATGCTTCAACCTGCTGAATGTAAGCAAAGGCTAATGGTAGGGCAAGCATGATAATGCGGGGTATGGGGTAAGTATTATGCGGAATATGAGAGAAGACTCAATGGCAATATATTCTCATTGCAGATGGTTGCTGCAAATTGTTGAACAGGAACATCTATATCCCGGTGGGTTGAGTAAAGGTGTATGGATCTGTCAGGTTATCACACCGATCGATAGTTATCATCACCATGTACCATTCAATGTGGAACAATATGTGAGAGTCGGAGTATTCATGAAGCTCTCGGTTGCCGTTGTCCTTATCCGCCCGATCGTAGGCTAGAGTCTATGTTATCACTTGGCAGATCTAGAGTCTGGGTTGGTCTTGGGAACGATTTGTCGAATTGCTGAAGACATCCATAAGGATACGTGAAATCGGCTTTATTTTGGTAACATGCATGCAGCTCGAACTACGTTACTATAACTGAGGTCATAAGGCGGGGTATAATTTCTGGAGGTCTTCGAGTGCTATGACCCCTTTCCTACCAAAATCCCCAGACCCAGTCGGTCGCATCGTAGAACTCTCAGTCTTGGTAAGAACTGAAGATGGATTGAACCTCCTACAGATCCAACACTGTAACATTCGAGAACGGAATTAAACGCTTCTATGTGGAATGGAGCTAATAAACTCAGTTGGGACTTCCTTGAGCAATCTCACAGCATGGCACCAAGATGAAGTGATTGAAGTGAGGAAAATATCATGCGAAGAAATTCCATCGATTCGGTTGAAGTTGCATCCGAGGCGTAGTCGTGGCGATTGGAATGAGTTAGTGTAGGGGGCAAAACCTCCCGAAACAACTGCCAATTGCCGGGTGCTAACGAAAAACCTGGTTGGGACCTTGGTTGTGACAGATTGCAACGAGCTACGCTGCGAACCAATTCTGGTTGTTGCGACTGGGGGCGCATCGAAGGGAAGGGGGAATAACCGGACAGGACCCATTTTTCGGCCAATTTAGATATCTGCGACATTGGCTGCTTTCTATATCCAGGTGTTATGCATTTAAGCATCAAGCAGAGCATCCACTAAGACTGGGACTCGAAACGCAAGGTAACGGTACTAGGGACAGCAACTTAGAAGTTTCACTCGCTAGTGCTGATGCTTTTCTCATCTGTTTATGCAAAGCGGCTTCGCGATCGGTCATTGCCTAGGCGCTTGAATTTAAGCTTCCGGGCAACTGTCGAATACGACCAAACTCCGCCATGAATAAGCGTTCGCGTGTCACAAACCGTGTTGGTCGATAGAATTCACCACAATGCAGTCCATTGGCGGAACCAGGACGGCTTGAGAGAAGAACAATTCATGACATGAGGGGAAATGACAGAACTCCGCTGTCGCACTCGATTAATGATCAGATGTCAGTGTAGACGCGCTGCAATTGTCGAACCGAGGCTGGTCCTTTCGTGTCAACCAATTTGACTAAACATGAGATGCACCGATTGATGGCATGGTCTCATGCCTATAGTCGTTGAAGCTGTTTTTTCTCCAGAATTCTGCATCTCAATAGCTAACTTACACCATTAATTAATTGTGCTATTAATAGCATCAGCTACTACAGTATGTAAATAATTTATAATTAAGGATGTGGGACGAGCCATTTACTCCGTTATTGCAGAGGAGCAGACGGTTTTGGATGTGACATTGGAGGTGCAGAAAAAGGGTTGGTCGTCAAATCTATCCTAGACATTCCCAATATACCCCCTTCCGTTATGGTCGCCGACGGAGTGGATGAATGCGGTGACCCCGTTGACCACAGACGATTGTTAGACTTCATATCTTCATGTGGTGCCAACTTCCCCATCGCCTTTCTAGTGGTCAGCCGTTCTCAGCCACTAATTTCCGAACCTTCGAAGCCAATCCATTCACTCCTTATGCCGCACCTGGATCTCGCAGAATGCAGGAATCATCAAAAAGTCAGGAGGTTCGTCCGGTCGGGGTTCATAAAGATATACAATAACCAATATAGTATCCTTCGATACTACTCAACGGAGGGATTATGGTACATTTAGTGCCATCACTTATCGATTCTTCTATTCCCTGTCGTGCTTACTACTCAGTTACCTTATATTCCTACTCTTCTCCTTCTCCAGTATCTTTGATATTCGTTTCCTTCTCTCCTATCTGTCCAAAACGAGTACATGCTACTCCCAATCTTATTGTCTCTATCTCGTAGAAGTCTTTACGTTAGTGAGTCATCTTATCATCCAATAGAGTGAGTTGGGTATCTCCTCGGGCATTTTACTTATATACTCGCTCTCCTGCATTCGTTACGGTAGTGAATCCGATTCCCCTTGCCACCGAAACCCTCTCTCGCACTCGTAAGAGCTCCTCAAGCTAAAGTTAAGGTCTAAAGTCTACTCGGTTGCTGTTGGTGCCATCGGTACCGCCGTAGCCTACCGATGACGCTAACACCAACCAACTCCGAGTCTCGCGGTCAGTGTCCTAAGCTGATGTCATACGTGACCAAGTATTCTTAGCCATTACGCGCAACCCACGATGTTCGACCCGAAGTTATATCACACAGCACATGGTTCGTCTGCGAGGAAATTTCCTTAATGTATGGCATTAGTTCAATCCCGTACGTAACGTTGTACTACAGCTGATGGCTAGGGTTGATCAATGCAACACTGCTTCACATGACGCTGGCTTATACAAGGCCGACCTCATAACACAGACGGACTGTAGGGTGTCCCGCAGTGTCGAGACCACGACAAAGACCAACACATATACACCGAGCCTAGTCACATTGAAAAACCGTATCCAAAATTCCTTAACCGTCACCGAGGGCACCCGTCCTAGCCCTTACGATATCAGAGTACAAGTTCTTGCGAGCAGGAACGTCTCCAGCTTCGCTGAAGAGCGACTCCCAATCATCCTCGTCCTCGATTAGTTCCAAAGCTTGCCTCCAGTCCTCGGAGTCGGTCGCAAATGCGTCATCATCGAGAGCAATGACTTGCTTGACTCCCTTGACGACTTCGTATTCCTTGTTCACGCCTGCAAGTTCCCTGTTAGACGGGTTGGTGAGATGGTGAGTGTGAATATGCTTACCTCGTGGCTTGGCTGGCTTAGCAATATCCCAGATTGAGATAACATGTTGGGACTCCACAGATCTGGAGTTAGCGCTGGAGTCGTGCTCGTTGTAGACATCTCCTTCCTGGAGGTCTGAGTCCTCCGACGAGTCGCCATCAACTTGGCGAGGCGATACGAATGACTGTCCGTTCCATTGGACACCATCCATTCGTCCTGGGTTCCTACGGGTATTACCAGCAGGGAAAAGTCTCTGTTGAAAAGTTGTCAGACACGAATCCGGAGATAGAAGGGAACGAGGATATACCTTGGTCTTTTCCCTTTCTTCTTGTTCGCGTGCTTCAATTCCTTGACGGTATGTCATGTTGCGTTGCTTGAGTTCCTCACGGAAGGCTTTCTTAACCACTCGTGGGGAATGACTAGAGAGTTGTGTGCGTGCCATTGCAGATTTAGGGGCTAATGAGAGTGCGAAGGGTGTTCTAGTGGTATGTAGCTTGGGTGGGTATATGGGCAGAAGTATGGCCGAGTGAGGGCTTGTGAAGGTTGTCGTCGAAACTAGGGTGCTTATATACCTTGAGCAGTTCCTGGGACCTAAGCGGTGCCGTCTGAAAGAGCTGAATCATCGCCATTGAGGGTTCGATGATTGATTGGCCGAACTGTCAAGCGATGAGTCATAATGAATGAAACAGAGTCGGAGCTGGGGGTCATTGCGGTCCTTCCTCCGTGTTCCTTCCCCGCACTTGTGTCGACTCCAATCTCGGAACCGTCTCTGCTTTGACACCGCCACCTTGTCATATCACAACTTATTACCAAACAAGGCACTCCACCAGACAATCCGTACCATGCTATACAGTATACTGTGAGTTGATACCATATCTCCGTGTTTTACCGATGTTTGCAAGTAGATAGCAATGCTGGCGCTCGTGCATCTGTTGAACGAATCAAGGTGTTGGCCTCGGCGGTTTTAGGGTGTTAAGCATATCAGTTACCGGATAATGCAGCTGTATGGCCCTTTCGCTGTGATTGTGCTGGAACTATCACGCTCCAGCTAAACAAATCAGGGGTATCTGCCTGTATTTCGAGGGGTCAGAGTAGAATGTCGCTGACGTAAGGAGAGCCGACGGCAGTCTTTCACCCGAGCCGGCCGGGCGCGGCTCGCGTTTCGACGCCGGGTCTTCATCGTACATTCATCAATCTAAAGAAGCCAGATATTGGCCTCCTAGGCCATTACTGGCTCTTTCGGGTACATTATTTGTCGCTGACATTCTGTATCCGAACTACTGGTCATTGTGAAGTCCGAATCCGGGGTTGCACTCGCGTTACGCTCTGGGAATTTCGAGTGTGAATGCTCCAAGGATGGATGGCAAGTGACTCACTTGGACAAGAATTAGGACAACCAGCTGCTCAGGTACATGATGAAGACCTGGAAAACTCGTGAGTACACAGCACTTCCCCGCGATATGGTACCGGTTGGCGCATGAATGGGTTACACTCAGGAAGTAGTAAAAGGTCTCAACAATCACATTTCTGAAACAACAAGGGAAGAACAAACGGGCGAAGATGTACATAGTGTGAGTACGCGTTATGCAGCCCTTCATTAAGTCATTTATAGTATCCGGCGGTCTGCCTTTTTTGATGATCCTTGAAAGATAAATAAGAAAGGTTCAAGGCTCGGAAATCTAAGACATCCACGTTTTATGGTGACCACATGCGATCGGGGTAATGTTATATTCGCATCATATCTATTATGTCTATCTCCATAAATCCATGGTGATAGGTTCAATGTGCCCGTGACTTTCCCTACCTGACTTACCTTTCGCTCAAACTTGAAAGGTGACGAATCCTGGCTGACATATCCAATCCTTTCACTTAAACTTGGGCGCATCGGACCGACCGAATTGCCCGATGATGATAGGGTGGAAGGCACCACGCTTGCAATTGTCTATGATAAGTATGACAAGGGAGGGATGATTCGAGCCTGTGAGTGCGGGTGCTACTACTTTCAGGCTGTATCATGATTCCCCGGGATGAAAAAATGTGTGGAAGGTTCATGAATAATGAACTTTATTCGGAAACGTTGGGAACAAGAACGTCAGAATAAGGAGAATAGGGAAGATGAGGTCGGGAAGTGTGGGTTATACTAGGAAGGAAGAAAGGCGCGGTGGCGGGCAGGAGTCACTTCATTTTCATCATCGATTGTTTAAGGCTGGGAGAACAGTGAGAATGGAAAAATCCCTTGATGTTCTCATCAAGTCCGGTTGTGCTCGTAGCTGCTACCACCCTGTGTGAGAGGGAGCAATTAAATGATCAGCGAGTATTGGGAATATGTCGTTCATGCAAGACGACGCTGTCACGCACGTTTGTGAGCGGAGGTGAACTCCGGCCGGGATAGACTTGTATTAGGCTAGGATCAGCTAGGAGGGCTTTGAAAAGATATTGGCGCAACACGATGGCGAATGGTGGCAATTCACAATAGGTGGCGAATAGTAGACTGTTTCTCTCTAAGAGAAAACTTGCCCATCTCGGAACAGCTACCGACAATAACGACGATCCTGGATGCTGCTAAGTCAGTTTATGGTGCTGGTCACCTGTTATAACAATACTATATTGACTTCTGCCCCCTCTCTATCGTCCAAGCACATCAAATCTAGCATGACAGACTTGGCGACGCCGAATTGTAATTGCGTCGAGATTAACTCGTCATTATTTGACCTTGATGAATACGCAGAAGCTGTATTGTAGTTGGATTCGCTTATTCAACCCCTTTCAATTCAACGTCAGTGTCAAATTCAATAGGTGTGAAGGACGACGAGCGCAGTAGAAGTATCATTTATGATCGACGATCGACCCATGATCCAGCTGTCCAGATACTTCAATCGGCCCCTGTAATAGACAGGCTAGAGGTGCGACCCGCGCAGCACTTACGTACCGCAGTAATTCTATGAACTATATAGAGCATATAGAGTGGTAATCGTACAGTGCATCCGTACCAGCAGGCTGGTGTCCGAGCAACGCATTGTGCAGGTGACGATGTATGTATGCGATATACGCCCAGTTCAAAGCAAAAAGGGTGGTACGCGTTATCATGATACATTGGTAGACTTACCCTCACAACCAACGCAGTCCCAACACGACGCATTCATTTGGCGTGGAGATGTTGTTATAACATTGATAGTGGATGCCGCATTCATACTGGTTGCTCAGGGACAAGCCCAGTCCGGAGTCAAATCTCAGCCCTGCATCCAGAGTAAAAGACAGGGACTTGCTTCTCGGAGGCAGGGATGACCACAGGGGCTTGTTGCCGAAGCCAGGTGGAAGGTGGGAGGATTATCGTCCTGCGACGGGCCGAAAATTGCCCGGAAACCAGGTGACGATTTAGGGCAAGTATCCGCTGTAGGGCAGGCCAATAATCTACACTCCTGCCCTTGCTCGACATGCGTCCACGCCACAGGACGGCGTTCGATCCATGTGATAGGATGTGCTGTGCTGTGCAATTTCACTCCAAATTATCTCAGAACACGAGGTTCCGACTTTCTGGTGCCAGCTTCCCAAAACTGAAAGATGGTGCTACGCGTTGGCTACCCCTCAACGTGAACCGACTTGATCCAGAATGGACGGGCTACGTACCGATACACATTGCGAATTGGATCTCAACTTCCCCGCGTTCCTGTTGCGTCCATTTCCCCATTTTTGTCTAACTGGGATTGGTGGATAATTGGCCGGACCTCGACTGGGATCTGAAAACGCTGTTTACATGCTGTTGTTGAGAAGACGGCTTCCGGGAAGTGGTCAGGACTGACAGATTTAGATCGCAGGGAGCAAAATGTTGACAGGAATTGTGGTCGTCCGTCCTGTTGAGTAGGGATGGGATTTTTGCAACAGCCACGGACTAACGGCGTTCCCGTTTGCAGTAGTTGGCTTCAGGATCGGACGCTCCTGCAATTGAGGCCAAAGAGTGCTATCGGGACCGTTGTGTTTGAGGATTACACAGCGGCAGAGTGATTTCCACTCTGGACTCGGTACCAGGGATGGGGTGTTAGATCCACTAGAAGACAGCTCGGACTCGGTCAGGTTCGCAAAACCAACCTGTGTATGCGTGCGTGGGTGTTTGCAGGAACTGGTGGGCTGAGGAATCAGCTGACCTGGGAAGGTCTGAATGTGCTCTAGGTTGGGACCACGCGTTCGGGAAGAAAAGAATAAAGCATGATTGTGATGAAAAGGGATTGAAAGAGGATTGAGGCGATGAGCGCATGGAGGCCCCTGGAACGGGTATCAAATTGAGTGATTGGAGTGGGGTAGTTTGGTTAGTTTGAAGACCGGGCTCACGTACAAGGCCAACTTTGACAGGGGGAAGAGAAGCGCATGAATTGGATGTTGAAGTAACATCGAAGCACATTGTTGCAAAATGTGGGGAACCTGTACGTTGTTGTGCTCTATTCGGTTGAATGTGGATAACTGACAGATGCGAGAGGTGGTAAGAAGAAGGATCGACGAGGACGAGAAGAGCAAGAAAGAGCTAATGTTGAGCGCATGAGCTTGTTGGACGTTGGGTGAAGTTGTTATGACTGACCTAGTTCCCGGTTTCGATGTCGATGGACAAGAACACCGAGGGTGGTTGAGCACAGCCCAGTGTGCATGAAATTGAACATGCGCATTTGCATCATGGCATGTTTTCGTGATTGGCATGTGCAGCCCTTACGCCAAATCTGTGAGAGGGGGTCAATCAACGTGGTCCATGTTGAATTTACGGTGGCTGTTATGGAAGAGCAGGAGATGCATCTTACCACGTGGCTCGAAAAATACCCAAAAAATTCAAGTAATTAATCTTTTATATACGCCTCGACTAAATCCAAATAACTTACATCCCCCCCTCCTTCTCCCTTTTCTCCCTCTCTCATCATCTCGAACCATCCCGTACGTCGTTGGACCTGACTATATGCGCGACTTTTCGGCACTTACCTCTTTCCTCATCCTCTAGATGTCGTCTTCGTCATTGCCCTACGCGCAGCATCCCCATTCTCTCTTCGCTCCAGTTGTTCCACAGACTCCCACATGGTCCGCGTCTCACCGTAGCCATCTTCCAAGACAATTGTGCTCATTCGCTCATCCCGTTTTACAGTTTAGTTGCCGGACGCGCTCGCAGTCACACTTGCCCAACAACTTACGACGATTCGAGTTGTTATTATGCTCACCAAGCGTACCCATTGCCGCCTGATCTCGCCTTCAATGCTCAGTATTACACACAGGAATTCACCCCAACACAATTCTTGTACCAGAGTCCTACCTCTGAGTCTACCCTTATTCAGGTAGATTTGCCTTGTCTTTTCCCGATTTACTATTGACGGCCACTGCCCTTTCTCTTCCTTCTATAATCGTTCGGCTTGGGCTTAATTTGAATAGGCACACCCTTGCGATGATCAAACCTTGTCCTCACATCCCACCCTAGACCATCTACAGCATTCTTATTACGTGGCCTCCGCGGGCACCATTCAGGAGCCCTCCCAAAATCAGCCATTCCACTGGGACTTCTCTTCTTGCGATTCTTATTCCTCTTCTTTGTCTCCTTCCGTAGTCCCTCCATCTGATACCTTGTTATATGCGCAAAGCCCTCACCCATACCAAAGTCCTCACGAAGTCCAAGATACATCGCAGTATACGCAGCCGCTAGCTCAGGCACCTGTGCCGTCGGGAGAGGTAACTTACCCTATTGTATGCGCGTCTTCTGGACCCAAGAACTTACCTATGGTTTATTCCATTAGGAACCATACCCTTATCCACGTACACCTTCGACATACCATATCTATTGTGACCCTGGACAAGACTCAGGATCGAAACAACAACGTCAACAACAGGAGCCCAGTGACAATCAGAAAAACAATGAACACGATGATGTAGACAAGCATCATACCACCGGGAGTGCCTTACACTCGAAGAATGCCCCACATGGCTCGTCATGTTCGTCATACCCCCAATATAGCCCCTATGCGTCAACTGAGCTAATTTGTTAATCAACTTGAATTTCGCCAGGTTCATCGCCGACCCGCCTCAGTGTCTCGACGTCATCTTCTCCGGCTAATTTCACGCATATTTCTACTCCTACTTCGACGCCAGGTCAGGAAACCATGATCGCCTCCCCTCATAGTCCGCATCATCTCAACCAACACAACTTAGACTCTCATATCATGACCCAATCACCCGTTACGCAATCTAACTTCTCCGAGCTCTCGGTCGATGTGACATTCATTAACCAAATGTCACATTTTCACCCCAGCAACCATGTCACTTTCGGCGGCGTTCGTGCACCAACACAGTTTGAGGGGTCTTTACCACATCGCTTCACCCAAGAGTTGACTCTTGCACATCCTCCGACCTCCTCACCCTCCCACTTTACAAATGGATTCAGTCCGCGCAGTTCCCCAACTCACATGACGTCTCTGATGGACAGTGTATCGTTAAATGCCAGTCCAATGAGTCCCACTGTTGCACCAGCCCCACGCTACCCTCCATCTCAGGCGATCGTCCCCAATCAATTCACTCACGATGCTACTGCATCTCCTCATGATAATTCCCCCTTCATTGGTCGTGGAGGCGGCTCCCTATTCAATGGGAGTGGTTTAGCGTTGGGTCTAGATTCGAGGGTTGCACTCGATGTCAGACGAACCCCAACTGTCGCTAGTGTTATGACAAGTAGCCCTCTTGTTCCACCGATTTCGAGCTCGGGTCGACGCCACCGACATTTGTCCGGCCCTGTTCCACTCAGTCATGGATTGTCATTATCTGCAGGGGTTCCAAGGTTATCACAACGAGGAAATCTGGGCGCCATAAGGAACGTTAGGCGCGGCAGTGCTTTTTCGGGTCACACCATGTCGTTGGCAGTTGGTCTGCCGAGCTCGGCCGCGGAGGGAAAGAAACAGACTCTTGCCTGTCTGTTCTGTCGAGAGAGGAAGATCGCCTGCGGCAGGCCTAATGAGGGTAGCTTGGACCCCACTTGCAAGTAAGTCTTCGTCTACTAGCAGCTACTTGCACATTGCTTAGTCGTATCCGCTCATCCAGCCAATGCGCGAGACGCTCGCTTCGATGCGAATATCCAACTGAATCTAGGAGAGGCCAACACAAACGTTCCAAAAAGAAACAGCATGCCGTCGCATGATGAAGCCCAAACCACGACCTGAACAACGTCATTCCAATTCGTCCAGGAAATATTCGCGTCTTGTCTCCCACTTTCCACGTCCATTTCTCCTGCTTGCTCTCTTGCCTCTTGGGATTCGTGTTTGCTCTTCATCTTTTCGGCTGTCACGCGGTTACCTTTCTTCCACATCGGTGCAAGATCCGTTTCATGGCCAGCAATGCTTCATCGTAAATCATTGGGACTATAGTCTATACAACACCACTTCAAAAATAAATACATGCCCCTTTTTCGTCGTCGACCTTTCGCGTTCCCTATTCAATTTTTGTCCATCCACCCTCTGGTTTCGTTCGCATTGTTCAATTATGTTCATCCCCCCTCGCCGTTCCCACTACCACCTTATCGGATTGCTTCCCTATTTCAAACAAGTGCTCATACCTCTTTATCCTTTATCACCTTGGCTGATCGCCAGGGCTCTTTGAACACACTCCTCCCTTTGATCAACTTTCGTACCACTTTGTTTCCTCCTCGCCGCTATCCAGTAGTCAGAGCAACCACAGAAGCACGTAGAAGAAAACTGATATGTAGTATTGCTGTCGTTATTTTTTTGCTGTCGTCGAGCAAATGCTATCGTTGTTAGTATAATCGATTACGAATTCGTGTTGTTAGATCGTCACGTTATGTCATCTCATGTCATTTTTCTTTCCTTCTTGGTACACAGGTCTGAATGCGACTTTTGGTCTTGATGTATGCGCGTTTGACGGCATCGAGAACTTTGAAGTACGATTTAGTTGGAGCGTTTGAGGCGTTGACGTCAAATGCGTAGTAAGGTTATTTGGTGCAATCAGTCAAGGTCCATTTAATACATTCGTTAACTCGTATTCGCTACCATAACGTTCCACCTAGATTTCGACCTCAAGGTTGAAGCACACCCTTCGGCACGTCCCTGATATCGATGTGTACGAATAGGGTCGAGAAGAGATGTTGAGAAAGCTGCATATCGTGGAGCGGGAGATGCCGGTATCCTGGTTTGAAGCGAAGAGTCAACAATCGTGGATTTTTTTTAACAAAAAAAAAAACGGGGCGAGGAGAAGGTAAACATAAAGATTGTGAAAGCGGAAGGAAGGAAGGACACGCGAGAGGAGAGGGGTAAACGAATGATTAATTTAGTCCGTGTGGAGGAAACGACCCGTGCGGGGAAATTTAAAGTATTTGGTGGAATTAACGAATGAACAAAGGTGAAGAAAGACGAGAGGATGGTTTCGCTGGCTCTGAACCAAGATTAACGATTCGAGATTGTTCATTCATCACCCGAGATCTCCTCTTCGTGGTATACGAATACAGGGAAACCAGTGACATCTCAGGAGTCAGAACAGGGAGCCAAAGTGAGATTAGGGAGGTGCTGTGGGAGAAACAAATGTGCGGGAATGACTCGATCTGACTCGATCTGACAGTTTACATCTCATGATGATGTTTGACTGATGGACAACAAATCACAGTCATCGAGCCATGGGTTAGGTTAAGTTGAGTTCTGGATCGTTGGCTAGCCAAGGACCAGGATCACGCGGACCGTGATGAGGAGGGAAAGATGGAATAAGAAGCACGGTTGGGTTTGACCCCTCGATGACCCCCTGCTCGCTTGTGGCCTCCTATAATTGACTTCGACCCCTTCGATCCCCCCCATTGAGAACCAGCCTCGCCGTCGTGGCTCCTAGCCACATTCTCGGGAAGAAATGGCTGATAATAGGAAGAAGATAGAACCACGAAAAGGGAACGGGGAAAGCCAAGAAAGAAACGGTACCCTAATGCACAGCACGCAGATACAGAACGAGCAGACATCCAGATCACAAGCTCATAAAGGATTAAGGACTCACCGCTAGCCAAACAACCCAAACTGGTACAATAAACCGCTAAGGGTTCGTCATCTTGATCGTCTTGACCTTTCTGTCGAATGTTGAACTGAACAAAGATGAGATCCTTCATATTTCCGACGCAATCAAACGGTATGCAGAATTCTTGGTCCCATACGGGGTTGAAACCGTTGTCCTTGACGATTTTTGTCCGGTATTTCGTAGCAGAGGATGAGCCTGATTCGGAGGTTGAGTAAAATAGATAGATAGATCAACATCCGACGGGAAGCGGATTGGTCATAGGGGTAAGATCATTTCAACAGTGCAATCTCTCAGGCAAGGTTTTGCACCTAGTTGAAGCGAAGATGCACCATATACCCCTATCGAAGACGAACAGATACGGTAACAGAAAGACCGCACTTACCATTATCGGTATCTTTACCAGTCGGCAGCGCAGATGGTATTGGGGTATTCGACCTCGAAGGTTGAGCGCTGGGACTGAAAGACGAATGGTTCCAATCTGGAATATGAAGCGATATTTCAACAAAGGGATCTACGATTGATTTTTCAATTATCTCCTGTCCTGAGCTGTCTCGTGGTCGAGGGAGTTGTTGAGCGGAAATGATCTGTTTTAGAAGTATGTGTGTTTAGCTGATGATGATCATCGCCCATGGGAGATTTCGGAGAGATATGCGATTAGGAATGGATCGGAAGAATATTTGGGTGTGATAAGAAGTTATCTGGGGGATATAATACGCTTATATTATCCACACCCGTTGTTCGAGCGCTTGCTTCCGAACTGAGTAAAAAAAGAGTTGCCCCGCAACGGAAGAAGCACAAAACTGGGAACAGTCATACCTTGACATCCAAGTAATGCTTCGTGCGCTTGGAAATCATCTCCAAGCTCGTATCACGTAGCGCTTCGGGCTTGAGCACATATCCTGACCGACCGTTCCTTTGGAACATTGCTTGAGTAATCATATATCCCAAATCTGTTCAAAGCCAACCAGAACAAAAGATGACGCAGTGGTCGCCCGAAATCAACGCATGCGTAAGTGAAGAGGCACAGACCGGTCATTAAAAAAGGGTCAACACCACCAGGCGAACGCGGGCCGTAAATTCCATCATTCGATGTGATCCCGGATGTCATGACGCGACATCCACAATGAAGCGAACACGAAAGAAGGGGGAAAAAAGGTGGTACAAGGTATGAAATGGGTGGCAATCCATTTCGGGTTTCCGGATGATCCGCGAGGGGGCGCAAAATTGAGCGTGTGTAAGGTTAAATAGAATGAAGGTACGATTCATGACAGCAACGAGGGGTGAGAGTTGGGTTGGGGTCCAGAACGATAAGACAAACGAATGAATGTAAGGGTGGATGGATCATGGTAAAAATGATAACGTTTGTCGGATATGAAGGTCAGAAGCATGGTGCACGAGTTGATGACGACCGTAGTGGCGTAAAAACAGGGGTGGAGATGATAGATGGTTTGAAATTAGTCCAAAAGTTGCCAAGAATGTTAACGGTAGGTATGGTGAAGTGTATATGGATATCGTGCATCGCAACATGAACGTCGTGCGGCGTGTGAGTGGAGTGAGGTAGCATTCAGGGCCAAGTGGTATATTCATACGTTCCCGCAATTAGCAGCAATGCAGGAAAGGATAAAGTGGGAATCCACCACGAAGAAGATCGTTGATGCGGATAAGCAACCCAGAGCAACCAGACAGAATGGTGGATACAGCATAACCAGCACAACGACACGACGCAGTGCATGGTGCATCATGAAGGAGTGAGTGTTCGTAGTCCGCGGTTTACGACATGGGCGCCATGAAAGGATCCAGATCGAGAGCCGATCGGTGGGATGCACAGATGTGAAGTGGGCAAAGTTCAATGTGAAACAAGTCCGCAGGCGCGTGGGCGGCGAAAATCAACATAGATCGTCGTTTCGATATGCGGATATAGAGCGTCATGAAATGAGAAATTGATGGGTGAATGAGAGAGAGAAAGCGTCCATTAGCTCTCGTCGCTTGGCGAATAACGCAGCAAGATATAGATATGATCGCAATTGTATGCGTCACTCACCAAAAGTCTGCCAATTGATGGCTACGATCTGCGCTCCAGCCGCCCAAAACTTTTGAGGTTCATAGTTTGTCGAATTAACTCGCAAACCTTTAGGGTAAGTCCTAACTATATGTCGCTGAGTATGTTTCACCAATTCTTTCCATGCCGTTCTGGCTTTGACGAACTTGGTGGCTGTATTTTCTGATAAAGAAAACAGGTGTTCCGGTGCATAGGTTAGCTCGCCGCCTAGGCCCTGACATTTAACTCCGACAGTATAGACGAGGAGAGCGGCGAGGTGAAGTGACATCTTGATTTTCTTGCCTGGGGCGAGAGTCTTACCAGCTGTTGATGGAGTTGATGCCTTGGGATGGGTCAAATTGGTAGACGAAGTTGAAGCCGAAGCTCCGCCTTTCCCCCTGACTTTCTTCCAAGTTAATTTCAATCCGCTAAAGACGCCACCACCACCACCACCACCATCATTTCCTCCAGCAGCTGCGTCCCGTTCTTCTTCTCCAGAAGGTGAAGAGGTGGAGGTCCAATCAGGATCTGCGGCGATAGCTTTGACTTTGTCACCCTGAGTTGCTGCAAGTTGAGCGACTACGTAAAGATTTTTGGCCTGATGTCATATGTGAAAAAAAGTGGTTAGCGTATGTACGTCATGGTGATGAAAAAAAATGAAAAGGAGATTGTTCGCTTTACGATTCATGGCTATGTGGACGTCTAGACGTGAAGGGCTAAGATGCACACGAGAATCCGGTGATGGACGGTGATGAAGATAAGGAGGGAGGTAGCGGCGCCTGCACCGCGAAAGTTTTAGGAGATTTCGATAGAATTATATAAGGTAAATTTGGTCATCCATATACCGGCATGACCAAACCTCGGTGTCCAGAACGCACAACCCACTGGATGCAGGAAGACACAAAGAAAGAGACACACCTTTAACAAAACCTTCCCTCGCAATTGTTCTGGAGTCGGTAGAACATCAATCTTGGGTCTTTGTCCGTCGTCGGAGATGCTGATCAGCATGTTGCCAAAGGATTCCTTCATGATCTTCACCATCTTGTCTTGGCCTTCGATCCCCATGTGGACTTCAGCCGAAATAATAACTGGGTATGGAGAGGTGGTGAAGCTGTATTTCGCGATAGCTTGACAAACTTCGCGGAGAGGGACCTTGGAAGTGAACGTTTTGCCGTGGTAGACGACGGGTTCGATGTCTCCATCGTAGATATCAACTGGCCCTCATGATAAGGGCGCGCGAAGTTGAATTTGAAGCATTAACTTACGTTCAACACATCGACAGCTGTGGAGCAAAGCTCTGATGTACCCCTCCACGGTACTGACGCCAACTAGTTGATGTCCGACGAGATAGGTATTATGGGAAGATGAGATGAAATAATCTGAGATCGGTTTGTTCATATCCTGCCAGACCCTCCCATGAGCATCGGAGAAGGGTGCGTTATCAGAAGAAAGCAGGAAGTTGTAGAAAGCTTCGAGAGAGAGGAAGTCCAGTGGTTCATTTGGATTCTGTTGAGGGGTGTAGTGAGCTGGGTCGTGGGTTGTCGATGATGGATTGGTATATGAATTAAAAATGGTTTCTAGTTCCTCTTTTGACAAAGTTGACTGGTCTGACGCGTCAGGCAACGAAAGACGGCGAAGAAGATATGGACGCACTTTTTGAATATTTCTCATAAAATTCTCAAAAGCCTTAGAATCAAAACGGCCATTATTCTCGGAGCATATTCTGCCGTACAATGCATCGATCTCGGGGCGACGTTTGAGCTCTTTGACAAAACGCTGGAAAGCGGGGAAATCGAGGTATCCTCGTTTCTCGGTATCTGCTTCCTATATTTTCGCGTTCAGTGCGCCAATAGATGGAAGAAGGGTTCGACCTCACCGTGAACAGTCTCTTCAAGTCCTCCATATTCATGTTGATGTTCAATCTCTGGCATAAGCCCTCGATGTTACGGAAGTCCAACTTCTGATCTCCATCTCTATCCGCTCCTTTCCAATATTGTCTTTCCCAAACTGCTTGTCTCGTCGCAACCTTTCCAATACCGGACATGAGGCCTTGCCTGATGGCATATAACTTATAAATGGTCGTTTCCCATTGTTTGAAGACGTCGCGAGTGTCAGCGACAATGTGCAGAGTCTTGTAAGTTCCTTCGAGAACGTAGATGAGCGTGATCCAACGCTCTTCAGCTCCTTCTGGGAATTCGAACGCGATCCGCTGATATCGTGCGTTTGGACCTGTTCGAATCTCCTTGATGGTCTCGATAGGAACTAAAGTAAAGTCAAAATTCTCAGCGATCGTCCCTGGAATATTGGCAGTGATGAACCCAACCCCTTACCAATGCCACCTTTTTTTGACTCGTAGATGATCTGGCCTTCATCCGGATCCACTCGAAAATGTACTCTTTTATTCTTCTTCTCCGAAACCTTGGTCATCAAAACTCCCTTCAACAGTGTGTCTGGAACTGTGAAATCCACGGTGCTGCTTCGAGCAGGTGGGAAAGGAGACGAAGTTCGAGAAGCGTAGGCAGAGTTGGGGACGTAACCTTCTGTACGATTAAGGCCTTGAAGGTCTGAGATGCGACGACGACTCTTGTCGATGCCTTTGTTGAAGCCTGCTTGCAAGCGGTCTACTGGTGCCATATAGGTTTGCAAGGGATGGGGCAACGCTGTCGATGGTAGAGGTTATGGTGCTTATGAATAGACGCAGGGAGGTACGGTATGGTACGTCCAATTTACGCGTGGCGGTGTCGGTACGTCAACTTAATGCCCACTGCTGCGGTTGATGAGCTGTAGAGGCATGGTAGACAGGGAAAACTGCGATGGTGTTGATAAAAACCAGTGCAGCCGAAGCGTCATATCGAGTGCCCATGATGCCCGACTTCACTGGACCGAACACAACGCCCGCCTTGGACAGTAATGCCAGTGCGGTATGTCTCCACCAATATCTCCATCCTATCATCCCCATATCCATCATTGGAGTTTAGGTGCTCAGGGAATCTCCTTCTGGTCATGTGCCGCAAGTTGACGCCGCATTGATTCCAACAACCATGGGTTTCAGCGAGCTCATTGCTTCAAGGAGGCCATGCGCGATTACTTTCCTACGTTACCTGAATCATTCGAGGCGCCGGGTCTGACCTCTTTCCTAGCATGCAAGATGGGTCGTGGTCACCGGGTCATCCTTGCGCCGTTCCAGAACGATTCACCACCAACCCCTCTCTCCCATCCGAAGCCCTCAATAATTGCGACCGGTAATCATTGTTCACAAACCTCACCGGCCTAATTCCTGAATCGATCTATCCCCCGACTGTTTCCACCATATGATCCGTTCTGGAAAGCGTATCTCAGCCTCCATCATCGAACTTATCTATTCATGTTCGTTATTACGCCGGACATCTCTTGACTTGTTAGGTGGGATAGTTCTGGTATAATCTTCACATAGCAGTTTCCGTACCGAAAAAGGTCACTTTTCCGGTTATTCTTCGCCAGCTTTGCAGCTGCGAGAGATAACCATAGAGGGTTGGATGAACCTGTTAGAGGATGAAATACAAGAAGCGAAGCCATACCTTGAGAAGTGGCCTCTTAATATGAAGGATTACGAGACGTACAGATATATCGTGGTCCCCGAGGAGTTCGAAGAGCTGGACAGGCATGGGAGATGCCAATGTACGGAAGTGTTATTACAGGTGTAGCTTTAACAGATTTGAACTCTATACGTCGTCGGTACGTTGCTGTGGTCTTACCTCTAATCTCTTTTTTCTCACTTTCGCTTGTGTATGGAATGAGTTGCGCATGTACGTGGCATATGACCTCCAAGAAAAGCGAGTGTGCATGGTTGGGGATGAATGGATTCGGGAGTCATCTCGTTGTCAAGTTGTGAGCCGAGAGATTGATAACCTACGACGATTATACCATCATAACATCACTCATATCACAACTTATGTCGATGGGGACGTGGTCCCGAATCTAGCAACGCAGGTTGTCTGGAACATACTGCCTTTGTCACTTGGTGGGCCTACGCAATGGGCAGGCACTTCTGCAAGAACGTACACCTACGTTCGGTAGAATCCGTCGCCACCAGCGATTTTTTATTTGAGGAAGTATTTCGTACGGCCTACTATACAGTTGAAGGAAGTGAAAGGTAATATATTTTTGGTGTTGCTCGACATTCTTTGAGCCTCGTCTCTTCCTCTTTTACTGTCTATGTTGTTGGCTCATCTGTGAAACAATAGCGCATCGAGAAGCTCACGACAAGGCTGAAATTCTTCGTCGATAATTGTCATTCATACTATGGTTGTCAGGGATTACGGGAACAATGAAGGTGAAAGTGAAGGTGGGGCGGAAGGCATTCTTACAACTTGGGAATATGCGTTACCTATAGGAGGCCCAGGAAGGAATGTAGCGAAGGGGCTAATCGTAAGTCATCTTTCTTCATTGACAATACCAACGCATCGGCTCTATAATCAGTCTCAGCACGAACCATTCTCATCTCTCAACTTGAGAATCTGTCCCCGCCCCTGCGAAGGGTCCTCAAGATAACCTTGAGTTGGTTTTCTGGGTCGTCCTGTATATGATCCTTGGCCATAACGATAATGTCAACTCGCTCTCTGACGATGAGCGACGAAGTGCTATTGATGATCTGTTTAACAATCAGAGAACGAAACTTCTAATAGAGGCAAGGGATATTTGTTTGGGACGTCTCTGGCTGAGGGAGATGAAAAAGAAGTCAGTGGTTCAACTTAAAGTTGGTATGTTAGTCTGTGCTTTGTGTTATAAAATATTTAGTCATGTTTTGGGGCCGATTTCATAGGCACTACATTCTGTAAACAAATACATAAAGATTAGAGCTTGACTGTAGTAGTTGAACTACTATACCTTTATCCCTTGATCCTGATGCAATTGATCTTATCACATTAGTATGAGCAGTTGGTGGATTTTCAGTTAGTTGAGCTATTTCTGTATTCTAATTGTTGCATCATCTGATCCTGATGCAATGTATCCTCCATTAGGTGAATATGCAACTGATAATACCTGTCCATTAGCCCAGTGAGTGGGTTGCCAACTTGTTGACCTGTTTTCTACATTGCAAATTGGTGATCATCTGTTCTAGCTAGTTGAATGTCAATCTCATTTCTAGATGTAATTAGAAGCTTGCAATCTAATCTGACCATTGTTGGATATCGTTAAGCATTATTTGTGTTTTTGCATTTTCTCTAGTAGATAGCCCTTCATCAAAAGCATCAATAACAATAACAATAGTTGGTTAATGGCATTTCAACTAATACTTCAAATTGATCTGCAAAATCGGGAAGATAAAAGCTCCATTGCAAATTCACCATTTTTTTTTTGGGAAAGCTGAAAAGCAATAGTGTTCTCCAAGTTTGTGGGATGGGTAGTAACAGCGTCTGTCCCCCTAAATGCAAAGAAAGCTATATATATCTGTGGATTTTGAATCAACCTGAATCTAACAGACTCTGCAATGAGGAAGATTAGCATGACCTTGTATGCTAGTCAGCATCTTGTAGGCACAAGTGCAAGGCCTTTGAGCTACTTCATCGTATCTATATCTAGCGGTTGTATTGGCTATAAACCCCCTGCCTGGATAACCCTGGCAAGCTCATTCAATACCCTGGTGGTTTCCTCAACACCAGATACCGAAACAGCGTCAGCACCCAATGCAATGACACCAAGAACAGTACAAGTAAGGCTAGGCCCCTTCTCCCATTTAGATTGACCGGCAGCAGCAAGCGCAGAGAGCGATGGGAAGAGGATATAAACAGGAGCATCAGCATAAGCAAGAACACGATAAGCAGAGACGACGACAAAGTTGCTGGCGTCCAACCGACCAGCCACGATATCGGAGTCATCGGATAAGCCTCGGCCGCTATTGCAGGGGAAGATATTCATGAGCCGTCGACTGGAAGCCTTAGCTATTGAAGATCGTTGTCGAGCGCGAGTAGTCCAACACGAAGAGGAGCAAAGGCGATGAACTGAGATGATGGTGATTCGAGAAAGAGCTCTGATCAAGGACGCCTCGTGTCCTTTGTGCCAAGGCTGCACAACCTCGAGCACGAAAGGGCAGAAGGGCGCTTTGAAACAGATTTGTTGCAAAGCGTAACTATTGCAAATACATATCGAATCTCACCCTGTGCATGCTTGTAAACCATTCCCCAGCACTCGTAATGATATGCTGCTGTGTGTCGAGTTCCGCTACGAACTTGAAGAGAGAGGTATCGTCCTTGATCCCCGATGAGGCACGTATGCACGTTTTGGGGTATGGGAATGTCAGTGAAAGTATGAAATAAATGTCATTCTCTGAACGGGAAGGCTTGAGCTGCGACGCCTTTGCGAAGCCAGCTGCCTTGCCGCATTGCAACGGCTCACGACCTACAACCGCAGACTATCAATATGGATGACCAATAGGCACCGAACAGGTTACACCTGACATGAACCTCCCGCCCCCGTCACCAATATATCTATATGCTTTTGCAGAACTTGAGATGCATCCATCATGATTTCCTGTCGAATTGACATTGTAGACTATCGAGCGTACGTATACACTCATGCACCGATAAGAAGATGGGAGCTGCAAGTCGACGACGGAATTGATCAGACCATCTACAGAGTAGATGTAACAGCAGATATACCTTTTTGCACAAAGCATGCCCACCCTTCCAAACAACCACGCTTTCAAGCAAAGCGCACATCGTCTGATGATTTGTTGGTGCTTGCGCTGCTGGTTTGTATTAGGAACAACGCCAAAATGCAACATCGGCACAACTTGAACTCACTTCGCTATATCGGAGAAGCGAAAGTTGCCATTGAACCATCTCCTTTCCACAGAAAACCACCTACCGTTGTCAGCCCACCACAGCTGACGCGAGGAGCTGTTGGGTTATTAGACACCGAAACAGGACCTGTACGAGGCTATACATACTTACTTGGTGATGCGTAACCCTTCCTATTGAACTAGCCACCGAAGTGGGGGATTCTGAAGTTTCTCGAAGCCATCGAATTGTTGAGAGACCTTGAGGACCGCCCAGGCAGATATTTCTCCAAGGAATGAACAAGATGGTGAACTTGCTGGATGGACAATGCGCAACGATGAAGATCCTGAACTCCCCTTGATTTAATGATGGGTATAGGCGTCCACATTGTAGTCGCGTGAGTATGACTCCGTCATGCCGTGACAATCCTTGAAGACATGCGGCGCTCCTGGCTAAGCTTGCGTATGGCACCACTTGGTCATATTTTGGTGCTCTCATTTAATTATTGCGCTGTCGTGTTCATTTCAAAATTCGCCAAACATTCAGAGCAGAGCTCACGTACTTACCTATGATCACCTCGGTAATGTGTGTCCATATCCTGTCCATATCCCTCGATTCTTCTCAAACGATCCAGCCGTACTTGTCTAACAAGGTTGAATGAACGCAGCTCTGGAATCCGGGAAATCTCACTGAGCACTTGCTGCACGCTATCGACCTGGCTTCCCGCATTCGCAGGCAATGCCAATTGCTAGCTCAAATGACCAGCTGGGATAAGTCCAACAACTTTATTGAAATGACATTTAGGATGACACGGGAATTAGTGGACCTTCATCGATCATCTCTAACATCAAGAATCTTGTCAAGAACTCGAAGTCATCGACGTCGTCAGTGCTGGTTCGGCGGGTTGAATGCCAAATACCACCAAATAAACTCGGAAGTCTGGTCACCGTTGTCACCGGCGTCGGTTCCCTCTCGGTTCCTTTGCGGGCGTATAGGAGCACTTTAAGCACTTGCCTTATACCCAGCATTTCAACAGTGGTGGACCGCGCTTGAACAGTGCGAACGCGCAGCACGCAGAGCTTCCTCCCTTATCACGGACTCTCGTTCACGCCGTCAGTTCAGCTGTGCGAAGGTCACACCGACATCCTCGCTCATTCATTTGTCCCAATAGATACCAGCCAAGGCATAAACATTGGGCTGACATGAATAGTCCAGGTTTCCCAACACGGGGTGCAGTTCGGTGGTTGTCGCATCGCCGGGGTTATATCTTCCTCGTCGTCATCGTCGTCGTATTCTTCCATGCTGGACTACTGGCCAGCCATTCAGGGCATACAGGAGGCTATTCATACCCGCAACGTTCCCCCTCGTATGATGGAACCGACTCCAACAATTCGCAGTCAAGCTTCCTCTCGTTATTAGGATTGGCAGGAACAAAGGATGGTTTAGGCGACATGGACGAAGGACGGCTGAAGGAGCTGTATGAAGCTGGCGCAAGCATCGTTGACGTCCCAGTTCATCCAATCGAATCGCTGATGGAAGACGCGGAGCGAAAGTTCAAAGCTAAGATGGCCGGGCAAAGCAAGACGCTGAAGGAGGCCGTGAAGGAGTATATTCGAAGATACGGGCGAAACCCACCAAAGGGATTCGACGATTGGTGGAAGTTCGCAATAGATAACGGGGTACTCATGTTGGATGAATATGATGGTCTCATCAGCGATTTGGAGCCATTCTGGGGGTTGACTGGGGAGGAAATTCGAATGAGAACCGAAGAGGTGTGTCGTTTGACAGCTCTCACTGTAGGTATATGTGGCTCAACTTCGGCAGGTTGCGGGCTTGCCTTCAGTTGATGTGGTGAGGATCCGTGATGGGAAGGCAACCACTGTCCACCTAGAACAAGGATATTTTGACACTGAAGTCAGTGCCCGTGCTAATGGGTTCAGGGCGATGATGGGACAGTTCGTGAGCAGGGTGTGTTCTCTGTCTCCCATGTGTGCGGGTAAATGACCATTCTCCAGCTCCCAGACGTAGATTTTCCAATCAACGCTAAAGCAGAAGGGCGAGTGTTAGTACCTTGGGAACACAGGATGTATCCTAATATCACTGATGTCGATCCCGGTCGTACGTATCTCTATCGACCCCATTTCAGACAATTGCCTAACCCTACATTAATAGAAAGCGTTCTGCTTGAAGATACATTCCAGCCTGATTGGGGCTCAGACGGCAACGTTTGGGAAGCCTGGCGCCGTACCTGTCCACCAGGCTCTCCTGCCCGTCGACGACTATCTTCCATACGCCCACCCCCACAAACCCGTCGCGTCAACTACCTTGACGATGCATCAACCTCTTCTTCTCGACGTGCGAGACATAACGCCGATTTTACCTTCATTTCTTCGTCGTCTTCTCAGACCTTGGATTACTGCCGTGCACCTCACGCGCATTACCACCAGGGCCATTTCTTCTCCGACTGGCGGACAATTTCTGGGTTGTACCCCGTATTCAGCCCTGCACGCGCACAAGGATTTCTTGATATCAGAATACCCAGTCATTATTACTACGGAAGCACTTCGAGGTATACTTACGGTTGGGATCCTATCAATCTCGAGTTGAAGGATGTAGACGACATGGAGGTCGCGTGGGAGAATAAGAAGGATATCTTCTTTTGGAGAGGCGCCAGCACTGGCGGTGGAAATCATCCGCCTGGGTTTTCACCGCAGTACCAGAGGCATAGATTCCTCAGAATGACCTCCGACGTGACGATTCCTGCTGATGAGTCGACTGCAAACGTCACTCTCACTTTTCCTCTTCCTAAGTCATTCAATCCATCGTCATCTCCCTCATCTGAGCATAACCTACTTCTCCAAGTCCCCCTGCCAATCTCCGAGCTCAACGTTGAGATGATGGACATCGCATTTGTCAAAGCTATTTCCGCAAATTCGTATCCCGGCGGTCTCAATGCTATGATGAAGGACCACCGCTTCAGTGACGCAGTCCCGCTAGGCAAGCATTGGGAGTACAAGTACCTCATTGACTTGGATGGGATGGGATATAGCGGGAGGTTTATGGCATTCTTGGCAAGCGATAGCGTCCCGGTGAAATCTAGTGTTTATGATGAGTACTTTGAACACTGGATTCAACCTTGGTGAGTCGTTGTCGCTTCCTTTGCCTCGTTGGTTCTCGATTCTGGTGGCTGACGTGGTTTCGTTCATTTCTCTCCGTGTCAGGGTGCATTATATCCCACTATCTACGTCTTACAAAGAAGTCTTCAACATCTACTCTTACTTCTCTGGCCCACCAAAGGCAGCTTTGGTAGCCGTCAATGCCACCGAGGCTGATCTCCCTCAGGAGCAAAGGAGATCAATTGAGGGCGACCGGAGGTTACGAAGAATCGCGAGGGCCGGGAAACAATGGAAGAAGACGATTGGGAGAAAAGTCGACATGGAAGCGTACGTGTATCGACTTTGTTTGGAGTGGGCGAGGTTGTCTTCGGATGATAGAGACGAAATGAGTTTTGGGCTTTAAGGCTTCTCCTTCACACCTCCCTATATCTATGGCCTTCTTTTTTCCTCGATCCTTTTTGCCATCATCATTGCTTTTGCATTTTGCAATCATAATCACACCTCATCGATGTACCATGCGCATATAAAATCTTCACATTACACAACTCGGCATACTCTCATCTTGCATCTACATACTTCCCATCAAGGGCAATTGTTCCCCGTATAACCCGCCTTCCTAACTGCTACTCCACTACTTTTTTCGACCACATTCTTGCCTCGAGCTGCTCTTGGAGTTGGATTCCGATGCGTGCTGCGCGTGGACTTGGGTCTTTAAGGTATATGATCGTGAAGTTTTGGTATCCTCACTCCGTACTTTTGGGACTTTTGGGTATTGTTATTTACGCAAGACGCGTTGACTGGCCTTGCGTCGGTAGACACGTCGACTACTTAAAATGACCATCCTTGGCTCAGTCGTATCGACCAACAAGGGAAGATGTGTTTTAGGTATGTCATAGTTCCAATTGAGTTATTTTGGTTCACTACCACAAGTCCGCCGAACGTCCGGATAAACAAGGACAGATCCGAAGGCGACAATAGCTGTATCAAAGTGCAGCTTTTAGTTCGGCAAGTGATTAAATGGACCCATATGGGTGCACAAGAACAAAAGGATCAGATAAGGTATGAGGCGCCATGACTCGTGCTCTTATCAGAAGCCCCCGTAGAAGGAAAGTGAACAGATTGATCAATTGTTGGGATGGCTGTCATCAGGGGTGATTTGAGGACAAGACACGGATAAAAACATGGACCCATACAACCACACGTTCGGCGAGGGGTACAGAATGCGTGCGAAAATGAGGGTGGTTGAAGAGCTCGAACCAAAGGAAGTGTATGCAGGTCAGATTCACGTCTAATCGAGTACGTCAACTTCGTGCAATTCCAGTAATTGGTCCGTAGACACCATGAGCCCGAGTTGCTGTAGAGTAGATGTTATGTTCGCCGGTGTTGAATATAACGTTTGCCTACCGCGCTGTCGATGTCTTCAATATTCAAAAATGAAGCAATCTCCTTTACGCCACCTGCAAGCCTGTACTCAACTACAGCTGACAACATCTACCAACAAGTTTGACACCCATTGGAGATTAAAGGCGTTGGATCTGGCATACAGGCGTGGATTTGCTGTTGTGCGTACTGTACAGTACGTCTATGATGAGGATTGGAGATGGGCGATGATGTGTTTGCATTGCCTCGCAAACTTCGTGTAAACCCTTGTTCGTCCTTATTCATCGAGTCATTTCCCTTTGTCTCTATCCTCGTTTTGCAGCCCTTTCCTATTATGAAATACTACATACAATTTCCTCATAACAATCAGATATCTGACCAAATTACCAGGAAGAAAACTCAGATTGACAAGTAAATGGCAAGTTGGACTCACAACAGGGTCATGTCGTGGTACTGTGCTTCAACTCTAGGCCGCTCACCTTTGTTCGCCATAATGGGTACTCATGTCAGTTGATCCGCATTGTATCCTTGTCTGCACGTCACGTACTGTACAGGTGGAAATAGCCGACCACTCTTGTTTCCGTCTTCCCACTTGCTCTCGCTCGAACTCTAGGTCGCCTTCCCTAACACGAAAGTACCTCAACATGTCATTCGTCGCGATCGTGCGTATCATTATGTGGTGTTGCAGGGTGGAACTAATGCCGGTTGCGGTTCAGAAACAAACAAACAACAAACGTCAAGACAGCACTGAGAGTGCACGAATTGCCCGCAGTGATTCTTTTGAGTTCCTCGAACCAGCGCACTCAGTTACTGCTGAGCCCCTCGTGATACTTGATGATGCTGGCATCGACGACATCGACGAACCCCAAAATACGCCAGTGTCACCCACCGCTCCGCCCTTAGTGAGTTACATTTTCTCTGGCTCAGGCCTATGGAATCTAACCTGAACACGTTCGCTGCTTAGGGTATGAAACTCTCAGCTTCAATTGTTCTCTATTCATATATAATATTCAACAGAGATAACAGAGGAAATTCCCAACACAGAAAGCAATACTACTTTCTCTGGTGAGGTCTTTCCCACGATTGACAAGGTGAGTATTTGCTATTTTGATGCCTGCATATCATTTAAATGTCTTTTGAAGAGCAAACACTCCTGGCAAAAGCTTCACAACCTGATTGAAAAACATGATAATGATATGTGTAAGGCATGGACTGATGAAATCCAAAACCTCCTCCTTTTTGTGAGTTAAGTTTTGTTATTGACAATTAATAGTGCTAACAAGTCTCATAGACAGGCTTGTTTACTGCTGCAGTTACAGCCTTTGTGGTTGAGTCTTATCAATGGCTTCACAATACTGAGGAGGATGAGACTGTCAAGCTACTTGCCCAAGTAGTCTTGCATCTGACTAGTATTAACAATTTGACTAACACCCCCCCTCCACCCACAGGGCAAACCCAGAGCATTCCAGGCTATATGATTAGAGTCAATGTGTTTTGGTTTTTGAGCCTGACTATCAGCCTCTCTACAGTTCTTTTAGGCATTCTTTGTCTGCAATGGTTGAGAGAGTTTCAACGAGATGCTGTTACGGACTAAGGTGACGCCCCTATCTTCTTTTCTCACCCCTATCCGCGGACTGGTTATTTCCTTCATGCTGTACACCGGACTATCATTTCCTTCGGTATACTACGTGTCCCCCTTCCCCTTTCGGTAGTATACACGTACCCTCCACGTATCCATTACTCCTTTCGTCCTCGCTACAGCACTTCATCCTCCATCGACACGTATTCTATTACCGAGCATAGTAACTCGACACGTAGGAACGTACGTGGACTATTCAGACACCTATACCTTATAAGCTTCGATACATCTACATGTAAACCTTAGCTTATCCTCTTGTGTCAATAACATCGTCGTTAAAGCTCTCTCAAAGCTTGTATACAACGATCGAGCGACCTATACCTATATAGATTAGGTCGAGGTCGTAACATTAGGATAAGCTCATCAATCCAACGACAACTTAGTCGCTCTGGAACCCTCACCCCGAATTCGACGAAGTGCTGACTGGACCCGAATCCCCCGGAAAACAGCATACCTAGAAGGACGACTTCGGTTAAAGAACCGAGAAATCTACTACGAACTCGCCTCCAGGAGGTGGAGATACGAAGACAACGGACGAATCGTCCACTCATCGAAATTCAAAGAAACCAAGCGAATCACCCGAAGTAACCCACTCAATCAGGTATTCGCTAGAAGACAACTCGACGTCCCCGACCAGGTCGACGACTCAGACTCGGATAACTCTTCAGAAGAAGGAGACCGAACCATCCAACAGATCGACGTAGACCAACCCAATCCTTCACTTCGTCCTTCGAGAACAGTCTCTCCAGTACCCCCGTTAGACGACGACGAAGGAAACTTTTCAGCAGAAGCAGACCATCTGCTAGAACAACTTGCCCAACTCTCTCTTAACCCAACTCGAGAACCCACCCCAATCCCTTCACGACTCCCATCTCCCGAACCCGCCCCCTTTCCTCCTCCCCCACCTCAAATGGCAGAAGTGCGAGAACTCAGGCTTGCACCCCCTGCTAAGTTCACAGGAAACGAAGATGATGTTAAAACCTTCCAGAATACGTGCAACTTATACCTGTCAATTAACACCCAAGTCTACGATAACCACGCAAAGAGAATTGCATGGGTCCTTTCCAACTTCGAAGACTCGAACAAACGTGCAGCCGATTGGAAGAATAACTTCATTGAAACCGCCACAAATGCCTTCGAACGAGTTCCCCCCCAAGAACAAAACGCCCGTAGAGGGGAAATGTTCGGAACTATAGAAGCATTCTGGGAAAGAATGAACGCCGACTTCCTCCCGCCTGACCGAAAGGAAGCCGCGCTTACGAGTCTCGAAAGACTTAGAATGGACAAGAGACAATTAACCAATTATCTCAACGAGTTCGAACGGCTAGTCCACATCATCGGAGATCTCACGGAAGAACAAATCAAGAGTTACTTTCTGCGAGGACTCCACCCTACTGTAGGAATAACCGTGGCCACCCAAACACCCGCACCAGTAGACTACGCGGCCACCAAGGCACTAGCGCAAAGGGTGGAAGCCAACTTGAGAAGAGTAGACTCTATTTATAGAGGAGCCCGAATAAACTCCGACATGGCATTCAAGACATATAATTCCCCGACCCCTGACGCCATGGATGTCGATCGAATGAGCACGGAAGAAAGAACCCGGCTAATCAAGGAAGGACGATGCTTCCACTGTAAACAGAAGGGACATCTTTCTCGCGAATGCCCAAGAAAGCCAGAAACCTCTCGAAGACCGATTAAGGGCAAGGCCCCGCTACGAAGGCGATTACGCGCCTTATTGGATGAAGCCGACGATGGAGAAAAATTGGAAATCATGGATGAACTAGATCTAGCCAGCAAGGAAATGGATTTTTAGAAAGGAACACCGAATCGACGTCGCCTGTTCCTCATGTATATCTCTCTCCCTTATCTGCCAATAAGAATTCTTTAAGGATCCCTATCATATTGACAGACAACAGAGGGAAAACCGTCGAAGTCAATGCTCTCATTGACTCAGGAGCAATGGGAAACTTCATCAGCTCTCGCTTTTGTTCACAAAAGGGAATCCATATGCAACGAATTATCCGACCCATTCAGATCTATAACGCCGATGGAACAACGAACCGACAAGGAATGATACGAAGACAAGTTAAACTCGGAATAACTACCGACACCGAAGACTCCTCAGAAGTACAGCTCTTAGAAGCAGCCCTGGGGAAAGAAGACGTCATACTAGGCCTTCCCTGGTTACGAGATAACAATCCATCTATCGATTGGAAAGAAGGCACGATCGAATTCCAAAGGCCCACGCCCTGGGAAGAAACCATATCGCAGATTCTCACAGGTACCGAGCACCCCGATCAGAAGATTACGATACGACAGATCCAACATGACCCCCGAATTACCTTTTCCCCAATCAAAGGCACTTGGATCCGATTAAAATCCGCGATCACTGAAGGAGTGAACCATGTCATACCCTCTTTATGGAAAATTCCTAAGAAATACCGACAATTCCTTAAGGTTTTTGATGAAAAGACATCTACCCGACTACCTAAACGACGAAAATGGGATCACCCCATCGACTTCAAGCCGGAATGGGAAGGGAAGGATCTCAACTGCAGGTTGTATCCTCTCCCAAAGTCTCAAACAAAGGAGTTAGACAAGTTCATCGACGACAATCTCAAAAAGGGCTATATCCGACCCAGTTCCTCCAATGTGGCCTCCTCCTTCTTCTTCATACCTAAGAAGGGAGGGAAATTAAGACCATGTCAGGATTATCGAGCCCTTAATGAAAGAATCATCAGGAACCAATACCCGTTACCCCTCATCCCTGAACTGATCGATAAACTAAAAGGGGCATCTCTCTTTACGAAGTTAGATCTCCGATGGGGATACAACAACGTCCGAATCCGGAAAGGAGACGAGTGGAAAGCCGCGTTCAAAACACGTCGAGGGCTCTTCGAACCCACCGTAATGTTCTTTGGAATGAGCAATTCACCAGCTACATTCCAAGCTATGATGGACGAAATCCTCGCTGACTTTCTCAGTGAAGGATGGCTAATAGTGTATATGGACGACATCCTCATCTACTCCGAAAACGACCCTGAACGTCATTCAGAGCTCGTCAAACGAACGCTCCAAAGGCTCAGAGATAACGACCTATACTTGAATCCGGACAAGTGTCGGTTCGAACAGACATCCGTAGAATTCTTGGGAATGATGGTATCATTCAACCAAGTTCATATGTCTACCGAAAAGCTGACAGGAATATCCGACTGGCCGACACCCACAACCCCCAAACAGATCAGGAGTTTCTTAGGGTTCTGTAATTTCTATCGCAAATTCATACCACACTTCTCGGCAATCGTAAAGCCCCTTAATGAACTCCTGAAGAAGACCACAATCTGGAAATGGGGAAAGGAAGCAGCGCAAGCCTTTAGGACTCTTAAGAAAGCCTTCATTGAAGCCACAATGTTAACGGCCCCGGACCCAAGTAGACCCTTCCTATTAGAAACCGACGCCTCAAAATATGCCTTAGGAGCGGTCCTAAAGCAAAACGACGAAAATGGAGACTGGAAACCCTGCGGGTACATGTTGAAGACCCTCCTACCCGCGGAAAGGAACTATCAAATCTACGACCGCGAACTCCTAGCCATAGTCACTGCACTAAAGGAATGGCGACATTACCTCCTCGGAAATGGACCAACCATCGTCCACTGTGACCATAAAAATCTGACTTACTATCGTCAACCCCAACGACTCACCCCGAGACAAGCGCGATGGCATCAGCTACTGTCTGAATATGACTTAAAACTCACACATGTACCGGGAAACAAACTCACTGGAGCGGACGAACTGTCTCGTAGAGCCGACCATATCCCCTTAGGAGGGGAGAAAGAAGACGATCCAATTACCCTCATTCCTGACAAAATGATCATTAGAGCCATAGATGATGACCTTCTAAAACGAATACTGGAATGTCAAAAAGAAGACGCTATAGTATCGGCATATAAAACTTGGAAAACTTCCCCTAAGGATGGACGGTTAATGAAGAAGGAATTCGAGAAATGGTCAACGAAGGACGAATTGGTATACTACGAGGGACGATGTTACGTTCCCTTAGATCGAGAACTCAGAAGAGATATTATCCGCAGTTACCACGAGGCAAATGTAACAGGACACCCAGGAGAAAACGCCACTGCCTGGCTTCTCCGACAAGACTACTGGTGGCCGGGGCAGTATGGTATGGTTAGACGATTTGTTAAAGGATGCGCAGCATGTCAGCAAATGAAGATCAACACTCACCCCACGAAACCTCCATTACTTCCCCTACCACCTCACACAGGACGCCCCTTTGGTCAAATCACCATGGACTTCATTACCGACCTTCCAGAATCAGAAGGGAAAAACGCGTTACTAGTCGTTATAGATCAAGGAATGTCAAAGGCTCTCCTTCTCCATCCCTGTACCAAGAAGACTGGAGCCGCAGATACCGCACTGATTCTACACAATCTAGTATTCAAACGATTTGGACTTCCCGACAAGATCATCTCAGACCGTGGTCCTCAATTCGCCGCCCAACTGTTCAAAGAATGGCAACGACTCATCGGGGTAAAGACCTCACTATCCACGGCATTTCATCCACAAACCGACGGACAAACTGAACGATTCAACCAACAGATCGAGGCGTACCTCCGAATATATTGCGGAAATCATCCACATGAATGGGCCAACGATCAACACATGACTGGAATGGAGTTTTCCCATAACAGCGTCCCTCATGCTTCTCAAACCCTGTCACCCTTCTATCTGATGTACGGCTATCAACCCCAGGGATTACCTTTAGCATTCCCCAAAACCTCGGTCATCACGGTAGAACGTAGATTAACGGAATTAAAGAAACACCGAGACGACGCTCGAGCCGCTCACCAACTGGCAGCCTCAAAGATGATACAATGGGGAAAAACCACACGAATACTCAAGAAAGGAGAAAAAGTTTGGCTGGATGCCCGAAATATCTCCCGCCCATCTCACGCCAAGCTATCCCCTAAGTTCGAAGGGCCGTTTGAAATATCTGAAGTCCTAGGTCCACTCACGTACAAACTCAAACTTCCGAAAACATGGAGAATCCATGATGTATTCCACACTACACTACTCAAACCCACAATAGTGACTCCCGAATATGGCCCGCAGTTTCCCCTTCCTCCCCCAGAAACCATACAACATGAGGCCGAGTGGGAAGTAGAGGACATTCTCAAACACCGATATACCACTAAAGGAAGAAAAGGGAAACAATGGAAACAACTACAATTCTGGGTCGCTTGGAAAGGATACCCCAGTTCCCAAAATTGTTGGGTATCAGAAGAACATATGGAACACTCAACGGAGCTAACTCAAGACTATAAAAAGAGACATCGCTTGAAATAGAATCTACACCTCCCTATTCGATACTAAATCTGGATCTCTTTGCCTACATCGTCATCTCCCTCGCCCTCCTTCCATCATGTCCCAAACCCTTATCTCCCAATACCGCGACATCATCAACAACCTCATCCAAGTCATTGATCAACGAAACTCAGCCATTCAAGACTTTATATACCACATGCAAACTTTCCACCCCCAAGATCGAGAACTAACTCTCCCCGCGCTAAACCTCAGCAGGATCCTGACACCCTACCTCAAACTAGAGGAACTCATAGGAGTCATCGCCGCACTTCACGGAGATGTAGACGACGTACTACAAACCATCGCTGGAATGATGCATGAACGTCTAGCGGAGCTAGCTAGCGTCGGAGTCGTTCCCAATGAAACAAACGACGCCTTCCTATGTCCACTACATAATCAAAATCTCCTGCTACCCTCCCCGACCAACCTTCCTGATCCCAATCCTCCAATCGTACCGGAGCACCTCCGCCAACTTCCACCTGCAGACCGTTGCGAAAGAACAGGATGTCCTTACGGACGACATCGACCCATTATGCGCCTGTACACATGCAGCATTTACGAACCTCTTCGGGAACCCCAGCACAAGGTCGATGTCTGTTGGCGCTGCCATACAGTCTGCCTCCGCCGAATCGATGGAAGGAGAATTCACGGGAAGGCAAACCTTAACCACTTGTTCCCGAACCAAGCTCGTACAGCGAGAACCGAGCGGACGATGCTTAGGAACGCTCGAGCAGGAGCACGAACTCGGCAAGCCTCTAACTCGTCCCCTCCTATCATCGCCCAACCACCCACCCCCGAATTACGGCCTCAGCCTACGCCAGGAGAATGGAGTGTTAGCAGTCTCGACCACATCACTCCATGGACTCCGACGAGGGAATACGAGAATGACCCATCATTCTCCCCCCTTCAATTCGATGATTCAGCAAGTATCAACCCGTCCAATGAATCAGCGTAGTAAAATCTTGAACGAGGACGTTCAAGGGTTAGTGGAGGGGTAATGTTACGGACTAAGGTGACGCCCCTATCTTCTTTTCTCACCCCTATCCGCGGACTGGTTATTTCCTTCATGCTGTACACCGGACTATCATTTCCTTCGGTATACTACGTGTCCCCCTTCCCCTTTCGGTAGTATACACGTACCCTCCACGTATCCATTACTCCTTTCGTCCTCGCTACAGCACTTCATCCTCCATCGACACGTATTCTATTACCGAGCATAGTAACTCGACACGTAGGAACGTACGTGGACTATTCAGACACCTATACCTTATAAGCTTCGATACATCTACATGTAAACCTTAGCTTATCCTCTTGTGTCAATAACATCGTCGTTAAAGCTCTCTCAAAGCTTGTATACAACGATCGAGCGACCTATACCTATATAGATTAGGTCGAGGTCGTAACAGATGCATCTATGCTTCCTCAGGATGCTATTGCCTTCAGGCAGCTTAGATTCAATGGCTTACAAGCATGGAAGATTCCTCAGATTATTTCTAGCTTATCTGTACTGCTTCAGTTTGCAGTTGCTTTCTTTTTTGCAGGAATCATTGATTTGGTTACACATCTCCATTCTTGGATTGCAGGTTGGACAATTTTTGTTATTGGTAGCACATTTTTCTTTTTGGTGTTAACAACACTTGCACCATCAGTTCAAGCCATATTGTTGAAATCCACCTCATTGGAATTTCTTAAACATCAATGCCCATACAAATCATCTCTAGCATTGCTTGTTTATAATTTTCTCAACATGATATGTAAAATGTTTTCTGTTAAACTCTTTGATACAGAAAGAAGCTCATATACAGAGTGGGTTGACTTTGATAAAAATTGGCAAGAGTTGGAGCTTCAAGACTCCATTATTATAAATGAGAAAACTACTTATGATGAAACAAAAGAGAAAGGGCTTATAGTTTCTGATAGTAGTCAAAACCCTGAACCCCAGAGTGAAAAAGAGCTTATGTCTTCTAACAGTAGCCAAAATTCTAAACCTCAAAGTGATCAGGTTGTTAGAGTTAGCTTATGTCAAGGGATCAACTGGGCAATGAATACATTTGGTCACAGATTGGATGTATTTTACTCATATTCTGATGTGTTATTGCAATTTAACAATTTGGACATGAAAACTCTTACTCAATCTGCAGATTATGTTCAAATAAAGGGTGCTGATATAGTTATTTCAGATTATGTAACTAGTGATGGGTTAGAAGCTGCTATGCTCCAAGCATTTCATCAGCTGTCTATCATCAATAGCAAATCAGTTGCATTCCATCAAAATGATATTAAAAATCAAGTTTCAAGTTTTTTCATGAGATACTTGAAAGGCTACATATCAAGCAACCTTTCTTTATATGAATTCCCTATACAGCCACTATGCTGGCACTTGAGATATGATGATTTAAGTGAGTGGTTTGCAATAACTAGCTATAGCAATTTTGATAGCATTATTATGCTACAAAATAAAATGATTAAAAAACTTCTATCAGGCAATATATCAATAAAGGAACAAGAGAGGTTCAATTTTTGTATTAATCAAATTGCAAGTTGTTATTGGCCAAAATTAAATGCATACTCTGTTTCATTAAACGATGAATCAGCTAACATCAGAACTTTTGATAAATGTTATCGAATGTTGATTATTCACTTAAAACTTTGTCTAAATCAAAACAATATTTATGAGTATGTTCAAAAAACAATTACTGAGATAGCAACAGCTTATTTAGTGTTATTAGAGGCTTGGTGTCAAAATCAACTGAAAATAAAGTTGGTACAACTCAAGGTTGCCTCACTTGTTGAAGCTCTCTATAAGTATTACAAAAGTGGGTATATCAACAGTTTAGTATGGAGAATTGAGAGGTGGGAGAGTTTATATGAGCTTGTTGATGAAAGTGGCACTCCATTAGCTACACAAGGTACTATCTATTTGTAAAAGATTAGTATATACTGCTTACTGTTTAATTGAAAATCCATTGGAGCTAAAGTGTTGTTTGGAGAGCTCAAGACTCAGGCCTTTGTTTAACAATTCAAGTATCTAACCCTGACTAGTAGAATAGAAACTAGTTCTTGCATGCACTATAGATCACAATAGATCCAATATAAATCACCAGAAACTGATGTGTATTTCTCCCTCTAGAAACACCTAGGAAGTTTCTATGTGGGACCCTTTCTTATCTAGAACCACCTACAAGCTAGCCAGAGTCACTCTTTGACTTTTCTAGCTGTACTGGTTCCCTGAGCAAACTGATTCTACCTGCTTCTAGGACCATCAGCTGTGACTTCCTAGATAGCCCAATAAGACAAATTCCAAACAATACAACTCAACCCAGTCGTAGAATCAAAATCAAACCCAAACTAAGTCTTCATCAATCTAGTAAGCCCTGCTTTAGAACCCTCTAGAATATGATCCCAAGTAAGAGAGCTCTGTCTGTCACATCAAGGATGAAATCTGAGTTTCAAGAGAGCTTGTATATCGATTTCAAGTTTGACAAGCTTAGATATGAAGAATATTTGTGAAACCCTACAGTAGCTGTATAGTAAAAACAAAAACAAGATCTTTTTATATTGGTTTTAAAACATGCACGAAAGCTTTTGGACTTTCCTATCTCAATTTTGACACTTCTAGAAAGCCTCTGTTAGGATAACCATCCTCTAGACCCCTCTTGGATGCACTATGCCTGGCATGCATATCTTCCAGCATACTAGCAGCTATTCTAGACTAGGATATCCATGAATATAATATAATATTTCCCTCAAATGAATGCAGAACTTTGTCTTTCCAGAATAGCCTACTTTGTAGGTAGAGACTTTCTAGATGAATCTAGAAATATTCTAGATAATCAGGTTGGAAAGACATCTATTCTCTAGAATAGTTTAATGAAAATATAATGCTGCCCATAGGCCCAGCCTGTCATCGGTATGTACCCATACCCGCAACCCACATGGGTTACCTGTACCTGTACCATAGCCAAAAATTTATACATTCTGGACTCGGACCTACCGGGCATATGCCGCGGCTCACATTATTGAGTTTGTCGCAATAGTAAGTTGTTTTAATACCATTCTTGTTCTCTCAATCTACTATATTGATTAACGTCGATACACATTGTTTAATGCAATACAATAGGCTAAATATAGTACATAGACTGTTGCATCCACTGTGACCCTGGACCATCACTCCATCTGAGACTTAGCTCTTTATGTAAATTATTAGATTGTGTATAACCCTTTAAATAAGGCCGTAAGTAGCATTCACCACGCTTACATGCAAGTTGTGCATAGTAAACAGGTGCAGGAACGGGAACTGCATGATTGGCCTTTCCTGACATGTAACACAATGAGTGTGTCAAATTCTGCAGCCAGCTCACCCGCTGAGGAGAAAATGGCATATTATCATAAACAACATCAAAGTGAGCTGCTCGAGCAACACCCTGACGGGCTTCATGTGCTGTTTTCTGATCAGTACCAGTAACTATTCAGATTAGAAAGCTTACCTTGCAAAAAGAATTCAACTTTACCCATAGAACCCACTCCACGTTCAACAAGTGTGCCAGGTGGTGGATTTCCATGGCCATATGCGCTCTCAACATTTGCCGGAAAGAAGCGCGTATGATGTTGCCGATCCTGAACAATCACAAACAATTGGTCTAATGGTAGGCTCATACCCTTTTCAGGCTTACAACAATGACGAAGGTGAACTTGGGTGAATACAGTTTCTTGTTATGCAGATCGAAGTTCGATATAACTTCGAATGTGGTGCGGATTGCCTCCAGCTCTGTAGAAATGATACGTTCCCTATCAACCTAGCACACACAGATCTATCAGCTGATCAGCTGTTCTTGTAACCGCAAAGATTGTACCTCTGGTATGCCATAGCGATATATAACAATGCGCGCTGGCCATTTAGTGGTCTTCTCGTGATATGCCTTGATCCTTGACCTGAGCATGGAGCTCAGCTCTGTCATAGCCTGTGAAGAGTCATTTCGCCACATCCCAATCGGAAAGATATATAACCCTCACCCCTTTGCCTTTATCCTCTTGCAAGCTCAAGCTTACCCAAAACTGAGAGTAATGATCATCGATGTTTGCGGTCACAGCTCCGATCGGCGGAATCCCACGCACGACCTGCGAGGCAGAGGATGTTGTACTTATTCCCACAAACAAAGTGGGAGATCCCAAACTTTGGAGTACCGGGGATATTACCATTTGGCTGGCCTACGATCAAAAAATGAGTTTTGAAAGAAAGTGGCATAACTTACTTCCTTCCGCCTAACTTCAGGTTGATTTTCATTGCGACGCCCATAGCGTACTTCACATCACCGCCGTCCAATAGCTTCTTTGTTTGAATGCACGTGGTAGCTATGGAACCATTCATTCAGTATTCATGACAAGCAAGGCATCAAAACGTACGAGTATGATTGAGAATATCAAACTCGTACTTGATTGCTGCATAAAGGTCGGGATCTTTGTTGGCAAGCGCGAACAATAAAAATAATTGGTCTTCGAGTTTATCAACAACGCGCTGTATCTCCTTGATGGCAGATGCACGGAATGGATCCCGTTTGTGGTCAGGAGGCAACGAAGCGACCACGATAGCAGGAGTGCGCTCAACGATGAGTCCCATGCGCCTGAAGGCAAGCACTAGCACTTTCTCGACGAGAATTGGTATATTCCGATTTAAATCTCCTCCTGCCTTCAGTCGATCTATCGGATTATCTTGCCCGTCACTAATAACAATGATGGACCAATTTTTGAGCGTGGCGCTACTTTGAAATTGAGTTAATCCCGCAGACAGATCCCAGCGACCATCTTGGCCAACATGAGAAGCGTTGACTCGGTATCGAATGCGTGGAGGAGTGAGAACTCTGCCTGAAATGGATAGCATTTCATTAGAAACGCTGATATTGAAAGGGTTGAGTACGGGGGAAGGAGGGTGATAACCGAACAGGGATAATCCGCCCTCTGCAATGGTTTTTGCCAGATCTGAAGGACGCCATTGCGAAGCCCATGAAATGAGGAGATTTGACTGAGATTCGGTGAGCCGTGGACGAAATGGCTGATTTGGAAGGATTCGACAGTTCTGGGCTTGCACACGCGAGTCCGGAGTGTGAGTTGGTCCGATTTTATCAGGATGGACCAGCGTGATATCTAAGGTTTCTGTTATAATTCAGCAAAGCTGGTTGATGGCGCGTAGTCTGGTTCGAACAACTCACCATTGTTATGCAAGTTATGAATAGTTCCTATTCTCTCAAGCGGGCCCACGTCTTTCACAGCGACTCTAATGCCTTTCGTAAAGTACTTGTACCGAGGAACTTCTTCTCTGAACGTCAACGCACTGAGTGCCCCGGGATTATAGAAGGCCATTGTGGAAGCTGGAGATCACTGTCAGAAAGTATTGCGAGTTCAAGAGCATTCCACTTGCCATCTACGGTGACTACAATATGCCCCGGTATAGCTCTTACACAACTATAGAATCCTTGCCAACCTTCTAATCCGTCTCCGAGTTCCTTGGTTCCTCTAGGCTGATTCTTTGGGAAGAAATAGCGATTACGACCAACGACAATGGCATCCTTGTCCTTTCTTGAGGACGCAGCCAAGATGATGTTCAGCGCATTGAGTGCGCCTAAAACCTGGTCGTAATTGACCGCTCGCTTGCCGGCAATATATCTAAATAACAGTACTGTCATTATCAGAGAACGATCCAACGTAGGCAATAGTTACTTTGCTAAGGCTTCTGTTGCCAGCTCTCGCGAAAGTGTAAACTTCATCTTGAAACCAGACCTCTCCTGATTATTTCGGCTATCACCTGCTTCATGAAATGGCACGGTGATCTCCTGCTGATTTGGAAGCCTCTTTGAGGAAATTAATGTCGAAGAGTAATCATGGGCAATTGCCACATCGGTGCTCAACTTCTTCCATGCTTCGGTGTCTTCTGCAAGCTCAAATACCTTATGCTTCATCCGCCGTGATATTACCTCTTTCGGCGTCCCAGATGCAAAAGATATGGCCACCTGGTATTCATACCAAGTCGTTGGACGAATGGTGATCGGAAAGGAGTTAGTCCGGAGTTGGACCTGCTTCCGATCCGATCCTGGTTCTTGACGAACTTGCAGACGATGGCCTAATACTGATAAGTAACGAAGCCCGGAGGAAAGTGTATCGGCTGAGGTCTGCGAAGCTTCTTCCTCGATCACAGGAGACATTCCTGGCAGGTAAATGCTACAAGGAAGCCGAACATCAACAGGAATGACCTTCAAGGGCACAGAAAGAATTGTGTTACTCTTCTTGCTTAGGGTGTGGGGCGGGCGTATATTCATTATCACTTGTGCTGTCAGCGAGGACATAATGGACAAGGTTACATTACTCACTATGGTCGTTGCCAAGCACAGACATCTGGAATCAAGTCCTGATCAATCTTTTCACCAGGCTTTACCTTAAGTCCTTCTAAACGAATTATACGGGTACTACTATCGGTTGTACTGCGTTCTGCCTGTGGTGCTGGAGTACGTTGAGGCGACTTGAAGAATTTACGTGCTGTTTTTGGCATATCAGTATCGTGGTCGTTTCAACTTTTTGGTTAAGGATTGGAGAGTGATATTAGAGTAGCGGTGCGATCAAGGAGATTGGTCAAGCGAGAACGGTATTCCATACTGCGGCATCGATCCATTGCCCTAAAAGGAGAGTTTGGACTATTTGGGCAGCCGAGGCTTTTAAACGACTTTAGTATCTGCACAGGCAATGATAAAGAATACATCAATAACGAGAGCGTTGGGAGCTCTGACGGGGAGGTCGTCGCCACGACTGCTCAGCGCAGTGCTGAACTGATTGTGATATTGAGAAACTCCGCGATGCAAGCGCCGTGACGCGTGACAGCGCTATAGTCGCGAAATGTGGTACCTTTAATATCATGATGGCCGGCAACTTTCGCTCCTAAGGGCACATAAACAAAGACTACCTGAACTGGATTTCATCATGCTATGTAGTATGCTACTAGTTGTACCCGCCAGTGGAGAGCGAGGGTGGAAGTGCGCCTCTCCCATCTCCACAAGTCACATTGATCTCCTCTGATAGTGTCAGCTCTACGGTAGAGCCCTGTTCAAATACATCCCAGTCGAGATAGCAGTTGCTTTTGTACGGTTTCCCATTGACCTTGACGCCCTGAATTTGGCAAGAAAGTAGAAGATCATATCAGTCATTAGCACATTTGTCACTCCAGCTGGCATCCTGCGCACGGTACTTACGGAAACGAACACCCGTCCACCTGTTCCATCACTCGGGTTACCCTGGAAGCCAGGAGATACAATTGTCGTGGTGGAGTTAAAAGCCGGGTTGAAAAAGGAGATAGACGGGAAATACGGTGATGATAGTAGAAATTGATGAGTAGCAGGCAGGGGATAGAGCCCAGCCAAGTAGAACGTTGCATAACTTGCCATTGCCCCTGATAGAAAATGTTGTAGATTTTCGACCAGTGTGGGGTGCGCTACTTAATACTTGCCTGAGTCTGTTACAGGCGAAGATCAGGTTTGAAGGGGAATTGCAATGCGAACCAACGTACCATCGTTTCCAGGTAATCCATTGATGGATGTGTTGAAATATTGCGCAATTGTTTGTCTTGAACGTTGAGTACTCAACCCCGGGCGGTTAGCGTAGTGATACATGAATGGGATTTGGTGAGATGGCTCATTGGTTGATTCAAAGTAATCCTGATGATGGTACAATGTCAGTTATGAGCCTCCAACTCCGCAAGGATCATGGTTACGTGTTCGAAGATAAAATCCAAGCGCTCGATAAACTTCTCTGTACCGCCATGCAACTCGATGAGCTTCGCTGTATCGTGGGGTACGTACTGTGAAGATGTCAGTCATTTCCCGAATTATACATCCAATTCCAAAGACACTGACTTGCGAGTACTGGTATAGGTCAGCCTCAACTTTAGTCTGCCCAAGCCAGAAAGAAAAGGACTTACAACGATAGGTGAGCCTGCAGTAGCAAAAGTCAGTACAGTTTCAGGGTAAGCAGAAAAGCCTTGCCACCTTCATAGAAACCATCTCTGTTGGCCGCATTCAAGAAGCAGGTTGCGTGCTCCGGATCATGAATACTGCAGTGCCTGGGGTCCGTAGAGTTGAATGTTCCATTGCTGAACCGGGGCTTACGACGAACGTGAGCAAGTATCATTTGTTAACAGACTTGAAGCGTACCTGCATCATTCCAGCGAGATCTGAGCGACCGGGCATGGTGACGTTTGCATTCCAGACGTTGATGAAATTCCCGCCACGTTCTGCGTACTGCCCATAGTTGAGCTGATCTGGCATCGCAACAAAACATTAATCGAACCTTTCTTGCGTCGTCAGTTCTGCCCAGTATCCTTGCTACTTGTGAGATCGTGAGATCGTGAAATCGTTGAAAGCGTGCTGTATAAAACGTTAACAGTTTTTTTTGAACCGAAACCGACGAGGACCAACGTGCCTCGAGAGTTCTGGAGACTTGTTTCGAGTTGGCACCACCAGGACTGAACATATCATGTGGGATATATCCTGCTATGGGATGAGCGCTGGATGTTTTGCGATCAAGAAATACCCACCAAGTTCTTTCCAGATATTCGCCTGGCGTCCTTGCACATTCCAATTGGGCGGCTCGTTCTCAGCGTCAGCAAGCAAAGCTGCGTACAGGTCTTCGGCTGAAACGTTCATGGAAGCTGCAAACCGATGGAACCTGATTTAGATAGGCTGTAAGTCGGCGTTGCTGTTGCACCATCTAATGAACAACGTACTTGACGAAGAACTCGCTGATGATCGGGTCAGCATCTGTGGGAATGTGTTAAATCCCAGGTCATCATCCTGCCAATGGCGAATGAAACTCACTGCTTCCACCTTGGATGAAGTGTTGAACTGTCGCTCCACGACATTCAGGAAGCCAACCTAGACGAACAGGACGGTATAGTTCACAATGCCCGAGCAATCCGATCGTATGCCTCACCTTCATGCTTTTGTATGTCAATCATCCCTCGAACGATCCTCGCGAAAGTGAAGGGATCGTGAAGTGACATCAAGGGATACAAGGTCCTGTAGGTATCCCACTGTGGGTCCAATGTGAGTTCGAAATAGAAGCAGCATGCTAAAAGGGACATATTTACATTGCAGTAGAACGAGTCAAAGTACGGCTCAGTCGACTTCCAGTGGGGATTTTCTCCAGTATCTAGGATGATAGTTAGCTCCGTCATCGATGAAGTCTTCGATTCATTTGCTCACAATCCGCTGGCGAGATATGGACCCGATAGAGCTGTCCGTGAAGATAAGTCGATGGATGTCAAGGATGTTGAAAAGACACACCGATGAGTAGAGGAGTTTAACTATCTCCGGGTCTACGCCTCTCGTGTCTACTTGAACCCTGGCCAACAATTCATTCCACGAACGCCTACTATCCTCATGTACCCTATCAAAATCCCAGTCTGGTATTTCTTCCTCAGCATTGCGACAAGCTTGGTCGATCGAGATGAAGGAAACTCCCACTCGAACTAGGATAGACGTCGGTCCGCTGGGTGCGGGATTCCAGGTAAACAAAGCTCCGAGTTCATCCCTAAAACCTTCAAATGGACGCAGATGAGAACATAATGGAAGGAAGTAGATGAGAGCACTCACCGTGGTACAACTGGTCGATGTTCGTCGTCCCCATAACGGGGAAGTCCGCCAAAAAAGCCCCATATTCCGTCGGTGCGCCAAGCTCAAATCCGTCGCCCTTGAAGTCCGCACACATGTGTGCAATGTATCTCCCTAAAATGACCCCAGTTTTACAAGATATTCACAACCTATGTAAAGTCTCACGTACCGGGACCAAAAGATGCAGCAAACGAAGCGCCTCCCCTGACACGTGCTGTTTTAGGATCCAACGTCACAACTGGCTCGGTGCTACTATGCTGACCATCGTTCGTGACGTCTACCGCAATCCTAGGGTGAGTGATTCCAGCTGGAAAAGTGTACCGGTGAAGCGCAGTCCTTCTTGTTGCGGTAAGTTCAACTCGGATTTCATTCGTCTAATATGCGGAAATCTTTCAGTGCATCAAGGGGAACAGAGGGAAAATACGACGCACGAGGTTAGTGGCAAAATATCCCGGCGAGGCGAAATCATCAGCAGAGCCTGTAACGCGCAAACACCATTCAAACGCTTGATCGTGTCACGAACGTTTTGTGGACATACCATCCGGTAGGATCTTTCTCAGGATTTTTCGACTGTTATAGGATGTCAGGCATTTTTGGAAAGTAGAACATTCCAGGAAGGGAAATATTTTGAAGTTAGAGAGTGGGATAGCCTGATGACGGAAGAAGTGAATCGGTTAAGGGACGATAAACGAATTGGAGCCGAAAAACTTACTCCGCCTGTTCCACTATCGTGGAGTTGCGAGAAGCCAGTAACGTTATACCTCGGATCCCCATCATACCCTGCATGCTAGAGGAACCATCATCACACGTTAATATCGAGGCAGTGCCCACAGAGTTCAAACTCACGTTGCCTGGGGAATCGGTATCCATTCCAGCTTTGACCATACCATGAGGAATAGTAGCACCTACATTTCTTTTCGTCAGCGATATGGTAAGCATGAACAAGGAAACGACACACCTGGAAAAACGTGTCCGACATTTGTCGTTCCGATAAACGGAAGGACGAAAGCTGCCGGATCTGAGATGACGGTCGCAGGTGCATCTTGCGTACTTCAGTAAAGCAGAGACCAAGTCAACAAGCATATGGAACCGACGCAGCCAAGGCAGACTCACATGGCTAAATGAGCGCAGGCACCGAAGATAACCAGTAAGGTGGTCAAGCGATTGAACTTATTCATTGTGGGCGGAAACGCGTTTTGCTTGCTTCAACCAAGCCAGGACCCAGGAAAAACCGGCGGGTGAGCGACTATCAGCACAACAAAGAGCGAGTGGGGAGTAAACGGAGCTTCTCCCTGCCCCTCGTCCTTCATATATGCGTAATTTCAGCCTCTTATTGTGCCCAGTCTTATTCGCGATGTTGTCTTGGCCAGCACTAAGAAGGGTGCTATTCGGCACCACGAAGGGCATTGCTCGACTCCGGACTAGACCATTTGGTCTTGTAAAGTCCATAGTCATATGACGGGTAAGTCCATGAATGAGCAATGAGTGGCCCACGAGAAATGCAATTTGTGCACAGGTAATAACGTCTCGATAAATGGCATAGCCGCCATAAGGAGATCATCAACGTCGACCACGAGAGAGAAGTAGAGAAGCTGTAAGAAGCACGTGCGAAAAGAGACTCTCTTTCTCGCATTGACAATTTCCAGTACGACCTGGGCCTTCTTGATCCATGCAGCATGCTTCAAGAAGTCCACGGCATCATTTGATGACAGTAAGCGTTAAGATGGAACATAACCAGCCTCGGGAGGTAAGATCCTGGTTTCGATCGCATGGTATATTTGCGAAGCACTGCCACGAAGTTGAAGTAGGAAGTAACAAGTCCTGGATCAGTATTCCAAGATTAATGGTCCTTTACACTTGGAGCAGAAGCGACGAATTCGGAGTCGACTGTTCCAACAATGCCTCACGTGACTTCGGATTAAGCGCCAACCTATTGCGCTCAAATTCGAGTCCAGAGCATTGCCAGGAAATAACTGCAAGGTCCGCCACCAAAAGGGGTGTGACGAATGGCAAGGAGCATTTCGATTCTTATTGCATATACAAGACGCTCTCTGAATGGAAAGTGCGCCCCAAGGTCGATGCCCTTCTATCCAATGGCGATTTTCGCAGCAAGCCGCAACCAGACATGTTCAAGGCAACGGGCGTTATCACCTTGGTTGAAAAGCACAGAATATTGCCGGTCGTGCCAGGTTCAGCTCTTATTCGTATTTCCGAACGAGGACGATGAAATTGAAATACCAAACAAGGTGCCTTGTACCGAGTAGATCGTCTTGAGCAACGGCATCGATGTGACAAACTACAGAGACGCAGTCTTGACCGTGTTTATAACTGAGGGCCGCTGTCCACTTCCGCTGGAGCTCTCCTCTCCTTCCCATAGGTCAACGATAATAGGCCGGAATCCCTCTCCTCCGAATGGTACACGAGCACCCTGATTCCTAGCGCGTTTTCCAGCAGGCCAATTAGCAGCATTAACAAATACTGTTCGTTCTCGCTTCAATTCCTCTTCCGAGACGAGAGAATCACCCAAGCCTTCCCAACTGTTCTTCGCTATTCCAACCTCCTTCTCGGTCAATTTTTTGCTAAAGAGCGCCTCGTATTGAACCAACGGTAGAGCATCCCACGTAAGATCTTCGTTGGAGTCAGTCGCGGAAACTTCATCAAGGTTCGGTGGTTGATCCCAAGTATGGATATGCGCCCCGCGCGCTTCATGGATATGACCCGAAACGTGCAATCGTGGACGCAGTTCTGGTAAACGATGGCGGAGGTCTTCACAACCGACTTCGTCTTCAGTTCTTGTCATGTCAAAAATTCCAAATGGGGGGCCGTGCGTTAATCTTGTTTGACAGTACAGAGTGGGCCAAACCGCATGAAGAGATTTGAGTTCATCAGTGATCAGAGTGTTGGAGTCTCGAGAGATGCTACCTACAGAATATCCACTTTGGGAAACTTTGACACTAGAGCTAATGCGAGGATGTCAGATTAGTGTTGAAGCCCATGATGGAAAGGAGGCGGAACATGATGGAACATTAGATCCTTACCTGCACCGTTCTTTCTTGGATAGTTGAACGCCCAATTGTAGAATTCTGGAGACCACTAAAGGTTGATAACAGAGCAGAGCAATGATGCCAATTAGTGCTGATGGGTGGGGGTTGCGTTTTGGAAGAACGTACTGGCGACCCATAGACACTCCAGGTCTTTCCGCCTTCTCGAACTTGGAACTTGTGCTCCTCGTCTTGAAGATACACCAGGTCCGCTGCAGCAGCAGCTGGTCCGCATAGAAGTTCACGAATGGCCTTGACATCCTACGCAACGCAGTTAATGCACGCACCTCGCAAGAATAACAAACACCAACTCACCTGCTTCCCTTCTCCACGATGAAAACGAGCCCATTCGCGCTCGTAGAAATCCAAGTGCAGTGTCAAATCGTGATTTCCGCCAATAATACTGCCACAAGACAAAAGTCAATCCATGACTCGTAAGGGGCGTGAAACGTTGCAGGTGGATGCTTACATCTTCTTTTTGTGCTTCATTCCGCACAACCACTTCACGGTTTCTTCAAATTCCTCGACTAGTCCCGTAGCCGTCAAGTCTCCGCTATGCAGTAGGACATCTCCATCCGGAACGGGAAATACACGAGAATGGGTATCGCTAAGACAAACGAATCTCGTCCAGTGACCTTTCAGCGTTGGCGCAGGAACCTCGGCAGATACGCCCGAGGTGGGAGATGGAGATGACTCAAGAGACGGTACGGGCGGTTTGGGTGGCGGATTGTCAATATCATAGTGAACGTGTACCACCGCGCTTGCCGAAGTTAGAGTTGCTTTTTCAATGATATACGCCCGGTTCGCCTGTTTGTCGTCCGGTTGCTCTGGTTCACTATCGCTCATCGTGTCTTCCACTTTCTCGGAACTCGTTCTGCGAAACCCAAAGAAACCGTCATCACGACGCCGCCATGAATTTGAAGCTCGACGCTCACCGATCTCGTGCGCTCTGAAGTTGCGTCGACGTTCGAAGTGACCTGAATTGCGTGCCGATCTTGGAGGTTATATTTCTACCGTGTCTCACTTGCTGAGATAAACGATGACAGAAGAAAGTTTCTCACTGGCTGTTACCACCACCTTCATGGCTGCCTCGCGGCTGAGGTTGAGGATGTATGTTGCCAAACAAAGTGGTACTCATCCCAAGTCTTTGTGCGTTCCTCGACATGCTCTGCGAGCAATTCCAGAGCCCTCGACGACTGTTATGGATAAGAACCATGGCCTGAGGAATTGTTACTCCTAATCTAAATTGTACCCCCACCGGCTCCACGGAGGGCCAACCTTTACGCGTTAATCGATATCCCAGTGAAAGGGCTCGTCACGAATCTACCTTTTTCATTTCATGCCCTTGTTGGACGCTTGTAAGAGGTCGCTTAACGCGATATACACTCACATGCACTTCATCATCGGAGAGAAGGCATCAGTCAACTCATTTTGTGACTCATACGTCTATTCATCGTAGGGAATCCACATGAGAGCGAGATTTTTGGGATTTGTATTGCATGATTGCAGTTGTATCTATCTACCAAGCACAGCACTGAAAAAACGACCACTTGCCACATCCTACTCTACTGAGGCCACATATGTACGTTGAACCACAGATGAGAAAAGGTCCAGTCCAGTGGTTGAGAAGACGAGAAAGATGCAGCACCACGACGCCTCTAAACATCTCAAGCAAACGCCGCTTGTGATGCTTTGGCTGCATCGACGGAACTCTCATCCTTCACAAACGCTCTCGTACATTGTGCCATGGTGACCGAACTGCAACAAAACCCATCAGTCAACCACATCTCAACCAAAAGCTCATATACTGAACAGACAAACTCACGCTCTAGATATAGGATCCGTCTGGTAGAAGTTTGAAATTGGTTTCTTGAAGATAGCTCCCGAAATCTTCGCTCCAGTTGTCTGCTTTTGCAATGCTTTCAAGCCAACGAGTGCGATCTCGGCAGACGTTGGTTCTGTCACGTCGTACCTCACCAACGATGGTGATATATCCCACATGCGATCACGTAGTGATAGCACGTCATCGTAAGGTAGTGGGTTGCCAATTACTTCTGACAGAGCACTGTGTTTCCAATTGGATACCAAATGAGGAAATGTAAAAGGCAGTCTGGGAGACGAGTCTCACCGGATGATCTTCCAATCCTCCCGAGAGGCACCTGGTGGGGAAACAGCAGCACGACCAAGTTGAACTCTTCCTTCTGTGTTCACCCAAGTTGCGGATTTCTCTGTATATGCAGATGCGGGCAGACAGACATCAGCGAGTTGAGCACCAAGGTCACCGTGATGTCCTTGATAAACAACAAAAGCATCTTGAGGGATTGATTTAGGATCAACCTCGTCAGCGCTGAGGAGATAGACGAATTTGGGTTTTGTTTGTGTCGCCTTCTTTGATGGTGTGAAGCCAACCTCGTACGCTGCGGGACGAGAAGCGATCTAATAGCAGAAATGAGCAACCTGCCATAAACTGAAAGCAACATAACGTACACGTTGAAGAACGCTAAGACCGTTCCATTCGGGAGTGACAAATGTGGCCTTGTTCGCCTCGACAAACTTCGCCAGTTCATTGTAAACAGCCTGGCCGTCAGGGTGCTCGGCGATAGCGCTACCAACGATGATCAACGGCTTCTTCGCTGACTTCAATCGCCGCGCGAAAGCTGCATGCGCTCCAGTTCCAGCGAACAAGCTCTTGACCGCGTTGGCATCAGCTCCTAGATATTCGTACCCGTAGGTGGTATCCACCCGCTCCCCAATCAAACCAACATCCAAGGTAGTATGCAGCCAACTCTTCCTAATCCTCGAGTTCAACACCGCGGCCTCGTGTCTTGGGTTTGTGCCAACCAGGAGAATAACGTCGGCTTGCTCAACTCCATGAATCGTCGAGTTGAACGAATAGTTGGAGCGGAAATCAACACCGTGAGCAGGTGCAGCGTTCCCCTGATTTTGATCAAGGGCCAAGTTGTCGGATCCTAGCTTGTTGACGAGATCCTTGAGAGCAACCAGTGACTCAGTATCAGCAAGGTGCCCTGCGACGGCTTGTATTTCGTTTTCTGTTGCTCCGGACGCGGCAAGACCTTTGGCAATGCTGGCCAATGCTTCCTCCCATGACGTAGCAACGAACCTATCCCCTTGCTTGACTAGAGGGGTGGTGAGGCGTTGGAAGCGAAGACCGTCATAAGCGTATCGCGTCTTGTCACTGATCCACTCCTCGTTAACGTCATCATTAGTCTTAGGTTGGATCCTCATAACTTGAACACCACGCGAATCCACGCGAATATTTGACCCAAGGGCATCCAAGACATCAACCGATTCCGTGCTCTTCAATTCCCAAGGCCGCGCATGGAAGGCGTACGGTTTACTTGTCAATGCTCCAACGGGGCACAAATCAACAACATTCCCTGACAACTCTGAGTCCATCAGCTTCTCAACATACATCCCAATTTGTAGGTCATTTCCACGCCCAGCGGTACCCAGATCCTCTACACCTGCAACCTCGTTGGCAAATCGGACACAGCGCGTGCATTGAATGCATCGGTTCATTGACGTCTTGACGATAGGCCCAAATTCTTTGTTCTCAACTGCACGTTTGCCAGTCACCTCGTGGAAGCGAGTACGATCGGAGCCATAGCGCATTGCTTGGTCTTGTAGGTCACATTCACCACCTTGATCGCAAATGGGACAGTCGAGAGGGTGGTTGGCGAGGAGGAACTCCATCACGCCCTCACTAGATGCCAATGACGCCCGTTAACGAGAAACGTTGAGAAATGACGCATATAGCTTACCGAGCTTCATGTACAAGGGGGGTATTCGTCCAGACTTTCGAGCCTGGCATTGCTGGCATGGCACTAAAGCCCAGAGTAAGCACCAACTACCCCGAAGCTGCGTGTAAGTCTTACCATGATGCAATGGGTTTGGGTGATCGTTCGACCTCGACCAAGCACATACTGAAGTTTGTCATGAGCATTGCACAGCACCCAGAGAGACCCGTCAAACCGAACTTACCGACAGTTTCCTGCGATGGCCAACCTAGAATACACGCGTCACTAGAGCCCTAGAGGACGAGAAGCAACAATTGCGCATACCTGTCATGATAGCAAAACCTAGAAAGGAAGATAAGTCAGATGGGGGTACCAGCATGCTGCCCCACAACGCACCTTGGTATTGTTGCGCCTGCCGCCTCGCATGCTTGGATGAGTGCAGAGCCTACAAACAGCGTGGACACCTTAACACCCAATGTGCACGAATACTCCACGAAAAGAACGCACCCTGTGGAACGGTAACCTCCTTCCCGTCAACGGTAAGTGTGATGTCCGCTTGTTTTGCTGACGTTGACGCAAAGCCCCTCCGACCTATAAATTTCCATCCGGTGTAAGAAAATCCAATCCAAAGAACCAACAGAATGAGCGGGTAAAGAAACATACTCGACTTCGGCGTATGTGTCGAGCAGGCGACCTTTCCGATTAGTCCCGTCGACGTAGGTCGCGAAACTGATGATACAATTCGCAGCATCCGGTTTTGTGGTCAATAGAAAAGGAAAAATAAAGATTTAAAGGGCAGATCGTAGGGAATGGAGAGGAGCGGGGGCGGAGGACGCCCGTAAAATCAAAGGCGGTAAATAATTTCGGGTGCTTGCTCGTCGTTTGGTCCAGCGACCAACCAGCGATTGCCAATTTGAGCTTCCCACACTTTTGATCGGAGTTTGAATTCCCGTTGCCGAAATGGTGATGAAAGCTACGAGGACTGAGTACGACACCGAGTTGCAGCATCGCTCGCTGACCGCGTAATGCCTTGAACAGGCCATCAACGCAGGAGAACGTAAGGAATGATGAGATGGCCCCGTGATGCATATAAAATACAAGGAAGGAAAGCCAGTACAGTGTATCGTGATATCGCGCATATGGGTGAGCAATGACTCCAAGATGAACAGAACAAACATGCTACGAAAATGGGATATGTGGTCGAACAATTCCTGTTCAAAAACGCAAGTGTCCGAATGCTCTTGTAGTCCAACGCGCGGTAGGATAGGGTATATCCATCATTCTAACGCAAATCCACGATTTCGAGTGAGGAGTCCTTCATTTGAACATGTCCTTTATCCGCGTCCTGATGATGCAACAAGCGTGAGTATCTACCTAAGCCAATCGAACGAATGACGTACGGTATATATGGGTAGATCCGAATGAGGGTGGAAGGCTTCCTTTGCATTACATTCCAAAATCGCCTGAAGCCCTGGGGGATCTGTGAGCCGGAAAATTCCAAAGCTACAACAAAGTCAATCAAATAGCTCGTAAATTCGATGGCAAAAAAACCTACTTGGGGTTGAATTTGGGTGCGCAAACTACGGCAAACGATTCGGGTAACATTCGCTGGAACCCTGAGTGCGTGTGTAGATCAACAGATGACATGAAGCCTAAGATAGACCTCCATCAGTATCAAGTAACTATCAACTGGGGCGAGATGGTTCACATGACTGTGAAGGGTGGGTATGAATCTGATCGGACCGAGCCAAATTTAGCGCACATTCACCAGAAATGAATGATGCACCTACCCATCCGAGAGTGATGAGGTTCCTCTCCTCGGTAAATTGCAACACAAGTTCTTCCTCGTCCATAGTACAGGTATCACTTGTCGAATGCTGCTTTGGTATTAACAGCGTCGTAACAACATACTTGTGACCTTTATCCTTCCCTAACAGCAGCCCACACGTCTCCTTGTTCAGAGCCGTGTTGATATTAGCTATGTCCAAGAACCGAGGCAAACATTCTCGAGGCAGATTTACGGTTTTCAGTCCTGGTATATTCTTGGAAATGATAGGCTCTGTATCAGCACGTGTCAAGGCGTTTGGTGCGGGCGCTGGCGGCGGCGCCGAACGAACAGGATAAACGTTTTGAGTTTGGAATTGGGGAATTTGTGGTGAGAGCTGAGGCTGTTGTTGATAAGTTTGACGCGTTGGCGTCGAGGGATGTGGTAGCAAATCAGAAGAGTATAAATTTCGCGTTGGTGTTGAATCTGGCTCAAATAGCATGGTGGAAGGAATGACCAAATGACCACTCTGAGCTGACGTTGCGAAAATCGAGTTGAGAGAAGGCTGATAGCCTTGTTTTTGCTGGTGTTGAGTCATGAGTGAGGGATACTGAATTGTGCCAACATCGGCTGAAGGTGAAGTTGTGGTGATTGGTGGAGAAAACGAAGAACTGTACCGCTGAAATAAGTCGAGGTTCCAATGAGAACGACAATGTGATTTTACCTTCTAGTAGGAGGCCGGATGAGACGACCATTTTCGACCTGCCTCTCCCGAGCTTTCCAATTATTTTCGTACGTCGACTCTGAATCAGTAGAATCCCCATCATATTTAGCTGGGTTTTCCAAGGGGAGCACCGAGGGGGACGGGTACCCGATGCTATGGCCATGGCCATGAGACGACGCAGAAGAGGGAGGGGCGAGCGAAGGCGTCGAAGTCGATGCCCCGACATTGGATTGATACACCGAACTCGCCCCTAATGCATTTGGTGGATGATAGGCGAAAGATGTACTGGAAGATCCGAGCCCTAGATTCGCCATGCCTGCCGTTAGCGCTCCAGTATTGTTGATGGCAATTGCATCCATCATGGAGCGCTGGGCATTCTCGGTTTCCATCTGACGTCTCAGAATACCGTCGGATTCCTTCTTTCTTCGGTCGACATGCTTCCTAGTGCCGTCCTCTTCTCTCCTCCGAAGCTCTTCTGGTTGCTGATAACGATGAGGATCGTCTGTCCGCTCGACAACTGCGGGTCGGGGTGGTGAACGACCGTCGAATGAGGCATGTGGATTCAGATGGGTGAATGTATAGTCGGGCTCGACCCGACCTGCTACGGCTGCTTGTCTTGCGGCTTGCACAGCAGCTTCACGACGTCGATCTGGAAGTGCGGATCCTGGACGCGGACCTACTCGTGCATTGATTTCATTGTACACCACATCGCTTCTTAGTCTAGTTTGGTCACCACTGTCTCGCTCCACCGCCCTATGTTCCTGCTCCCGTGGCCCCATTGTCCGAACCGGATTTGGATCATCTGAGTAGTGGCGGTGATGCACATGAGCAGTTTTAGGTCGTATATTTTGTGGCACAGCACGATGTCGGGTATCCCGAGTCGGTTCTGGTTCCTCCACCCCATTGGGATGCTGCTTCATCCATTTGTCGTATCGCTCAACGAGTGTAGGTTTTAGCTGAGCTAAACTTTCTAGTATATCCTGCCCATTCTGAAAAAAATAATAAGGATATCAGCATTGAAATAAATAACGGAGAAAATGACGACTATGAATGAACGAATCAGGTACGCCACCTGCGGAAGAACTGGATTTGGGGGGTACGTGCACTTTGCCAACGACAAATGCACACATCCATTCGAGGCAAGATGAATAAAGTCGCAGAAGGTATACGAACCAGTCCCAGATTTTGACGTTGCTGCGGTGTCAAAAGTCTATGGTATTCCGGGTGACTGGGCAGTCTCTCAAGGACCAAAGTCGCAGCTCGCGCGTATTCGATGAAAGCCCTCTCGTAGTCGCCTATCTGAGCATACTCTCTCCCATCCTTCCTGTACTTTTCCGCGACTCGGAGATAAAACTTGAGATCCCTCTGCTCGTCCCACACATCATCTACGAGTGCCCGTTCTGCCAGCTCTGCAATGGAAGCAGGTCGTCGAATTGGATTAGCAGAAGGCTGTCTAGGCTGAGGAGTGCGCGAGACTGCCAAGCTCATGGTGGAACAAAATAAAGAGAGATTCGATGGTGGGACGGAGAATGGTCAGATCCATATCCACACTTCTCGCTTGTCCTCCCCATGTCCCCTTCAGGCAGCTGACTAAGCACGATGCAGTGCTGATTACATAAGTAGCCCCATCGGCGCTGGTGAAACGAATGCACATATCAGCCATCAAATTACATGTAGAGAATATAGCACAGGTGGTAGAGTAATCAGGCGCGGGTTCTCGGCCTATCCAGCTCGTCGTCCCTTGACGCATGAGCAAACTGTATCAGGGCTTGCGTATCAGACCATTTCCCAGAATTTGCTCCATCGCTTTGAATGGTCTCCAACATCGGGAAAAGACGGTTTAGTCGCCTCGCCAACTCCATTGGGTCAACTTCGCATGGCGACGTTCCAACTGATAGTGACCGAAGTCTAGTTCTCAATGGACTACATTCCGATATGACCGGCAGCTCCTTTATGTCCAGTCGCATCCGAAGGTGAACCAGCAATGGGCAGGATCGTGCCACACCAATCAATGCTGTGAACAAAAGGGCATTCGTAAGGGGAAGATCCAATGTCTGGAGTTTCGAGTGCTTTTCCAGGAACGAAACAACATCTTCGTCCGTCACTGGCTGCAAGGTGGGTGATATTGGGATGTCGACATTGAGGTGTTCCAGGTTACTGAATTCCCTCAGTGGTACCAGCACATCCGAGAACGGCGTAACTCTAGGGCAGTTCATCCATGCCGACGTAGAACTAATTTTCAGGCGATGAAGTGATAACGGCCACTTCTTCGCCAAGCCTTTCACGAGCCCAACAAGTGTTTCAGCCTTGGGAGTTCTCTGCTTGATCAAATCGATGTCAACCCCCCGCAAATCTGGAGAGTCGATCCCGCCCAAGAAAAAAACTGCGACATCCAACGGCCCTGACACAGTGATTTGCTGGAGTGCGGGGAACCCCAGATGAGCGAACTCGGCTTTGTTTCCGCAGAAATTCTCCGTGAGAGTGAGGGTCACAGAAGCGAGGTGCTTCATCTCCCCCAGCTTCTTCAGCAAAGGGAGCGAGATTGTTTTCAGCTCTCCCATTGAGAAGAATCTGAGGGCATGAAGACCAGCTACGAGCTCTACGATGTCTTCCTTCAGGCCGGACGGAAAAGAAAGAGTGGTGAGGTGGCTGCTGTTTTCCCTCAGAATTGTAAGCGCGTTTGCCATAAAAGGATGGTATTCGGGAGATGTCAGCCCGGAAAAATCGACGGACTCGAGGATCTGGGAACCAGCAAAGAGGGCGAGGAACACAGATTGTGGAGAAGTCAACTTGACATCCTTTAGTCGCGGCAAAAAATGGTGGGGAAGGGCTGAATTGAAAACCGCCGTGTAGGTTGAATCTTCAATCGGATCGTTAGTGCCCTGATAATGGACGAGATTAATCTTGCTGGCGTAGTGGCGAAATATATCCCAATTGTTGCGGCTGGGTACACCCCTAAGGACCTGAACTTTTGTAAGCGGACTTGCCCATCGTCGAACATCATACTCACGTATTTTTTGCCCTGGAGTTGGAAAGTCGGGAGCAAGGAGAATAACGGTTTCAGCGAGTCCATCGAGCTCCAGAGTGCGTCTAAAGCCGGCTCCTTGAAATTCCGACTTGCCAAAGCGAGATGCAATAGGTCCTGCCTTCGCTCTTGGATTTCAGCGAGCGTCATAAGAGAGGCGACGTCAACAGCGAGATATTCAATAATGCAGTGCATGACATCGGGGATGACAGTGGTACGATTCATGGTTGTCGTTCAGGATGTGTAAACGCACAACATCGATGGCGGTGTTTCTTATATCGCCTTGACTCGCTCCAACGCCTGTCTGAACAATGACAGCGAAGAGATCATCACCTCCTCTTAAAGGGATTCTCATTGTTGGGAGGCACGCAAGGTGGGGGGAGATTCTATCACTACGCGACTGCTGTGGGGTTCAACACGTTACCTGGAGTGCTGTAGTCAATTACTTTCAACCTAATGCGACCCCATCCCGCGAGCCACAGTGTTTTGCTACCTCTCCCAAAGCTTTGGCTACCAAATTGGCCAGTGGCTTTTTTGGCGATTTATCCATTCTATGGATCACGCCAGAGTTGAATTGCACAGAATCATCGAATTTGTGATAACAACAACGGCCCCCTCAACGTGTTACGCTGCACGTCAAGCTTCGCTACTGGGAGGTAGGACGGAAAAGGAAAGCGTTAAATAGACGTTAAGCTTCCGTGGGCTTCTCAATGCCACGAGGAAGGCACACTCCTCTAGAATTCTGCCTCCAGGTTCAGGATCGTCTATCCAACGGCGGAACATGGGGAAACCTGAAATAACAATTCTGGCCGAAGACTAGTGAGGCTTTGACTTCAACGTCATCTTCACGAATTTAATTACTCATAGTACATCTGCAGCCCACGGCCAATAAAATAGTTAACGTACAGTACATAGCAATAAGTAAGTCCTAAGGAGTTGTCTCGCAACGCATCCGAGACTTGACTCTATCAAGCTCGTCGAGCTTCGTCGCGTGAGCGAACTTTAACAGGTTCTGAACTGTCAGCCACCGATCCGAGCCTTCTCCATGACTCTCGATTGTCTCCAACAATGGGAACAAACGATTCAGCCTCCTCGCTAACTCAATGGCGTTGCAGTTGCGAGGAGAACCACCAACTGACAGATATTGCAAGTCGTTCCTAAATACTTTGCATTCCTGCATTATTGGGAGTTCTTCAATTTGAAGGTGAATCCGGAGCGTCGCCAGCAACGGGCAAGACCTTGCGATATTGATCAGCACGGAAAACGAGAAAATGTTGAAGGCGGGGAGGTGCAAGAAATGAAGTTGAGAGTGTTCCTCCACGAATGATACCATTCCCTTCGCGGTCAACGCTGTCGATGAAGCCGGAAGCTGCATATCCAGCTTGAGGTACTGCAACCCCTTAACGCTTCGCAAAGACTCTAGGATCCCATTGAATGCCACGCCAGGTGTATCACTGATGTTCCATTCCGATCCCCTCGTGATGCTCAGTCGGCGCAGGCACAGGCTCCATTTCCATCCAACCGCTTCCATCAGCGAGGCAAACGTCTCGACCTTTGGCCGCTGCTGGGTTGTGAAATCAATTTCTACCTCCTGCAACATCGGGCAGTCTATTCCACCTATGAAAGACGCAGCAACATCCAAATGGCCTGTAAATCCAATCTTCCGCAGCTCGGTGAATCCTAGGTTCGCCATCTCTCGGTCACTGCTACTAATACTCTCGGCGGTGAGATTCAAAGTCAAATCTCTAAGGTTTTCCATCTCCCCAAGCTTCCGTAACAACGAGAGCGAGATGGTCTCTCTTTCTCCCAACGAAAGAAACCTGAGACAGTGAAGGTCTGTGACGAGTCCAACAGTCTTCTCTGAGAGATTGGCTGGAAGAACAAGGGTTGTAAAGTGTTCGGAATTTTGCGAAAGGATGGTGAGTGCATTCGAGATGAAGGCGTGGTCCTCCTTGGAAGATAGGGATGCGAAATCGCTCGACTCGAGCCGTTGGGATCCAGAAATGAGGGAAAAGAAAACTGGTTGAGGTCGCGAGAATACAATGTTCTTCAACTTGGGCAAGAAATTGTGAGGAAGACCTATGTTGAAAACGGTTAAGTATGTGGAGTCGGCGATGGGATCCTCGGTCCCTAGATATTCGAGGTTTTGGATCTTGTGCGAGTAATAAATAAACCTTTGCCAATATTTCTGGCTTGGGATTCCTTTGAGAACCTAACAATTAACCATGGTAGGCAGGTCAATACCGGTAGAGGTAGAGTCGAGAGAGAACACGCACGTATTGATCTTCTATCCTTTTCAGCGTTGGGAGCAGTGCGAGCAGGGGATACAAAGTGTCCAACGACTTCCAAAGTTCGTTCAACGCCAATTCTTTGAAAGTTTGGGATACTAAAGCGAGTCGCAATACATCCTTCCTTGCTTGAATTTTGTCTGACGATGTGCGTGTGTTGGGGCCGACTGGCGCCAAGTGTTCGACGATGTTATGAATAACATCGGGCACCATTATCGGTGCCATGGTCGTATCCTGCGAGAGGTGCGAATCAACATCGAACCTTGTAACTATCCCACCACGTTTATAGGCCGGGATGACTCTTCCACGTCAAAAAATGCCCAGATGGACGCACAAAGCAACTTACTGCGAAGCCGTCTGAAATAGATGGTCAATATCCACATGTGGCTTCAATTCATATCACTGCGCAATTGCTCACTTTATAATTATTTGTAGTGCTGTATGGTTGCTATATTCTCGGCTATATCACGAACTTCCTCCTCCTCCTAAGAGCCGACCTATTAGCTTTTGTTTTGTAGATCCACGCACATGTTGGTCCCTTTTTCCAGTTTATGACTGTGCCGTGTCATGACGGTACAGAAATGGGGAAAGTGCACACTGGTACCTTGTTAAGCTTGTGTATAACCGCACATCAGGTTCTCAACTCCGAGTTCTCGATTCGAAGCTTCGGTATGTTCAGGCAACATAGAAATTCCTGCGATGATCCCAGCATCGTCTTTGGTGTGAAGCGTCTGTAGGATTAGCCATGTGCTGTTCGTTGGAATGATGGATTGATGAGGCTCATAAAAGTCGTATAGCACAATGAAGAAGTTCAATCTCTTGACGACTTTGATGGCCATCATCGGTGCCTGCGCTCATTTAGCCATGTGAGTCTACCTTGGCTGCGTCGATTCCATATCCTTGTTAACTTGGTCTCCGCATTAATCGAAGTGCGCAAGATGCACCTGCGACCGTCATCTCAGATCTGGCAGCATTCGTCCTTCCTTTTGACATCATGACAGTACGCATCCCACGATACAGCGAAGCTCATTGAGAGCTTGGATTTTATCTTCAACCACGTAAGCGTGATCCTTGCGGAGTTGTAGGCTCATAACTGATATTGTACCATCACCAGGATTACTTTGAATCAACAAATGAGTATCTCACCAAATCCCATTCATGTATCACTACGCTAACCGCCCGGGGTTGAGTACTCAACGTTCAAGACAAACAACTGCGCAATATTTCAACACATCCATCAATGGATTACCTGGAAACGATGGTACGTTGGTTCGCGCTGCAACTCCCCATTAAGTAGCGCACCCCACATTGGTTGAAAACCCACAACACCTTCTATCAGTGCAATGGCAAGTTATGCAACGTTCTACTTGGCTGGGCTCTATTCCCTGCCTGCTACTCATCAATATCTACTATCATCACCGTATTTCCCGTCTATTTCCTTTTTCAACCCGGCTTTCAGTGCACAGGATGCCAGCTTGAGTGACAAATGTGCTCATGACTGATATGGTCTCTACTTTTTTGCCAGTGCAGGGCGTCAAAGTCAATGTGCAACCATACAAAAGCAATTGCTATCTCGACTGGGATGTGTATGGAAGGGCTTTACCATAGAGCTGATGATATCAATGTGATTCCAAGTTGTGCAGAGGGGAGAGAGGCACTTCCGCCTTCTCTGTCAACAGGAGGATACAATTAGTGACACCTCAATGTCAATCCTACTCTATGTATGGCTAGGGTTCTGGTTCATGTGGTCCTACAGTATGTACATAGACTAAATATCAGTCATTTACTATCCCCCTATAACTGGTTGCTTCAGTTTCAATGAGGGTAGCTAATACAGGGGCGTGCCGTTTGGAAGCCTGCTTGGCTATGCAAGAAACACTGATGAGCGCGGTCACACAAGTGAACAGGACCACGACGCTCTGTTGTCAACGACGAGAACGACGTGGTACAAAGACAAGATCTAAAATTAAGGTGTGACGGTTCCATGAGGAGGTAAGTCACGTAGTGAGCGTACCAGTGTACTCCTACATTTGTCCGAATGAACGAATCTAAAAAAAAACCTGCTCGACTCATTCCGCTACGATTCTATCGCAATGTTCATTTCATCTAGTGTCTCCGGTCGATGTGACTCCTCTAGGCTGCCTCACTGCCGGTTGGATTACTGTTTTTAATGCTCAGGCTGAGAGTCAAATGCCCAAATGGTTTGGATGCTCCATTTAGGCAAGGCATCGATACCACAGGGCCGGATACAGTGTGACTGAGTCCAACTGATCACTGCTTCATTCACATCTTCTTCATCGCTCCACGCGCTCATCAGACAGTCGAAACGTCGTTGGGTCGTTATGCCTTTGAATCCTCCTAAACGGTGGTGGAGGCGCTTTGCTCCCACTCTTCCAGTCGCTGCTCCTGGAGGCGACTTGGTCGACCCTCGTCTTGAAGACTTCCCGGGGATTCCAAGGGATTACGGGCCACTAGCCTACTCAAGGATTTTCCTGCCACCAGAACAGTCAAGCGATCTCGAGCCACAAGGACAGAGTAAGGAGATCATCCCCGCCTGGGACAGAAAATAGTAAGTGCTGGACATTTGGATTTGCGACTATCCTTGACACCGTGAAGTGACCATCTATATATCGCCATGCGCGATCCAACTCCAGAAGAGTGGGTTTACAACGTAACCATCTCCCCAGCTTTCCCTAATTGAAGCGTTTGAAGCATATACCGTGAGTCGGCGACCGCAATAGACGAACGGACCCCCGAGGTGACCTTGCCGGACGGCTTGCGCACGTTGAGCATTTCCGGACAACGGATTCAAGTTCGCGCTGAACGCGAGTCCATTGGCAGGTCAATCCAGCTCCGCAGCAATCTATTTCCTATCCAAATTCCTGTTACAACATGGTACGAGTACGAGGTAGCTATTACATTTGCGCGCCAGTCAGCAGCCCATGGAATTATTTCGCCCCGTATGAAACGCAAAATTTTCCAACTAGCGGAAGCAACACAAACGTGGAAGAATTGGAGGAAGGCCGTTGCAATTGCTCACGACTATTCCTCCATTCTGATATCTTCAGGCACGCTCAAATTACCCTTGGAGATCACCATCCCATTTCATGAGGAAGGGGATAGTAGAAACGGTGGTGAGAGGTCAGGATTCATGATGTCCCTCAGCCTGTCGTGGGCGATTCCTACCCAGATCCGAGAACCTGAAGGGTGAGGATGCCGTCCGAAAGCCAATATCCAACTGATCTCGTTTTGGTTCGTTTGATGGTCAGGGGCAAATGGGTTAGCAATGATAATATATCCCATCTACTCAACGCGCTGAACATCATCACGACTGCTCCCGCAAGGCATCGTAGCGATAACGTCACGGTTGGACAAAAGCGACTCTTTCTGCCGTCTACTCTACCAACGGGATCAGAAGTCCCGGCTACCAACGATCCATCCTCAGAGGACATCGGCGATGGGTTGGAAGGTCGGCGTGGTTTCTACAATTGTGCAAAGGTCGCCTTCACTCAATTAGTAATGGGTATTGACGGCAAGTAATCATCTTCGACTACTGTGCTATCGTCTGAAGGTTTCCTCAGTCTCAACTTTAGTGTTTTACGTTCCTGGACCACTGAGCGCATTGTCGTTTAGAGACTGGGGAAAAACTCGATTTATGCATTTTGCGAAAGGTCTCAGAGTTGCTGCGAAGGGCAAACAGGATCATGAGAGAGTCGGAACAATCCACAACATATATAACGATGGTGTGTTCCGATAATCTAACTGTCACAGAAGATTTTCTGACATGAAACAGGATCCTTGGCCGTGATGCTTGTTCATCCAGGACGGGTTCCGCTGTCGTCACGGGCCGATTCGAGAGTTGAAGCAGAGGAATGCTGGGTTCTTCCAAACCAACCTTTTCATGGAGAACTTACTGCCGAGCAATGGAGCAAATTTATTACATGGGCTGCTGAGAATCGCCCAGCTAAGCGCGCACAACTCATTGCTGAAGAGGGTTTATCTCAATTAAGTGATTGCCCACTTTCGAATGTGTTCGAGGAATTCAAGATCGGCCTTTCTTCCAGGATGATGTCTGTACCAGGGAGGGTCCTTACTCCCCCACAACTTCGGTACGGTCTTGGAATCATCACTCCAGGACGAGATGCTCGATGGAATCCACGCCAAGGAATGTGCTACTTCGAACGCGGCACCGCACTCAAAAATTGGGCCATAATCGTGATTAACGATGGTCAAGACAATCCGATAGGTCCACGGGAGCCAGATAGCCCATCAAGCCGAATGCAAAGTCACATCCAGCGATTGCTCACACTTGCCTTCCAGATTACAGGAATAAATATTGAAAAGCCGCCCAACATACGCGTAGCCAATCTTCCGGCCGATCATGGCGCAGATCCCTTCCGCGGTTCGGCGATAACAACCATTAGGGGAGTTGTCAAAGCGATAGGCACCAGGCCTGAGTTTATACTATTTGTGCTCGCGAATGAAGACAGTCGCGTTTATGCCGGGATCAAGTATCACTACGAAGCTCAGTGTAACATTCGTGCGTTTGGCCGATCCACAACCTTATCCACGATTAATCAAGGTTTCACAGGCACTGCATGTATTCAGTCAAAAAAGCTGTTAGACGGAGGCGACGTAAAGTATGTTGTTGGCCTTGCTATGAAGGTTAATATGAAACTAGGTGGAAGAAAGTTGGTCCATTTACCTTTCCTTGAGAGAGAGCATGACTTTTTAACCCATAAAGTCATATGTTAATCTGCCCAGCCATCGAGTCCCTCAAGGACGATCAAGAACCAACATTACTTGTTGGCCTCAGCATGCGGTACCCCCCAGCACGAATTGAATCCTGGACCCCGCCGATAGGCGCTGCTGTTGCAAATATCGACGATAACTTTTGTCAATTCTTGGCAACAATGGATCTACAAGCAGTTGAAATGATGGTATTTGATCTTCAGACCACTTAGCTAGGGCTTGTGAGCAATTCTTTACAGGAAATGACAAAGCTGACAACAATGCTGTGGAAGAGAATTATGGCGTACTGGAAAAGCAACAGTGTGCTACCCACACGCATTATAATCTATCGTGAAGGAATTCCAGAGGTATAAAGTTCCCCCTAGAATGGAGCCTGGATGATAGTCACTGACAGCAAGCACACCCAAGGCGTACAAAGAGCAGATAGTCTCGCGCGAACTGAAACAGATTCGCGATGCTTTTAAGGATATTACCGGCTCCAACATGAAGCGTGGAAAATATTCCCCACAACTTGCACTTATCCTTGTTGTAAGTGCGAAAAGGCTCTATTATGCCATCTAACCAAGGAATAGGACCGAAACCACCATACACGCTTTTTCCCAGCCAATATTGCAAGTGCGTATGGTAATGGCAACCCCCCACCTGGCACTGTTGTTGATTCTGAGGCCACACCAATGGGCAAATTTGACTTTTACTTACAAGGTACCATTCCAATCATCTTGTATTTCCTATGCCATGCTAATGGAAATCCAGCACATGAAGCTAGACGAGGGGTTGCTCATCCCACCTATTATTGTGTGGTTCATGATGACCTGAATCTTTCATCACATAAGTGGCAAACACTGACCAACTCACTGTGCTATATGCCTGCAAAGGTTAACCATGCAACCACCACCCCAGCACCAGTTTACTATGCTATGCTAGCCTGTCAGCAGGGTCAGCATTATTTGGGGCCATATTGGAAGGGTTATATAAAATCAGATAATCCTTATAGAGATATATCAGATCGATGGCAAAACTTTTTACAAAACAAGAATTATATGTTTTATCTTTGATTTTATCTTTGACTGGGTTCAATGTTTTGTAGAATAAACCAATCCAGTTCTGAGTCTAACTTTTATAAGCAGAAAGGATTGATTTGTGAATTCGGAGCTCTGGTTGTGGATGGCATTGGTGAAACCAATTTGAGATATGCAGATTGAGAACGAGTTGGCTGAGTCTGGTGAAACTATACAGTATTCAGGCTTGCTCCAATATAGACCTAGTACAATACCAATGGGGGCTACTTTGGCAGCTTCTGCAAAGATTCTAGTCAATTGGCCTTGGGACTCTGATATTGGAGCTCTGAGTCACTAGCACTGAAGCTCCTTCAGTAGGTTCCAAAGCTTCCAGTATAATGCTTTAATGACACTGCAGTGCATTTGGACATGCATATTATACTTTAGACACCTTAAGGCAATGCATTTTTGATCATCATGCACAATGTATTATTTATGGACATCCAAAGATAAATACACAAAGGTAAATCGCATAGGCACACAGGCCAGACAACTATGTTGGTAAAAGGGAGAGAAAACACTGGATCAATTGTTTCTGCTAAATTAACCCTGAGTGTCTTTCAGGAAATTACCAATAATATGAAGGTAATATTGCAATAACTGTTAAACATGTGAAAGCTATTTATAATATGCAAACTGACAAAGCAGCAACCCTGTGGGCATGCTAGAGGCTATAACAGCGATACCTTACCTAGTAATATGCTTTAGGGTTAGAAAGTAGAACAGGTAAAAAAAATAGAATGAACTTCTAGGAAGATATATAGAAATACAGGCCTTCTTATATATAAAGAAGATAAGTAAAAAGACTACTTTAAAAATAGTACACATAGTATCTATGATTAATCTTTTGTTACAGACTAAGAGAACTGCCTCTATCTTTTTCTTCTCACCCCTATGGCTCAGATTATTCTTTCTTTTGGGCTGCACACTGAACTAACTTTCTGATTCAGTATGCTACATGTCCACCTACCTCTTCTAGTAGCATACATGTTTCCTCTATACTTGTATTTGTTACTATTACTCATCCGCAGCCTATCTCCCCTCACGAACATGTACTCAATTCTCAAATAAGCAAGTAGACACATATAGCCTACATGTCCTCATTACAATACTACAAATCTATATAAGCTATTAGATACTATTATATATCCTTAGCTTATCCTCCTGTATTCAATGCTGTTTTATACTTTTTATCTTATAGAAAGCTTGGCTGAAGAAATCATTATCAGTTAACTTAACATATGAAGTAATGCTCATAATCGGTGACAGGTCAGGCCTGTGGCTAGGCTTATATTTTCACATAACTATTCAAGAGAATAGTTATCTCTCCAACCTGATTGTCTAAAAGTGTCCTGAGATTCACCTAAGTAGTCTCTACCTGCAACATAGTTATTTCTAGAAAAGAAGCAGTCTCACGCTCCTTTGAGAAAAATAACAAAGGACTACCATATTCTATTCGTGGAGACCTGTTACAGTTTTCAATATTTGGACATGTTTACCTAAAACCTCTACACATTTAATTCTATTTTTGTACTATTCTTATTGATCAATACCTAATAAGGCATGCATCTATATTTAGATACTTTATTCATAAGCGCCCTTCATTACCAATCTCTTTATTACTCATTCAAGCTCCAGATGCACTTACTCAGCACTCTAGAACTTGGACCCATTGTATTGATACAGCCTCATAGAATGTCCTAGAAGAATCTAGACACTGAGAGAGACATGCTATTGGTTAATTAGGTAGACACACACACATGATTTATAGGTAGCTGTGTAATCTGTAGACAGTCATTTACATTACAAACAAGAAGTAAATAGGCCTATATGTATATAAGGCCCCACATCTGAGGCATACTTCTCAGATTAATTAATCTCTCTTTCTTTCTCTTTATTTCATCGCTGCATTAACTGTGCCAACTCTATCCTTGACTATCTCCTGCAAGTTATATTGTTCAAAGTAAGCAGTTGTGACACTCGTACCCGCTACTATACAGGTCTCAATGGGTTTTTGTACCCACTACTGTACAGCTATAGATATACTTATGAAACCTTATCTACTGAACCACCTCAGTCAATCTATATGAATGACTGAGGTGGGCACTTGATATTTCTTTACTAGTCATCTTACTTATAATCTCCATATAAATCCTTACTGTTTGACAGGTACCAACAGAGTCAATCTATACAAACAACTGAGATCCTTACTGTTTGACAAAATGTGCATCTATATAAGTAGTATTTATATGTAAGTAGAAAAGAATTAAAAATCTTGACTTTTCTCTAATTGTATTTATTTGCTTATATAACTAGGAAAACTGTGGCACCACCTTCAGTCGCTTTCTTTTCTTTTATCAAACACTTCTTTCCTTTGATACTGCACACCGGACACCTTTTCTATTTGGGTATACTATGTATCTTGTTCCAATTGAGTAGTGTTCATGTATTCTCCATGTACCCTTTTTCTCACTACTCTGCAGTATTCCATATCCTCCACTAGTATTGTCTCAAACACGTACGCAACTATGTGTCAGTCCTCGGTGCCCAAAATATATAAACTAGACTACTTCAACATGTACTCTAGTTTAACCTCTTGTATCAATGCTATAGATATTTGCCTATCTTATAGCCCACCTAGTCCTTCACTTTGACTTGATGAGAACATACGCCTATTTTATCCAAGCCTATGATCTTACATCTATATAGATTGGACTAAGTCATAACAAGTAACTTATATATGTCCATATGGTAAAACTAAGACATATAAGCCTGTACAGGGCAGAAAACAAGATTGGCAAGTGATATGTGATAAGTGAGAGAAGGGGGGGCTGCAGAAGTGTGAGCCGAGATGGTGATGTGGAAGAGCATGTATACTACTCAAAAGAGAAAAAGACATGTAGCATACAGAAAGGAAACATTAGTCTGGTGTACAGCCTGAGAGAGATTATAGTTCAAAGGAGACAAGGGTGAGAAAGAAAGATAGGGAGTAGTCTCTTGTAGTCCATAACAAAATCATTATGTTTTCTAGCCTACCAGCACTTGTTCTAGATAAAGGTCTCCACAAATAGAATATAGTAGTTCTTTGTTATTTCTTTCAAAGGAATGCAGAACTGCTTCTTTCTAGAATAACCTACTTCATAGATAGAGATGATCTAGATAAATCTAAAAACATTCTAGATAATTAGGTTGGAGAGATAACTATTCTCTTGAATAGCTATGTGAAAATGTAGACCTAGCCATAGGCCCAGCCTGTTACCATGCAATACTTTTGCTTGCTAGTGTATATCAGCAATATTCAATTTATTTAAAAGCCTAAACATAACCATACTATATCTACATATTTCTCAACCTAGTGACAAAAAATTAACATGAAGCCGATCATCACGCATACCAGTCTTCTGATAATTGTTTTGTAACTTGTTTTGTAACTTGTTTCCTAACTTGTTTTCTAACTTGTTTTCTAACTTGTTTTCTAACTTGACTTTTTGTGCTCAATAATCCGAATAACCTATTCCATCTTTCAGGATTTTTTGTAAAGCCTTTGATAAAACCATTATCCTGGTATTTTCTTAGTATTTTAACCATTGACAATATCTCTGATTTTACTTCTTTACTAGTATATTTCCCAATATTTGCATCAATTATTTCTAACTGTTGTGCTGCTAACTCACTAGCAATGTGAAAAATAGAAGCATCTTGATGTCTATGATTTTGTAATAATATAAAGTGATACTCAAACATTTGAGTACCCTTTTTGATGGTAACATGATTTAAGAGTTGATTTGCTAACCGACTGAATTGATGGAATGCAGGCCAGTAATAGTGCACTATAGCATCAATACACTCCATATAAACAGTTTCAGAACCAGATCCATATCTAATGCCCTCAATTAGCTTATCTTGGAGCATGATTATTACATCAAAATCAGATGTGCTTGTTACTTTGAACCATTGATCAAAGTTCTCGTGTTTTAGATGCCAGCATAGTGGCTTTACTGGAAACTCATAATATTCAGCTTTTTCAACATACTGGCTTAGGTGCTGATGAAAAAATTCTGATATTTGAATCTTAATAATATCTTGATCAAATGCAGTTGACTTGTTTTTCACAATTGGTAGTTGATGATATCCTTGAAGAATTCCAGCATTTAAACAATGGCTAGAAACTTGATTGAAAATAGTCAAGTCATCATCTTCTATTCGAATATATGGAGCAGAACCATTTAATACATTTAAATCAGCAGAATTGCATTGAAAAAGCAAATCTGAATATGAATCAAAAACATCCAGTCGATGTCCGAAAGTGTCAAGTGCCCAGCTTATACCTAAAGAAAGGTCTGCTTTAGCTTTCTGAATATGTTGATATTCTACAACTTTGTTGATTTGTATATCATTTTTACTACTTTGAGACAAATCAGTAATATTGTTTGTGTTATGGTCGTTTTTGTTACTCTGGCCAAAGTTATCAAGCTCAAATTCATGCCAAAATTTATCAAAGTCTGCCCAATCAGAAAATGGCCTCTGAGTAAAGAGTTTACGAAAAGAATTTTTACTAGCCCATTGTATCAATTTCAAGATTATAAATGCCTGAGATGACTTAAAAGGGCATTGTTTTTTAAGAAAATCAAGCCGAGTAATGTGAAGCAGCATAACCTGAATAGAAGGTGCAAATGCTGTTATTAATAGCAATATAAACATGCTACCAATAACCAGAATAGTAAACCCTGCAATAACAGGGTGGAGATGGATTACTAAATCAATAATGCCTGTGAAAAAGAATATAACTGCAATCTGCAAAAGTATTGACAAGCTAGAAATAATCTGTGGAGTTTTCCATGCTATCAAGCCACTGAAGCGGAGCTGCCTTAAAGCAATTGCATCCTGAGAGAGCATTGCAGCATCTTTTTGAAACTCCCTTAGCCATTGAAGACAAAGAATGCCCAACAGCACTGTAGAAAGACTGATAGTAAGGCTGAGAAACCAAAACAAATTGACCCTGATCATATAAGTAGGAATGCTTTGTGCAACCTTGGTACCACTGATACCTGACTGTGATATATCTGTCATATTATCAGATTTAGCCATTTGGATAACAATCTGAGTAAGCAATTTGACAGTATCATCTTTTTCAGTGTTATGAAGCCACTGGTAAGACTCAACAACAAATGCAGTCACTGCAGCAGTAAAAAGCCCTGTCTGTGATACCTATAAACATTGAAAGACCCTTCCACAAAATAGAACCTACAAATAGAAGAAGATTCTGAATTTCCTCGTTCCAAGCCTTGCACATGTTGTTGTCATGCTTTTCAATCAAGATGTGGAACTTGTGCCAAGAGTCGTTACTCTTTGAATAGATGGATAGGTCATCACCATTGTACCCATAAATAGCCACCACATACCTTGCTAGTTAAAGATGGATCCTGGACATTGGTAGTATCACTTGCTTCATCTATCCCATCTATTTGGCATAAAATGCATCAATGTAGTGCCTATGGCACAGCTGGAAAGTTATACCCTAGTAACATCACATCAGAACCAAGATGCGAAGCAGAAATGGATTGCTTACTGTGCTCGATTTTATCTCTATTACGTTCTCTCCGCCATCTACCTTCAGCGCATCACTTCCGGCTGAGTGGTCAAGATTTGGTAGACTCTCCAAAATTGTCGGGTCGCCCTCAACACTACTAAAGAATTCGCCGACGTAGTTAGTTACACTTTGAAGACTAGCCTCGCTATTCGAGCGACTCTAAGAGCAATTTTAATAGCATCCTGCAACGTCAAAGAGTGATACATACGAGTACCATTGCAAGCGTATAACAGCGTCAAGGTTGGGGTGTTTGAGTTTCAATGATGGGAGTTGATAGTAGAAAGCAAAGAGCTGTTGGCGTTTTCCTTAGTCTCCAAGCGAAAGAGCATGCAAATCAAATCGACCAGAAGGGTACTTGAACAAGGAAAACGGAGTAAAGGATTTGATGTGGATGGTCAGAGAGGAACTTGTGGGTTTATTGTGGGTCCACGCGCCCACCTGGCACCAGCCATTTGTGAACAATCACGGGAAGCAACGAGCAACGACCCTGACCGCACGTCAAAATGATCATCAGCCATGGGTCAAGACAACAGGGCGATGCATTGAATGACGTTGGGGATATACATATAGTGTCCTGAAGTGGATGGGACGAGCAGAAAAAGAGGTGCTAATCTCCGCACATCCCATCGATCATACTCCAGAATGACATGTAAGGATAAATCCCCAGAATAGATTGTGCATCGATGTAGACCTGTATCATCACTGCGTTGACGTATGAGCGGTATAGTATGCCCGAAGAAGAACCTGCCTCACTGAGATTGTCAGGATTCATCTCCGAAACAATGGCAGGGAGATCGCCTGACTCACACAATCGACGCGATCGGGTGAGTTTTTACGATTGACCGACAAGAATCCAATGTGAAAACCTGACTAACTCGCAGAGTTGCAGACGCGGAATAGGCAGAGTTGGGACGCATGCATGCACCTGTGAAGCTGTAGGGCTACTAGTACAGCATTTCTTGCAAAAAGGAGGACTCTTAGAATAGACGATGCTTGCTGTGAGGTTCATTGATCGAAATTTCGAGGTGTGTAGCTTGCCGCGTCTGGATAAGTATGAGGTCATGGCTTTTCCGTTAATTGCCCATGTTGGTTTGCGCATTGAAAGGTAACTGGTACGGTGCTGCCTCCTAGATCACAGAAATATATTATAAGAGGAGAACAAAGCGCGGTATACTAAAGGTTCTAGAAAGAAGTTCCGCACGATGACAATTTACAATTAAGCCGAGAGTTTAGTGCACTTAGCCACGAACTTCTCAACAACTGCACAAAATAACATAATTTTATTATCAATTGAAAGCTCTTGTCAGAAACAATCAAAATGGCCAATTAGATTCAACAGAAACTGCAATGTGAATATGTAGTGAGTACAAGAAATGCGAGATCTGCGATGGGCCATCAAAAACCGAACGACCTGGTCGGGCTCGCTTAACGTCGGCTTGTCACTCGGCACCTTATGGACTTCTTGGCAAATCTAAAAGGGAATGAGTGATATTGAAAGGCAGAGCGTATCTACTCACTGACTCGAGCATTGAGCCACTCGTGCAACGAAATGACTTCCGACGTCTCAAGCCAACAAGATACAGACCCCACCAATATACATGATCAAGTTGAAAAGTATCAGGGTTATCCAGCACGTTGGAATCACCACCGACAACGTGAATTCCTTTGCCCCAAATGTCCAATATGGGTTGGCTTGGGTAATAGCCTTGACGCGACGTATTTCATGAGAAAGCACATCGATTCGCAAAGATGAGTGACTGCGCAATCGAGGAAAATGGCACGGAAAATGGCACATTAAGATGAACTTGCGAAGCTTCAAATTTCAGCACCAGCTCCTGTGGGTTTTGCGGCTTGTCTCAAAATTTCTCGGTTGCGCTCAAGTCAACACCCACCTCCGTAAAGCTAGTCTCTGACTGTGCGTACTTTTACGAGTTTGTGTGGTCAAAGGCCATTTAAATCTCGGAATTATCGCCATGCACCATGTCCCGATCATTTGTGACATTTGTCCAACCAGCAATCAACCATCGCCCGAGGCTCCTGTAGTGTGGAAGTATAGCCTTCCTGCTCATCTCCAAACTTATCATAGAGATGTTAAGTGCTCCAGAGAACTTGCATCACAGGGCTGCATAACCTTCAAGAAACAGAAGCTCATGAAGCTTAAGGACGACAAGATTGCCAATGACTTCCCAGAAGTTGATGATACTTTCACAGGTACTACTTATATCAGCCACTACCGATTCCGAGACCTACACGAAAACGTGCGAGACTCAATCAGCATCAATTAGGTATTCAAGTGTACTGTATCGAATGTAGTAGACTTGCATCTACCCGCACAATTGTCGTTTTATCTTAGCGCGTTATCATGTCTTGGCAATCTCGGCTAGAATAGGGACCTGCTATACAAGGTCAGTGCTTGCACCTGCCGTCGGTCTATCCTGATCATCATGCCGCTCGCTTAGAGGGGAAGATCGTGTTGGAATTTCCTTGCCGTGGGTGCCTCTTGCGTCAGCCCATTCGGCCCATTGTTGCGCCAGTCACTTTTGCTTCGATAAAGCTCAAGAAGTTAGAACATCAGATCACTGTTGGCTGCGTGCTACAGTAAGTCTGTTGACCACCACATCCATTCAAGGGTAAATTCCTTCACGAGCATTCATCCACTAAAGCACCTCCAAGTCAGGCTTATGCCAGTGGTGTCCTCGACGGCTCGACCAATTACCGGCCCGGGAATTACATGAAGTTGTAGTACTCGATCCAGCTCAAGTCTGGCCTGCATACGCTTTTTCTGGTTCGGTCTTTCAAAACATCCGGCAGGCCACAACTCTATTGAGCGCTTCTGTACCCAGATGAACAAGGATGGGTCGTCGGCAAATTGAGAACAGTCGCCGAACGTGTTGTTGAATCAATATGGGTCCATGTCTTTATCCGTTGCCTTGTCCTCAAATCATCCCTGATGACAGACACACCGAACGAGCGCCCAGAGCCAGTTGTGACGTTGGATCCCACGCGTCAGGGGAGGCACTTCGTTTGCTGCATCTTTTGGTCCCGATACGCGAGACTCTACATAGTACATAGTCGTCAACACCTTTCCCACACGGAGGTCATTTTCGGGAGGTGCAGTGCATACGTGCGTACGGACTTCAAAGGCGATAGATTTGAGCTTGGCGCACCGACGGAATATGGGGCTTTTTTGGCGGACTTCCCCGCTATGGGGACGACGAACATCGACCAGTTGTACCACGGTGAGTGCTCTCATCTACTTCCTTCCATTATGTTCTCATCTGCGTCCATTTGAAGGTTTTAGGGATGAACTCGGAGCTTTGTTTACCTGGAATCCCGCACCCACCGGACCGACGTCTATCCTAGTTCGAGTGGGAGTTTCCTTCATCTCGATCGACCAAGCTTGTCGCAATGCTGAGGAAGAAATAGCGGACTGGGACTTTAATAGGGTGCATGAGGATAGTAGGCGTTTGTGGAATGAATTGTTGGCCAGGGTTCAAGTAGACACGAGAGGCGTAGACCCGGAGATAGTTAAACTCCTCTACTCATCGGTGTGTCTTTTCAACATCCTTGACATCCATCGACTTATCTTCACGGACAGCTCTATCGGGTCCATATCTCGCCAGCGGATTGTGAGCAAATGAATCGAAGACTTCATCGATGACAGAGCTAACTATCATCCTAGATACTGGAGAAAATCCCCACTGGAAGTCGACTGAGCCGTACTTTGACTCGTTCTACTGCAATGTAAATATGTCCCTTTTAGCATGCTGCTTCTATTTCGAACTCACATCGGACCCGCAGTGGGATACCTACAGGACCTTGTATCCCTTGATGTCACTTCACGATCCCTTTACTTTCGCGAGGATCGTTCGAGGGATGATTGACATACAAAAGCATGAAGGTGAGGCATACGATCGGATTGCTCGGGCACTGTGAACTATACCGTCCTGTTCGTCTAGGTTGGCTTCCTGAATGTCGTGGAGCGACAGTTCAACACTTCATCCAAGGTGGAAGCAGTGAGTTTCATTCACCATTGGCAGGATGATGACCTGGGATTTAACACATTCCCACAGATGCTGACCCGATCATCAGCGAGTTCTTCGTCAAGTACGTTGTTCATTAGATGGTGCAACAGCAACGCCGACTTACAGCCTATCTAAATCAGGTTCCATCGGTTTGCAGCTTCCATGAACGTTTCAGCCGAAGACCTGTACGCAGCTTTGCTTGCTGACGCTGAGAACGAGCCGCCCAATTGGAATGTGCAAGGACGCCAGGCGAATATCTGGAAAGAACTTGGTGGGTATTTCTTGATCGCAAAACATCCAGCGCTCATCCCATAGCAGGATATATCCCACATGATATGTTCAGTCCTGGTGGTGCCAATTCGAAACAAGTCTCCAGAACTCTCGAGGCACGTTGGTCCTCGTCGGTTTCGGTTCAAAAAAAGACTGTTAACGTTTTATACAGCACGCTTTCAACGATTTCACGATCTCACGATCTCACAAGTAGCAAGGATACTGGGCAGAACTGACGACGCAAGAAAGGTTCGATTAATGTTTTGTTGCGATGCCAGATCAGCTCAACTATGGGCAGTACGCAGAACGTGGCGGGAATTTCATCAACGTCTGGAATGCAAACGTCACCATGCCCGGTCGCCCAGATCTCGCTGGAATGATGCAGGTACGCTTCAAGTCTGTTAACAAATGATACTTGCTCACGTTCGTCGTAAGCCCCGGTTCAGCAATGGAACATTCAACTCTACGGACCCCAGGCACTGCAGTATTCATGATCCGGAGCACGCAACCTGCTTCTTGAATGCGGCCAACAGAGATGGTTTCTATGAAGGTGGCAAGGCTTTTCTGCTTACCCTGAAACTGTACTGACTCTTGCTGCTGCAGGCTCACCTATCGTTGTCAGTCCTTTTCTTTCTGGCTTGGGCAGACTAAAGTTGAGGCTGACCTATACCAGTACTCGCAAGTCAGTGTCTTTGGAATTGGATGTATAATTCGGGAAGTGACTAACATCTTCACAGTACGTACCCCACGATACAGCGAAGCTCATCGAGTTGCATGGCGGTACAGAGAAGTTTATCGAGCGCTTGGATTTTATCTTCGAACACGTAACCGTGATCCTTGCGGAGTTGGAGGCTCATAACTGACATTGTACCATCACCAGGATTACTTTGAATCAACAAATGAGTATCTCACCAAATCCCATTCATGTATCACTACGCTAACCGCCCGGGGTTGAGTACTCAACGTTCAAGACAAACAATTGCGCAATACTTCAACACATCCATCAATGGATTACCTGGAAACGATGGTACGTTGGTTCGCATTGCAATTCCCCTTCAAACCTGATCTTCGCCTGTAACAGACTCAGGCAAGTATTAAGTAACGCACCCCACATTGGTTGAGTACCTGCAACATTTTCTATCAGGTGCAATGGCAAGTTATGCAACGTTCTACTTGGCTGGGCTCTATCCCCTGCCTGCTACTCATCAATATCTACTATCATCACCGTATTTCCCGTCTATCTTCTTTTTCAACCCGGCTTTTAACTCCACCACGACAATTGTATCTCCTGGCTTCCAGGGCAACCCGAGTGACGGAACAGGTGGACGGGTGTTCGTTTCCGTAAGTACCGTACGCAGATGCCAGCTGGAGTGACAAATGTGCTAATGACTGATATGATCTTCTACTTTCTTGCCAAATGCAGGGCGTCAAGGTCAATGGGAAACCATACAAAAGCAACTGCTATCTCGACTGGGATGTATTTGAACAGGGCTCTACCGTAGAGCTGACACTATCAGAGGATATCAATGTGACTTGTGGAGATGGGAGAGGCGCACTTCCACCCTCGCTCTCCACTGGCGGGTACAACTAGTAGCAGACTACATAGCATGATGAAATCCAGTTCAGGTAGTCTTTGTTTATGTGCCCTTAGGAGCGAAAGTTGCCGGCCATCATGATATTAAAGGTACCACATTTCGCGACTATAGCGCTGTCACGCGTCACGGCGCTTGCATCGCGGAGTTTCTCAATATCACAATCAGTTCAGCACTGCGCTGAGCAGTCGTGGCGACGACCTCCCCGTCAGAGCTCCCAACGCTCTCGTTATTGATGTATTCTTTATCATTGCCTGTGCAGATACTAAAGTCGTTTAAAAGCCTCGGCTGCCCAAATAGTCCAAACTCTCCTTTTAGGGCAATGGATCGATGCCGCAGTATGGAATACCGTTCTCGCTTGACCAATCTCCTTGATCGCACCGCTACTCTAATATCACTCTCCAATCCTTAACCAAAAAGTTGAAACGACCACGATACTGATATGCCAAAAACAGCACGTAAATTCTTCAAGTCGCCTCAACGTACTCCAGCACCACAGGCAGAACGCAGTACAACCGATAGTAGTACCCGTATAATTCGTTTAGAAGGACTTAAGGTAAAGCCTGGTGAAAAGATTGATCAGGACTTGATTCCAGATGTCTGTGCTTGGAAACGACCATAGTGAGTAATGTAACCTTGTCCATTGTGTCCTCGCTGACAGCACAAGTGATAATGAATATACGCCCGCCCCACACCCTAAGCAAGAAGAGTAACACAATTCTTTCTGTAAAAGGTCATTCCTGTTGATGTTCTGTTTCCTTGTAGCATTTACCTGCCAGGAATGTCTCCTGTGATCGAGGAAGAAGCTTCGCAGGCCTCAGGAGACCCACTTTCCTCCGGGCTTCGTAACATATCAATATCCGGCCATCGTCTGCATTCTCGTCAAGACCTGGGATTCAATCGGAAGCAGGTCCAACTCCGGACTAACTCCTTTCCGATCACCATTCGTCCAACGACTTGGTATGAATACCAGGTGGCCATATCTTTTGCATCTGGGACGTCGAAAGAGGTAATATCACGGCGGATGAAGCATAAGATATTTGAGCTTGCGGAACACACCGAAGCATGGAAGAAGTTGAGCACCGATGTGACAATTGCCCATGATTACTCTTCGACATTAATTTCCTCAAAGAGGCTTCCAAATCAGCAGGAGATCACCGTGCCATTTCATGAAGCAGATGATAGCCGAAATAATCAGGAGAGGTCTGGTTTCAAGATGAAGTTTACACTTTCGCGAGAGCTGGCAACAGAAGCCTTAGCAAAGTAACTATTGCCTACGTTGGATCGTTCTCTGATAATGACAGTACTGTTATTTAGATATATTGCCGGCAAGCGAGCGGTCAATTACGACCAGGTTTTAGGCGCACTCAATGCGCTGAACATCATCTTGGCTGCGTCCTCAAGAAAGGACAAGGATGCCATTGTCGTTGGTCGTAATCGCTATTTCTTCCCAAAGAATCAGCCTAGAGGAACCAAGGAACTCGGAGACGGATTAGAAGGTTGGCAAGGATTCTATAGTTGTGTAAGAGCTATACCGGGGCATATTGTAGTCACCGTAGATGGCAAGTGGAATGCTCTTGAACTCGCAATACTTTCTGACAGTGATCTCCAGCTTCCACAATGGCCTTCTATAATCCCGGGGCACTCAGTGCGTTGACGTTCAGAGAAGAAGTTCCTCGGTACAAGTACTTTACGAAAGGCATTAGAGTCGCTGTGAAAGACGTGGGCCCGCTCGAAAGAATAGGAACTATTCATAACTTGCATAACAATGGTGAGTTGTTTGAACCAGACTACGTGCAATCAACCAACATTGCTGAATTATAACAGAAACCTTAGATATCACGCTGGTCCATCCTAATAAAATCGGACCAACTCACACTCCGGACTCGCGTGTGGAAGCCCGAAACTGTCGAATCCTTCCAAATCAGCCATTTCGTCCACGGCTCACCGAATCTCAGTCAAATCACCTCATTTAATGGGCTTCTCAATGGCGTCCTTCAGCTCTGGCAAAAACCATTGCAGAGGGCGAATTATCCCTGTTCGGTTATCACCCTCCTTCCCCCGTACTCAACCCTTTCCATATCAGCGTTTCTAATGAAATGCTGTCTATATCAGGCAGAGTTCTCACTCCTCCACGCATTCGATACGGAGTCAACATTTCGTACCTTGGTCGAGATGGTCGCTGGGATCCGTCTGCGGGACCAACTCAATTTCAAAGTAGCGCCACACTCAAAACTTGGTCTATCATTGTCATTAGTGACGGGCAAGATAATCCGATAGATCGACTAAAGGCAGGAGGAGATTTAAATCGGAATATACCCATTCTCGTTGAGCAAGTGCTAGTGCTTGCCTTCAGGCGCATGGGACTCATCGTTGAGCGCAATCCTGCCATCGTAGTCGCTTCACTGCCTCCTGACCACAAACGGGATCCATTCCGTGCATCTGCCATCAAGGAGATACAGCGCGTTATTGCTGAACTCAAACACCAATCATTTTTGTTGTTCGCTCTTGCCAACAAAGATCCCGACCTTTATGCAGCAATCAAGTACGAGTTTGATATCCTCAGTCATACTCGTACGTTTGGATGCCTTGCTTGTCATGAATACTGAATGAATGGTTCCATAGCTACCACGTGCATTCAAACAAAGAAGCTATTGGATGGCGGTGATGTGAAGTACGCTATAGGTATCGCAATGAAAATTAACTTGAAGTTAGGCGGAAGGAAGTAAGTTATGCCACTTTCTTTCAAAACTCATTTTTTGATCGTAGGCCAGCCAAATGATAATATCCCCGGTACTCCAAAGTTTGGGATCACGCACTTTGTTTGTGGGAATAAGTACAACATCCTCTGCCTCGCAGGTCGTGCGTGGGATTCCGCCGATCGGAGCTGTGACCGCAAACATCGATGATCATTACTCTCAGTTTTGGGTAAGCTTGAGCTTGCAAGAGGATAAAGGCAAAGGGGTGAGGGTTATATATCTTTCCGATTGGGATGTGGCGAAATGACTCTTCACAGGCTATGACAGAGCTGAGCTCCATGCTCAGGTCAAGGATCAAGGCATATCACGAGAAGACCACTAAATGGCCAGCGCGCATTGTTATATATCGCTATGGCATACCAGAGGTACAATCTTTGCGGTTACAAGAACAGCTGATCAGCTGATAGATCTTTGTGTGCCAGGTTGATAGGGAGAGTATCATTTCTACAGAGCTGGAGGCAATCCGCCACACATTCGAAGTTATATCGCACTTCGATCTGGGCAACAGGATAGTTTATTCACCCAAGTTCACCTTCGTCATTGTTGTAAGAAGCATTAAAAGGTTATGAGCCTACCATTAGACCAATTGTTTGTGATTATTCAGGATCGGCAACATCATACGCGCTTCTTTCCGGCAAATGTTGAGAGCGCATATGGCCATGGAAATCCACCACCTGGCACACTTGTTGAACGTGGAGTGGGTTCTATGGGTCAAATTGAATTCTTTTTGCAAGGTAAGCTTTCTAATCTAAGTAGTTACTGGTACTGATCAGAAAACAGCACATGAAGCCCGTCAGGGTGTTGCTCGAGCAGCTCACTTTGATGTTGTTTATGATGATATTCCATTTTCTCCTCAGCGGGTGCACTGGCTGCAGAATTTGACACACTCATTGTGTTACATGTCAGGAAAGGTCAATCATGCAGTCCCCGTCCCTGCACCTGTTTACTATGCACAACTTGCATGTAAGCGTGGTGAATGCTACTTACGGCCTCTTTTAAAGGGTTACACAAAATCTATTGATCTATATGATGACTTAGGTCTCAGATGGACTGATGGGCCAGGAGCACAGTGGATGCGACAGTCTATGTACTATATTTAGCCTATTGCATTGCACTTCAACGATGTATAGACACTGATTAATATGGATGATTGAGAAAATTAATGGCAATGTCAAAATAACCTACTGCTGCAACCAATCAGAATTATTGCATGGTTTTGTAAAAGTGTTCAACATAAGCAAAATACCTGAATTGAGTTAATCAGCTTGCTGTAGGTTTAATACCTTGAAGCTATTTATTTTTTAATATAGATAATGGTTTTTTTTTACTTGAGCAGGGATACATTGGACTAACCTATTACATATAACTGGTATCTTGTTTTGTCTGTGGAGCTATCAGAGTATGTTTATCATTAACAAGCCGATGTAAACTCTCCCATCTCTCAGCTGTCCATACTACTTTATCAATAAAGCCATTTTCATCATACTCATAGAGAAGGTTGACCAATGGAGCAATCCTGATTTGCACTGAATGCTTCGAGTTTGTCTTTAACTGAATTTGACACCAGGACTCTATTGACTCTAAATAACCTGTAACTATCTCAATAATAGTTCTATGAACATAGTCATAAACTTTGTGTTGTTTTTCACAAATCTTCAAGTGAATAATCAACATTTGATGACATTTTTCAAAGGTTCTGAGATCGGCAGCTGCCTTGGCTTTTATAACAGAGTATGCATTTAATTTTGGCCAATAGCAACTTGCAATTTGATTAATACAAAAGTTGAATCTCTCTTGTTCTTTCAGTGATATATTATCATATAGTAATTTTCTAATCATTTTATTTTGAAGCATAATAATGCTATCAAAAGCATTATCACTAGTTTCTGCAAACCATTGATTTAAATCTTCATATCTCAAGTGCCAGCATAATGGCTGTATGGGGAATTCATATAAAGAAAGATTGCTTGCTGTGTATTTTTTTAGATATTTCATGAAGAAACTTGAAACTTGATTTTTAATATCATTTTGATAGAAAGCAACTGATTTGCTATTGACAATAGACAGTTGGTGAAATGCTTGAAGCATAACAGCTTCTAAGCCATCATTAGTAACATAATCTGAAAGAATAATGTGGCCATCTATCACTTGAATATAATCTGCCGATTGAGTAAGGGTTTTCAAGTCCAAATCATTAAATTGCAATAACAAATCAGAATATGAGTGAAATACATCCAATCTGTGACCAAATGTATTCATTGCCCAGTTGATTCCTTGACACAATTTAGCTCTAACCATCTGATCACTGTGAGGTTTAGAGTTTTGACTACTGTTGAAAGATATAAGCTCTTTCTCACTCTGGGGTTCAGAGTTTTGACTACTATCAGAAACTATAAGCTCTTTCTCTTTTGTTTCATCATAAGTAGTTTTCTCATTTATAATGATGGAGTCTTGAAGCTCCAACTCTTGCCAATTTTTATCAAAGTCAACCCACTCTGTATATGAGTTTCTTTCTGTATCAAAGAGTTTAATAGAAAAGATTTTACATATCAAGTTGACAAAATTATAAACAAGCAATGCTAAAGATGATTTGTATGGGCATTGATGTTTAAGAAATTCCAATGAGGTGGATTTCAACAATATGGCTTGAACTGATGGTGCAAGTGTTGTTAACACCAAAAAGAAAAATGTGCTACCAATAACAAAAATTGTCCAACCTGCAATCCAAGAATGGAGATGTGTAACCAAATCAATGATTCCTGCAAAAAAGAAAGCAACTGCAAACTGAAGCAGTACAGATAAGCTAGAAATAATCTGAGGAGCCTTCCATGCTTGTAAGCCATTGAATCTAAGCTGCCTGAGAGCAATAGCATCCTGAGGAAGCATAGATGCATCTCGTTGAAACTCTCTCAACCATTGCAAACAAAGAATGCCTAAAAGAACTGTAGAGAGGCTGATAGTCAGACTCAAAAACCAAAACACATTGACTCTAATCATATAGCCTGAAATGCTCTGGGTTTGCCCTGTGGGTGGAGGGGGGGTGTTAGTCAAATTGTTAACACTAGCCAGATGCAAGACTACTTGGGCAAGTAGTTTGACAGTCTCATCCTTCTCAGTGGTGTGAAGCCACTGATAAGACTCAACCACAAAAGCTGTGACTGCAGCAGTAAACAAGCCTGTCTATGAGATTTGTTAGCACTATCAAAATTGTCAATAACAAGCTTGACTCACAAAAAGAAGAAGGCTTTGGATTTCATCAGTCCATGCTTTACACATATCATTATCATGTTTCTCAATCAGGTTGTGAAACTTTTGCCAGGAGTGTTTGCTCTTTGGAAGATATTTAAATGATAAGCAAGCTCCAAAATAGCAAATGCTCACTTTGTCAATTGTAGGAAAATCCTGATCGGAGAAAGCAGTATTGCTCTCTGGGTTTGAAATCTCCTCTGTTATCTCTATTGATTATCATATGTGAATAGAGAATATTTGAAACCACAGCAAGAGTTTCATACCCTACAACAGCAAATGTGTTCAAGTTAGATTCCATAGGCCTGAACCAGAGGAAGCGTGACTCACTAAGGGCGGAGCCGCGGGTGACACTGGCGTATTTTGGGGTTCGTCGATGTCGTCGATGCCAGCATCATCAAGTATCACGAGGGGCTCAGCAGTAACTGAGTGCACTGGTTCGAGGAACTCAAAAGAATCACTGCGGGCAATTCGTGCACTCTCAGTGCTATCTTGACTGTTTGTTCGTTTCTGAACCGCAACCGGCATTAGTTCCACCTTGCAACACCACAAAATGATACGCACGATCGCGACGAATGACATGTTGAGGTACTTTCGTGTTAGGGAAGCGACCTAGAATTCGAGAGAGAGCAAGTGGGAAGACGGAAACAAGAGTGGTCGGCTATTTCCACCTGTACAGTACATGGCGTGCAGACAGACACAATCCGGATCAACTGACATGAGTACCCATTATGGCGAACAAAGGTGAGCGGCCTAGAGTTGAAGCACAGTACCACGACATGACCCTGTTGTGGGTCCAACTTGCCATTTACTTGTCAATCTGAGTTTTCTTCCCGGTGATTTGGTCAGATATCTGATTGTTATGAGGAAATTGTATGTAGTATTTCATAATAGGAAAGGGCTGCAAAACGAGGATAGAGACAAAGGGAAATGACTCGATGAATAAGGACGAACAAGGGTTTACACGAAGTTTGCGAGGCAATGAAAACACATCATCGCCATCTCCAATCCTCATCATAGACGTACTGTACAGTACGCACAACAGCAAATCCACGCCTGTATGCCGGATCCAACGCCTTCAATCTCCAATGGGTGTCAAACTTGTTGGCAGCTGTTGTCAGCTCTAGTTGAGTACAGGCTTGCAGGTGGCGTAAAGGAGATTGCTTCATTTTTGAATATTGAAGACATCGACAACGCGGTAGGCAAACGTTATATTCAACACCGGCGAACATAACATCTACTCTACAGCAACTCGGGCTCATGGTGTCTACGGACCAATTACTGGAATTGCACGAAGTTGACGTACTCGATTATACGTGAATCTGACCTGCATACACTTCCTTTGGTTCGAGCTCTTCAACCACCCTCATTTTCGCACGCATTCTGTACCCCTCGCCGAAAGGACAAGACACGGATAAAAACATGGACCCATATGTGGGTATATGGGTCCATGTTTTTATCCGTGTCTTGTCCTCAAATCACCCCTGATGACAGCCATCCCAACAAGTGATCAATCTGTTCACTTTCCTTCTACGGGGGCTTCTGATAAGAGCACGAGTCATGGCGCCTCGTACCTTATCTGATGCTTTTGTTCTTGTGGACTTGCCAAACTAAAAGCTGCACTTTGACACAGCTATTGTCTCTTTCGGATCTGTCCTTGTTTATCCGGACGTTCGGCGGACTTGTGGTGTTAGCGATTCGAACACACTATCGATCAGGAAAAATCCCAAACCACATCTTCCTGTGATGGTCAAGAGGGTTGAGCTAAAGATGGTCATTTTAAGTAGCCGACGTGTCTACCGACGCAAGGCCAGCCAACGCGTCCTACAGTAATTGACAAAACCCAGAAATCTTATAACTACGGAGTGGGGTTGTATGGGGAGCCGCCTTGGGTGGGTAGTACGTGGATGCAAGGTTGAATCCAGTGTTCGAACCGTCATAAACACGGGATGCTATATCTTGCCAAGAATGCCCTAAATCCCTCACTATATCCCATCCCATCCAAGTCAATGAGGTACTTGTACTCCCATTGCTTTCCTAGCGGGACTGCGTCACTGAAGTGGTCGTCCTTCATCATAGCATCGCGGCCACCTGGATACGTACTGGCAGCATTAGCTTTGACAAATGCGATATCCATCATCTCAACGTTGAGCTCGGAGATTGGCAGGGGGACTTGGAGAAGTAGGCCATGATTATATGAAGGAGATGATGATAGATTGAGTGAACTGGAATGGTCATGTCCGAGTCGGAGGCAAATCCAACAAACTTGAAGACGACATCGCGAATAAGACTGAGCAAACGAAGACGCTGAAATTTCGCGTATATGAAGGACGAGGGACAAGGAGAAGCTCCGTTTTAATTTCCACTCACTCTTGTCTTGTTGATTATCGCTCACCTGCTGGGTCACTGTTCGTCCTGGCTTGGTTGAAGCAATCAAAATGCGTGTCCACCCGTTTCGGATCCGCTATTAACCTGCGCTGGGTATTCTTATCCAATGCAAGCCCAAGCGCATCATTACAAAATGGGAATAGCTGTACAAAGCAATTGCATACCATAATCAAACACTAGACGACCTATTCGTTTCATAACCTATAACGTTCATTATCATCTTCTGTAGTAGCACGACATAGCGCAAGCAGCTTTGAAACTTCCAGCCAAGACCCCGAGCTTACTTGTGCACCGTCAGTTACACTCGCAAGCCGTGGGAACATGCGGTAGAGATGCCGACTCAACCGACACTTGAAATCAAAACTCGACGTAGGAAGTCGTGATTGTCCGACAACGAGGGTATCAAGCCGATTTCGCGTGAGAGGAGGTAAAGGGGATGACTCTGATAAAGACGAAGAGTCGATGGAAATGTCCACCTTGAGCGTCAATAGCTGTGGACAATGCCGTGCAAATTTGTGAAGATCCGCAAGTGACATCTTGTTGAAGGGCGGTAATTTCAGCTCTTCCAACCTTGGTACACCTTTCAGGAACGTTTCCAACTGTTCGCCGCCCAAAGGAACAGGTCTGGCTTGTCCCCAGCTGCCTTCAACCTTGAAGCTCTTCAATCCCAATAAGGTGATATCCGAAGAGGGGGTGACGGATTCCATAACAAAGGAAGCATTGACGACCCAATTGACCGAGAGCTGTACGTTGAGTAGCGTGCATGCCCATTTCCGATATAAGGAACAGAGCATTGATGACGTCATGGACCCAGCGTCTTGCTGTTGAGTTGGAATTTCGAGCTGCATCCACACAGTTTCCAAGGCAGGTGCTTGAAGGCAAGAGAGAAACCCACTTAGGGGCTGAATGTCACCCGTCAAGGCGAGAGTTTTCAACCAAGGGTAATCCAACTGGTGAACGCCCTCCTCCAGTTGGAACGGAAGATTGGTAAGGCAGAGCTCAATCTCCGTCAAATTTATCTTCTGCCCGAAGGATTGCAGGATACGTGAGGTGACATTTACTGCTGAACGTGTGATGAGTTTGAGGCAATTGAGGCCTTCGAAGTATGTGATGGACGAGAGCACGTCGAGGGGAAGGGAGCTTAGCGTCCTATCACTAACGACGAGGCGATTGATATTTGGTGCAGTTGTCGATAAGACAGTTAGGAATGAGATAAGGCGGGGGTCAGATGAGGGTTTGGCGTTGACAACGACTTCCTTTAGGTTGGGACCTGCGAGATCCAGGATAAGGGTTTCAGAGTAGACGGGTGAGGAAATGTTATCGTGGTAGATTGATCGGAGGTTTGGGAGCAGAGGATCCATTGAGGGGCGCGCTCGAGTAACACAGCCGTAGATAATTGATAGCCCACTGGCAACTCGTTCGGTGTCGGGAAAAATGGCGAGTTTTTTTATCTTCCCTGCGTAGAAATCGAATCTCTCCCAATTCCATTGACGCATATTGCCAATTAAAGTCTGGCAGAAGGCAATCAGAGTAGATCCGAAGCGAGGGGAAATGACCTACAAAGCGCCCATTCTGTTGTTGGAGTCCTGGTACGAGACGCAGGAGTGGGACAAGGGACATCATGCAAGACCATAGTGATTCCAACGCAGCTCGCGTTATGACCCTTGATACAAGTCCAAGTCTGAGGCGGTCCCGTTTTGCGGGAACTACCTCGACTATCTGCTGAAACACCTCTGTCGGCAGTGATGTCAATGATGCTTGGTCCTGATGCTGCGATAGTGATTAAGCGGATGGTGAATGAGAGAATTGTACCACTTACCAACATGGTTGCAAGGCGGGGTAAATTTTCTCGATGTATGGGTTAACCTTTTAATGCTGCGGTCAAGTGAGGAGCGGAAGTTGCCTCTCGGTGGAGTTGCCTATTCTAGGTAACCTTCCTCGGGGTCCTCCTGTGGCCATGATTAGATGACCGCCTCGGTGAGCTCAGTCTGGAAGGCTACCCTGTTCGTAATCGTCAGTCCTCAAGGCTTCCTAGCATTTTCCTCAAGTCGTCATTATTGGGATGTTGTAAGGGCGCTGAACTGAGACGGCCTTTCTGATAATCGATTATATATTATTCTAGTGTTGTCGTCTGTACTGTCTAGATAAATGCCTAAATAACCTACTTGAGCTGGTCTTGAGGGTTTGGAAGGAGCTAATTCTTACAAGTCATGATTTGCGGCCCAATTCCTCTTCCTCGGCCTGGGATAAACCAAATCCTTCATCAACTAACTTTTCTCCTAAGCTCAGTATGACAGGCTGCGCCCGACTCCAGTAATTACCCCAATTATCCACTTTTCCTCCTTCTCCAGTCATGTGCGTATCATTGAGTGTTGTCAAAGCGTCCAAGATGTCGAAAATTGAGGCATGCTTGATTCTCACGGGCGCGTTCAACGGGATGGTCGATAAACTAGTCGTCATAGCGCGTGTTATGACCGCAATGGCGTCTCTTGCTCGTGCAATTTCCGTACCCGGTCCCACTGGTGCTGTTTCAAATGCCTGGAAGCGTGGATATGGATAAGCTTGGGGAGCATTGAAAAAGACAACAAATGCACCAGCAGATAGTGTTGCGTCATGTCAGGATCTGGCTGCGGCCTGCCAAGGTACAAAACGATTTGGAGTATCAGAGTATAAGCTTGTCTAAAGCGATCTTCGTGGTCCGAAGGGTACATGTTCAGCCAAGGTGCCAAGGCCGTCGTTTCCAAAACTTGCAACCACATCTCCGGTGTTATCTGGTCAGAAGGGCCACCTTCATTTGACATTTGTTCTTCCACCCCGCTATCTTCATTCTGGTTTGAGCCAGGTTTGGAGGCTTCTTGCGAGTATGCTCGTGGGATAAATGCAAAATTCCGAGGTTGGTTTCGATGAAGGGAGGAGCGAGCCAACGTCAATGACCGTCTGGAAGATGCAAAGGAAAGGGTCCGAGAAATGGCGCAAGCCTTGGGAACCTGCCGGAGAGCAATGAATGTGCGGTGCATGCTGACCGGTTGGGAGGATGAGATATATGACATTGTTTGTGTCATTGTCGCGTATTGAGACCGAGTAGGACCAAAACGCTGCAAACGATTTTTACGACTAGTCATTCGATATTCATGATGATTCTCAAATAATATCGCATATGACACTCTGTGAGGTTGAACTCTGTTGTTGGAGCTCTGGTGCGAGACCCAATAGTAAACTTGGAGTGCCAGTGGACTTGCTGAGCCGTCAAGGGACAGCTCGGACGAGAGTAATTGAAACCTTGCCTGAACACATGTGCATGTGCAACGTTCAAGGGAAAAGTATGAATTCTTTTTGGCACGATTCGTCTGAACAATGAAGCGCACGAAGCAACATGGCAATACTATAAGTAGCTGATTATAGTTGAAACTTGATTTCAGTGAATTCCAAACTTAATTGCTGAGAGCGTGATGATGGTGATTGCTTCAATTACGCATATAAAGCTCCGACTTGCTGTTACCTGAACATGAAAGGGATAAGTACGTCGCAATTCCAATGCTTTGAGTCTGGGTCACTGATTGAGATGCTCTAGGCCGGTGACGCATTCTCCAAGGTCGATATGAATAGTCCCATACCACAAACAACCCAAGATGAAAGAACGCAATCACGCTGGTCTCCAGCAAGTTGAAACTCATGCAATGCTGAACGGAAATGACACCATAAATCCCAGCATTCGGAATAAAGGGAATGCAAACAGGGATGAGTTTTATTGAAACGATTGACATTTCGCAGATTACGACTGCGGAGCTGATATCGTCAACGCTCTGCTCTTGGTCGTCCAGGGAATGAGCCACTTCAAGAACCAGGAGGTTCAACGCCATCAGGACCATCGGCCAAACACGAATGCACTGTTGTTTGCTGCATGTATGTAGGATGCATAGGCCACCATCCACATATATAGATAGATGATCGTTCTTGTCTACAAAGGGTCAGGTCCGTCCCCGTGAAGCAAAAGTACTGTAATGAATAGCTTAGATGTATGAGCTCACATTAGCGAGATCTAATTTCACACTTTTCTCGAATTGTGTCGCGACAGTGTAACGAGATCGAGGGTTTGGTTGAGTTATCCCCTATTTTTGCGTCAAAAGAAGAATGTGGCAGAGATGAGGGAATACTTACTGTGGGACACGATGGACAAGCTTGAATTTGTCTATAGGCGCTCTTCGTGGTCCGAGGGTGCTTGTTCAGCCAAGGTTTCTCCGCAGTCATTTCTAAAGTGAGCATGGACATTTGCTGTACGAGCTGCCTTGGAGTCATGTCTCCAAGGCGGTCCTTGGAATTACCCGTCCACTGATATCCCTTATCTTTAAATCCATTCGTCCGGTCTAATCCTCTCTAACCATCGCTCCGAACAGGGTAATCTACCCATAATAGAAAGCACAAGTGACTGGAGACTAATCCACTTCCATCATGAAAGTGCGCAGACACGATGTCTGCGCACTTTTGACCACTTCACATGATCCAATCACCATCGATGCTGTTTAATCTCCGTAATCGTTCAAGCCAACAGCATTGGGTCTATCCCTATCAGACCAACGAATTCAGAAGAAAAGCAACCAGATTGCTCAACGAGTGCTTTACACCCCTCAGGTAAGAATTTGCGTTCCATATCTCAGCCGGCGCCGTTGAACGGATAGATGACCCAGATAGAGCAGGATCCTTGCACCAGCACATAATGCAACAAACGGCACGGGAGAGGGCTTTTGATACACTCGATGTTATTTATACCATATTTTCGCACCTGGAAAGTTCGGTACTGGACTGCGGGACGAAGAGTAGTTGTCGAGAACTATTGGCAAACCGGAAAACTCTGTACTCGCTCGCACTTACGACGAAACTGTTCATTCGCCCAGCACTCGATATCCTATGGAAGAACCTAGACTCTATGGTCCCGTTATTGAAACTCCTTCCCTTCATCCACATCAAACAAACGTCCTCAGCACTTGAACTGTCTCTCGTGAGTAGATGCTATGTTCCTGTAGATCTTTCAGCCCGTCTAATAGCGCTGATATGGCAGAAACCCACATGCGCCTACTCAACCACGTTAGGTGATTCAAGTTGGGACAAGTTTCACAGTTACGCATCCCGAGTTTGCGCTATGCGCATCCACCCACAATCCAATAATGGCTACCAAATTATTCGAGAAATGTATATTTACATAACTCTATCATCACTGCGACAAAACTCTTCCTTGCTCCCGAACTTGCAAACCCTTATCATCGAGCACCTCCCTGTCTCAGGGTCAGGTTCAAATGAACTATCAGTCCTATTACCGCTTCTACTCTTATCACCTGCGTTGCACACATTCGAGATCCCTGCGACTCTTCTCCAATCCATCAACAATGGCAACGCCTTCTTGGCCATGCTCACCCTCAAGGCGCCTAATTTACGCCAATTCTGTCTCGCAAAATGCAACGAGAGTAATAACCCCTTCTCCGACTACAGCTCTGCCCATTTCGTCCAAACAATACAACATCTCCACATATCCGGAGGCAACATCAACATAGACATGGCTTTCTTGGTGGTTGTTGGTCACCAAACGAACGTCACTAGTTTGACTCTGGGCAATTGCGGTCCTCTGACCACCCGAGGCGAAAAGAACTTTGCCAATTGGAAACTCTTTCCAAACTCCGAAAAGCGGGTGACTACATTCCAATATTTGGAGTCGTTAGAAGTGGGCGGATCGCTGGAGATGATTCATGATTTCCTCGGTTACGTTTCGAGCGCTCGCCTTCAGAAAGTCGTATTTAACATTGTTCTCAACCATGCCAATTTTGCCTCATTGATGCGAAAGAAGACAACCAGACGTGGGCGTTTCATCGATTTTATCGACGATATTATGGATCGCTGGGGAAACACGCTTCAAGCGTTCGAAATCAAGTTCTCTGGTGGGACAGAACATGATAACGTCCAAGCCGCCGACCTGGGGGAGTTATTATTCCAGCCGTTCAACAATAAGAAAGACTTTCGAAGTATACGCTACGTCCAATTCCCCGGAAAGATCCCTGGTGCTACAAATTACGCCTACCTCAAAGACGTGCTTCCTACCCTCGAGTCCTTGCACCTACCAACCCAAGAAACAGGATTAGGGATCGTGGAGTTCAAACAGTTCATGTCTTCAGTACCAAAATTGAAGGACCTGGCGATTTCCTTGGACTTGACGGCTCCCAGCCAGGCCAGTTCTGATGGGGAATACCCGCAGGCCGAATCCTACAAATCCCTCGACCATAAGCTCAAGAGCTTGACGATTTTGTCGAATTGCCCCGTGGATACTTTCAATGCTGCTCGTCAATTGGATGATATCTTCCCGCGCTTGGTTGAATTGAAGGGAACGGGAAACGGATGGGATGTGGTTCAGAATCTGTTGCAGCTTTGTCAGTACGGGAGGCGGAGGGCTTACTGATCGCATCGAAGAGTTTAGGTTTCCCTCGTAGTAGAGTGAGCGAATGTTCAATTAGTGTCTGAAATATACTTAGCCTTCTAGCATGCGTTAAATACCAAGGTTATGAGTCCGGTGTGCGATATAATAATCGAGATAGATGGAAATAATTCAACCGTCCTTGCTCTCTGTCGCGTGACGGCGTCACGAACGCGTCCTGTCACACCGTGATGTGTGATTTGTGTTGGCCATCAAGGACACAATGTTGGGTGAGTGACGCAGCGTGGGCTGCGCAGGACTTGAAGCTTGAAGAATAGAAGAGGTGTACTTAGATGATCTAGATTATATTAGGATCACGTTGCCCAACGCGATATCCATCTCACCCTTGAGCTTGATCCGCCTGGTAGGACGCGTCTGAAAGACTCCTTCGCACCTACAGAGTTGCTCTGCTCTGTCATTGCTAGGCACAGTCGCGGTTGGCAGGCTTAGTGAGTATCTCCAGTTCCGGATGCTCGTATACATTTTTCTCACATCGTCTTCTAACCAGTGTTCCATACCAAGCCAATCCGCCTTTCAAGATCGGTCAATTTCTCCCATTGGCATACACTGGGATTCAGAATTGTCAATGAACCATACCTTTATACTCGTCTGCTCTCTCTTCGCTGCCGAACCTAAATGCACTCAGCATTGACCCAACTGCTGCACCTCTTTCTGAACTCGAACAAAACGACCACCCACCTTAGCTTCTTTACTTCAGCTCATGTTCCTCCTTCTCTCACCCACTCTCTCCTTTTTTTATCTGGTGCTCTTTTAAATCACGACGCCCCCCTTCGCGGCCGCATCCACTCCATAATCCCTCTTGAATCTCCTAAATCCGCACCATGCAGCAAACACATAAAAAAAGCGTATACTTCTACATCGAACAATCTCAGCCTTTCCCCGAAATCGCTGCGCATTTACAGCCCACTAGAATCGTTCCTATTACGATTCGGTCGACAACCTCCACCTCCTGCTTTGGAATCCACCATGGCTGCTTGGCTCCTTTGGCCATTTTCTACCCATCACAAGCTCCGAGTTTTGCGTTTCGTCGATCGTCCTCGAATGGCGCATCCACCGGACAACCTATGCGACCAGCTCATTGACGCGTTCACGCATCTCCGATCTCTTCAACAACCGCCTATGAATACGGGATTATCTAGCGCACGGCTTGTTCGTATCGTCAACGCCGCGACTTACTTACCTCGTTGACCTCACTGTGGCAATCAAGCTTGAAACGCTGATACAGAATCCCTTGAATTACATCGTACCAGCATCCGCTCAAAAACCTGAAGGTATTTGGGGACGTCCAACCGAGAGACGCGATCCTTGTTGCTCGTCGATTAGATTGTCTCTTCCCTCATCTGCGGGAAAATTGGTGGATATCCTGAACAGCACGGCCCACAGGGTGTTGCTAGGGATGATGACGTTTGGACTGCGATTCGAGATATTCTAGATCCTTGCCAGGATGTCCGTAAGAGGCATTCAAGTTGCTGATGGACTCCACGATATTTTGGTCCTCACATCTAATTGCGATTAGCGTTTCCAAACTGCTGTGATAATGGTCGTGCAATCCATTTCGTGTACATCGAATCAAGGCCGCCGTGACAGAAAGTTCGAAAGACCTCCTGTGCGGAAGAGCATCTGAATCAATGGCATGATGTTATAAGGTCAATGGATTAGTCGCTGAGAGCGCTTGCCAACAACGTCTGGACTCGCCAAATGGAAGGGACCGTAGCCAAACGACTCCGATATCCTCAGGAAAAGCAAAACAAGGGGCGAGTGTACATTTGGGGCAAATCCTCCCAGCTCATTTTATAGCGAACCAATAGGATGATGGCACCACTAGCTGAGGTTCTATATGTGATTACGACTCTGGCCTTTTGAATCCATGATCTGCCATCGCGTGAATCAAATATCCCCTTGTTTGATTGTCTTGTCCGAGTCGTTGTGTTCACTCGACTCGTACAAGTAGACAATGGCAACTAAATGAATCCAATAACATCGAAATGGTCGTGATTTGTGATCGTCTGCGCAGTCATGACTGGGAGGGGTCGCCTACATAGTGAGAGGCGCAAGGGCATTTATCGGGCAATACCGCCCGTCCAGGAAGTTTGAGACGGTGACTATCATCATTATCTCCACCATCGTTGTTGCTTATCAGCGTTATTGCCTGCATTGACATTACCTGTTAGTATCGTCACCGCTCTTATCCTCGCTGTCGCCACCACCTTGATCACCACTACCGAGTCACGGCCACTGCCAGTCCTCTTCCACGCACCTTGAACCACTCATCACCCCAATCCTTCGACCACCCACTCGACTGCTCCCCACTCATTTGAGCAGACAAGGATGTCGAGTTGTAGATTCTCATCTGTTAGGTGTTAACTCACGCAAGCAATTCCCTATTGACCAAGGAGCGCTCAGCTCAGTCGCTACTACGTGCATACTGGACGTGAGTCTATGATGCTGACCTCATGCACTGGCATGGTCATCTGCTGTCTAACGTGAGAGTTGACAACGATAGCACCCGCTGCACGTGAATCCCGAAAAGGGGCGTACAACAATGTCTCAGGAAGCTTAAAGACGCCATGATGGGTGATGGCAGATAGCGCTCCGCCACACTGCTAGTCTCAATCAAATCAGTCTCGTTTTTTCAAACTCGCATACCCCTATAACTATGACCGACGCGGACGTCCGACGGATCGGAAACGGCGTCTCAACACGGACAATGTTCTCCCGAGACAGAGTAGTATATATGTACTTGCAGTGCAAGTCCTGTCCGAGTCATCAGATGCAACCCGGTCGGTGAAACGTCGACATGACCGCCCGCCGCCCAACTGACATCTCGCATCACCTCGAATCCTGAAGTTGAATGAGACACTAGAATATTCCTACCCTCCTCATTAATGACGTCGCGGGGTTCGAAATGGGGTGCAAACTCGTTCATGACGTCAAAAAAGGGTCCAAATTTCACCCAGATAATTTTAATCACGGATCAATACTCTACACCCTCCGTCATGGCGCTCCACATACACACGACCGTCTATCCTACGTTGCTACTCGTACACACAACCTTGTACATCCCCGCCCTTTCCGCCCTTTACCAAATCAACTGGCCACTGAGAACACGTTAGTTACATCCCAAACGGAAAAAATGAGAGCCTACCCGTCGACATAGACTGCGGTGCCCGTCATGTAGCTAGCATACTCGGACAGCAACAACACGGTTTGAGGAGCCATTTCATAATCCTACAAATACGTCAGAACGGTCCCATCACGCGAGAGATACGCACATGTGCAAAACGCTGCATTGGGATGCCTTCGGCTTGGAAATCCTTGACGGCCTTGTCCATGTGCTTCGTCTGGTCCGTGTTGACTAACGGACGGTCAATATATGCGCGATATCCATGGTGGGACACTCACCGTATCCAGGGCACAATGCGTTGACTCGGATCCCGAGGGGAGCCCATTCGGCGGCCATGCCCTTGACGAGGTTGTTCAACGCCGCCTTGGACGAGTTGTAAAAGACCTACGCAGCGTCAGTATGGAACGTGATAAAGACAGGAACATACCTGAGTCAATGGCGAGTTGAGCCCCTTTTGGTTGATAATCTGGGCACTCATGGACGAGGTGCAGACGATGGATCCGCCCCTGTACCCCTTCTTTTCCCAGTAGCTACAAGATGTTAGAGGATTCGAGTGATGAGGGTCATCTTACCTTGCAATGGCCTTTGAGACGGTAAATACACCAAAGACATTGGTGCCATAGACAAAGTCAAAGTCCTTCTTGGTGAGCTCCATGGCGGGTGCGACGACGGAAACGCCTGCGTTCTGGGAAGATGAGCATTGTGAGACAAGTATGGAAGAGACGTACTGCTACGAGGCCGGCAATGGCGCCGAGGTCACTGTCAATCTTTTGGATTGTTTCAGTGACGAGGGATTCGTTGGAGACATCGCATTGGTATGCCTGCGAGGTGTGAGTAGATGCAGCACACGAAGCGATCAGCCTACCTTGGCGGTGATACCAAACTCTTTCGAGATCTGTTCCGCGACCTGGGGCGCATCGGTGGATTTCCTGTGGGGTGTGAGCGATGATAAGAAAGTGAGGCAGGGTCGCACCTGTAGATAAGAGCGACGCTGCCACCGGCTTGTGCGATGGCGCGACTAATAGCGAGACCGATGCCTCGGTTACCGCCAGTGACGATGAAGGCCTTTTCTGCAGACGGTGAGGAGCGTTGTGGGATGAGTGAGGGCACGTACTGGAGAAATCGATAGTGAAAGGCATGGTGATGGGGATGAGAGAGGGGTCGGGTTTTATAGACGTCATTAGGACCACGTGACTTGATGTGCCAGCAAACGACACGCACTCGTCGAATTCCACGTCGAAGATGGCGACTCAGCTGCATCGGCGCAAGTCGAGCAAAGACGAGGACGTCGTTGTCGACGACGCCGACGCTTCTCGGACAGCCGTCAACTTTCCCCGCTCACCCCCAGTCAACCCAGTCAACGGTCATGCCCACTCACGCACGCGCTCCTTCTCGACTCCCTTCTCCTCATCTCCTCTCGCCTCCTCCTCCCCATCCTACTCTGTCCCACAACACCTGCAACCCGACACCCTCCCAAGTCCCACAACCTCCCGTCGCCACTCCCGCCTCCACTCCCGCAACCTCTCCATCTTCTTCCCCCGCCCCGGCTCTCTCCCACACACCACCATAGCCGAAGACGGCGCCCAAGAACTCGAATTCGAAAACCCAAACCACATCCCCATTCCATCCGCCGGCTCCAGCGTCCACCGCGCCAAGCGCACGCTCTCCGGCCCTCCCACACCGTTAGGCGCCGGTTTCACGTTCGGTACCCGACGTCCCAGCATCGACAAAACAGATCCCAACCCAGAGAATGGGACGAGAACCCGCAAAGGACACCACCATAAACATTCTCGCTCCCACAACTTTTTCTCCTTCTTGGAACCGGGGAGTACCACCCTCCCTACCAGTCCCAACGACGCCGGGGGACAAGAAGTGCTCTTGCACACCCAACCTACCCCAGAGCTGGTCTCTCCCTGGAAAGCCATCTCACCGCTCCCCGGGAGTGCTCACTCGACGATTCCGTTGCAGTCCATTGCATCCAGTGCAGAGAGTGACGGCAACGGGAATTCACTATCACCCTACCCCCCCTCCGTCTCTCCAACCCCATCCAACGTCTCCTCCCTCTCCACCTTCTCCTCTCCTCCCGCACCATCCTATTCACCGCTATCCCTCCGTATCGTCAGCGTCCTCCAGTTCCTCTTGGGCGCAGCCCTCTGGGTGTCGGGACAACAGAACGGGTCCTTGTCCACCACAGGATTGGGCTACTGGGTCGTTTTCGACGCTTTCGGGATCGGCATACCCGGGTGGACGGACTGGTTCGGAGTGGGCCATCGATCTACGGGTGCCGGAGTGACCAGCACCGTCAGACGGTTTTACGGGTACGTTTTGTCTTTAGTCTGTGTTCTAACTGACCGCGGTGTGCAGAAACGCACGCGTCGAGACGCTGTTGATGTTTGCCCAGACGGTGTATTTGATGTTCGCGTCTGTGTACGTGTGTAAAGAGACGGTGGAACATGTGTTGTTGAGCACGGGTGAGGCAGAGTTAGAAAGCGGAGGACATCATCATCACCATGATGATGACCTCGGGTGAGTGATCTCTGTTTTCTGTGACTCTTTGCTGATGGAAGTAGCATCGAGTTCCCGGTTTTTCTCACTTTTTTGACGTCGATGACTATCCTATGCACTTCGATTTTATTCAATAACCATTCAAAGCTAGTTACAAGTCCGTATCCGCTCTCTCCTCCAACCCCCCTCCTAACATGCCCACAGTCACAGGAAACCGTATACCCCGTCTTCGAACTATCCTACGTTCCTTACCTAAACCCACCACGTCTCTATCGACAAGACATCCGGTCCTTCACTCGGATCCATTGCCGAGCACCAAGCTCGGGTTGGCGCTGTCCAATCCGTACGTAGCCAGTCCGCTATTGTTTTGTGTCTGCATTCTCTCGGTAGCTCTATTCGGGAAAAGGTAACCGTTCTCTCATACCACATCATGCACCACTCATCACCCCCACAGCGACCAACACCCGGCCTTCGACCTACTCCTCGCTCTCCTCCTCACCCTCCTCACCTTTCACCTCTCCTACACAGCATGTAAAGTCCTCGGCACCGTATTACTACAGACCGCACCGCAGAGAGGATTACCGAACGGGAGGATGGAAGCGTTCCTGAGAACGATGAAGGAGATCGAGAGACATCCCATGGTCATGCATTTACCAGCACCCCACATTTGGCAATTAATACCGGCGTTGTTGGGACCTGTGGCGGGTTCGGAAAGCGGGAATGGGTATGCGAATGGAGATGGAGGGTATGGGTACAATGAATCGACGTTGGTGGTGACGATGGAGGTGCATGTGAAATCGGATTTGAGCGACGATGATGTTTTGGCGTTGACGAAATGGGCTTGGGATCGGTGTGTGGGTGTGTTGGGTGGGGGTGCGAAAGGGGCGGGGATGGTGGATGTCACGGTGGGAGTTGTGAGAGGATAGCGGTGTGTGCCTGTTATTGGAGATGTATGTATATATTGGATATCCATCACATCTTCATGGACTTTTTGGGGGGGTCGTATGGTTGGAACACCGTGGAGTGAGTCGAAGAATACTTGGTAGTCATGGTGTCTGGAGGTGAATTGGTATATTAGGACTATCGTCTCGGATTCGGTTTTCTTTACTCGTTATACCCTTCATTTTATTTAATCGGGTGTCCATCAAGCCAGAACCATGTAAATCGAGTGGAAGACTGGAGATGCTACAGTTCCGATACCAGGAAGACACTACCACCTGAACTACAGAGAAATGGCCTCTATTATCAAAAATGGTGGGAGTGCAATGAGTAGCCACATCGAGTTGAAATACTAATATATCAAGGAACAGCCTCTCATCTTTTGCCAGCCTTGATGCACACAGAAGTGAGATGTGGTCTTTTCTTACCTCACCTACCTATTGCATCTCCGATTTATCACCATATCCCTTTTCTATCATCGTTCTGCTATAAGTAGTGAACGAAGGGAGGAAAGTTGGTTTCTTAATTATACATAAACATGGGGAACCCGAAGTGAGAACCGTGTGACATAGACACCGCGGTTTGGAACGGGGTAGTAACGAGTACAGTAAAACGTACTTTCGATGAGAATAATAAAATAAAGACGGGAACAAAATAAACGAGCAGGGAAGATAGGTGTTATCAGTGTCAGCTAAACAGATCAGTATGAATGGCAGGAGAGCGATGGTAGAGGACAGATGAGTTATGCCGAGAAGACTAGGACGCAAGCAGATCAACGAGGAGCAATCAAAGTGGGGGGAGGGGGAGCCGTGAAAAAAAAAAAAAAAAACAAAAATAGAGAAATAGAAGATGTGGATACTCGGCTCGCCGAAGCGAAGGAGCAATAAAGAAAGAGAGATCAACATCATCATGAGCACATGAAAATATCATCGTCATCGTCATCAAGGGAAGCAGAAGCTCACTTCATCACTTGCAAGCTCTCCTTGACTTCCAAACGCAAAATGCCACATCCAATTCCATTATCTGTACTTTGGAGTAAACCCGACCTTCGTGGTCCCCCCTACTGAGTAAGTCTCATGGTTGTAAAGGTTTCCATTACCACCGATCACAACGGGGGTCGGACTGCGAATGCTCTGGTCGAGCCCTTTGATCTCTCCAGGTTTGAACTTCGACATTGAATGCCACTTTGGGAGCATCACAGCCTCCAATCCAGACCCTGGCGCACCTCCAGAGGAAGAGTTTCCACCTGATCGAATAACCCCCTTCGGGGCGCGCATATTCAGGACCAATCGGCAGCACATTATTATTGTCAACATTTCTGTGGCACTGGACGGTGGAACAATGTCAGCATTGGTATCAAAGAGGGAGATGTGAGAAGTTTTAGATTGAATTAAATCTGAATCGGGGTTAAAAAAGCAAAGAAGCGTTGCTCGCAGGATGATCGATGATAGGAACCAAAGTGGGAATGCTGTGTGGACGGAACACCGTACTCACGGTAAGTTGATGGCTTGTAGGGTTTCGTTTTGCGTGACGAATAAGACGACATTGAGGAGATTCATGCTGAATTGCGGTGATACTGGGTGTTAGACAGATAGCATTGATGGCAAAGCCAAGGCGTACTCACGAAAAGATTGCCGCAAAGTAAATCAACCCATCGCGGAACAGCAATGCTAGGGTAGGTGATTCGATAGATGGATGCCAGTAATGAATCGACTTGGACAATGTCAACGCGAATGTGACCGTATCAAAGACGAGGGGCAGGCTCTGGAAATCATGAGATGGTAATCTTATCAGCTTCTTGCTCGCCAATCCCGCGGTTTCGAGACGCCAGCCCACTTACCCAGAATGTAACAAGGACTGGTAGAGGGCCAATTGCTACGCATGGAATTTTAGCTCCAGGGGCCGGTGCCGGTGCGGGGAAGACAACGGTCATTGTATACATATAAAAACCTAGCTCGACCGCCATAATCGTGCCAAGAAGTCCCGTTACGACCTTGGATTTGTTGTATAACTTAGAGAGAGAAAAAATAATACTATTAGTCTACATCCACCGGGCATGACAACAGGCAAGCCAATGGAACGCCAAGCTCGACACTTACGGCATAAATTCTGACAGCCAAGATGGTTTGGCTGATGATGGTGGAAATGAACGCTCCCACTGGCTGCCATAGAAATATTTCTGCGGATGATTGGTAAGATGACTCCCTATGGCAATGAACAACGTACTTTGACAGGTCTCAACCGAAATGGCATCCGTGATCGGTGTCGTTATGAGTAAAATGACAACGGCAAACTGGAGTAGGCCGTAATATCTGTTAATGAGGTAAAGAAACGAGACGCACTAGACGGGCGGAGTCCAGTGTCAACGATACAATTATTTGATAAGATAAATTATTTACTGTGAATTCCTTCTTCCATATTCTCGAAATCTCCTGAGGGAGGCACATGAAGTAATCCCAGCCAAAAATGCAGAACCTAAGAGTCGTGTCAGATGTATTCATTTTATCGCGTGACCAGGCGTACATCCCAACTGTCCATAGGACAACTGCTTGACCGTCCTTCTCTCCCTGAGCAAGCAAAGCGGCAACATCAGGGTGGCCAGATGGTGGTAGTCCTGGTGGTGCTGACATGATCCGCAGTGGAGTGCGAGAGGAACTCGATGAATCCTATTGCCCGTCGATATGCGTAGCAAAGCCCAAGCAAATCAGTGAAGGGCGAATGAGATCTGTGGAGGGAATGAATCCCTTTGTGAAAACTTGAAGGAGGGCAAAGAGGGAAAACTGGCGATAGGGATTTGATTCCTCCGCTTTTGAGTTAAGTATCAGTTAGGCGCTCATAATCATTTGGAAGCCGCGGTCGTAAATCGTTAATGATGACATCAATTGGACCGGGGAAGTTCTCATATGAAGCATTTGATCCCGCTGAACGGTGATATTGAGGGAGGCGACTGGAAGGCTTTGGGCTGGCCGGCGATGTGCTTGTGGAAAAAAACCGAGTTCGGCTAGTCATTATGCATTAAAATTAGTCCGTGTGGTGGTTGTAAGGAACTCACCTGGGATTCTTCTTCGGACATAGAGTCTCGGTTTTTGGCATCAAAAGTAATGCTTATTCGTGATTTCTCACGCATATCGCGGGACCTGCGCAGTTTGCTTATTAGTTCATTTGACAACCACCAGCATCTTACACTTGATAGATAATACGCCGCAAACTGTCTTCGACGGTGTCTTCCGATTGACTTTTGCGCGTGTCCACGAAAGATGAAATTCCAAAATCCAGATGCCACTTGTTGCTAACCATTACCTTGCTTGCAAGGTCATATTGACCCCTCCTAACACGAGCAAACAATGGCTTTGTGTACAATTTTGAGAGATGTGTATCGCTTCCCAACACAAGCAAGACGGTGTCATCAATCACTTTGTTGACGATTTCGTTGGGCATGGAAGGTCTGAGTCACGATTAGTGACCGCTAGTTTGTACGCTTTGCCTCTAATCATATTGTCTTTCCTCGCATGCAGGAAGCGACGTGTATATATCTATATGTAACAGAATTGGGAGCACCTGATCGCTGCACACTCATTTAGGGCTGGCCTCCCCGATCGCTATATAAATACCTAACACTGCGTTAGTTGAGTCAAAAAAAAAAAACATTTCGGGAAATTTCTGTACACCATGTATCATCGATGCTGATATCAAAAACTTTGGCTGGATACATCGTGTATCGTTTTGATTTTTATTATTTTAAATGTTATGGTTCCTAATAGTTCTCAACTACCGCAGTGTAATGATAAGGCATATCAATGTCACGTTGAATATTACCTGCTTCACATAAACATCTCAAATTGCCCCAACCTTCTCCCGACCATTGCACATGGGTATCATGTAACAATAATTCTTGGAGAGAAGGCGCGAATATCCGTTTGCTTTCGTTTCAGTAGGGAGGGTAAAGGTCAGATCCGTAGGAGGTCCGGACAGAGATTTCTTCCAATGGGCTGGATTCGTCCAGATTTTGGGCGTTTTCCACCAACCATATTCCGACCTAGTACCTTAATGTCCGAATTTCGGAATCAAGCCTCAAAAAAACAAAAACAAAAAAAAGGTCAAAAAAACTCAAAAAAACGTTAAAAAATACTTTCCAAGCGGGAATCTACTCGTCTTTGTAATCGCGACATCCATATTATTGTTGGTTTGTGCCACGCTCACATATACATTTCTCTCATTGACGGAATGGTCATGTGGACGTTACCAGTCCAGTCAGCAACTTTCTCGACTTTTCACAAAGTGGTGAGTCCAATAATGCAATCATTTAATAAGAACGTTTTACATACCAATCCTAGATCAGCTGACTTCATGTCACACAACATCCACCAGGCCCGAAGCCATGTCAGGAAACTGTACCTAAAGTAAATCTCCAAAAACGTCCGAAACCGGATCTGACCTTTACGTGTATTTTCCGGGGTCCTCAGTAGAGCACCATCTGCTCAGTGTCCCACTTGGGACGTCATTGCATTGCTAATTTCATCAGTAGTGGTAGTGACAACTTGAGAACGTGGTGGCCCAGGGTTTTGTTTGCGAACCAGGTATTTGGGATTGCAAGCATGATGATGGCTTTCATTGTGATTCGCGCTGTGATTTGCACTTGCAGATGATGCGCATTCGGTGAGAAGATCTTATCGACACAGCCATCCTGCTAATTATAACCTTGGTACCTTACACAGTGGCAATGCTCTACGGTCTGGCCTAGGAATATGGGATCAATATTTCTACTCTGAAGACACGGAAGCAAACCTAAACACACTATTTCGATATGTGATGGTGATGGTAGGCCAGATATGACTTTGTTTTTCACGATTGCGATAGATGGTATTATCTGGTGAGGTGAGACCGCAGTCATGCACACGTACAGTGTGCGATGGTTCGACATCATTGCTTGAACTGAATGACATTTCCACTGACGGATAGTGTCATGTGTGCTTGACATGTGAACGACGTGCACGTGTGTACCGCGTAGAGGACATGTACAATAATGATCACAGCCCATCACGGGCGCTATTGAACCTGATCATCAGTTAACGGGGTCTTCATGTTGGACTTCGACCTGATCAATTTAATAACTCCATAAGTACATTACTGCTTCGCGATAGAATAAAAGGAGCACATTCTATCTTAAAGCTTCAAGCCTCGTGTATCTCGTCTTGTATAATTCGAAACCCATACCTCGAATTTACTCCCAGGACCTTCCGGTGACAAGACATGAGTTGAGAGCTCAGGTCTTCAAAGCATGGCACCACTCAGACTCGACGGTAGGGTCCCGCACACCGTCTGCAACGGCAACACTGCGGCTCTTTCTCCAGCGGAACTTCAGACTCTTTCTTTTTCCCCGGCAAAATTCGCCGCCCTTGTCAGGTATTCTATTACCCCACTTTCCCGGCTTCAGGCAAAGCCCCCCCCCCCCCCCCCCCCCTCTGTGTTTCATAAACGTTTTGGGGTAGGAGCTTGGCTATTGAGGCGTGAGAATGGCGTGGTTTATTCTATCTACTGTATCGTAGGTATGCTTAGTATATCAAATGCACCTCCGAAACAACGAGTATATTCCCTTCACTCCCTCATAGGTCCTTATATCAATTTTGCTCGTGAATCATGCAGCATGCATAATGGCATTTGCCCGAAGAAATACTTGGTGTTCATAATTGAGACAGGACCACAAGAGTACGTGAACCTTAATATATTTAATTGAGCGTGATATGCTATTCAAGGGGCATTGTAAGACTGTTGTAGGCCTTCAGTACGAAACCAGGCGATGGGCCTCAGGCCATCATGCTAAAAATATGTTGTTACCGGAGGTAGCAGCTGAACTTTATGTTATACGGTGAATCCTACCAGTGGGTCTCGACTCCTCGCCAACGAATCGATTTCTATCCACATTTCTTGACAGATAAAGCTCCATAAAGACTCGGCCGACTTCCGTACTCAATACGCCGGACCTTGCATTTAAGAAGATAGGCCACAGCGTTTCCAGTAGTAGGGATGTGGCAGTCGCATGCACCCATGCACGTGTGGACCTTTGGAAAGAGCACATCGTGCGAGGTTTGCACGATCATGATGTGGTTAAACTGAACGTAAGTATTAGGGCGTGACATGTACATGGACGGACGCATTTCAATTACAAAGATGAAGGAGGAATGAGGGTGTGAGATAAGCAGAGCAGTAATTAAAAGTGGTGCACGCATAGCCACTGTGAGCGCTCAAGAGACATTGTAAACAACAGTTGCAACAAATACGATTAAAGGATCGGTATCATCCTCTATGCATGGACTGCGTAGAGATTCAGTGCTTTAGAGCCTTGGTGCAAACTTCCACAACTAAAATGGAAGAACTTTAACACGAGGATGTTGAGCTAGGGGAATACTTACCCTTCTGTTAGGGAGATAGAAGATATAGGGCGCAAGTACGTGCCTGACTGGTGCAGGAACAGGAGGGAAGGACGTTTCCTTTGGTGTATGGAGGAGAATATATATCAGGAACGTTGTTGGTGGCTGTTAAATCGTTAACATCGTTGTCGTTCAGGGGGTGGAGGTTTGTTCAGTCTGGAACCATACAGTTGCAAAAGACAAGGAAGTGGCCTTCCTCGTAAGTCCTCCTTGACACTGCCGGTTCCCTCTCACTTAAATCTCCTTCCAATACAGTGGGTAGACAGGGATCTCGGACGCGCTATTCTGGCTCTCGCCGATTCCTCGCGAAGACTACTGGTCTCCCCATTTCCAGTCATCCACTAAACCAAACTGTCCAACCGCTCGCATCATGGCGTGGAACATATGGCCAAATCCCCAAAGAGATTCAAAGACAAACAGGGGTTGAGACCATTCACACTATTGTGTATGTCTTGTTCTGCACTACACTATGGTCGTTCGACTGATCTTTACATGTTCTTGCGTTTTTAGTCCTACAGCTGACGAAAGGTGGCACAAAGATTATAAGTGAGGCCACTTTATTTCCCTTCGTATATGCTAACATCCTTCTCCTTCTCGCGTACAGTAACCAACGCATTTATTTATCAAAACAACTACGGGCTTTACCCTGAAACTTCCTTCCCTCCCAAATCATTCACTGACCTCGGTGTTAAATTCTCCACTCTCAAAGACTTTGTCAGAGAGCGCATCATACCCATGTTCGCCGAACCCAACGAGCTAGGAATCCAAGCCAAATTGTGATCCAAATCGCTCCCACCAACAATGTTATTCTCAATTCACTTTTTCATTTCACGTCCCTTATCATTTGTCGCTCCGGTCCACTACGTTTTTCGTACCTGATTGATCACTGAAGCCCAAGTTTTCATAAACCTTAAATTATTTATTTGTTCATGGTCAGCTGGTTAACAAAACTCTGAGAAATATAGTCAAAATAGAGTTTCAACAATGGTACCTGATGGACCAGAGTATGAGACTTGAAAAAGATGCATTATCATTATTTCCAGAGCAATGTCAATAAAGGGGAAATTACATGAGGCCAACTAGTATGCAACATGCAATTGTCTAAAGATAGATGAGTACTGATGTTAGTGATGGGACCCAATACCAGAAAAGATATACCTGACCAAATGGCAGATCTTCTTGGACTATCTGTGAGCAATTTGATTATGGATGTTATGCATCCAATATTCTATTCTATTTGTACCATAAAATTGTTTGTTATATATTATGTACTATTTGTGGAAGAATTCTTGACTAATGAAATACATTGCATATTCAACAATTGAGAATAATATACTCTCTACCAACCTTTACAAGTTGCCTAGTTTTTGATCACAGACACTAGTCATACTTGATTATACAAATCTATTAAATATAGGCATACTGCCTGCTGTTCCTCAAACATAAGTGCTTGTCATTTGTTTGTTATTGTTTTGGTTGAGTAGTTTATCACTAGACCAATTATATTCCACACTCTGGCACATTACAGCCCTTTCAACATTACTTCAGAGATAATGATAACATGCCTTTTTCAAGTCTTGTACTCTGGTCTATCAGGTACCATTGTTGAAACTCTACTTTGACTATATTTCTCAGGGTTTTATTAACTAGCTGACAGAGCTCATTTCTGGTTCTATTTCCCTAGACTAGTGCATCTTTAGTGTATTGTATGGATAGAAATATATTGATTTCACGATTTTTCAGGCCCTGTATGGACAGGCCTGTTGTGACACTAATAGAAACCATACAAAGATTCTTATTCCCACTCATATCTGCAAATCATGCAAATTCTGATATATTATTATATGGTAGTCGGAAACCAGCACCACTTTATATGCCCTAACAGTCACAAAAACCACAACATCTTGTGATGCAAATATCAGGTATTTTTTAACTAAAATGTACTGTATAGAGTACTGCAAAAAAAAAGTCACAGCCAGGGTTTTTAAGCTAATCTTGTGAAATCTGATATATCATATAAGGTTGTGCTAGTCTAATGCAGCCAAATATGCATGCAGAATTTGATTTTTTCCTGATTTGGTCTATATCAGGATAGACCAGAACTTGCATGATTTGTATACATAGTAGTTTAGGGTAATTGCAATCACAGCCTAATTCCATCTGCTATACTCTCTACAGCTTCTACGTCAACCTCAATTTTGGTGAAGTTGTTTTTCTCAGGTCTTAGGATCAGTGATGAGCATAGATAAACCTGAAGTCAATTTGAAATGACCCCGACCCATACCCTTCAGTACGGGTTGGGGTTTTCTCAAGGGTTAAAGTGGGTACTGCAGATTTGGGATATACCTGCAGGTTGTGTCATGGAAGGTGCAATAAATACTCTCACAAATGCTGTTCGGTAAATTTGACCTATTATTACCAATTTTTAGACAGATGGTTATCTTGACGACTCATCTTTCTCTCCCCATCACCTACCCTCCAACCCCAACCCCTACTCAACCAACCCATACCAGGCCCTGTTCGGTAACATCACTTAGGCACAGGCGTCCTGTCAAATTTGAAGCGTTCGGGATGTCACTAAGCCGGAGCTGGTCTATAGGCCATATTGGGTAGAGGTGGAGTGCTCGGTATCAATCTGCCTTAGTGTAGGCGTAACATGTGAGTGACAGCGCCTCAAACCAACGTGTCCATCTTTCTTGTCTAGGGCTCTGTAAGAAATTCCCAGACCCTTTGTAACCATCGCTAGTACCAAATTCAAATCTAAGTCATTGTACTACACAGCAACTCATAATATCCTGGTTTTTCTTTTGAGATGCATATCAGTGTCTTTGTTTGCGAGTTTTCTTTTTCGGCATTCTGATGGAGTTTTGATGATACGAGCCTCAATATGCGCGGAATCAAACAACAATGATAATCAAGTGACATAGTATGACAATATATGCATAAGAGAAGGCCTGGCCGGTCACCGCCCGATGCAGTTTTGCCTAACCTGCAGGGCCTTACTGCATTGCCTCGCAGTTACTAAGGTACTGTGGTGTTTCACAATGTGGAAGAGGTTCCCGATGTACGTATATATCTGGAGCACATAGCATTATATCCCGAGTCTATCCGAAGCATCATTAGAGGAAATGCAAGTGCTATTGCAAAGAGCTTTCAGACAGATTTGCTTCTGCAGCATTTCTGTCGGTCCTTGAATTTTTTGATGCGACGCGATGTGACCATTAGTTTTCCACATTGTGAAACCGGGCATTTGCCTGACACCCCGTCACTGTTTCGTGCTCAAACAAAGTGTTACAGCTTTGATAAATTCATCACTTATGCTATGGAAGGTATCCCGGATGGGCATGTTGTCTTTCGAACACTCCGACACTCAGCTATTATTGTAGAATAACTGCAACATTTTCCAGATCCCGAAACACCACAGTAATGCGGAAAAAAAAAAAAAGAACTGGGGTGAGCAAGCTTAAGCGTGAACGACCGTGAAAGGTGTGAAGGACAAAGGATACTTTGTCCGATAAACACCATCATACTCTGGGAATTATCGCCACATCTTTCCTACGTACTACCTCCTTCCTTCCTTTATCACACTGAGCTTCACGTACTTTGGTCTCTCTACCGACCTCGAGCTGATGAGGTAGTTGGGAAATGGATCAATGATTAGAGGGAGCAAATAAAAGCTGATTCAGCGGGAGTCATTTTTCATTACAGGTATAATTAGAAGCAGTACCTTGTCGCGTGTACAGCCGACACTCTCCTACCAGTGATCGGGAATCCTTCATATACGAGCCCTGTGTTTCGCCTATAACACCGTTTGTCTCTACATCCCTACACCTACTAGGTAAGTTCACGCTTAACACGTCTTGTGCTTCGTCACCAGGGACCGCACTCTACTCGTCCCCTTCCAAGCTGGGTACACACGTCGGGACATCCAGAAAATGGTCTGTTACTTCCCTTTCGTTCTTCCCCTCATTCGCACCCACACTTACCCTCTACTTCAGCCACGCGTAAAGGTACGCCGCAACTCCCGCCTGGAGGTTGACGTCAAATTACTCGAAACCGTTGACTATGATCCAGAAGACCTCGAACATCTAATCGACCTCTCACCACAATCATCTGTATTCTCATACATTGATGATCTCAACCGATCCTCCTCACCGGCCCGCGGACCCCCAACCACACCCTCAATATCAATGCCCGCACTCCGTTCTGACCCGCACGCACACTCACAGCCGAAACCCCTTGACCCCTCCATCCGTCTGCTATTCTCCCATCTCTCTCGTCGACAGCGCATTTCGCTCTTATGTCCCGCAATCTTGACATCTATTTTGTCGGGAGGAATTGCTCCTTTTATGACCTACGTCGTTGGTCAATCTTTCGCCGCGTTCGCAGAATTCTCTTTGACAGCTAATCCACCACAAGAAGCCAAAGATAAACTCCTTAGCGGAGTCGGGCGGGCTGCACTTGACTTGCTCGGCTTGGCCGCAGGTTCACTCCTACTTGGTAGTGCTACCTCGTTTTTGTGGATATTGATAGGCGAAAGCAACGTTATGGCTGTGCGGAAAAAAGTGTACGCAGCCGTGACAAGCAAGGAGATGGCGTGGTTTGATACAAAGATGGGTTCCGAAGGAACCGTTCAATCCGCTAATGGTGAATCCGGTCCCATTGGCGCCGGTGGTCTCATGGCAAAGTTCACAAGGCACGCTACTGTCTACAATTCTTGACTCCAGTCCATTAACTGTGCATTAGAGAAACCGACGAAGTGAGACTGGCCTCATCTCTCGCTTCCGGAACGATCCTGCAAAACTTGACCACTTGCATCTCCTGTCTCATTCTCGCCTTTGTACGTTCATGGGCCCTAACACTCGTCATTCTATCGGCTGTGCCAGTTCTCGTAATTATTCAAGCCATCTCCCAACGCATCGCAGGTCCCCTCCTAGCTACCGAACGTGCCCAAACTGCCTCAGCAGCAACTGTCATCGATCGTACAATCACCGCCATTTCCACAGTAAAAGCATTCAACGCTGCTTCATACGAGGAATCCACTCTCTCCAAGAAGTTTGAAACTATGCGCTTAGCAACCGGGAATCTCGACGCTCTATGGGGCATGACTTCCACCATGATGCAATTCTTCTTTATGGCCATGTTTGTTCAAGGCTTTTGGTTCGGTGCAAAGTTGGTGAGGGAAGGCAAGGTCGGAGCTGGAGATGTCATGGCCGTGTTCTGGGCTTGTCTCATCGCGACGAGCAATCTCCAGATGTGCATTCCAAAAATTATTATTTTGTCAAAGGGCACATCCTCTATGGTCGCCCTTCTTCAACTGGTCGATGGAGGTGCAGCCCCTGGACCTACTTCTCCTTCCAGTTACGACTCCAACCCAAAGTTTCTTCAGAAGTATAGCAAGAATCGACCCTTACGACTCCGCAAAATTGTCCCCGCCCGATGCCGTGGAGGATTCGCGCTTCACAACATCACATTTTTCTACCCCTCCCGTCCCAACATCGCAGTTCTCCAAGACGTCACTTTGTACCTCCCGGCCAACGAGATGTCCTTTATTGTCGGCTCATCCGGTTCAGGGAAGTCCACCATCGCTCAGCTATTGTTGAGGATGTACAAACCTCAAGAAGGGGTTGTATACTTGGATGACCGAGATTTGAGGTATCTGGATGAACAGTGGACTCGGCAACACGTCGCTGCTGTTTCGCAGAACGTGGTCTTGTTTGATATGAGTGTCCACGATAATGTCGCTATGGGTATTGTGGATGGACGAAGTGAAGAAGGCGAGGATAGAAGCAAGCCCAGGAAACCAGAGGATGTGACGAGAGAAGAAGTCGTTGAAGCTTGTCGATTTGCTTTGATGCACGAGTTTGTTAAGGGCCTACCTGATGGGTATGAGACCATGTTAGGGACCGGTGGTGCTGCATTGAGCGGTGGACAGAAACAAAGACTGGCCATCGCTCGTGCCGAGCTTAGGAATCCCACGATTCTGATCTTAGGTTCGTATTTTTTGAACTTTCCGCGCAAATGAGTACTGATATCATCAATTTTAGACGAGGCAACGTCTGCCCTAGACGCGACTTCCCGCATCCTCGTCTTTGAAGCTATCAAGCGACGGAGAGTAAACAAAACCACCATCGTTATCACACACGACTTGTCGCAGATTACATCTCGGGATTTCGTCTGCGTGCTCAAAATGGGCCGTGTTGTCGAACAAGGGTACCGATCGGACCTTGAAAGGACAAGAGGTGAATTCAGAGATATGGTGGAGGTTCAACAACAAACAGGTGGTTATCTACCTGGGAAAGATTTGGATGACGAAGAGAGAAAGGAAGCGGCTAATGAAGCCGTGGAGATGAAGTGTGGTGGAGATGAGGAGGAAGAAGGAGCTGAGCAGGGTGCAAACCTGCCGATGCTTATGAAGTTAAGCAACTGGATCTTCGACGTTGTCGCGGATTTAGCTTCTAACACAGGCCCTTCTCGAGAAGCTTATACTTTTGAACTCATACTTTCTGAAGGATCAAAAGAGGAGGCTCAACCTCGTCGACGCAGACGTTTGAATTTGCAGATCGACCAACTCCCAACTCCAGCCCCTGCGCGTAGCAGACAATCCAGTCTCCGGGTTACGCCGAGGGGGCCGAGGGGGCCGAGGGGGCCGAGGCTTGCTATCAATAAGAGGAAGCCGATTTATATGGCAGAAATTGACTTGGACCTTGAAGAGGAGAGCCCTGCTCTGGTGAGGAATGGCATGATCGCGGCTACCTCGAGAAGAAGAAAACTTATGATGAGTGGCAATACACATACGGTCAAGGTCGAAAATCCTTCCGCCGATCAACAAAAACAGAAACCCCAGAAGAGTTCACGCTCACTTTTCCAAACCATCGCCCTCATCTTCCCCGACATTCCGTCCAAGTTGCTTCTTTTCCTTGGTCTCGCCATTTCCGTTTGTTCCGGTTGCATGACACCCATCTTCTCATTCCTCCTTTCCCGTCTTCTTTATGAAGTCTCCATTGGTGCTCAGAATACCTCCGTTATCAACCAATTCGGCGGTATCGTCTTGAGCATTGCAGCGCTCGATGGTATCTTCCTAGGACTCAAAATGTTCCTCATGGAGACCTGCGCCATATCATGGATCACATCTATTCGTAAAACAGCTTTCCACCGCGTCATCCGTCAAGACAAAAAATGGTTCGATAAATCCGAAAATGCGCCTGCTAATGTTGTACAAGTTATGGTCAAGGATGGAGACGATGCGAAGGGGTTGGTGGCTGTCGTTATGGGACAGTGCTTCGTTGTAATCTCGATGCTGAGCGTTGGATTGCTTTGGGCTTTGGTGAACGGGTGGCAGTTGACGCTTATTGGATTTGCTATTGCTCCCGTGTTCGGCGGCACGATGGTCATTCAATCGCGTTTGGTAGAGCGATGTGAGATTCGGAACAAGAGCGCTCGAGAGGACATTGCCAAGCGATACTACGAGGTAAATTCTTACTCTTATTCATTCCTTTGTTTACATGACTGACGATTTTCGACAGCCAATCTCGAACATCCGTGGCATTAGAGCTATGGGCTTTGACAGCATTTTCCAGAAGCGGTTTGATTCTGCAGCTGATACGGCACTTTCTACTGGTGTGCGCGGCGCCTTTGTGGAAGGTTCCACATACGGTGTTGCGAGTAGTCTTATCTACGCCGCAGAAGCACTACTGTTCTACGTCGGAGCGGTTCTTATCTCTCGTGGTACTTACACCTACCTGCGAATGGTGGAAGTCCTCAACCTCGTCGTTTTCACTGTTACGATCAGTTCTCAACTAATGACATTCAGTACGTCACTCCCTGCCAGTGGCTTACTGTATATCAGGCTATTGGCTAATCGCTTTTTTTCTATAGCTGAAGGGATCGCCAAATCAGTACAGGCAACAAACGATCTCTATAACCTCTTCTCAATCTCCCTTGATACCGACGAATCTCAAGGTATCCTCCAACGTCCCATCAAGGGTGACATCGCCTTCAACCACGTCCAATTCTCCTATCCCAATCGCCCCGAAGCGCCTGTCCTTCGTGATGTCAACATGATCATCTCCGAAGGAGAATGTGTCGCTGTCGTTGGTGCATCTGGCTCAGGAAAATCCACGATCGCAGCCCTTCTCCAGAGGCTGTACGAACCTACTTCGGGAACAATCACGATTGGGCATAACCTATTACATTCTATGGATACTGAATATCTCAGGAAGCATATCTCGGTCGTCAGCCAGAATCCTACCCTCTTTAACGCGACGATTTCCGAGAACATATCTTACGGCGATGAATCGATCTCAAAGGAGGTTATCGAGAACGCAGCAAAGGCGGCAAATGTACACGATTTCATCATGACTCTACCAGATGGATACTCCACCCTCGTCGGTGAGAACGCTTCGCTCATCTCGAGAGGTCAAGCACAACGACTTTCTATCGCTCGTGCTTTGGCACGTCGAGCGAACATCCTCATCTTGGACGAGTTTACTTCTGCGTTGGATGCTGCTAATCAAGCTGCTGTCATGGAGATGATCAAGGAGGCAAAGAAGGGGAGAACGACGATCCTGGCGACCCATAATTTGGAAGTCATGAAGATGTGCGACAGGATTTTGGTATTGGGTGACGGAGAAGTTAAGGAGCAGGGGACGTATGAGGAGTTGATAGAACAACAAGGAGTTCTCGCTACTCTGGCTAGCGGGGGTGAATGTGTTGGGGGGTAATCGCTCTCTTTCCATCACCAATTTTTGGTTTTCTGTTTCTCTTTTGGTGTCCACTTCCGCAAGCGGCTTTGGTTTCGTCTCGGATCCCGGTTTTCGCAAGTTATCGTATACCCCTCTCGTTTTCCCCTCGATATTGTCTCTTCAATCCTGCATACTGAATTGTATCATGCAAAATTACGATATTCATTACCATACATTCTCCCCTCTATTCATCTCTTGAGCGCGCATAGAAGCGTAACCCACATATTTAATCCATTTGACATTCAACAGCATCGCATATACCACGCATCCATCCATCGGTTTACTCCTGTTGTATACGTAGTACCGCTGTATCGAAATTCCCTGACCTCTCCCTTTCTCCAATTGTCAATTTCAGGTTGTATGAAGCTTTGCATTCCCTTTTTTACGATACTTTCAAGACGTGAAGATGACGTTTTTATCTAATAATGACATATCGATATCAAACCCCGTTTATCGTCCATGATTTTTTCTTCGAATACGTAACTTAGCTTTTTGTCTAGTTTAATTTTAGGGCTTGGGTAGTCTAAGGAGGATACTAGAATGACGATCTTGCGACGTGTAAAATTGTGTGAATTACTCGAGACTATAACAATGACCAGTAGTAGGCTAAATAGCTAGCTCACCGTACGAACTGGGCAGGACTGGTCCACGACAAGTGTAGAATGAGCTCATGGGCGCATATCTCACGACATGACTCGACAATAAGGTGATAGTGTAGCACAGTGTCCGGTGTGACTGCTATTTTGACAATGCCAGTACGAAAATGTTACAAGTTGAAATTCCTTGTCAGCGTTGATTTTAAGAGATGTACAACAATGGTAGATCAGGCGTGAGTTGGTATCCCATGATACCCCACTAGGACGGCATCTGTTATACAATGCTTGACACCATCGAGCAGGATGATAGTAGCGAAACAACCATGTCGGGCGTTCCTTCATTAGGTCGGAGTGAACAAGTTTAAACGCTACTTCCCCTTAGATTTCCCTCCTTTACCCCAGGCTTTTCCTTCAAAACCCGGTCGTGCTTTTCCGCCCTTTTGATTAGCATTACCACCAACTTTGGGCTTGATCCCTTTCCGTTTATCACTACGGCGTTCGTTACGCATTGCGATATTGTCTGTGCGCTTTTTCTGTTTAGCCGCCATGGATGCTGTAAGTTGCTCTTTCCGTTCGTCCCTAGAGAAGTACGGTCAAAAGGCGATTCATAACCAAAGGTTTGGAATATAGGAGGGAGGTCGAGAGATCCTCACCAATGCTTTTTCGACTTCGACTTCTCTTTTTCTTTCCTCTTCGCGGCTTTCTTTAGCCTTGATTCGTCATCGTGCACTTTAACTCCCTCCATCCGTGCCTCGGCTTTCGCCCATTTATCGCTCTCTTCAATAGCTTCACGTTTGTCTTCAGACATCGAAGCTAGCTTCTCTTTCTTTGCGTTAAGCTGTTCTAGGGCTTGTTTAGGATTAGATAACGTTTTGACTTGTTGCGCCTTCTTGGAGAGGGCGGGTTTGGCGGACGGATCTGAGGAGTCGACAATTGAGGAGAAAGCAAGAGTTTGTTGAGGTGCATTCGGAACTAGAAGTTGAATCTGAAAATGCAAAGTTGGTGGGGTTATCCAAGTGACAAAGATAACTGCGTACCTTGGTCAAGTTGGCTTGAACTTTCATCTCTGGTCGTCTGTCCTTATCGGTCTTTTTGGCTTTCCCTTTAGCCTCCTTCTCGCGTCGGATTTTCTCCTTGGTCTCCTTCCGCCGCTTCTCTCGCAAGGCAGCTCGTTGTCTTCTTCGTTCTTCTAACAAGTCATCTCGATTCCCAGGTTCACCCATGGTATCATGCCCACCCCGCCGTAGTCGCGCCATCTTCATGTGTAGCTTTTCCCTCAGAGCTTCGATTCCACCCGACGTCGGTAGAGGGACAATTTCTTCTGTATCCATGGTGTTTTCTTCGCCACTTTCACTCGCATCCTCCTTGTCGTCCCTTTTAGCCTTTCCTTTGGTTTTGCGTCGTGATGTTTGCCCTCCAAGCTCAGTTACGTCCACATCCATATGGATATCCTCATCTGCCAAAACTTCTGCATCAGATTCAGATTGTGCTTTTTGTTTGCCTTTCTTCTTGGAGAGTTGCGAAACTGCTTCGTTTTGGATATCGATTATAGTTTTGTGGTTGGCTGGGTCCAGCTTTTCGATAATGGGGCAGACGCAATGATCAGCATACCACTCATGGGTTTGGGCAACATGAAGGGAAAACTACGGTCAAGCTGAACGACGCAGATGTAGTATTCAATGCGTATAAACCCAGCTATGTCCACGCTGGATTGAAGTCTAGGGGAAAGGAGTGGTACCTTTTCTCTTTTCGCCTTTTTAGATGCCTCCTTCACGGCTTGCTTTGGCGCATTATTTTTATTTTTATGCTTCTGGTATTTCGAAGCAGCCTCAATCACAGAGGTCGTGAGTCTCCAGGACGACGAAATTCGCAGAAACGGACTCACCTGGTCGTCGTGATTCTGAACCAGGTAATATTTGGCGGGTATTAGCTTGAGCAATGATTCAAATGTGTCGTTATGTCGCTCTAGGGAAGCTCTGAGCGTCTCCGTCGCCGTTGGCATCGTCGTCGAGCCTTTTGTGATAGTGGAAGAAAAAGTAGGGTTAGGGTCACATGCTCGGTGACGTGATAACACTCGACCATCGACCAACTGGAACGCCCGTTCACGTTCGGCACTGGTCGCACGATGGCATTTGTGAAGTTGCACAAAGCGATCTTGACAAACGAACAGTTGGAATACTTTCAAACATCGAAAGCCCATCAGAAGATTGTGTCGTACATTGAGACACTGAACAGTTCTGTTCAAGGCGTCAAATTGACTGATGAGTGCGAGCAATCTGAGGTATGTTACCGAAAAAGCGTATGCTTCTAAGTATAAAGTAATTAACATGAACTATTAGGCTACGAAGGCTATCATGGCCGTGCTCGACAGAGTGGAACAGCTGTCCAAGGAGGCGCCTCCTGTCGAGAATAAGGCTTCACGTTTCGGAAATCCCGCTTTCCGCACATTCTATGACAAGGTCGGAGAGGTATGTTCCTTCGTCTGATTCGGAATAGACACGAGATCGTTGATGCCATCTCGAGTGGCCAGTTATCACCAAGCCTGCATGCAACTCTCCCTGGCCTCCCCACAGAAGCCGTAGAAGAAACATCAGCATATTTCAATGAATCATGGGGAAATCGGACTCGAATTGACTATGGAAGTGGAATGGAGCTCAATTTCCTCTGTTGGCTGTGCGTCAGGATCGTGTCGCCTGTTAATATATGACCTCTGACGCGCATTCGTAGGATATGTCTGGAGGATTTAGGTGTGCTGAAATCGAATGACCACAAAGCTATCGTAATCAGAGTGTTCTGGAGGTGAGAGAATAGCCCATCTATGTCATGAAACAAGCATGACCTCGCGTTAGATATCTCCAAGTAATGCGCACATTACAATCTACATACTGGCTTGAACCTGCTGGATCTCATGGCGTGTGGGGTTTAGATGACTACCACTTCTTGCCGTTCCTGTTAGGTGCTTCACAGCTACGTGGTATGTAGCCAACCACCTTCGCTTTGCTATCCTCGATTTAATGGCCATGCAGGGCATAAATTCATTCGACCAAGAGCCATTCACGACCCAGAGATCGTGGAGGAGTACGCGAAGCATTACATATATTTTGCTTGTATCCAGTTCATCAATTCCGTATGTCATGTCATTCTTGCTTTGCATGAATTGGCACTGATCCGTCGTGGCCACAAAAATCCCAGATCAAGACAGCGTCTTTACGCTGGCACTCACCCATGTTAGACGACATCTCTGCGGTCAAAACATGGGAGAAAGTGAATTCAGGCATGATCAAGATGTATCTCGCCGAAGTTCTCAATAAGCTTCCTGTGATGCAGCACTTCTTGTTCGGCTCGCTGATATCGTGGGATGGCCCATCTGTTCAACATAGCGCACCACTTGACCCCAATGATCCTCACTTTGGACATGGACACCCTCGAATACCCGCAAACTTACCCCCAGGAGTTAAGATACGTGGTTTGGATGGTAGTGATCATGGAGAGCACGACCTGGGAGCAGCAGGACAGCAGGAAGTGGGTTGGGGAGATTGCTGTGGCATACCTGTACCATCCGCTTTTGCTGCTGCTCAAGCCGAGCAACAGAACAAGCAGCCTGGACTGCGACTGGTTGGACCCAATATTAGACCTGTGCCGTTTGATTAACCATCTTAGAATTTCATCTTTCTTTTGATCGAATACGATATGGTCCTTGATTCTAGGCTACATGTTCCCACTCACATATGTGTGTTTGCTGCACGTCGTCATTGAATCATTGAATTTGTTATTGCCTTTGCGCAATCCTAAGACTGCGCGGTTTGATCCTTCATTACCATCGCGAATGTAATCAAGAAATCGGGACGATTGCCACTGCCCAAATTGTTCGGAGATATCTTCCCCACTGAAATCGCCGTGTTGAAGTGCGCTTACAGAATGAGTCCTATGGACTTAATAACATTCATCATTATGTACGTCATGCTCTTTATCCATTATTTGAGACGTTACGAAAGAGACAAATGTGACGGAAATCAACTCTCCAGCTGGGGTCCAGGAAGAGAACACAATATTGCACCCCTCCTCTAAAATGTGGCAATACACCCGCGAGGTCAAATTATAATACCGCATCTGACACCCTTCTTATTTCCATAGTTGTTCATTTTTCCTCCTTGCCTTGCCCATTTTGGTTGGCAGACGTCTGATGGGCGAGTTGTTTTCTAATGGATGAAAAGGGCTGCGACGACCAAATGGTCTCAGGATTCCAGGGTCGAGCGCAGATCCTACCCAAGTTAATGATAGGTCCCAATCGTGATCAAGATTGGGACATTTATCCGGTGCCTATGCGTAGAAAGTTTCACTTTTGTCCGACCCTGATACTGAGTCTTCGACAGGTCACAAGCCAGTTCAGAACGCTCCAAAAAGCAATATCCCGTTGATGAGGAAATTAAGACACCCCTAGCAATACACTGTAGATTGGAAGGATACTATTGAATGTACGGGCGCAATCTCAGTTTGCTTGGGCTGCTCGCTCCCCTACAATCACCGCCGCTTCCGTTGAGCGGGGAATAATATTAACTTCGAAGGGCTCTGCATGACTGGGTGAAAGCTGAATTGGATCCCCGAAGAAGCGATCAAATATACGGCTTACCTGACCAAACCACCTGTGAAGCGAGGTTCAAGATGGACGCATTTTCAAGCGCATCACTTCAATCCTCGTTTGACACCAAAGCAGACAGTGGTGATTCCTATATACTCATTTAGCCGAGAAAGCTTTGTGTGGCGCGATGGCAACAAATTCAGACCAGAACGGTGGCTTGAAGAGCTACCTCCTCAGGATATTCTAACGAAAGGATGGTCGAATATACTCGCGTTCAGCGATGGACCAAAGAGCTGCATCGGCTACAGGCTAGGTAAGCTCCGTCGAATCTACCATGTGGTATACTAATTCTATAATTTCAGCCTTGTTTCAGTTCAAAGTTATTGCGAGTGACTCGATTGTCAACTCTGGCTATCGACAACTACAACACAATCCACCGTGTTTCTCGATATTGTTGCTTGTTTTGCAGCATTCATTCATGTGCTGCTTTGGCGTCGTCGAGTGCGTCATTTGAGCTTGTCGACAGGGTTCCCTCTCCCCCCCCCGGCCCACCACGAAAACCGATTTATCGGGAATTTGCTCGAAATCCCACCCCAAAGGACATGGCACAGGTTCCTCAATGGAAAAAGGAATATGGTGGGCAAAGCAACTTGGTATGACATCTCAATTTGACAAATAATTATGTGATATCGTCTATGTGGAGGCTCTGGGAAATGGGATCCTGGTCCTCAACACCATTGTAAGCGGTCAATGACCTGCTAGAGCGCAGACCCAATATTTACTCTGACCGTCCGTCGTTTGCTATGGTTGGAGAGCTCATGGGTTTAAACAATGTATACGTACGCCCTTGGTACGTTCCCGGCTGACACTGAGCCTCGCGGTGGGGCCCGGAATTAAGGACGCACCGGAAACTAACTCATATATACTTGAGTCCGGACTCTGTGAGGAAGTATTGGGGTGTCCAAGAAGATATTGTAGCAATGTATTTACAAAGCCTCATCAGCACTCCGAGATTTCGTCTCCCAACTCCGTTTGTAAATCTTTCTCCTACCCTGGCTGTCTAATATCTCGCTTATCCCCTCGATACCAGGGCAGTCGGTAGGATTATTTTGGATGTCACCTACGGACTTCATGTGCGAACACCGGACGACATTGTATGCTTACTTCGTCAAGCTCCGTGAAGAGGAAACTCAAGATACCGTAGTACATCAAGGAAGCCGAAGAGACTATGGAAATGATTATAAAGGCCACAGTTCCAGGGGCATTCCTCGTTGACTTCCTGCCATTCCGTACGTTATCTCAGTCTGACCACCACACTTGTTAGGTTTCTCATATTGCCTTGGAGTTAACACATCCCGTCCTGGGTACCATTCAATACCATTCAAGAGACTGGGGAATGGGGGCGGAAACAAATATACGACATGGTCAGTCGTCCGTATGAGCATGTGAAAAGAGAGCACGCTGCTGGTACCGCATTACCATCATTTACGCTCGATTGTCTGGAAAATCTCAGTTCCGGCGATTCGAAATTGCCTCCAGATGAGGCGGATGGTATCATCAGCTGGGCTGCAGGTACGATGTATGGAGGTACGTGTCCATTCATTTCACTTCTGAAGCCTTCTAGTTGACCATATCATGTAGCCGGTGGAAAAACTGTAAGCAATTCTGGAATATCACCTATATCTTTCCTGAAGCCTCACATGGTAGAGCTATGCCACAATATTGGCTTTCTTTCTTGCAATGGCATTGTACCCAGAAGTGCAAGACCGAATTAGAAAAGAAATTGATCAAGTGGTCGGACTTTGAAGAATTCCGACATCACAGGATCGTCCCAGCATGCCATACGTGAATGCAACGATCAAAGAAGCTCTAAGATGGAAAGTAGCGTTACCTTTGAGCATCGCCAGAAAAACATACTCGGCGGATTTTTACAACGGTGAGGAATTGGCTCAGGTTTGTGAGGATCAAACTAATGATAGAGCGATTCAATAGGCTACTATATCCCAGAAGGCACCATTGTCATGCCAAATGTCTGGTAAGCTCCGAAGTGGTACGTAGCGAGAGACATTCCTCATCACCTTCACCACAACAGGGCAATCTCTCGGGATGACGTGTCCGGAATTCCGTCTCACGTTTTCTCGCCGGAGAGATTTCTCTCAGCAAACAATAAACCGACTGATCCTTGCTCGTATGCATTCGGCTTCGGGAGGAGGTGATGTTGTCCTCCATGGTCAAGGCTTAGCAATACTACTAACTCTCACGACCTGCAATTATAGAGTATGCCCAGGCAAGCACCTCGGAGACAACAACCTTTTCCTCCTTATCTCTGGGATAATAGCATCCGTTGTTATTTCTCAGTAGAAAGACGCCAATGGAATTCAGAGGGGACGTTAAAAGATGTGTTATGTCTAAGAGTATGCCCAGGCGAGCACCTCGGAGACAACAACCTTTTCCTCCTTATCTCTGGGATAATAGCATCCGTTGTTATGTCTCAGAAGAAAGACGCCAATGGAATCTAGAGGGGACGTTAAAAGATGTGTTAGGTCTAGGCTTATCCAAACTTACATGGTCCATTAATTCTTCATGGCTTATCTTCCCAGATCCGTGAGAAACAGCTGTAGAATCGTTAAACTAGGCCAACACATTCCAGAAAACATCAGACCTATCCGTGTCAATAGATCATTTCCACCTGAAGCGATGATTCCATCCTTGTCTCGGCGAAGTAGCTCTCTCGCAACACCTGAATGAATAGTTTTCTTCACGTTGCCTTGCGCCTTGAGTGCTTGCAGAGGCAGCGAATTCAACCAGTGGAAGCGATACAGAAACATAAGAGCCTGCTCAGACCGCCGTCAATGCTGATCACGTTACGTCAATGCAGAACACTATGAAGACCACGAAACCCTTGCGAGACATCCCCAGCTTTGCCATTGCTCGTCGTGCCCCCATTATCTTGACTGCATCGTCGCTTTGTCCTCCCCTCAAAGTCGTGCCGAACCCGAACCTTCCGATTACATCCAGGCTGCCCGGTCCAGAAGTTGTGAGCACCTCATCCTGACATGAGAAAAACGAACATACGTGGCAAAGTTGGCCCAGTCAATGACACTGATAATTGCTGAACCTGTGTTTGTCAACACACTTTCGCACACACTATTACTTGAAAATAGAGCATTGCACATTCTCCGCGGCAGTGAAAATTTGGTGTGCACTATTTTTCATGGTATCCGGAGATAGGGATGATGCGACAAGATGCCTCATGCGCTTGTGTTCTGAATCACCTTCCACCCAGCCAAGCGACTTACCAAGAAGGCGGGCAATGCGATTCCTAACAGATTCACTATGGGCTGTTCGATTATCAGATATGAAATAGCTAGCATGGTTGCTTGACTGACGGTATTCATAAACCTTCCTTTGCATGATGTGAGTAATGGCCAGCGGATCGGCTACAACAAGCTAGACAAACTCCTGAGACTTCATTCATACACGAAAGCACCTGGCTTACGATATCTGGCTTTTGCAAGGCGCTGCGGATCCTCAGAATGTGCGTATTGAGACTCTTCATCCATGCGGTACAGGCTGTTCCAATTGTCTACTCCCAAACCTGGAACTCATGATCCCATATCCACGATGCTCCTGCCTGTTGACACTGAATCAGTATACGTTATGTACTTAACTGGAAGTAACTCACGGGTATAGGGACACCACGAAGGTACTTCCGATTCTGCAGGTATCTCTGAATCAAATGGACAGCAAGGAGTGCAATAGCATAAAAAGCGAGGTTCATGAAACTGGGCATGATGGGAATAGTCCGACTGCTCCACCGCCAGATGTATGTATGGGTAACAAATTTGAGTCAGCGGCCAGGCGGATGTTATAAAAGTGCAAGGACTCGGTCATCAGTGGGCTACAGTGGCAAAACTGGCGCCGCGTGGTGCAATGAAGTAAATGTGAAGGGACATTATTATTATTTAGTATATCAATACAGCCCAGATCACGAACCTAGTTGACAATTTGCTTCGTGTTACCCCTCGGCCATACTCAGGGCGCCATAGAGCTTAGAAATGAATGGTTCAGTTAGTCAAACATGGTCAAAGATACAGCCAATGGCGATCAACATACAGTAAGGTTAACAATCTCTACGGTAACGGCGTTCAGTTGCTATTGCTGAGATCTACTGCGCCGACGTCCCCAAGCATATGTGAAGAAATTCTGAAGTTGGAGGCTGTGGTTTTCCACTTCCCTCTGCACTTCCTCAAAAAGGTCATCAAATTCCTCAACAGTCAACAAGTTATGTCTTAAAGACATTGGGCCAAGGGCTGTAACATCGAGTTGAACTTGACCCATTGATGCACCCATTCGTGCTTTATCTGGATCTGGAATCTCCATGAGCACCATTTGTCAATGATTCAGAGATATAAAAACCTTCTGGCCAAGATCCTATGGGAACTTGAAATGTTTTCTCCTCCACTCCATCAAACAGGGTTGTTCCGTTGTCATCCGTCGCCCCGTGAAGAAGACTGCTCAGCATGCTTGCGATCGACCATGAATTCTTCTCCCCCTTCCTTGCAACCTCTCTTGCCACTGGGGTATGCGGTGTTCGGACGAGAAGGCGATCAACTTCAATTAGCGCAGGTGACCTCGCATTCAGGGTAGCAGAAAAGGCTTCATGGGGTTCGATAAAGCCAACAAAAACCACCTGGCTTCAGAACCCGACCAATCTCCTTGAGAATTTCCTTCCGTTCTGGAATCTGCTGTACGTTAAATCTGTTGTGTACGGGTAGAACGTTCGACTCACACTTGGAACGGTCCGCATCTGGAAGTAGTCGATACTCGCGCTGTCAAATGGGAGTCGTGACTCTATAAACAGGGAATGTGAGATTTAAAGTAGAAATGGTGTGCTTGTCAGTACATGACTTACTGGCATGCCCGATCACGAATTTACAGTTTGGGGGCAGTTTGACTCCTCTGTTCCAATGTCAGATTCGGAATGTCGTTGTCATATCCAATGGACTCACAGATTGGGAATCATGATGTCAAGTCCGATGACTTCTGCCTCCGGGAACTTTAGCATGGCTGCGAAACGTTTCTGATTTTCTCACATCAACGGCCCAGTGTCCACTTCCACAGCACAAGTCCACAACACGAGTAGGGCCCTTTCCGCCGTCTATGAAATTGCGTCAGGGCAGTGACTGGAAGGGTAGATGTTTTACTTACCATATTGTTGCAGAGGAGCCATGTAGTTGCCGCCTAGAGGTCCATATAAGTTAGTGTCCTCGTCAAAAAGGTATAAAGGTTATACCAGCCATTTCCTTTAGTGCACGGTGTTGCGCACCGTGGCGTTGATGCTCCACGGTGTCGCCCCTGCAGAGGTCGTCGTATATCAGTTCAATTCAGGAAGAAATATCGACGATTCGTGACAAAGGCAATAATTACTATCACTGTCATGGTACCCACGTCCGTCTATTCGTGCACATTCACTGTCATGGTTTTCTGTGGAACTTTGAATTTGATGTGTTAGCACGAGCAATTGGGGGTAACCAAGCAGCGGAGTACATAATACTAATATATATGTTTTCCAATGAGACTTACCTGATGGACGGAGCCCAAATAGACGGGTCTTGCATGTTATCCGCCTGAGAGTCTGTTCAGATTGACACATACTGATGGCACAACTGCAGAAGATCTTCAAGAATCATCAGTCCGTCCGATGCTTAAACTGGTCCGACCATGCGCCAAACAAAGGTGACATGAGTGGGCGCCTCTAGAAAAAAAAATCACGGGATAGTACGCGAGTAGTTGAAGCAGCTCACAACGAGTGACCGCTAATAGGAAATATTGGCACGCATCTCAATTGGCCCTGTAGCTTGTGCAGTTGTGCACGACATCCACAGCCATCAGGCTTATTAAGCCCTTTCGGAAGCGTGTTCACTTGCATCGCGGAGACGGCATTTGTCCCAAATCAAATACGAATGTGCTCAGGATCTCCTAGTCTTTTTCGAGACGTCGAATTGATCCGAATTCAATAAGAAGCAAGGAAATACTATGCAGTGGTGACTCGACGGAGAACACATGTTTAATCATAGACTATATTGCTCTAGAGCCGAGTAATTGATGCCACGCTATGTCCCACGATGAACCTATTTCGATCGGTTACAGTATCTTACATCCTTCTACCCCTGGGGCCTCAGTCCTGTATTACACGATGGGCAGGACGGAATCTTTCTGTGTTGAATATTGAAGATAGGATTTAAAAGCCCTTTATATTATTTTCACTCAAAAAATCCGATTCTGCCTGTTCTGTTAGCTTGATTGCAAACAACGCGCCGAGTTCCCTGGGTCGGGTGAGAATCATTTTTAGACACCATGAATATGAGAGACCTCGCAAGAGGGGTTTTCAGTCTACTCTTATCCACCAGTTGTTCCGTATATCATGTGAGTAAGAGGCCTTGGCGCATCTTGTAGCGCTTGATAGCGCTGTTCACTGCCGTCTGAAGAGGTGGTGTTTTAACTAGATTTGAACCGTAGCTGGCTGTGAAGGGCGAGGCTATTGTCGGCGCTCAAAGCCGTCCGACGTCCAGATGCAAAACGGTTGACAGCGCTCGGGACAATGTACAGCATTATGGAATTATTAGAGCCTTTGAGCAGTCTATGTGAGTACTCCGGAACAACGACGGTGAAAAGCCACCGGGGCAGAGGTGACTAAGCGGATGTGCAGTGACAGCAGAGGACAAACAATCTCTTCCTCCTACCCTCACCATCCCCGTATCCTCTCTCTTCGTCTGCCAACTGACGGGTTCTGCGTGTTCTGCCGGTTTCTTTCGAGATACTGGCACCGCGGTTTTGACGTTCTTTTTACACACCGTTTCATTTTGCTAGAGATTGGATACAAAACTTGCCCTCCTCTCCTATAACAACACACTTTTCCCGTACACAAGCATTCATAGATTTGCCTGATAGAGCTCTTACTTTTTGTCATCCACTCATCTCGAAGTTTCCTCTCCCCCCTCCAAACCTTATAGTTCGCCACTATGAGCTCTCACAAGCACCTAGAGGCCGCAACGGACCTCATCACCCTCTCACATCTCTCAGACGATGTCATCGTCGCATGTCTCCGCGAACGATTCATGTCCGACAACATCTACACCAACATCGGCACCAACAGCCTTGTCGCTCTCAATCCACACAAATACGTTGCCAGCAATGCCGACTCGGTCATGCACAAGTATGCGGCAGAGTATCGAGATACTTCGGAACATAAGGAATTACTTGCGCCCCATATTTTCCAGTTGGCGAATAACACCTATTATCACATGCGCAGGACGAATATGGACCAGTCAATTGTGTTTAGGTGTGTGGTTCATCTTCGTGACGTATTTTGGAGTTTGGCTAACCGTGTCGGTTGTATAGCGGCGAAACGGGGAGTGGGAAGTCTGAAAATCGGCGATTGGCGATCAAGTCCATCCTCGAGCTGAGTGTCAGCAACCCAGGCAAGAAGGGTTCTAAACTCGCCGCTCAAGTCCCCGCATGGGAGTTCGTGCTCGAAACTTTTGGAAACGCGAGGACTTTGTTCAATCCCAACGCTTCGCGGTTTGGTAAATACACGGAACTTCAGTTCAGCGAACGTGGAAGGCTATGTGGTATCAAAACTCTAGACTACTATCTCGAACGTAACCGTGTGGCAGGTGCTCCTTCCGGGGAAAGGAATTTCCATATATTCTATTACCTTGTCGCTGGTGCTACCCCCGAAGAACGACAACATCTCCATCTCCTCGATAAATCCACTTATCGATTCCTCGGCCAACGTAATACAAACACGAGAACGACGGGAGGAAGGGATGAGGATGCCTTGCGTTTCGATCAACTCAAGATTGCTTTGAAGACCATTGGTCTTTCCAAGCGACATGTTGCGCAGACGTGTCAACTGATCGCCGCTATCCTCCATCTCGGCAACCTCGAATTCATCATTGATCGTCACCGCAACGAAGATGCGGCAGTTGTCCGTAACATCGACATCCTTCACATCGTCGCTGAATTCTTGGGCGTCACGGATTCCGCTCTGGAATCTGCCCTTTCGTACAAGACCAAGCTCGTCAAGAAGGAGCTGTGCACCGTTTTCCTTGACCCTGATGGCGCTTCGGATAATAGGGACGATTTGGCCAAGACGCTTTACTCTTTGCTATTTGCTTGGTTGAACGAGCACATCAATAGTCGCTTGTGCCGAGACGATTTTAGCACGTTTATTGGTCTTTTCGATCTTCCCGGCCCTCAAAACCTATCCAGTCGACCCAACTCCCTCGACCAATTCTGTATCAACTTTGCCAATGAGCGCTTACAGAATTGGATCCAAAAACGCGTTTTCGAGAGTCGTGTCAATGAATACAACGCGGAGGGCATCTCTCGCTTCGTCCCTCAGGTCACGTACTTTGACAACTCGGAGGTAATTCGGTTGTTGCAAAACAAACCTGGCGGGTTGATCCATATTATGGATGATCAAGCTAGGAGAACGCCGAAGAAGACGAATCATACGATGGTGGAAGCATTCTCAAAACGATGGGGTAATCATACCTCATTCAAATCTGGTTCAATCGATCGCACTGGGTTCCCGACGTTTACGGTTAGCCATTTCAATGGTCCCGTGACGTACTCGTCGGAGAGCTTTTTGGAGAGGAACCTGGATGCGCTGAACCCTGATTTCGTGTCGTTGTTGAGGGGTTCGGAGGCGGAAGGAGGAGTGGGCGTAAGTGGCTCGAATAACCCGTTCATCAAGGGGTTGTTCTCGACAAAGGCTATTGCGACGCAGGCGCATCCGAGAAATGAGGATACGATCGTGGCTGCTCAGCAGCCTGTGAAGCCGATGAGAGCGCCTTCGATGAGGAGGAAGAATACGGCTAGGAAGATGCAGACGCTCAAGGACGGGATGGCGGATATTGAGGAACGGGAGGACGATGATGGACTGGGTGCTGCGGCTGCTTCTCTTGGAGCTGGTGCTACCTCTGTTAACACTGGCACACCATGCGTTGCGGGTGAATTCCGAGCTGCTCTAGACATCTTATTTGAGACGCTCGATGAGACGCAAGCGTGGTTCGTGTATTGTGTGAATCCGAATGATTCACAGCTGCCGAATCAGTTGGAGGGGAGGAGCGTGAAAGGCCAAGTGAGGAGTGTGGGGTTGACGGAGATCTCGAAAAGAAATACGAATGTGTTTGAGGTTGGGATGACGTCCGATGAGTTTTGTGAGAGGTATCAGGAGGGAATGGAGGCTGCGGGGATACATGAGGGGAGTGTGATTGAGAGAGTTGAGCAAGCACGAACGGCGTATGGTTTGGAGGAGAAGGATTTGGTGATCGGTCAGCACAAGGTAGGGTTTTTGTTAACTATTCAGAGAATAGAGCACTGACTTGAGGTTTGTGTAGGTATTCTTGTCACAGGTTGCGTTCCATGCATTTGAGGATCAGTTACGCTCGAAGGATCTTGAAGAACAGAAGAGGAATCGGTTACGAGATGCTGAAGCTGAAGCTGGACTGGATCCTCGTGGCCTCAACGACCCCTACGCTCCATATTCCACTGGACCTGATCCAGCCGATGGCTCTCCCATGTGGGGAGGTGGTTTCGCGGATCAGTACAACACTTCGACTCAAGCCCTTCCGCTGGTGGCTAATGCCCAACCGTTCCAGAGAGCCGATATGTATGACGATGATTATGATGAACGGAAATCACTACGCAGCGATGACTTTGATGCTCATAGTCGGTTTACGAGTCAGCGAGACGAATCGGCGTCGAATTATGGTTCAGAGTCTTATGCGCCTTCGAGGAATATGTTTGGGAATGCGGATAAGAAGGGGTTGGCGGATAAAGAAGCCTTGGCGGGTGAAATTCAAGATGGCGAGACGACTGAAGTGCTCAAGGAGAGCTCTGCCCGACGACGATGGGTCGCCTTATGTTGGATGTTGACCTTTTGGATCCCGACGCCTTGTTTGACATATGTTGGGCGGATGAAACGTTTGGACGTTCGACAAGCGTGGCGAGAAAAGTTGGCGCTGAATATGATCATTTGGTTCATGTGCGCCTGTGCGGTGTTCGTGATCGCGGTGTTGGGGGTGTTGATTTGTCCGACGGAGCATGTGTATGATACGGGCGAGTTGGCGTCGCATTCGGTGACGCTGAATCCGAATAATGTGTTTACGGCGATTAGAGGGGAGGTGTTTGATTTGACGAATGTTGCACAGACGCATCAGAGGATTGTGAGTGTGGTACCAACGAAGAGTATTTTGAAGTATGGAGGACAGGTTGCAGATATTTTGTTCCCAGTTCAGGTGAGGGTTTCATGTCCGTCGTTTGAGAGATGGGTGCTGACTGGGTGTTTGTAGGTCAGCGCGTTGTGCAATGGGTTGACGGGTTCAGTTAGCCCGTTCGTCGTTATCGATTCCCGAAATGTCACGGATGTCAATGCTCAATACCATGATTTCCGTATCTTCACCAATGACTCTCGACCGGATTGGTATTTCGAGCGTATGGTCGAGATGCGATATACCGCTCGTGTTGGTTTCATGGGATACACGCCGAAAACCATTCGAAACATGGCCAATACCGGAAACTCTGTTGCTATTTACAGAGGGATGGTGTACGACATGACAAGTTACATCAACAACCCGAGAGCTTTACGCTCACCTCATGGAACTGAACCACCGCAGGTTGCGGATACGGATAGGAACTTTATGCATTCCGCTATCCTGGACTTGTTCAAATTCAACGCAGGATCGGATATCACGAAACAATTGGACAGGTTACCCGTCGATTCAGACGTCCTAGCCCGACAGAGGGTTTGTCTCCGAAACTTGTTCTTGATGGGCAAAGTGGACAACCGACAATCGGCGCAATGTCAATTCGCGACGTATATTCTGTTGGCTTTGTCCATCATCATGGTGTCCGTCATTGGCTTCAAGTTTTTGGCGTCGATCAATTTCGGGTCAGCGAGGGCGCCTGAGGATCACGACAAGTTTTTGATTTGCCAGGTCCCTTGTTACACGGAGGGTGATTCAAGTTTGAGGAAGACGATTGATTCGTTGGCGCAGATGAAGTATGACGATAAGCGGAAGCTGTTGTTGATCATTTGCGATGGGATGATTGTTGGATCTGGGAATGATAGGCCTACGCCAAGGATTGTGTTGGATATTCTGGGGGCGGATCCCAATTTGGATCCAGAGCCTTTGAGTTTTGTGAGTCTTGGGGAGGGAGCGAAGCAGCATAATATGGGCAAGGTGTATTCTGGGTTGTATGAGTGCTCGGGACATGTCGTTCCGTATTTGGTCGTTGCGAAGGTGGGCAAACCGACGGAGAGGTCCAGGCCAGGGAACAGAGGAAAACGAGACTCGCAGATGTTGTTGATGCAATTCTTGAACAAGGTCGGTGGTTTCTTTGAGTTCGTTGGGGCCGTCTCTAATGGGGCTCTGTTTCTAGGTCCACTTTAATGCCCCGATGAACCCGCTGGAGTTGGAGATGTACCACCAGATCAAAAATGTTATTGGTGTCAACCCAACATTCTACGAATACTTGTTCATGATTGACGCTGATACGACGGTGGAACCTTTCTCTGCTAACCGACTCATTTCTGCGTAAGTCGCAAGCTGTTCGAGTTGATGTAATGGTTTTACTTAAACGTTGCTCGTAGGATGATTCACGACAAGAAACTCCTTGGTGTTTGCGGAGAGACCGAGTTGGCAAATGCGAAGCAATCCATCATTACCATGATGCAGGTCTACGAGTACTTCCTTTCTCATCACATGGCCAAGGCTTTCGAATCCCTCTTTGGATCCGTCACTTGTTTACCCGGTTGTTTCACGCTCTACCGACTCCGTACACCAGATACGCACAAACCTCTCTTGATCTCCAACCAAGTTATCCAAGACTACTCTGAAAACCGTGTGGACACACTTCACATGAAGAACCTCCTGCATCTTGGTGAAGATCGTTATCTGACAACGTTGTTGTTGAAGCATTTCCCGACGTTCAAGACGCAGTTTGTGAGAGATGCACATGCATATACGGTCGCGCCCGATGATTGGAAGGTGTTGTTGTCCCAGAGACGACGATGGATTAACTCGACGGTGCACAATTTGGGCGAGTTGGTTTGGTTGGAACAGCTTTGTGGTTTCTGTTGTTTCTCGATGAGGTTCGTGGTTATGGTCGATTTGTTGTCGACTTTGACGCAACCGGTTAACGTCGCCTACGTAAGTCATTGTCTGACGCGTTTGGGTTGGGGTGTAGACTGACGTTGCTTTCTGGTTTGATAGATCGTCTACCTCATCTACCTCGTTGCTGGTCAAGGCAAAGCTATTCCTCAACTCTCGTTGATCATGATAGCCGCTATCTACGGGTTGCAAGCGGCGGTGTTTATAATGAGAAGAAAGTGGGATATGATCGGTTGGATGATATTCTACATCATCGCCATTCCTGTGTTTTCGTTCCTTTTGCCATTGTATTCGTTCTGGAAGATGGACGATTTCTCTTGGGGTGCCACTCGTGTCGTGTTGGGTGAATCTGGAAAGAAGATGATTGTGCACGTAAGTGGGATAAGGCGCTGATATTTCGGCCGGATCACTAATAGTTCATTTGCGCAGGACGAGGGCAAGTTCGATCCCAGAGCTATTCCTCTCAAGACTTGGTCGGATTACGAAAACGAGCTGTGGGATAAGGAATCCAATCATAGTATTGGATCATGGGTACCACCGGCCAAGTTCAAAGACGACTATGCTGAATCGCATACCGCATCCATTTACGGTCGGGAGACGTACTATGAACCTCAACGCAGTTACTCTCCAGCACCTTCTCAATTATACGCGCCCCCTGGATACCAATCTGGTCGCAATACCCCGCAGTCTCAGTATCATAATATGTTCCAATCTGCACCTTCACGACCTACGACGAATTATCTGGATATACCTATACCAGGGATGAATTCCGGGGGGAATGATTTCATAGGTGGTGGTGGGATGCCGTCCGATGCGGAATTAGAAAAAGCCGTGCAGGACATTCTAAGGAATGCGGATTTGAATACGGTGACAAAGAGGGAGATTAGAAGACAGTTGGAAGAACAGTTTGGGATGGACTTGACTGCTAGAAAGGCGGCGATTAATGCTGCTATTGATCGCATGTTGATGAGCCATGCTTGAGCTTGATTGACAGGTTTTCCTTCCACGTCTCTTCTCTCTTTTTTTCTTTGGTGCTGGCAGACCATTTCTTTACTTTCTTTTTACTTCATCCCCAGCTTGGGTTATGTACATTTGAATCGCTGCAACTGCTATGGTTCTTTTCTCATTTTATTGGTACTGTTTCTTTTTTCCATCTCTCGCTCTCAAAACTCTTTTTGGCATGCGGTTGGACACTATAATAGTGACCGTTTCATATATAATGCTCTCTTCATCTTTTTGGGTTCCTGAGAATACATTTTCGTCAGCATTTGGGCTCCAGGGCTCTGCTCTTGCTCCTTTTGTTGATGCAACACGAAACGCCGAATAACCCCTCCTTACCTTCCTTCATCATTCCCTATCATTGGCATCCTCTCACGAACCTTCGGCACCATCATTGCATTATCGACCGTGGCTTCATTAATTGCCGCATATCCACCTCCTTACCCCGCAGACACCGAATCATTGACGGCACTGTACCGCACTCGTTACATTTCACCTTGCACAGAAAAATGCGTTAATATACAACGGACCTTATGGACTTGTTGAAGACATAATAAACTTACAATCCTATCGATATGGATATCACGATCGCTACTACTACTACCTACCTACTTCAACTCGTTAGAATTAGTATTCTGTTTTTCCCCTGACGTGAAGATTGTCTTGAGACGGATTTTGTTGCGTAAGATGGTGGTGTTATAGCAACGACAGGATTGTTCTGGACGGATCTTGACGGATCTTCATGCTAACACTCGTACTATGGTTTGATTCGAATTCCTCGTATACTCTTTGGGCTGTGGCTGTTTTTTTTTCTTTTTTTTTTTGGTCGTACAGATGATATTTCCTTCGAGAGGACGCTGAAGCGCATTTTACACCCATGATATGACCACCAGCTTTGGTCTCGAACATACAGATGGTGAATTTGCCGTGCCTAAAACAATTGAAAATGCACGTAATGTACGATACACCATGTAGACGTGAGGTGTTAAGTTCGAACGGGCAAATGCGTAATGGCGAACGGCGAATGTAAAGTGGAGCTATCGATGGATAAATGAGAAGATGATGGGTATGCCAAGTTCATCAAAAAAAAATAAGTGTTTATCTGTTAATGATATTCATTCCGAGTCCAGTTCAATGGCGAAGTCAATTTTGTTCATGCTTTCAAATTTCAAGAGCGAAATACCAGTTATTTTAGAGCAATCCAAGTCCAGCGACTACAGCCAAGGCAATCGCACCCAGACTCATCTTCACTTGACCAGCTCCGTCCTCGGGCTCAGTTCCATCTTCAGTCCCATTCCCAGTAGTTCCGTCTCCTCCTGGTGAAGTAGCATTACTATCGAGACTCACACCCTCAAGTGGCTGATTCCACAAAAACCACGCCTGATCATCATAGTCCGGCTCTGCATTTTTCAGGTATGCCACATATTTCCCTTCTGGGTCACCATAAACGCTAGCAACAGCACCAATGGAGGGGTACAACTCGGCTGCGTAGTTGTCCTCGTGGGATTCGGCGGCGGTAAATCGCATTGCAAAATCGAGAGCGGTTTGGATGTTGCTATTGTTTGCAGTTGGCTTGAGCCAGATGGAGTTGGGATTCGGGGTACCGTCTGAATTCTTGAATGCGAGGGAGGAGTTGGCATATTCTGCGAGACGAGCGTTGGTCTGGAGAGTTTACATGCATGGGTTAGTTGTTGCAGCATAGAGAGAGAGCGAGACGGGGGCGCGAGAAGGGAAATAAATTTACGATCATGGCGGCAAGGTTATATGCTCTGTAATGATACGGCCGTGTTCTTGCGGCTTCAAGAGGTTGTTCGCCATCTCCATCAATCTGGGACATGTATTGAGCGTTGAAATAGGTATTCGTCACGTTCGCTGCTCCGTCCGTGTCGCCAATTAGGATCTTGAGTGCTGCAAGCTGGTTGTAGTAGAACGTTCCATGGTTGCTGCCGAATGTATTCAGTATGAGGAAACGATAGCAACACAAAAGCTCACTTTGCGCTATGCCCTTCTTCCAAAGCTAAAGGCGAAGTTTCCAACCAGCTGATATACTGTCGCACCCAATCGTTCATTTGTCCGTCAATATCGGATGTCCAGTCTCCGCTTTGCCCATTTCGAAGAATTAGAATTCCGTTGACAACTTTGGTCATTCCCTTGAGATCCCTATCAACGAAATTAGCACAAAGTCCACTGATAAACTTCCGTGCCTGACAGGAAGATCAGGGGGATTACGAACTCTGTACTCACAAGACGCCAGTTCGACTCCCCAATGTGCTGTTGGGACCTCTTACAATCTGAGCATAATCCAAGTTAGGGTTCATTCGAGTTGCTTCATCGAGGAACCAAGTCCTAATCCAGGATACTTGAGAACTGGCATTAGATCCACAAGCTCCCCAGGCAGAAAGGGAGTGAGACAGACCAACATTCCCGGACCAATCAGATGAAGAATTCTCGTCTAAAGCCCAAGTGATGGCATTGTACAATACAGCATCTGACATGTCTTGGAATTCGCCAACGTCGTCTACAAGTCGTACATCAGGATTGAACTGGCCATCCCGGCTGACATATACACAGGTCGTCCATACTGTTCAAAGGTCATGAATTAATGCGATGAACAGCTGGATTGGCCAACTCACTCTCTTCTGGCGTCAATTCTGTTGTGTTTCCAGCATTCGAGCAATCTGGCCACCAACTTAAAGGCTTCGAGTCAGTCACGCGAAAATGCTACAGGACGAGGCATTCAGAATTGATCTACTCACTAAGGAGCCCAACTCATGTAATCATGTCGGTCACCAGATGGAGGAATGCCAGTTTTGTTCATTACACCTATATAAACGACTGCATCAGACTTTCTGATACCGAACAGAAATAGAAATAGATCGTGTCCGGTCGCAACTGGTACAATATCACAAAATAGTCCAAAGTACTCACTCCAGGGCCCTCTTGCCGCTAGATCTAGAGCCCAATCGACCACAGTTTCACGAGAACCACGAGTGCGATCGTCGAAACTGCGATTGAGGATATAGTCTGGATCGACCCAGTCATTAGCATAGCTGACCACTGCATGCGTTTGGTCGACATTGAAGGTGAGAATGGATACGCCTAGTACAGCTAAGAAACCTAGGCGTATGAGGGATGACATGATAGTGCGTTTGAACGCTGGATGAGTCGCCTTTTTGTCGGTGTCTAATTAGCGCGATGAACTTGTTGATTGCGGGTCGATAAGCCAAGGCAGTTGACGTTGAGAGTAGAGCGTCCACCTATAGAAAGGGGAGGAAAGTACAAACGAGGGCGCCCGCAGATGGAAAGGAATATGAGGCAGCTGAGGTGACAGATATCCCTCCTGTCCATGTAACCATACGACCTTTGGCCTCCGGCAAATTATTTTCGGCCTCCTTCAGAAATGGTTTGAAATTCATAGTGATGGGACTTAAGGATGGCTGGACCAGGTAACACTGTGCTTCAGTCTGTTGCCCCAGCACTGCCACGGAAGGATGGTTGGTTCTTGTCAATCCATTGCCCCTATGTAAGAAAGCGTACTCTTGAAGGTCGCCAAGATCGAGTTGGAGATGATAACAAATTGTCTGCTATTCTATGTTTCCGGGGGACCATCGTGGGACATCATGGACCTGCTAGATAAGTTGTATTTGTCCTGACAATTGATCCGCCCTTGGCATCACTCACAGTGGAGCATCACCCTCGTGTCCCAAAATGATTGGCTGCACAATAGCGCTCAGTCCCGCCGACACTACGCTACCTTTAGTGGAGCACTAGATATCAAAAAATTGATACAATCATTTCTAAAAGGTTCCTAATAAGTTAACCTTCGGACCTTACGTTCTAATTATGTCATCTAGTAGCTCTCAAAAGTAGTAGACCCCCGTTGTGCAATGCATCAGGTCAGACGAAGGAGGACCATGACTCGTACGAGCCAAACGAGTCGCTAAATGAACGGGCGTAACGGGCGTAAAAACGATTGAAATGAGAGGAAGCATGGCTTAAATAAGGGATCCAAGGAGTTTATATACTACCCTGAAAGGTTCGACCCTCGGCGGTCATGTTCAAACGTTCTAACCTCATATGTTTTTTTGGGTGGGAGGGAGTGGTTGGTTAACATTGTGGACTTTGCTTTTTCGAGTCCGTCTTCAGAGGTAGCATCGACGCGTCTGCACTCAAGCATCTAGCTTCGGGCGTTTCCAGCCCATTCCCGTGGCAATCAATCCAGCTGCCCTTAATATTGTTCGTAGCTTCCCTGTGCCGACCCTTTAAAAAAGGGTGATACGATGCCTCCATCTCCAACCCCCACTACGTCAAGGTATAAGTATGAAGCTCCAACGATGCCCATGTTAGACCGTAAATAGCAGATATTCCCATGGGAGAAAATGACGGCTAAGGAGACCGGCGGGGCGCGGGAGAGTTAATTATGTTTCTCATAGACTCGGTTCACTCCCAAGCGCAAGTCCCTTCGTCACAGGCGGAGACACTACGGGAGTTTGTACTTTTAGAACCTACTAAATAAAATCCAAAATATAAGGGTCCTTCTTTATAAAGAATGTTCTGCCTTATTTGGAACGTTTTAGAAATGATTTTGTGAATTATTTAACGTTTAGTGCTCCCCTAAAGTGCAAAATCCCCTTAGTGAGAGATACTTCGGTTCAACAATACAGACCGGGCACATTTAGTCAGGTCTCGTCAGGGCCCTAAATCTTCTTTCCTTAGTCGTGCATGTTGCCGTTTGTATTGGGTGTGATTGGAGCGCGTCCATCCCCCAACCACCACTCTCAGACATCAATAATTCACTAGCTGGCCTCGAAGTACAAGATATCTCAATGCAAACAGCAATAAGCAGCATCCCAACACTATCCTTTCGGCCCTGTCTACCTCAACCGTCCACAAGTTCAAGTTCCGGTTCATCGCAAAACAACCATCGAGTTGAACGAGAAATCGATCGACGAACGTTGCTGGAAATAGCACCAGGCCGAGAGGAGTTGGTTGCTAGTAACAGGGGCATAGAAGAAATTCGGCATTCATTGAAACTTCGTATTGGTCACGACACCAGGTCAGTTCCATATGCTTTATCACTACCTTCCTGTTATGGCCACATTTCATTTACAAAATAGCTGATCCTTCTCCCTTTATTTTATGGTATCAGGCATTGGATATACTCGTCAAGAACTCGTAGGGATGTCTCAACCGAAAGTTTGGCCGATAGCAGTTCACATCCCCTATCAGAAGATGCCTTCGCCGCCCTAGGCTATAATCGGAATCCCGAGCCTACAAACAATGCAGTCGATCCAAGTGTTCGTCGACTCGCGTCCTCGAACTCTATAAGGCTTCGTGATGCAGGGTCACCCATTGTCCTGGACGTTTGGGGCAATCCAGTACTGAGCACCGATGACCGATGCGTGTCGCCTCGGCCCCTTGGTCCGACACATATTCTCTTGGTCTGTGCTTTATCATCACAAGGTCTAGCGGTGGCTCCCCGCAAATATAATCCCTCTCGTTCAGTTGAGCAGGCAAAGCGTGATCATGACGGATCCTCCAAGTCTCCAACACCCCCTTTGACGACGTCCACTTCCAATCCGCTAATTACAAAACTCGGGGGGGTTATCCCACTTCTTCTCGAGCTTCCCATAAACGATCTCCTTTTCATTCTCAACGCCCCCAATATTCTCCCATGCACTCCTCATTATAACGACGAATCATCTAATCTTCCTCTTCCTCGTCGCCTGCATCAACAACTTCCTTACGTGTTAATACAAGTCCCGAAGCTCGAAACATTCAAAGAGTTGGTGGTATATTTGCATAATAAGAATCAAGCAGAGCTATTCAGAGCCATCATCCCCGAATGGATAAGGGATATCCTGCATCCACTTCCCAGGCTTGACATGTACAAAGGCGCTCCGAAGCGTGGACATGGATCTATATCTGGTGGGACTTCGTTGTCATCTTCTAGGTCGTCATCATACTCCTCTTTGCAATCACTCCCCCGACTCTTTGGATTACCAAATTCAGCATCTTCATCTTCGACTTTATTATCAACGAAGTTTTCGCCATTCTCGTTATTTTCGTCATCCCGACCGATCACACCACCTCCCTTCAAGCCTTCTGCACATACTTCCTTCACAGCTGTATCCGCTTCCATCTCAAATGCACAACATAGGAGGACACATCCTTTTGCTTCATCTATACCGTCTCATTCCACATCCCACATATCATTCGCCTCGTCCCCCCGTTCAGTTTCGAGCGCAAGTGCAGACGCATCCTCCTCTGAAAACCCAGACCCGACATCTAAGACTAGGTTCATGCCCAGTTACCTGTTCAGGAAACGTGGAATCTACGCATCGGATATTGGTCTTGGCAGGAGTGGCAGTATCTCATCTTCCAACGGACTGGCACTCTCGAGACTTTTGGCTCGCAGGAAAACATTGAGCTCGACCATCTCGTCCCAATCCTCATCTATGTCTTCGATCATGGAAAGAACGGTAGACCTTGTGGCGCAAGAAATTGCTCAAACTGCCGGATCGTTGCATGACACCCCTCGTCCTTTTATATCTGGTGCCAGTGGCCGTACTCGTTTGACTTCCATCGCAAGTGAGGACATCTGTTCACTCAGTGACAACAATGGCCATGGAAGTATTACCCCCGCGGTTTCCCCTCCCTGTTCACCGGACTCAGTTATTGGTCCAAGGTCCTGGTCCAGAGCTAGTGGAAACCTTATCCAATCCGCCCTCCCGTTTCATCCTCGGTCTCCAACACCAACTACTTCTTCAACTAATCATCCTACAGATCCAATAATTCATACTGCATCTCTCCTGGACGCTCTCAGAGATAATCTAGACTACATAGGGTATTATGATCCCATGCTCTGGCACGAGTTGGAAGTTTCAAGGGAGGTCTTGATTCAAGCGGTTTTGTGGGAGGCGAAGATAGAGGGTGATTGAGCTGGGCTAGTATGGGTCGATTTTTTCTGTTAATCACCTGCAGGCGGGACCAAGGCTCGGCTCAATCTTGTGACGAGATCACAAAGATTTGGATTTATTATTGGGATGGTTATAGATAGCATTCCATTAGTTTTCTGCGGAGTCTTATTTATCCATTAACTTCGCCAATAGCATGGTATATGTAGCCTTGCCAGAGCACATCCTGTTTGAACTGCTAAGGCACGAGGGAACTGCTGAGAAAATCTGACGTCTTACGTCCTATAGGGGCGCAATATGTGGGGAGATTTCAAGGAGATTGCCGTCGTGGAAGGCTGGAACGACGCGAACCTTGTTAGAAGCACTAGCACTCAGCTCGGCTGCTTCAACAACGGCGCCGGCGCATTGCCATAAAGTGGTAACCTCAGCCAAAATACCGGGACAAGTTACGGCTTGGGTCCGACTCTCAAAATCAGCATTAGCGAATACCACTGGCAGTTTTAACTTGCCAGTGGCTAGCGGATTGAATGTTGTCCCTGAAATGGCTGAGGGTCCTTCAATTACGGCCTTTTGAAGTCCCCTACCTCAATTCATTGGCACAAGAAGATGACTGATGGCAAGAAACATTCCAAAGCGTGTGAACCGCTGTGGGTTGTTGCTTCGTTGCAAAACCAATTGCAATCCTCGCATACTATCCCAAAACAACAACAACCCTTCATTTTCTTTCACGCCCGTTCACGGTCGACGATGCATAAACCAGAAAGCGTAGGTTTACCTTCCTCATCTGAAGAACATACCCATGGTGGTCTACGTTGAACTTTTACGCTTTAATACGCGGAATTAACTGATACTCTCTACACAACGCACAATGAGCTGTTTAAGTTCCCTATCATCTCTGTTTTTTCTTGGGCCGAACACCGTCCGTCTCTCACTGATAGATGTTATGGTGGTGGTTTCTACCTTGAGAACTGTTCAAAATCGATCAACTAAGCTCGATTCATCAGGCTGATGCATGTCCCATTACCTGCCAGTGTCCTCCCGTGAATGTTGCTAGTGGATTCGGAGTTATTCTAGCCAGTGTGTTTTTGGCGGTATGTCGATTACCTTCACGCGTGAGTTTGGGACCTTTTCCCTAACTAACTCCTTTCATCGCCTTACCTACCGGTACTCCGTTTCCGACTGATATACTCTGCAAGGTATGGCTTGAGTGCACCTCGCTCTACATCGAGTCCATTGATAAGTCATTGGTATTGGTGACTCAGAAAATACTCTTAAGGACCAGTGGCACTTAATCTAAAAAAACTGGTAGGCATACCACTCCTTCAAGCTTTGCCGTTGGTGTCCATTTACTGCAGCCCTTTGCTGGTACTTCACTTCCTGATCTAAATTTGATCTGCATTCTAGGTCACGGTCATGCAGGTGACACATTCTGGGGCCGTGAACTATATGAGCGGATCCGGGGATTTAACTTGTGAGTAACTCCACTCTGGTTATAAGTAGCGAAAATGACACATGCCGCTTCCACTCGCTACCGTATTTTCGGTATCTATTACATCACGTGTTCTGATCATGAGGCTCCCATTAGCTCGCATGTCCCAGACTCATTGCGAAGAACCCCAAGGCGCGTTGCACTCTAGTTACTATAGGTTGCTATCACCAGGCCACCGTGAAGCGAACAGTATATGTAATGATGATGAATTTAGAAGCACCTGAGTGTAGAACCATAGTAGTACTTGGTTGGAAAGTGAATTGAGCAGGCTGTACGGTATAATACTCTGACCGCGTCTTGAAAAAAATGAGAGTGTAGCTGTTGGTAATGTACAGTTGGGAGAAATTGACAGTGCATCTGCTTCAGCACGATATTTTTGGGAAAGGAAAATTCACTGCTCACCCAATGGACTTAACATCAACTAACAGAGAAGTCATTCCGTGTGCATGACGTTCAAATATTAGAGACTAATAGCTCGTCTGAACTCCTTCATTGTATCTGTGGGTTGATCGTAGAAGATAAAGTGGTTTCCCGTGGCTGCTTGCCTAAAGGCAACGTTCCGTGCTGTTGTTCCACCAATACTCCCTGGGCTCCCTGCTCAGTCTTCAACAAGCCAAGCAGAATAGATCAATATTTCCTAGACTTGTGCCGCCAGAGATATACCTCAGGCTCACCGGGAGATCAGGCATAAGCGACGCAAGAGATGAATCAAACACAGCCCTGCGCAAGATCTCTCTAAGTGAGGTTGGTCCCACAAATACCAAGGTGGTATCCGATGTGCCGAATGCGCCTAAATCGGTGACTTTTGAAAGGTCACCCGGAGAAAGGTCAAATAAACTAGGTGCGTGTGAGGTGGGGGTATTAAAGTCAAGCGTGGAAGTCTTTCCAGTGTTGGGGTTGGTAGCTTGGTGATGATAGTACGAGCCTGCCCATTCGGTGAACATGGCGAATTGCTCCGTCATGTCTGGTTCCATCCAGAGGAAGATATTGTACTCTGGGGGGTTGGGGAAGCCCATCTGTGCCGCACCACCATCTTTTCAACTGTTAGGGCCGGGCTTGGTTCATATTGTGAAATTCAACTCACCATGCTGGATAACAGTATGCAAGTACCGGTTTAGGCGACCAAGAACACCAGAGGAGTATCCATCAGGATTGGCCAAGAAGCCGTGCGTGAACATGCAGCCAAGTGACCAGCCGACAAGCACGATACCACCAGTACGGTCATTTTGTACAGTAGGGATGTCGTTTTTCCTGATGAATGCATACTAGGTACGAAAATATGGTCCTAAATGGCGCTCAATCTACGGCTTCGTAGTAATAATGATCATGGAGAGACATGGAGGTTTTCCCCGACACTAGGTGAATCTACAACAGTACTAACTCCATAGCTCGACAGTAGACTTGAGGCGCCAATCCCTGTAGAAGACCCCTTAGTGATGTCATAATACGTCTGTGATAGATCTGACCTGACAATTTGAGCAATTGGGGTGAGTGAACTGATCCAGCAGAGAGAACAACTTCTTGCGATGCCTGAGCGGTGTAAGTCGTTCCATCGACAACGAACTGCACTCCTGTAGCGACTACATTTCCCTGTGCATCTCTAGCGGACGAAAACAATATTTTGGTAGCCTTTGTACCCCATGAGAACGGACCCCAGCAGAATGATGCGCTACTTACTGTCGCATGGTTCAAAACTTTTAAATTAGACCGGCTAGACGCAGGGCAATAATAACCAGTAGCTCCATACGATCTGGTACGCGTGTTAGGGTCGACGGCAACTTTGGTATTGCAAACGCCGTTCTTGCTGCCCGTATACTAGACGAGTTCAGCCAATTAATCATGATGAACGCAACTTACTGGATTCCTTAGAGTCGCAATACCCTTTGCATTTTGGGCGCGTAGATATGGGTCCACATCGTCCATAAATATATATAGTATTCAAGGATGGCTCGAACAAGGTATCAGACAGCATGAGATGATTGACAGTGGGAATACACTCACATGAATTGACCCGGACGTCCCGTACGCACTAGTATCTGCTGATCCGGAGATGTTGGGAAAGGGGTCGGCCGCCGAGTATTCACATTTTCTACTTTCTGGAGATACGGCAGGAAATTCGACCAGCTCCAACCACCTGATGCGAATAGAGCGCCCCATCCGTCGTATTCTTGGCTTGCCGCACGGTCCCATCCCATCAAGTTTATGCCTGATGAACCGCCTACCAATTTGCCTAAAGTGGTGGCGATAACTTTGCCGTTGGCGAATGCCTGAGGGACATTGCTGAGGGCCAATCATAGTCCGGATTACCTATTACTCCTCCTGCGAGACCTGTGAAGCGACGACTTTTGTGGGAAAAATGAATACGAATAGTCAGGAATAATTGCAAACCTGGGACATCAACTAGGGGGTCATCCAAATGCAGATATCCTGCGCCTAACATGCCTACAGTGACACCAGAGTCCTATGTCAACCTGTAAATGACCAGTTAATATGAGTGAAACCATCAACGTACCTGTTGGCAACGACCGAGCCAGCAGCCCCACCACCCACGATCAGATAACCAAATGTTGTGTTAGCAAATGCCCTGGCAGCAGCACGTGAAGGTGAGGTTGGCAGGGGCACACAACTTTGTGTGGCCACGAGTTGAGCAATTGCTACTGTGAAGTAAAACCCAGATAAAAATGCCATGCTTATTCTGAACTCGCATCTTCTTCTCGATTCTTATACTCGTACAATAGGCTACCATTGTTAAATCTGTAGATTCAGATCAAAGCGCGATCTTGATCAGCCCAATTCTAATAGCGCAACTGCCTGTCAACCGCACGTAGCAGTCAATGGCAATATCATTGTAGTTCACCACGAAGTGCACGCTCACGAACCGATTCTGGATTGCTGTTTAAAGTCATTACCTCAGTGATCCATCATTTTACCATCTGGATCCCATTATTCTCGTTTACTGTTGACGTAAGTCTTGCCGAATTTTTTCAAATGAGTTGATGGCAGCACTAGTACTAGTGTTCCTTACTTCTTATCCACTTATCCACCTTCCTTTACTATGGTGGTTGTACGATAACTCCCACTTATCACCATACAACTTATTGCTATCGTAGCAGCAACACTTGGGATCCAGTATATGTCAGTGGGCAATCGAGCCAACTTTGCCTACTTGGATAGTGGTGCCCCCCTTCTATCTTCCCGTTACAGTACCTTGGTGTTTCTCCACGGGCTCGGCTCCAATCCCAATGAGAACTAGAACATCCCCGGATGGATTTGGATGCTCTGGTTCGCAAATCTAGATACATCCCAAATGATCCGTTCGCATCCCTATCCCGAACTGATGCAGCTTCGATAGTGCATCCTATTGCATTCACAAAATTTAAGCTTCCAATTACATCCAAATCTCTGACAGAATTGTTTCATATTCCGCTAATGAACCAGTACACCCAAGGGGGTGCCGGAAATAGAACGTCCTACGTAAAATCGTGTCTGGACATGCAGGTTTGGCACACGCGAGGACATGGATTCAACGACCAAAATGGTATGTATATTTCGGTCTCAATGTACAGAGTATCCAATAAGATATGGGTTGATTGCATTGATTACGTCCAAAAGGGCCTCAATGGCTCGGAAATACACGAGATTCCCAGATCCTTTCGGAGACGATGAAAATACTGCGCCCAACGAATTTCCAGCAATAACCCTGGCTGATAGGCCACACTTACCCTATCTCGATGCCATCCTCCTGGAGGTAATGAGGTGGGGACCCGTAGGCCCTCTAGGTCGGTCTCCACAATGGAGTGTAATGATACTAAACTCTAACGAGAACCCAAAGCGGTACCCCATCGGTTGACGCAAGGCGACCATTTCAATGGTTACTTCTTCAGAAAGAACACAACTTTCATAGCCAACTCTTGGTTCGTTGGATCTCCCTCTCCGTGACTTGGTCTTATGAGAACATTCGGATTTAGGGCTATCCTACATGATGAAGAAATGTATCCAGATCCAATGGCTTTTAACCCAACCGATTCATTGACTCTGAAGGCAAATTAAGAACAGATCTCCGGGACCCCCGTGAGATTGGATTTGGTTATGGTAGGAGGTAAGTATGCATCAACTATCGCATGAAAACGTTGAGGGGCTCTAATATGATTCACATAGGTTGTGTCCCGGAAGATATTTAGGAGAAAACTCCCTTTGGATACTAATCGCCTACCTGTCGCACACATTCGATTTGAAAAAATCTCTCGACCAGAACAGGAATGTAGTTAAACCTGAACTCGTTCGTTGGGGGTCAGCGCTTATCTCGTAACCCATTTATCTTTCATCCTCATTCTGCGCGTTATTAACAAGAGCGTCTAGCCATCCCGTACCATTTCGATGTGATTTCACGGTCCGTGAGGGATTCCCGAAGGAGCTATCGCCAGACTTTTAGCTTATTAATTTTCTTAGCATTTTCACGTCGCCAGAACTGCCTTTTTATGCATTTGTGCTCGATATCTCTTTTCCCTGAATAGAATTGCATATGCCGTGGAGGATGACTTTGCCTTCCAGTTGGCAGTTGGTTGCGCTTTACGCAATCGCACTAGCCAGACCTATGCCATGACGCAAGGGCGGCCCCAGTCGATCCTGGCTCGAAACCATACAGCAGGGTTCTACACCCACACATAATGTATCTCCGCCGTCACTGAGCTGTTTATTATCAGGGCATCGTCTAAGGTGTTACATGAGGACTCCGAAAATCTCGGTAAAGGTCTGATCCCGTTTTGGGCCTTACGCCAGGTCCAGGTTCCGGACATGGGGATGGGATATCGATGTGTATTGATAGGTGCCTATACGCACACGGTTAGGTTGATAATTTGAATATTGTATTGCAAATTACTGGGGACGAGATTCATGTTCGAACCGTACTATTGCTGCATTTTTCGCGTGACTCATAATATAGATCATTCGGGTCTCCGAGCTCTCACGGCGTGATTCCTCGTACACACTGACAGTCGACCCGGGTCACGGAATGGAATCAGATTTATAAAAATAAAATAAAAACATTCACCTGCACAAGTATACATCCGAGGTACCATTTAATCGCATGCAAGAACTAATCAAATTCAAACCAATACATTTATTTCATTCGCATACACTCCACCATCCATACTCTAACTAAATACCACATACATAATCACTTTCGATCTTCTTATCAATAAACGCAAAACCTTCCAGAGCCAAAGAACTAGAAGCCAGGGGCAAGGGGTAAAAGAGCCAGAAGCAAATCTCGAAACTTTGAAGGAGAGAGAGAGAGAGAGAGCCAAAGCAGGATATATCCTATGTTCACCTTCAAGCGCTTCAAGCACCCTCCGCCACCTTCTTCTTAATGGCATCCACAACGCTCGGATCCGCCAACGTACTCAAATCACCCAACTGATCTCCCTCCCCAGCAACAATCTTTCTCATAATCCTCCTCATAATCTACAAGAACGCAAACGCAACACATCAGTATCCAGTATTCGGTATTGAACATCCATCCACTGATGGTCCAGAAAGACACATACCTTACCAGACCTCGTCTTTGGCAAATCAGGCACAATATACACCATCTTCGGCGCCGCAAACGGTCCAATCACTTTCCTTACTTGAAGCACGAATTCTTTCGACAATCCAGCTTCGTTGTTCGGATCATACGTGAATTCCCTGCGTTTTGTTCTCGCATCAGCACGTGCTCGTACTTGAACGAGATAGAACTGGAAGAGAAATACGTACGGCTTGAGAGTGACGAATGCATAAACAGCTTGTCCCGTCAACTCATCCGCAGTACCAATAACTACGATACACATCATCAGCCAAACAGAATAACTCCAAGCTGAAGGAAGAAACCGTACCTGCAGTTTCCGCAACACCCTTGTGCATAATCAACGCTGACTCAATTTCAGCAGTCGAGAGTCGATGTCCCGAAACGTTGATCACATCTACAACCAAGTGATCAGCCATCACAGATGATAACGGAAGAATGACCAAAACGAAACACCCACCATCGACACGTCCTTTAATCCAGATATACCCATGCTCATCACGAGCAGCACCATCGCCAGTGTAGAAATAACCAGGATAAGGCTGCGAACCGCCAAATCAGCACAATAAATCACGGGTCGAATCGCCGAGACACACCTTCATATACGTTTCTAGATATCTCTGATGATCTTCATGAATCGTACGCGCAATCGAAGGCCAAGGGGTCTTCATCGCCAAAACACCCTCCACATTATTGCCTTCCAATTCCTATAAAATCAACTCATCAATACTCACACGCCGGACGTATAATCAGCAAACACCCACCTTTCCAGTCACAGCATCCAGAATCGCCGGCTGAATTCCAAAGAACGGCACCGTCGCCGACCCAGGCTTGGTCTCAATCGCTCCAGGGAATGGCGTCACCACAATCGACCCTGTCTCCGTCTGCCAAAACGTATCTACAATCGCACACTGCATCTTTCCCACATGTTCGTTATACCAATTCCACGCTTCGGGATTGATCGGTTCCCCGACGCTTCCCAACACCCTCAAACTGCTCAAATCGTGGTTCTCGACGTGGTGGGCGCCGAGACGGCGTAAGAGACGGATGGCAGTGGGCGCAGAGTAGAATTGAGTGAGTTTGTGCTTTTGCACGGTTTCCCAGTAGCGGGAGGGAGTTGGGTAGACAGGGGTGGATTCGAAGACGACAGTGGAGACGCCGTTGGCTAGTGGTCCGTACACGATGTAACTATGCAAACAGTTAGAATGAGAAGATGTCGTGATGTCGAAACGCACGTGTGACCGGTGATCCAACCGACATCGGCCATGCAAGCGAATTTATCATCTGGATGAACATCGAAGACGTATTTGAGAGTAAGAGCTGCACCAAGCAGGTATCCACCAGTGGTATGAACGACACCCTTGGGTTTTCCAGTAGATCCAGAGGTCTAATACCGAGCTCAGTCAATGCCCATACCCAAACCTGACGACTTACATATAAGATGAACAAGGGATCCTCGGCAGCCATGATCTCAGGAGGGCAATACGCCGGAACCTTCTTAAGTTCCTCATGCCACCAATGATCTCTCCCCTCCGTCCACGCAATCCGATTTCCCGTCCTCTCCAACACAAGCACATGTTCCACCAACGGACAGTCCTTCAACGCCGCATCTGCAATCGCCTTTGTCGCAATCGTCTTCCCTCCTCTCTTCCCCTCATCCGAAGTCAACAACACCCTCGATTTACAATCATTAATCCTATCGCGGAGGGATTCCGCCGAGAATCCGGCAAAGACGACGGAGTGGACGGCACCGATACGGGCGCAGGCGAGGAAGGCGGCTACAGCTTGCCAGGTCATGGGGAGGTAGACGGAGACGGTGTCGCCTTTTTTGACACCGTATTTTTTGAGGACGTTGGCGATGCTGGAGACTTCGCGGAGGAGCTCTGCATAGGTGACTTCTCGGCCTTGGTTGGGCTCGTCTGCTTCGTAGATGATGGCGGTCTAGGGTCGGAACAATAGATTAGATAACGTTGATAGGGGTGTGAGAGCGCGTGGTGGTACCTTGTCCGGGTGCTTGAAGGCCCAGCGGTCGACGCAATTGTAGGAAGCGTTGAGACCGCCCTCGGGGAACCAGACGATATCACCCGTCTCGAATCCTCCCGATCTCACAGTGTGGAATGGGCGATGCCAATATAAAGTTTCTTTGGCCATCTAAGAATACCATAATTGAGCGCGATCCGTATTGATGATAAAAGATGATCTACCTTTGCCCACCAAGCATCGGATTCATGGCCCACGGTCTGGGAATGGGCATGGCGGTAGGCATCGATGTGAGGCCCGATATGAGGTTTCTTCTCACCCTGTCTTAAACGAGGAGCGACAGGGTGGATAGGAATAGGACTTGAGACTTCAGCCATGATGGTAGTGATGAGAAGAGAAGAGAAGGAGGAGACGACGAGTTAAATTTATCGAAACCCGGTGCCATATGGAATCTGAACTCCCGATGGCCTTGGCATGAACAGGGGCTATTCATCGGGCGGAAGATCGGGCGCTTGTCGGTCGATGCGGACTTGAGCACCCCCCTTTCAGCCCACGGCTCTCAACGACGGAGCACCCGACGCCAATGCGCCCAACACCGCTGAAAGGAGATTTGAGTTTCTTCACACCAACATGTGGAAGAACCTAGGAGGAATAGCGCGTTAGCCAACCAATCACATCGCCCCGGCATCATCAGCCCGACGAGCTTATCATCTACCCGGTGTCACAGACACGCCTTGTCACACATCGCGTGACGTCCTCGAAATATTACTTACTCATCGCGCTATGGCCAAGGCGAAACGGACAAGAGATACAGAGATATACGACAGCGACGCCATAGACGATTCTGAGCCCGAAAGCAAGCCGACAAAGAAAAAGCAAAAGTCTACTCGGAGGAAGAAGCAACAGGACGGGAGCGACAGTGATGGTGGAATAGAACTGCGAGAAGGACAGACCATCGTTGGCAAGGTCGTACAGGCTCCAACCACAGGCCGAGGTCAGCTGGCGGTTCAGTGAATGTGGTGTGGGCTGACCATCTCCCAGTCCCACCTGGTCAGATCTCCCAAAACACTCTCGACTTTCTTACAAAACTAAAGGACCCTAAATGCAACGACCGCGAATGGTGCGTCTTTGCTCTGTGCTCTGTGGGGTCTCATTAACCCACCTGGTCAGGTTCAAGCTTCATGGTTCGTCCCATCTTATCTTCGTGCACCAAAACCTGAGGTGACCGTCCCCAGAACCAGTCTACAGACTCGCCGAAAAAGAATGGCAACATTTCATCGAAAAGCTCACCGAGCTAGTCATAGAAGTCGATCCCCAAATTCCACCTCTTCCTCCGAAGGACCTCATTCACCGAATATACCGTGACGTACGTCACACCTACGCTTCATGAGTATCCATCTCATGACCACGGTCAATAGATCAGGTTCAGCAATGACAAGACACCCTACAAAACCGGATTATCCGCCAGTCTCTCGAGAAGCGGTAGAAAAGGCATCTTTGCTGGTTGTACGTCCTCTCCGTACATCATACCCTAACACCAACTCACGATTCCATTGTCAGATTTCGTGTTAGTCCGTAGCTCCCTGCATCCCTGCCCTCAATCTCATACCTCCCTTCTCTCCCTAGTGCCGGTCAGTCCTTCTCTTACTCAACTTAGTTATAATGTTGCTCATCTTGTACCAGTGAAGCCAGGTGGCGAAAGTCTATTCGCAGCCGGGACTTGGTGTCCCGGAAGAAACGAGCTCAGCACTATCAGGTAAGCACTCCTCCCTCTCTCCACCCACTGCATATTACTCACACTCAAACACCACACCAGATCCAACATCCTCCGCAACCCAAGCCGCCTTCGAACTACCATCTCCTCACCCGCATTCACCAAACTATTCGGAGACGCAAAACCCAAACCAGACGGAGGCAGAAGAAACATATTCGGTAACGAAGATGAATTGAAAGTCGCTCCAAAAGGGGTTGCTAAAGACCATCCGTATGTGGATACTTTTGTGTAGATAGACGCTGGTGCTCATCGATGGCTGTGTTAGGGACATTGATTTATTGAAATGTCGATCTTTGGCAGTCGTCTGTCAGTAAGTATCATTTCCATCTCCACCTCCATCTGCACTCGCTAATGGTGAGGTGCCATCATCAGCTTTAAAGACGACCTAGTCCTCAAACCGGATTTCAACGAAACGTTAGCAGAGGTGTTTAAAGTCGCACAGCCGTTTGTGCATTGGTAAGATGGGTTTGGTTTTTGGGGGGGTGTTTAGTGCTTACTGACTGTATTGACTAGTTTGAATGATATGATGACTATTGCACCGGGGGATAATGACGACGACGAGGACGAAGAAGAAGAAGAAGAAGAGGGTGAAGGTGAAGATGATGAGGACGAGGATTAGATCAGGGAAAGTAGAACTCATGATCTGGATTACTTGTATTTTCATATGTACACGTTTTATTATCTGTTAATAACAAATCACCCGGAAAGAATAATCACACGAGAGCAGAACTTCCGGCTTCATGTGAACGAAAGATTTGATGTCTACAGATGGCAGCGTTGAACTCCCGACAAACGCAATGGAGAAGAAAACAAAGAACGTGTTGACGATCACAAAAACGACAGTAGGCGTATATACACAAAAAGCCATTCCAGATCTAGAAGGCCACAAAACAATTTCAAATCCGAACGCATACGTAGAAAAAAAAAATTAAACAGTAAACCTAAAAGAGTGTGTGCACAATGATAAAGGAGCGACAAGACAAAAATCCAGCAAGGGAAAGAAAGGAAAAAGCGCCCACAACGCATGATCTACTTCACGACTCCCCACATGTTCTTCCACCCACCCCTCACACCATAATAAACCACCATCCCCGTCCTTGTCATCACCCACTCCCACCCACCCTTCCTCTCCGCACACCCGAACGCCCACCTCGCCCCACTCCCAGCAGCCCACTTCACAGCCCTCCTCCCCGGCTTCCCCAACACTACCCTCCACACCACTCTAAACACCAGCCTAGATAGCATGATCGCCAACCAAATCACCACCCCTCCCACCACTCCTCTCACTCGACCACTGTGTACCCATCCACACCACCATCGCAACCAAGCAAACCAATAAAGACATAGCCTTACTCTCAAAGTCCATCCAGAAATCATTGACAATAAACGCTGGTTTCACACCCGGATTCGTTATTTCGATTTTGATGCTGTATTTCTTCTGCTTCTTCCCCACGCCTGGTGGTGAGAGAGATTGGAGGATGTAGAGCGTTTGAGTGGAGAGGTTGTAATAATATGAATCGTATCTCGGATCTGGAGGAGCGTCGTTATGACTTTTGCTTTTAATGCGATTTTGATTCTGATTTTGATTTTGCGTTGGGTTGTTGTGGCCGTGATCCAGCACGGAGGCAATAGAAGGCGGTAGATTAAGCCCTGTAACAATGATATGACGGTTCTGGGCAAGTGCGGCTGGGATAAAGATTTCCGTCTCCCTCGATAGGAGTCGTGCGTGACTCTCAATTGGCGGATCAGAGACTTTTCCAGTCCCATTCACAATGCCCTTCTTCTCTCCTTGCCCCTCTCCCTTCTCGTGATCATGTCCCGACGCCGACTGATTTGGCACAACCCACTCAAACTCAACCACCCCCGTCGTCTGCTCATACTCAAATCTCACAGGCACCCCCGCCGTCTTGGCCGGGTACGGACGAACAATGCTCGTCAAAATCCTCCCTCCATTATCCAATGTCACAGCCTGTTGATCGTAATCCAACAACGACGGCGGGAGCGCGCGTTTCCGGCTGAACCATGAAAAGTTTTCACCGTTCCAGCTGTCGCCGAGATGATCCTCATTGTAGGGGTTGTAGTTCCATAGCCTGAGAAACGTCACGTTTTGTCAGACGTGTGTTCGGTTTGGGGAAGGCTTGGAGACTTACGTGAACCCGATGAGTGAGCGTTCTAATGCTACGAGTATGGCATCCATCATCCTCGCTTGCCACGTAAAATCGTCCTTCATAAACGCATCTCCATTACTATCAACAAAGCCAGTCAACACCCCGCCCAGCTCTCAAAACATCGAAAGCTTACTTTAAATCCATAGGAATCCCAGTTTCCCCAATAATCACCGGATTTTCACCTAACACTTTATATGCGTTCTCTACGATGTTCCGGATTTGAAGACTGTAGTTATCTCTAGCGCCTTTCTGGCCCCAGTAGAACGTCCTCAACGGGAACATGCCCTGAATGTCGCTCAGAAAGAAGTTCCACTTGATAGTGCGATGTCACTTACCCTAGACAAGCCTTGAACGTTGACAGTAAAATCGCCAAACGCCTTTGAAAACAGCGCGTTCAAGTCATACCTTCAAAACCAATCAATCACCATTCCATCACGACAAATAAAACTGATTGCCTTACCAGTGCGGCGCGTACACCATATTCGGTGGTCTTCTCTCCGCCGTCCAGGATGTCGGACAAAACTAAAGCGACGAATCCATTTACAAGGTTAATGTATCGTATGATGATGAGTAATTACCTCGTTAGGAACGGGCTCTGCGAATACAATCTTCCTGGGTGATGCCACTTTTCTAACCCGTTCCGCCCACGTATTCAACAATGGGTAATAACATTCAATATAAAAATCGACCTAGGTGCAAAAGACACCAAAGCGTGAGATTTCCATTATTACATCACAGTTCTCGCAAAGCTAGACTCACCGGCTTCCCCGTCATCGGGTGTTTTTTGAAATAATTCTCCCTCAACACGACACCTCCATTTTTCTTTCTATCCCACCCCCAAATACCATGCATCTCCCAAATACAGTGACCCTTCGTAGGGCCATCTTGTCTCCAAACCTTCACGCCCTTCTGGTTCAAAGTCACAGAACCAGTTTTTTTAGTTGGCACTGGGAAGGAACGCGTCCAGTTTGGAACGGTGGTTGGGTGTCCAGCACCCAGTTGGAATGATTGGAAAGCCGAAGCTGTGGAATGGGTAGAGATGTAAGTAGCCGTGTTGCTGCTGAAGGAGCAAGATACGTACGAATTGGACCGAAATGTAAATCGACGTTATAATTCCAGCTGTATAGCGAATCTAGATTAACGAATCCCGCATGAGCCTCATTTATCATCTAACCAACGCGTAAGTCAACCAGCACAAACGCGGCAGCCATGACACGTACCTCGAATCCAATAACCCCATCCAAATCGCCAACAGATTTCGCTAACGCTTCAAACGCATTCAAAAAGGTTTCCTGGAGGAATTGTTGAATTCCAATTTTATTCCCATCTTGATCATCTACCATCAATTTCGGTGTAAAGGTGTTACCAGCCCAAAAACAGGTCCTATAAGAACCGAAAAGCAGACAATCATTCATTACATTCCCAACAACATTCTCAAAAGGACAAGAAAAACGTACGCCATAGTCGCAGCAGCCAATTTATGATACCCAGTCGGCCACAACCCTCTTTCACTCGCATTAACCCCGCCTTTGACGCCATCCATATAAGCAGCGCCTGTTTCTTCCAGTGCATTCAAATCAAACCCGACGGCTTCAAGAGTCCATGCAGGTGCCCCTGAGCCACCTGAATAGCGTGACCAAACGTCTTGATGCATTGATACGAAAGCGGTGAATCCATAGTTTGGCAGCAAGGAAAGGAGGGACCGTAGGTAGTTCAGGTAGTCGTGGTCGTGGATTCCTCTGTAATCAAAGGAGTCGATAGATGAATAGCTGGAGTACGAGGACTACTTACGGTCCAGCATGTTCAATAGCTTCCCAAGTTACGAGGAGACGGACTAAACGACCGTCAAGTTGGCTTGTGATCAACAACACCGTACGAGAGCATACCAAAAGTCAACCCCCATCGCCTCAGCCTCGAAAAATGTTCATGAGCTTCCTCGAGTGGAAAAGGTCGTCCCACGAACGTAACACCACGATGACCAGCAGGGAATGTTGCGTCATCATGGTTCACTGGACTACCAGTAGAGTAAAGACTACACGTCAGCGACACGTCTCCCAGCACGACAAAATACCTCTCACATCTTGCACGATCCAGAAAGGTTGACACCTCTCAAATTACATACCCTTCCATACGAATCCACAAGATGTCTTCCATGAATCCTGATTCCATCGTTTCCAGTTGACTTGTATGACCAATCGTGTGCATACGACATTGTCGCCCCAGCGACATATGCTTCTTTCAAAGATGCATGTTCACGCGATAGGTTGACATGTTTCTCCTGTTGAGGAGGGTATCTTGGGAATGAATTATTATTGATATGATTATTGGTATCGGTATCCTGTGTGGGTATCGAAGCATCGGACTGACAAACACATCACACCACTGAACGTAAGCAAGTCCCAGTTCTCAAAATCTTAAAAACGTTGAACTGTGCTCACCAAGTCTATACTCCCATCTACGCTAATACCATCCAAACTCGTCGACCTAGCGGTGGACGACTTGCTTGGCGAGCTTTGTTGGCTGTTGAATGTATTTTGACCTATGATTTGTTCATCTTGGTCGACAAGAACGAAGGACGCATCTAATGCCGATGTTGGGGGACTGTGCATTTCAAGCTCGCCACTTGGAAGGATGGAAGGATATGGGAGGAGCGTGACAAGGTTCTGCAGGGTCACACTGTGATATCAGACACAGAAGTACAATTATACCTTCATTTTCATGTTTGGTGGAAGGTAGGTAGCACTTCACGCCATTTTTCGAGAAAATGGAACAATGTCGTAGTTCTTCCCATCATGTCAAGCGAGCTTCGCACCGCTGAGGCGCACCTGGTGCTGGAGTTCTGATGCATCACTCGACGGTGTCGGATTGTGATGCAGGCTCAGCGCTAGTATACTTAGTTCTAGTGATGCATTACTATTTCTAAGAAAATATAACGAGCTTGGATTATATATAAGTCACTTATGTCGTGCGCTATAAGGGAAAGCAGCGGGATCATGCATGGCATCACAGAGCAGTGGAGGGAAGTCATGCATGAATATTTGAAAACCAGTGCATTGTGACTAGCGTTGAACCTTCATCACTCTTGAGCAGCAGTTGCCGTCAAGTGATGCATTAATCTTACAGCATCGGCTCCTAAGGCGGAGGGAGACGCGAAGAGCGATATGGGCTGTCTTGTGGTCCTTAAAACATTGACTTTGTTTGTCTTCGCCCGTCAGATGCAAAATTGCTTGGTTGTCCAAGTCGAGTACTGTTGGCCGACTGACTGAATGTTCTGGATGAGGATAGATCTCGATATCGATAACTAGCATATTTATGTTATCACAAGTTGAAGTGTTCTTACGCTGGTGTCCATCTTGGTCACGCTGGTCCAGAATGCGGCGAAGGTGCATGCGCTCACTTTGCTCCAGTATATCGAGATAGATTAATAGCCCCAATTTACAAGTTGTCTCCATCTGTCTACATGTGGCATGATTCTCCTTCCGTACCTTGAGAATACAACGCAATCACTCGAATAGTAGGGATATCTTGCTCAAAGTCAGCAAGACGAAACTTGCACTCGTCAAGTGAACTCTTAAATCTGCACTTGCCAAATGCGCAGTAAAGCTCACTATAAATATTGAAAGTCTCCTCCGCAAAAGTCTCCCGAGACAATTCGCTTTTCCAAATCAACGTCAAATGCACTCCCTTCAAGAAGGTGCCATTCGCTGTGAAGACAAAGAACCAACTTCTTGTAAGGCAGAGCGGCAGATCATCGTTCATCCGAGGATTCTCAGATGTAGATATTTCCATCAGTGAGAAATTTACTGCGCGCCGGCAGGACGCACTGCAAATATAGGAAACCAGCTGGTCTCCGTGGTGATTGCGAAAGCTTCCATAGCGTAAGAGGTAATGGAGCATATGCTAAGTACACCCAAAATATTTCACCTGAAATCGCAAGCGAATAAATCATAGCTGCTTAGACTGAGAACTGAAATCGCAAGCGAATAAATCATAGCTGCTTAGACTGAGAACTAGAAAGCAGCCAAACTTCTTTGTCGAGGGTGAAACACCTGCAATTTTACCATGTGCCAGTGCTTGATTGCAGTCTAATAATAGACGTTGGTTTGCTCCTTTCTCCAAGCCCTCCTTTCGAGGCCGACATGACTGGTGATGTCGTTGTATTTTGCGATAAACGAAGTCATGACTGATAGGTGCCGATAGGCATAGACTCGGATCTTGACCAAGCTCCGTAAACTATCTGCACAGAAGAAAATCGAAATGAGATTGAAAAGACGTCGTGACCTCTGCACTTTCGTTTGAGACAAAATGATATGAGAGCTAACGCACGTGCAAAATGAAATTAGCCGAGCTTTGCCGTGTTCATCATGCGATTTGTTTTCACGTATTCCAGCATAAATTAGATTGTCTTAATAATGCGTTGCCCAGGTATACGCAACGTACTCTGATCAGCTGCTACTGAGAATTCTCGCCAGGCACGTTTGTCTGGTCTGCCCGCGAAAGCCCTCATGCCGTATCCCTATATCATTGTGCTGACAAAAGAAATTGTTGGAATCAGCGGCATCCTCTGTCGTTGTGGGATTCATTGATGCCAGAACCTTCTGTCTTTCGTCAAGGAAGCACTCGAAGGACGGGAGATTCATGATCCAGATTTTTTACCCAAGGCACAGTAAAAGCAGCGATGTTTCTAAGCACTCTTCCAAGGACCAGGTTAAGTTGGGCAAAGTGACAGTTACAGACAAAATGCAAAAGCAAGCTTGTAGCAAGTTCTAAATTTCTTGGATAAGTTATTGCCTCACGTGACAGTTTTTGTCACACTGTTAGATTAGTCACACTCCATACAGTTTCTCGACTTTTGAGTTCCCAGTCAGTCAGCGACTCTCAAATCGCTCACTGGTACTCCGTCCACAACACTCACCAAGTTTCCAGAGTTATTCAGACTCTTGGTCTATGATGCTCTAATGAGTTCAACTGGTTTCTATCATTGTGCTTCCTCTGTTCATCTGCACAGGAGCGTCTTTTCAGCCGAGGAAATGCAGTGTTTGTGTCTTTCGAACACCTCATTATTGTCCAAAAGAAATAAACGTGATACAACTCTTCGCGAATAGTTTGTAACAATATATGAACGTTCTTCGCCGCCCAATAGAGGATGCCTATGATGGCAACATGATGGCCTTCTTGCTATCGAAGTGGTCTTCGGTTATAAATAGCCATTCACTGGTCCTTCATCAGCAATGCTAAACTTTTCAAGAAATCGCGACCATATGCAACACTCATTCTCTGGTACAGACGGATATCGACCCTTGGAGCTCTGCCGCTCTGCCAGCTATTTATTAACTGATGAACGTGTGTGTTACCCGGACCAACGAGGTATCTGGGCTATTTTGTGGAGTATAAGAAGCAGAGCTCACTTGCCAGAGCCGTCTCCAAGAGTTCTGGGACTAAACCATCCAGGATGATGTTCAAGGCAATCTCTGTTATCCTGCTCTCCTCTGCAGCTGCTTTGGCAGCTCCCACAGCTCTTCCATCGGGAACTGTGACCTGCGGAAGCCATCGATACAGCGTGTCAGCCATTGTAGCTGCTATCGACGCTGGTGTCCAAGACAAGCAGAATGGACACTTCCCAGGTACGGTATATTGACATAAAATAGCTGATTCGTTGTGAGGCTGACATTTCATTTCGAAGATGACTATCCTCACCAATATTTCGAGTGAGCCTCGGGCATTTTCATGATGAGTACCGTCGGTCGTGCTTACTCCATTCTTTCATCTTCCTTAATTAGCTTCCCGGATGAGCACATCACCCTCTTTTGCAGCGGCAATGGACCCTGGCTCGAGGTGAGACAGAGAGAGAGAGGCCTATTTAGCCCAGGTCTGATCCCTTATCATAGTTCCCCATCATGTCAAACGGCGCGATTTACGACTCGACTCCGAGTCATCAGGTCTCTCCGGGAGCGGATCGCGTCGTATTCACAGAAACCGGTACTTACTGCGCGTACGTTCTTTTAATTTTCCGTATCCTGACATCTCTAACGCAATTACTGTCGTTTATTCGATGCAGTGTGGTGACGCATACTGGGGCAGCAAGCGAGAATGGTTTCGTTGCATGCGCCAACGACTAAGTGACAGGGCTGTCTGTAATCCTAACATTCGATTGCAATTGAATTGCGTAGACTTGATGTCAATATCAGAGGCTTTAAGCGTTACCGACTCCAAACCCATGCTGTCCGATGCAGCCCTTTCGGCGCGTTCAAAAGTTCACGTTTCTTGAGAAATGCATTTGATCTAATAAAGTCTTGACGGGGAAGGTCTTTAGTTGCAAGACAAAGGGATATTCGTCGGTGGAATCTGCAACGCTACTCGGTATTCGAGTTCCTCAATGCTGCATTGTCCACCTTCCATGCTATCCATCAGGAGCCCAGCATCACTCTATAAATATCTTTGCTGGACTGATATATCATGGTTGATCCCACGAGAACTAGCTTATCTGAATATTGAGTGAGAGAGAAGAAAGAAGTAGATTATATTCTAGGGAGAGATCGACACAAAGGACATGCAGTACTTGTATTTGTGACTAGCAGGGATCCATGCCTTGCACGGCCAAAAATGATGACTTCAGGAATGTCGGGAATTGCGTGCATTGTTAAATGATGTGATGTATGTGTATTTAGTTACTCTGTAGGCTTTCCAACCAAGCAGAGGAAATTTGGCACAACAGCCAGCAAGCGTCAATTGAACTGAGCAGAAAGTGCCCATGGAGCGCCCATATATGGTGTTCAGAATTCATGTGGGGCGGTACGAAAGCACTCAGTGCGTCGTAAGGCCAGAATGATGGAAGTTGGGCATTAGCGTACAGGAGAATGTTAAATTTTTATTTTCGTGCCCATTGATTGTGACAATGTTCATTTGTATATGCAGGGGCCGCTTCGCGGCGAGTTTTGTATATATGGTGCCAGCGTTAGACCACTGGGAAGGAGGGTGGGGTGGTGGGTGGTGGGCGGTTTGATAGATGATATATCGTGATACATTGGAGCACAATAACATGATACAATAGGCAGCTACTTAGAATCGTCCGTCATGGGAGGGCTTGTCGTTGCTTTAATTGATATATCATCCTTCCAGCTACAGGTGGATATTGATTGCTCGAAGTTTTTCGTCTATATGGTTCAGCATGCGGCACAGCCAAAGGACATATACGACGGAAGCGATCATCAGCGGTGGACAATATATAGAGATCAGGGTTTCCGTCCCAGTCGTACCAGGCCAAATCTCCAATCATGGCCTACAACAGCTATTAAATCGTGTACTACAATATCCATGCACGACCAACATGATAAGTACTAAGCAGAAAAAGTTGCAATGAAGTCGCAGCTGTGATGCCAAAAGATGGTACGAGCTATGATATATGATACTCAACCCGAAAACTGTTCTTCAAATTTTGCGAATACGATAGCGGACAACATTTCCGTTTGCGGGAGATGCAATAAATTCTATAACCACAAAAAAAGCAAGACGGCAAATGGCAGTTAGCATATCGTCCGCAAAATAACGATATTGAACTGAACCGAAATTGCACTTACATCAACAAGTACATTGGGTAACCCTTCAAACGTCTCTTTACTCCACTTCGCCAATCCAGGCAACAACCCCGCTAACCGTATTCTCACTTCCTCCTCTTGCTCATTTACCCCATTCGTTGGTACAAGCAAAGGCTGCGTTCCATCGCCTTCAACTATCGGCGATGACGTCGGCAGCACCACACTGCTCGACTTGAAAACGGACTTGTCCAGTCCCGTAAACAACACCTCCGTCGCCTGATCCAACAACACTTCGAGCACATATGCAAATTCCTCAGATGTGATGATATGGTGCGTTTCAGTGAGCAAATCGAGGAAGGGTGGGTCTTCAAGATAGGTATGTGGTGATTGAGAATGAGAGTATATTTTGTGTGGAGACGCGGAGGGAGAAAGGGTGTGGTAAGAGGAGCTAGGGAGGTGAGCGTCCAGGAAGTAGGGTTCGAGGTCCTTGGGGATGGAAGCTGTAGCGGGTTTGTAGCCTCCTTGTACCAACACGTGTTGCGTTGTTTCTGGTGTCGATGGTAAAAGTGATGAGAGAAAACTGAGGGTGACGGAAGGCGTTGAGAAGCAGATAAATTATAACACAAATAGAAAGACTCACTCTGTGCGTCTCTCGACACCTTCAAAAGTGATTTCATATTCCACCCTACGTCGAACGTCTCTCACTAGTCTTTGCAAATCAAATGAAGCAAGTTTCGACTTCAAAGACACCCTAAGAGCAGGGCGATAAACACCGATAAGCATAACCCAAAAGAATTCCGTACCCTTCGAACACTTCTTCAACGCCCCTCCTCACTCTTTCCTTCAAATCCTTCCATCCAACGTGCAACAGCCACCAACTCATCGTCAAGAATTTATTCTCAACATCCTCCGCGGCAACTTCTTCCACCACACCAACGTCATCTTCAGCGCCTGACCAAAGGTCTTCAAATCCTCCCGCAAATCCACCAAGCATCAAATTGCTCATGGACAGCTGGCTTTGTATTCTTTCCCTGATTCGTTCATCCCGTTCCCGTGACAAAACAGCATGAACGTATTTATGTCGTGCGAGCAGGGTAAGTTGAACGGTGGTTAAAAGAGACAAGAGGGTTATTGAATATAGGGTCGTCAGCGTACGCGTTAGCGCTGTCAAAGATATGCTAGTCAGCATAAAAAGTTGGAAAACGGATAACATAGGCCACACTTAGAACTTTGACTTCGTTCCATAGCTCCGCCTTACTTCTTGTCGAACTTCGATCCGTAGTGTTTGAAATGCTGGGTATACTATCTGACTAGCAACAAGCATAAGCACCCGGAACGAGTCATACCCGAAAGACACTTACCAAACCAGACTCTGTAAAAGGTGAATCACCACTTGACGCGCTCGAAATAACGGATCGACTCAATTCCGCCGCGCCTTCCGCACTAAGCGAATCTATAGACTTTGCCAGCGGAGGTTCCGGTGACAAGCTCCCCACATTCGAGAATTCTGAAACCGAGTGTCCATCCACTTCAACTGCGGAACTGCCAGATATCGAAGAAGGTGCAGCAGACCCCGCATCCGAACGAATGTCCTGGTCTTGCACTAGATACGTACTCGATGAGACACTCGGCTCAACCGAGCGTTGATTTTGTGATTGCGGTTGATGAGGTTGGGCAGGTAACTGAAATTGGGTGTGTATGGATGGACGCTGTTGGTAATGAGCTCTGGTAGCATTGCGTTCTTTTGAGAGGCGCTGAATCTCTCGAGTTAGAGCCTCGACGTTCATTTCTTCCAAAACCTGTTCGGATAGCGTAGGCAACAGCATCAACACTGTATAAGCCACATTTTCTTGTGTCCCCTGAAATCTTCTCTGCAAACTACACGACGAGTCAGATTCACACGGATACTCGAATATGAATAGAGATACTTGTCACGAGCCATCTGCTCTTCCTCCATCTTCTCCTTCGCATCATCCAATCTCTCCACCACAAATTGCTTCAGCACATAAAACCCGCCAACAATTCCTGCAGCTTTCACGATCCCGCTCTTCCTGTCAGCGATGTAATTCTTCACCGACTGTAGCATTCTTTCTCGTCCTTGGGTCCCGATATTATAAAAGAGTTAGAAAGATCCGTCGTGTAGGTCACCAAGGCTAACGTTCAACGATTGTGCCAGTGAGTGATGACGCTTGCTTCAGGCCTCCTGTTTACCGGCAAGTTACCAGCCATAAACATTTAAACACGTGCATCCACGAGCGGGACCTTGGTCCATGAAGATTGCTTATGTAATTGATGGACCATCAGTTCCTGTTCTTTCCTTTCCTCGAAGTAACACCGACAAGAAATCGCAGTCTATTTCATCATGGTACGTTTCGCATCTCAACGAGACCAAGAATCTCATTGCTGACTCCTTACAACAGGGTGGTGATCCCAGATATCCTTTCCCTACATACGTTTGGTCTCCAGCTGGTCAGTAGCTCCTCTGGCTATCCCAACGACCACAACCTACGCACCCTCTTCGACTCTCGCGCAGGACGCTAAACTGATGCTTGTTGCACTTAGGTGGCTGGTGGACCCGTCCTTCCAACTGGAAATCCAACACCGTCATCGCATTCGGTGGAATTCTCGCCGCGACTTACGCCGTGTGGAGCATTAGCGCAGAAAAAGAAGTACGTCCCTCGCCCGCTCCTAACCCCTCTGCTCCCTACCTCCTCCCGAAGCCACGTCACTGACATGCTGGCTTGCAGGAACGATTGATACCACCACACAGACCTATTCCTTCTCAACAGGTACGTGCCGTCTCTATCATCCATCTCTTTTCGATGCTGACTTGGTATAGTGGGCGAAGCAGTATCAAACACCGAAGTCATGATTCTCGTACTAGACGTTCCTAGATGCTCTTTCTTTCTAATGCCAACATATCTTCTTCTCCGCATTTCTATGCCGCCTGCTCGAACCCTGTGCCGAAGTCAATGAAACCGAACAAATCGACTTACAAAATGTTACTCATGCAACACCCTTGACATGCCGAGTGAGAAACGGTATAATAACTGTAGCTGGTAAAATACATTAACAACATGAGAAAGCGAGTATCCAAACGGCTACGATAAAATTACTTCTCATCCTGCGATGCCCTACACCTCCATCCAATTATACAGGGGATCCATCCACATTCGCGCTCCATACCCCATTTGCTTCAACACCTAATAAAATTCCCCACAATCATACTTGGAATCCCCCACTTGTCCCGCCTGATCGTAAACGAGAAACAACAATTAATGAATCCTTCCTCCGTCGGTTGTTGCAGCATATCTCCTTCCTCTTCCTTTTTCACACCGTTATTTCCTCCATTCGTCATCGCTACAGTCCCATTACCATTACTCCCATTAGCGATCCCAGGAATATTCAGCACCGGCTTAAATCGCAGCACGCAAGACGTCAACACCGCTTTTTGAGTCGTATCAAACGCAACATGCCCGTATTTCTCCCAGTAATTTACGGCGCTTTCTTCTGCCATTAGTTCGTATATACATAGACGGCCCTAAGTCGACTCAGCACCGACAAGAATTCGCAGTAGAAATTTTAACCCACCTCCCGCATTAGATATCCATCGATACCTACGAGCTCGGTAAACTCTCTGTTTCCTTTGTAAATTTCTCCAGTGCGCCTCCATAGACAAGCAGGGACGCCCATGGCGGCAAAGACACGATCATAATCTAGTAGCATTCGTTCAAATGCTTCTTCAATGAACACAAGATCCTACATCGCCCGATCAGCAATACCACGCTTCCAATTCAATTACAGTACGTACAATATCTCGCAGAGACTGAGCAACTGCCTATAACGATGTCAGCAAGCAAGAAAATCAGGAGATCCAGTACTCACTCTGAACTTGGGACGTAGCACCGACAATGGCTGCAATATCTGCTGCCTTGACTCCGGTGACACACTACAATATCGCCCAGTCAATCAAGTCTCAACAGCAAGCGCATAATACCTACTTTCTGTCCATCCACCTGGACAACCTCGCATATCCCTTCACATAGTTATAGGGTTTCAGCAACCCCGCTTCATATTTACTCCTGATCACTCGATTCAGTCTTTCATCACGCGACCCAGATTCCTGATCAGCTGCTGTAAGCAGGAACTTCTCGGTCTTAGTTGCCGCAGGCAATATAATGCTAGCCGTTCCATCACTTGAGGTCGTAGTCGTAGTCGCCATGGCCGCCGCAGAATCTGAAGCTGTCGCCGAGGAGGGTGTTGGTGCTGATGTCGAGGCTGTGTCTTTGTCTGTCACTTCTAACGATACGGCACGATTAGCATCAGTGCTTGCACCAGTTGGTTGTACTGAAATTGTATTTGATGCTTGAGTTCTATTAGCCGCCGTAACTGCAGGGTTGGCTGTTGTGGTTGTCGCTGATGTTGAAAGCGTCGAAAACGAGCTTGACGACATGAGGGTTGAAGTCGGTGGTGAAAGGAAGGATCCATCATCCAAAGTTTCAAGAAAGTCGCTGAGCAGGCACCACGATAGCATAAAATGGGAATATGCGACGTTTCAAGAATAGATGTTGGAGTAAGGCGGAAAAAATAAACTTGAGGATAGGAGACGAAGAATAGACGGGAAAGACGCACGTTAAGACTGAGAACTCATTACCAAGTGTTTCAGGGTACACGAAGCTCGTCTGCGAAGGCATAGCAATGGGCCATGCAGACTGAGGTGTTGATACATATGTTGTAGCTGCTGCAGCTGGTTGATATACATGGGCTACTTCCGACGTGCACGGATGTAGGTGAGTCGAATGTTGCGCGATCTGCAAAAAGTTGAGCGCACCAGGTGCATATGTGATATTTGCTGGTTGTGCAGGCGGTGCGACTGGAAGCTTCTCTGCGGCCTTGGGCGGTCTTCGTTCATCATGACAAAGGTGACCAATTTCCCGCTTGATGCTGGCATACACACACCACGTGAAGTGATGAAAGTCAACACCAATGCCCAACTCTCGATGTGCATATACCCACATACCATCGCTGACACGGTCGTCCTTCATCGCACGTCATATGGCTGCGACGACAGTATAGACAGGCATGATTAACCTTGCGTCGCTTGGTGGTCTTTTTCTTCTTTCCAGGTCCGTCTTCTTCAAATGATACAGGATTCGCGGAAGGAGTCGCCGGTGAGGATGCTGCACCATTACTTGTGGATGGTGCGGGAGTTTGTTGCGAGTCAGAGTTTGAATTAGGCGTTACAGCGGTTGATTGCATCGTTGCGCTAGTTGACGGGACGGATGCCCAGAGCTATTAAGACCCGATAGATTAAAAAAGAGAGGACATTTTATGTACCCACGACGTCAGAGGCGACTATATGCGCGCAAATTTGGAGGTAGAGCCCAGAGAGGACCAGTAGAGAGCAAGAGGCTTGGGGTAAAGGAAATAATTGGTCGTCAACAATCCCAATCGGGACCCTCAAGGTCTTGATGGTCTCACTACTTAATTAGGAGATCCCCCCGACCACTTAGATGTATAAAATTAAGTCGCATTCGCTAAGTATAGGGTGAGTGAGACAAGTGTGAGAATAGCAATCAGACATGAGGTGAAAAATACAAAGTAAGGATGTCTATGTCTGTCTGCGAAACATCGAAGGAGAGAAAGCCAAGTGCGAGAATGCTTGATGGAGATATATATATGATGTGAGAGAAAGCCGCATAAGGTATACAATGACACGCTTGAACGAGAGACAGGACAACGCTATAGATTCTCTGTGAAAGGAGGGTGGACATCGAAATGGGGTATCACTTGACCAACGCCGCCACAGCTGTGAGCACCCGGCCGACTTTGGACTTAAATCCTCTAAGTACTGACTTCCGCTTCCGTGGGTCAGCCTTTGGCGTGGCAGGTGCGGTGCTGATCTTGGCGGTTGAACTTTTACTGCTCATGCTTCCACCGGTGAGCTGTAGTGGCGCTTTCACAGTAGACTCGCCGCCAGGCTGATTCTGCTTGCGTTCAGGGTCGTGGTCGTTGAACCACTGTTGATGAGAACAAGGAATCATGGTCATAACTTGCGTCAGTGCTGTGATGACAGGTGAAAATGAACCGTTCAGACCTTGATCAGAAATTTTGCCGATTCCTTTGGGTATCTCTTCTGTGTCTCGTAGTCGACGTATGTGACGCCAAATCGCGTTGAATAACCATCCGCCCTATTAACGTTTTTGAGTCAGCAGATCGTCGACGGGATATCATAGACACGTGAAAAAACGGTGATTACCATTCAAAGTTATCAAGGAAACCTATTTAGAATATTCCAAACATCAGAGACCAACCCAGGATGGGAAGGCAAGGGACGAGATAACTCACTCCATGGAAAGTATGCCCTAACATCAACTCCGTCTTCGTGGATGGCGGCGAGCAACACAGTAGTCGTTCCACGGAAGTAATTGACACGGTCCGTGTCTACCAATGCCTCTGGTAGAGGCATATCGTTCTCGCCCTTAACGGCGAATCCATTCTCTGTCACACTGGAAACGAAGATTAAAATTGATTGTCAAAGTTACGAAAGCCTAGGCTCACAAGATTGGTGTCTTGTAACGCTTTACAAAGGACGTTAGCAAGGTGTTCAACTAGTCCGAGTGCTCGGCAACCAACCTTCCACAGATAGTTCAGAAGCTATGTAATGGGGAAAGTAAGTTTCGCACAAAAAGCCGCGTGGTGAGCCGACTCACTGCGCGGAAGCCGTCAGGGTCTTGAGAGGAAGAAAAATATCGGATCAAACCCTGTGGATATGTTGTACATGCAATACTTACAGTCCTGTAGCCATGCGCAGTGCGCTGAACATAAGGATAGGATCAGCATGATGCGGAGCAAGCGGGAATAATAGGTCGGAGGGGTCGCTTACCCTGTGTACCCAACTGAGTGCCATCAGGTCGCGTGAAGGTGTAGTCCACCAGTCCTTGGAATTCGTCGTCACCACCAGCACCTAAAACACCCAGCCCATCAGTCTTCTTTCGGAAAAGTTTAGTTTTTGGAGGACTGACGGGCGAGATTGGTCGTGTATGTGTTCATTCCATAAAAGTCAGACGACCCCTTCACTACCGCCCACTCTTCTGGGGTAAACTCTGGTAATCTATCTCCGAGCATATTTCTCATATGTTGTGGGTAATGACCGAGATAGACAGGATCCTATGTCATTATGAACGAATCCATGACCGCATCACATTAGTGAAATGGTTAAAAAAATCATTGAGTGAGTTAGGAAGGGACTCTGGGCAGATGAAAGGCACACTCACAGCATACCAGCCTAAAATGAAAGGTTCAGCAAAAACATCGGAAACAAAGTGTTAACACTCAGGGACAAACATGAATAGAAAGAAGATAGAGGTGTGCAGAGCCCACTCTGAGCCGTACTTACCGATGGCCACGTCAAGTGCATGCTGGGCAGCTTCGATATCTTGAAAACGAGGCGGATATCAGGATTGACTCGATTCTCAGATAGATGATCCGTCAGCAACTCACTCTCTGGGCTATCGTCATAAGGCATCTCCCAGTCCCCATTGAGTGTGATACCAATCTGCCCTCCCTGCGTAGGCATGAATTGTTCGCGGTAAAGTTTGACGGAATGTGCATGAGCAAGGATCAAGCTGTGCCCGACGCTGTGGGATAAAAGCACGCCGTCAGCACGCCAAAGACAGATGAGTGACAGCGTCATGGAATGGGGATATCATGGAGTATCATCGATACCAAGCAAAGAAAAAAACTGCATAGCAGACTTACATCCATGGTTCTGTTGATGAGTCGCCCTCAGGCGAGCGAGTTCTGTCGCTTGATCTCCCGGGAGCGAATACGCCGCGTCCATATCCATGGATGGCAGTACACCATGGCTCATTGAGAGTCAGCCTATTCAATGACACAAGCGAGGAAAACAAGGTGAGGGCGCGTGACCAACGGAAAATCATCAACAAATACATACCAGTACTTGACACGATCTCCAAATGCCTCAAAGCAAATCTGAAGATTGGAACAGAAAGCGGGCGGTCACGTTAATTAACGGAAAAATATCATTGCCGTAGACAGTGCGCCACATACTCTCGAATAGTTCACAAAGTCCTTGACAATCTCGTCCTTGTTCAGCCAACCGCCATAGCGGTCGTGCAGGCCTTGAGGAAGGTCCCAATGAAAGAGCGTCTAAGAATAACAAAAGGCACAAGGCCGTCGGCTACGAGTCTAAAAGTAGGATCAGGGGAGGACGCACCACAAAAGGCGTAATGCCGTGAGCCAGGAGCTCATCAATGAACTTTGAGTAATACTCAATTCCTTTGGTATTGACGGGATCGTCACGACCACCTAGCGGGATGATACGTGACCAGGCGATGGAGAATCGATACGACTTGACGCCATACTCTGCCAGCAACGCAATGTCATCCTTCCACAGTTTATACGAGTCGGTAGCCACGTCTCCGTTCCTGCCGTCCAATGTCTTGCCAGGCATTTTTGCAAAGTCATCCCATATTGACTTTCCTCGTCCGTCCACGTCCAAAGAGCCTTCAATTTGGAAACTTGCTGAAAAAGGACAATAGTAGGTTAGCACCCGCTCTTACAAATAAAAAGGAAAATCCGGCGGAGGAAGTGGGATAACGTGAGCGGGGAAATAACCCCACACGCGACTGGGAAGAGAACTGGGTGAGTGCTCACCTGTAGCGAAGCCCCATAAGAAATTCTTAGGCAAGTCGCTTGTTTGTGGGGCTGCCATGGTCGGAGTCCTATGTGCTCGGAACAGGCGCAAAAGGTGGCAAGAGACATGTTAACTGTCGTTCCTGTACTTAAACCATGGACAATCCGCCGATATCACCCAGTTCCAGGGGAACATCAAGTGTGCCAATGCCGAAGATAGTCCGACGGGAGTCGTCACAGTTACCTTGAGTGTTCGAAGGGTAAATGGGAATATTATTGACGTGTGACTACCCAACACGGCCATAAGAGAAACGCCGTAAGCTCAAAGGGAAGTGATAGCGAAGGAGGAATTGTGTCAAATGCAATGCAGACCTTTTGCCTAATTCCGCGTGGTATGCAGTGTTCCACTCGTCTGACGGAGAATTATCGGGTTTTCACGTGACACTCCTCGGGGGGATATATTCATGGGTGTTGCCCCATAAGGCCTTCGTCCGTAAGCATGTCCGGGGGCAGCTATTTCGGTGGTTGAGGTCCACAATTTATCGCTATCTCATTTCCATCAACCATCCTCAACCATGTCAACTGCCAACGGTACTGCAATCTTAGGCGCTGGTATTTTTGCGAAAGAAAGTTTGTGGCGATCTTTCCTTCATCTCACGAGCAGCTGATACTAAATTCTGTCCGTTTACTTCCGAATAATCACCCATCTCCACGTGTGGTACCCTTAGGTCATCTCCCCGCACTCGGTGTCCTTGGAGCTGCAGCGCCACCGTTGAAAGCGGTATATTCACGCTCCGAGAAAAGTGCTCGAGAGCTTGCTGATGCAGCTGTCACGACCCTGAAGTTGAATGAGCCGCCTAGTGTTTATCATGATGGGAACAAATCATCGGACTTGGATGCTTTACTCGCAAGATCAGACATCACATCCGTCATTGTAGTTTTACCCATCACGCAACAGCCAGGTGTAGTCCTCAAGGCACTCGCCGCGGGGAAGCATGTACTTAGCGAGAAGCCTGTCGCTGCCGACGTCGCTAGCGGCATCGAGCTGATTAAAACGTACAACTCCACCTATAAGCCTAAGGGTCTCATCTGGAGGGTCGCTGAAAATTTTGAGGCCGAACCTGCTGCGGGGTTTGCTGCTGCAGCAATTAAAGCAGGAAAGATAGGTGATGTCTCGATATTCAAGGTCTGCGCAGCAAACTGTGTACGACCCGACTCCAAATGGTACAAGACCCCCTGGAGAACAATCCCAGATGTATGTGTCTTCGCCGTAATATGACCAGCAGTTCCTAATATTCTCCGATTGTCCCCAGTACCAAGGCGGATTTGTTGTAAGTCTCTTCTGGAATTCGGGGTACACCCTGAGCTAAATTGTTTACTTGTGCCTAGTTGGATGGCGGAGTGGTAAGAACGTGCTTCCCTCTTTGATCGATGTCCACTGACACCCCAAACATTTTTCATTAGCACACTATCGCCCTGCTTCGTACAATTCTTCCTCACCCCCTGACGCATGTCTCTGGATTCGCATCGCTGAACAGGGAATACCTCAAGCCTATTGATACTATTCAAGTTGCTGCTAAAGCAGGCTCACACTTCCACGGCCTCTTGGAGATCTCCTTTGCTTCTCCAATTCCCACTCAGCCAATCCCGAACTCATTCGTTCTTATCGGCACCAAAGGTTGGCTGTCTCTCAGCCAAGTCCATCCTCCTGAAGTCGATACATCGATCTTCCGCGTGACAATTCGTTCTCTTGTCAAAACGGACGGAGATGCCGAGCGTGAGATTGAGGAAATCGTCGAACACCCAATAGTAGGGGTACCGGAGGAGGATTTGAGCTTCTTTGATGCAATCGCTGGGAAACCAAATGTTCAACCCTTCGGCGATCCCTTGGGCGCTCTTCGAGACGTAGCTTTCATTCAAGCTGCTTTGAATAGCAACGGAGAGCCTGTAGATCTCTTCAAATTGGTCCCTTCAGAGCTTCCAGTTATATAAAACTACGAAGCTTATATATAGCTGAACCGAACACAATTATCCATATGTACTCCAATGGAAACGTAACCAATTGCTTCGCAGGTTCCTCATGCTCTTAGAAGCAGCTCTTACAAGGTCATTCCCTTTACCAAGGTTTGATCCCCTTCTCTCGCTTCGACTCGCGCCCTGGGCAAGCCCACCTCGAAGAATCTTCAGCTGATTTACCATGACGAAAAACCAAAAACTGCGAGGTTTCTCCACTCGTATAGGTAATTTCACGGATTTACATTGTCAGCCCCCATGGCCATCAGAATAACTTGACTTCATATTGTTGTCATACGACAAAAATTCTGCACGGACCCCACCGGTTATGTCAAGTTGGTTGCCGCAACGGGAACTCTCAATTTCTTTGAACGTAAACCGAAGTTATCCCGTTTTACTGTGCATGTACATTCGAAAGTTCCTATGTGGCAGGAGGTCGATTTCCACGAATGGGAAAAAGTGATATAGTATACTGAGTCGGGCTTGTCGGATAGCAGGTTAAGATTGCACCCGAACCCCGGATGTACCGGAGGGAGTCCACCCAACGTTTTCTTGTATTCGGAGACCATGGTAGTGACCCTCCTCTCTCAGCTTTGTCGGTCGAAATAATTTTGCTATCTCTGAAATTGTGCTGCACAAGAGCGTGTTCCTTATTGGGTTGTCCCTATCATGCTATTTCAGTAATAATTTGACACACGAGCATCAAAGAAACAAAATGCTTTTGTCCTGAAAACACACTGATTTCAGACTCAAAACATTAAAGTGACGATCCCAGCGATTCGTCGGGCCACACGGAAATATCGCCCAACCGTGGAAATAAAGAAGCAATCTGGAGCGTTATTCGCATAATAGCTGGGCCAGCGGTCCTGGCAGAATGTCGCAAGACGCCCGGATATCGGAGGATTAGCTACAAGAACCATGGAGAGAGCACCAAAGCCTCCTGGTCAATTGAAGCAGTGGCGTTCAAGTTCGGTATCAATTAACCGCACTTATTATTATTTAGTTGGTGTAGATCGCGTCGTGCCATCGTACGCCGGGATTGATTCGCTCTGACGAGATGCGGAAGAGGGGGATGCTACTGTGTGGGCGTGTCCGAGTTGTCAACCACCAGAGATAAATGTGGAGCCCCCTCCGGCGCTCTCGACACCTGACCGGGAGCACTCAAATTGTCCCATAAAGTTTAATTGTGGACATAGTAAAAACCATGCGCTCGTCATATGGGATCGTAACCAATGATACTTACGCGCAATGCATCATCCAGCAAGCTGTCAAAGAATGGACAGCCCTGCAGTCGAACAGAGGCCGAGAAAAAACTATGGGAGTGGAAACAAAAGTTAGTCACCTCTGGGTGGCCTTTCTGTCTGCTTGTGATCAGAAAGGAGTGAAACAATTCGGTCAGAATATGCATTCCAAGTTCAAAATCTATATTATTATACCTAAGCATAAGACTGGGTCATGAAGATCCCACCTGAACCGCTCAGTGCCTGTGAAGCCCATAGCATATAATTCCGGCAATTTCATACGTGAAAGGAACTTATTCACTCAACTGCTTTCAACTGCAGGCATGTCTGACCCACGGAACCATTCCCCACACATGTAAGATATCTCATCCAGCTGTATATTGACAGGAGCTACTTCATTTTGGGGTTCAGGTATCGCGGAGGCATAAGCCACGATTCGAGATGCAGTTGGCCTTGAGCTTGCAGTATGTTTAGCTCCTGAGCTGAAGTCGACGATGACCACCAGGGAAGGGCTCCGAGAATCAGTTAATAAAAATCGAGGTTAATCGCCGTGCAAGCAGGTCACGCACTGATAAGTTTCGAGATGGGGCTCCCATTACGAACCCACCCCAAAATCAGAAATGGTGCATCGCGTCGATTTCATTTTTATTGCATCATTATCACTCCGCAAACTCACCTCGTCTCATCTTCCTCGCAGCATGCCCAAGGCCACTTCAATACAGTTTTCTTTTATCCAGGTTCCTTTTCGTCTCCGACACACAGAAGTTTCAGCGCGATAACCGCAGGCGACTCGCTTCGGGGAAACTTGGGACACATCACGGAGGAACTGATCGCATGCCGTTGCACGCTATATCCCCACAGAACTAGGCTCCAATAAGGTGGAACCTGAGGCAAAACGTAAACGAGGCCGACAGGCGCGTAAGATCCACGCAATGCAAGTGGACCACAATTGCACATTCTTTGTCTTGTGCAAACTGGAGCCATCGGAAACTCTCTTCGATGTGTCCATTCTAGTTGCTTACACTGGTTACAGTGACCTAGAGTTAAGGTCGGAAGCAGACGGTGTCAGGGTTGAGATTATCAATGAGAATTACTCAGGCTGACCCAGATGCAGGGAGTGCGCGGGTAGCATGCCGTTGTGAGTACCTTGAGAGAATGGGCCATATGTTAGCGTTGATGACCGTGATTAGGGATAGTACTTTCTGCGATCTTGTGAATATTGCCTGGCTGAGGACCTGAAATTCGCCAAATGGAGTAAGTGTTTTTACGATGCGGGGTGTGCCTGAGACTGAAGGACTCAGATAATGGGTTCCTGAGCACACGTGAGTAACCATGGCAGATCTATGGGACATGGGAGCTTGCTACTTGGCCTGTTTAGGAATAATAACGTCGTTTCGCGGGTATGGTCGATCCTTGTGTGACATAAAATCAGTCACAAGCACGCCAGTGCGCGGTATTTTGCATTAAAAACCTAGGCAATATCCAGTACACGTAACGACACCAATGCACGGGCTACATGACAGGCAATATTGTTGTCTGAAATCCAGAATTCTTACAACGCACAGAAACAAGACATGAAAGCGAGAAACACGGATGAGGAATAATACTTTAAACCGTCATGCACTACAAAGAGTGATTACGCATTGGCCAAAAAGTAAGAAACACGGGGTTTGCATGTGGGTCCAGTAGAGAGAACACTCCGGATTATATATAGCAGTTGGGGGTGGGGATTCACCTCTCCTAATAAAACCATGGTTTATTTCGGAGGTGGTGTAGTAGGACCTGATTTTGGGAGTAAAGAGAAAGTTGTGAGTGAACGTTACCTTGCGTAAACACAAAAGAGCCTACCGAATAAGCCAGATCGTGCTGGGGGTGAAACTCTAGGTGAAGCCGATGCCAGAGGCGTAGGTACAACAAGAGGATTAGCTAGAACGTGAAAGATGATATGAGGCGCAGATCGAGCATCACAAGAGGCATAAGGGCTTACGTCTCCATTGAGCCCAAGCAGGCATTTCTGGTCGCGGAGCAGGCTCTGGTACGACAGGTGCTGGAGGCGGGCTTGCAGGCGTTGCAGCTAGTCGAGCTGCCTTTGGTTTACGCTCAGGGCGCTTATGAACTACTCGCCAACCGGGTCGGGCTTGAACTGGTTCTTCAGGAGGCGGCAGTTGTTGTGTCACAGGAACCATATCTAACGCAGGCGGAGGTGCTTCGATGGCCTGCGAGATATATACTTAAGATGTCGAGGGAGGATTTGGTATCGAGGGTCATACCTTTGGTTGCCATCCTGGAGTGAAATCGCTACCACCTCCGTGCTTAGATTTCACGGCCATCAGCTCTGCAATCTCACTTCATATACATAAATGACAAAGAGTGAATACATCTGTTCATGATGAATTGACAGATTGACAAAGTACGTACTATTGAAGCGCTCTACGCTCATCTCTCAATTTTCCAACCTCTGCTAATAGAATTCGAACTTCACTTGCTAAAGCTTTGCTGAAATCGTTTATGTATCTGTCCGGCAGGGTGTATTTCTGATAAGCCCCTTACGATCGAACCACGTATGACGTTAGAAGGGTAGTTACTTGGGTGGTGGAGTGTAAGGTTGCCCGCTCGACGCCATCCTGGTATATAACTTTCGAGACAGGGCTGACAGTGAGTAAGGATGGTAGAGAAGTGCTGTTGCAAAATTGTGAAGGCGTTGAACAACATCTCGCCGGATATGGGTAAGCCAGCACGAGGGCCACGAGGCACAATGTATTTATCAGCATTATCTAGCCGAGCGCTTCTTCGAGACGACCTCGACGCCGCTAGCAAGCTTATCGTACGTGCTTCGTACGCGACTCGGATGGATAAACACGTCAACCATGAGTGCCTTGGTATTATATGGGCAGGGTGCCAATGCGATTTGGACCGGAAATTCGCTTTCTGTGGACGTTGCTGTACTCGATCCCCATAATTTTGAGCTCGTTCTAGTTCCCACATATCTTTCGGTGTCATATATGTACTCCGATACACCATGAAATGATGGTCCCAACTAAAGATCGAGGCGAGGATTGGTGTTAATATCGTGCAAGTGACCAAAACTTGCAATTGAAGTAGCTCTAGGATGCACCGCTCACGGTCTTAAAATAAGACGATTAATTGTTTTTTCACTTTCGGTACGCAAAGCCGTGATCGATGGACAAATAGACGAGTCACCGACGGTCCTTTGGACGGTGACTGTATACATGACGGCGTCGACAAGCCTGCTCCAATGCTGTGCCGACGCGGGGTGGTTGACTGTCCTTGTTTTCGAGGGAGTAGGAGAGTGAGTGAAGACAAAAGCAGCCCTACCCTCCCCCTGCTACACAAGGCTTTGAGTCTCAAGTCATTTCAGCGCCTTCCGGTTCGCTGCAAGTGCTCGTTGTGTTGTATAAGCTTAAGGAATTCACCCACTTATTTATGCTACTCTTCAGCACTTGAACGCTGAACGTTGTGTTGGGAGGATCAGGGGCTCATAGGATCAATGAATCAAGGTATTGAAGCAGTGGTATGATGTTTAACCTTCACCGTGTTTTTTTCTGAAGCCCATCTCGCCTCTTGCCTCATTATCAGCGCAGTCCAATCTTCTCAGGGCTGAGCAGGGTCCCCTCTCCTTCGTGAAACATGAGTCGCTCCATCTTTATATATTCCCAATATGCGGGCATCCATGAATCCATTTCCCAATCAATTATACCAGACAGTTTACCCTTTGAACCATGCAACTCACCGTGCGTCAGCACAATGTCGTGCAGTGGAAGCGATCCAAAATGCTTTCGTTGGGACTCCGAAAAGTTGCGCTCTACAAAGTTATTGAAGTCTACTTCCGTTGGAAATGGGCCGGAGCGTGTATCGTGCCACCACCGGCACCTAAACCTCTTACCTAGGGTATTACAATTCGATGCTCCAAACTTGTTACAAACTCGGCAGAGCTGTGGGATCGCGTTGGCCAAGTCCTGCCGAAGGGTCCTCAATTCGTCAATGGATAACGCAGAGGGCAGTGCAACCGCAGCCCGGGTACTCGCGTGATAATCATCTGCCATCGACCTGCAGAGTTTGCCTACGTATCGATATGCCGGAAAGCAGGTCTGGTAGTTTATTGCTCGATGAGCTTGAGTGCACTCTCCTCACCACGAATCCTGTATTGGTTTCCGATCTCTAGATACAGTCCCAAGTGTAGGCGCATGGCTGAGCCATGGAGAACAAGGGGCGGGCCTTGAAGGTAAAGGCCTGCGGGAACGAGTAGCTTATAGATCCGAGGGCATAACGAACGAGGGAGGGCGAGGAAAATCCAACGGTAAATTATCACTGAAGGCCAGTACCGACCTCGAATTTATCGGTTTGTATCAAAGTATGTTTGGCGTATGCATCAAACCATGAATCCTAGTCTCGTCGCTTGCGCTGCTTATCGACTGAGACCGTTGATGTTAGAAATGAGAGCGGATGGATGAAGTCGATCAGACTTTGCTGGGTAGCTTTGCGTCAGAGCTGGTTGGAAATGTGCCGAACTCCTCCGTGTCCACTTCTCGCATGAGATTTCGCTGCACCATCGGCTGTAATAAGACTGGGGACATCGGTTATGTCTGAACATGTAACTCGCTATGTCTGTTCAAATATCAATATGTTGATTTGGATAGGGCATTACGACCTTACGGCTTGGTTGGAAATTTCGTGAGGTAGGTCGCTCCTGACAAGAGACGCATGCACCAAACATCATGGTAGTTTCTGCTTTATCGTTGATATGCCGCAGGTTCTCTGCACTAGAGGCTTCTAGACAATTCTTGTCAACCATAGTACCGTGCGACCTCACCACCTTTTTCCATTTATGTTATGGAAAAAAATGGCGCTGACAGCGTATATGACGAACAGAGATATACGATGCCCACCAAATCACTAACGTGATGGTCTATGTCAAGTAATGTAGCACCTGCCTCCATCTCGAGGGGCTGCTGCAGCATGTAATGCTTGCGGTATCAAAGCAGAAGGCGGAGTAGCCTCCATGTCTGCAGAAGAATTAGATGAGTGAAAGTGGGACAACAACCACGCATAATGTTCTGCCAAATCCAGCAGGGCATTTGCAGTTTCTACCAGGCGCCTTCGTGCTTGCTTTGCTCAAGAACATGATATGCTGTTGATTCCTGGTTAATCGAGAGCGTCATCAAGAGAGTTTAAACGTCGAGATGAAGTCGGGAAGAAACGGTTGACACGACAATGCGAAGTGCATCCTTAACTATGAGTGGCAGCATCACGTCGAGACGAAAAACGATCCGGCTTTGATTTCGTCTGCGCCAGTTCTATTTCTCTTACCTGTGAAGATTGGGCTACGTTTGCTGAACTCGGCATAGAGCTGGATAGAATTCAGGTTGCATGCTCTCACGAAGCAGAACTCGCAACTCTGGACCCCAGTGCCATGTGTTCGAAACTGGAACTGTAATAGTGCGACGGAACTTCAGTTCCCGTCTTCCACGTGGGTAGACCCATCCGCCGGGCCGTAAAAGAAGGTCTTCCTGCTTTAAAATGAGCCAGCACTCCCCGCATCCCGTCCTAACATTAAACTAGCGCAATGGCCGAACTCCAACCCCTCCACCCCTCCATCTTGCCTCTCCTCGACAATGAATACGCTGAATACCATAAGAAATATATCGCCCACACTCCAGCGATCCACACTGTCGAATGGGATCCAGCGATTCGAAATGCGAAGGAAATATTCTCAGCAGTTCCAGAACCTGAAGAAGTAGGTTCGGTTGCTGATTTTAATCTTTCAAAGTGCGAGGTCAGGGTCTATACACCCAAGGGTGAAGCGCCCAGCGGTGGATGGCCATGTTACTTGTTCTTCCATGGAGGTAATCGCGATATCTAAGTCTACCCTTATCTTTACGGCATCGGCAAATGTTAATCATGATGTCAAACAGGGGGATGGACGCTGGGTAATATTGCAAGCGAAGCCAGCTATTGCGCTCGCATGTGTAATGGTACGTACAATATCTGCTATTTTCACTAATGAGAGGCACGTGTTGACGAGCCCCTCTCTTCGAAATCTAGCTGCCAAATGTGTAGTAGCATCAGTCAATTATCGATTGAGCCCTGAGAATCCCTACCCCGCTGCTGTTGAAGATGCCGTTGAATCTCTTCACTGGGTCTACAACCAAGGTCCATCGAAGGTTAAAATCAATCCTTCCAAGATCGCAGTTGGCGGATCATCCAGGTAAATCCCCACCGCTCAACCTCAAATCCTCTTGAGCTAATCACATATCCAACAAAAAGCGGTGGAAACCTCGCAGCTATCTTAACTCTCAAATCTGCAGAACTCACAATTCCAATCCCAATCATCTTCCAACTTCTCATCGTCCCCGTCACAGACAACACAGCTCAATCCAATGACCCCAAGGGTGTCTACCCCTCCTGGACAGACAACGTTCATACCCCATGGCTGTCCCCCGGCCGAATGCTCTGGTTCCGTAACAACTACCTCCCTAACCTAGCAGACCGAACCAAATGGGATGCTTCACCCATGTTCGCTTCGGATGCTTTGTTGAAGCGTGTTCCTCCTGCTTGGGTCGCGGTTACGGAATTAGATTTGTTGAGAGATGAAGGTATATCTTATGCAGACAGGTTGAGAAAGGTGGGTATCGAGGCGGTTGTAGAGGTGTATAAACGCGCTCCACATCCCATTATGGCATTGAGCGGTAAGTGATCGGCTTTATTGTCTCGATAAACCATTTTGATACGAATGACCCCGCGTTTGCCGTACTGGTTCATCATGATCAGGGTGAGCGTCATGCGCATTATTGTCAAAGTTGCATAACTGATACCCTGGTCTATAGCGTCATATCCGTTGGGACGAAGCTTGTTACCGACGCTGGCCATGTTTTAGCAAAAGCATTCGGAACACAAGCATGAAATCTCAGATTACTAGTAAGTATTTCCATAATAGTCAGGCTGTTTTACATGGTCAACATTTCTTTCAGGTCAAAGTATTATAAGTTATTGCAGCCAAGTAGAAAATACCAAGAACGATCAGCTGGGTGTTTGATCATTGATACTTGTAGTAGGCAGACGAAAAGAAAGACCCAATGCAAATGTCTGTATGAGTGCTGAAGTTATATATGTTGTTCGTATTCGATCCACGAAGCTGGGCGAGATTCGAGTGCTTTGGTTAAGATTTAGGACTATCCGAAAGCCGTATAAGCAGAATCCGCAGAACTGGCAAGGCTAGGGCTCCTTACACTGGATGAATCTTCGCGCGAGGAGGATGACCAGGTGCGATGTGAGGTAATTCCCCGTCAGGGCACTGAATTGTATCGACAACAAAGATTGCGGCATCAATAACCTCGATAGAGATTCCTTGTCTCTCGAATCACGTACCCATTCGTCAACGTCATCCATGGTATCACCGTATTGGAAGACGGTATGCTTAACGCGATGAGAGCTTGGAACAGGGATTACATTTGAACAATCAACGAGTCTTGATCTATCTTGGCCGAGGAGGGATAATTTAACCATGACGGTTTCGAATTCTGATATCATGCTGGAGTGGTCATCTGCATTATCAGGGTAGAGGTAGATCAGGATTTCAAAGTCCCGGTGTAATGAAGGTATGGATTACCAATGTAGCCTTGCCAAGCGCAGATTGTCCTATACTATGATTAGCCTAGTTGCATTGGGATAGAGTCGAAGACGGCATACCTTGGATCGCGAGCGAGGGCATGGTCAGAATGCAAACGGAACACTCCATCGGGGGCACCCTTAGTCATCGTCTAGATCATATCACTTACTGTTAGCCCCAAAATGACCCACACAAAAAATTCTTCAGTTACCTCAAGGTAAAACTGACTATCAAACGCTCCCGGGGTCGAATCCAACGGTGCTCCCTAACCCAGCGTCAATCAGCTCTTCTACGCAACGATGCAAAATCCAGCTCGACTTACAGCCCTAGCAGGATCAATCGTCTCCTGCGCACCAACACTGTGCGAAGCAAGTAACGTCACAAGTTCCTTTGGACTAAATCCAGCGTCCCTCATACGAGCCAGAATCTTATTCACGCTGTCGAATGGGGAGGGGAGAAGACCTTCTGGAGCGGCATGGGAGAAGTTTGAACGACCGGCGAAGAATGGGATACGGGGACCGCCAACACAGTTGGATGCGCCAACAGCACCTGCGAATTGGATCCTGAAAAGCGGGGGGAACGGATAGGTGACACTGAGGAGAAAGAAGTGGGGGTGGGGGCTTACATGTCACCGAAGGGAACGTTGTATTTGAGTGCATAGTGTTTTTCGGCGTGGATGATTTCGAGGACGCCTTCATTTGCAGCTGTAATGGGATGAGGATTCGGTTATGAGAAAAGAAGCAAGAAAAAAACCGTGTCGTTGTTCAGATTCATGAGCCATGAGGGAGCCATCTATAAAGAAGCGAGTTAGCCGCCGTATGTCCTCAAGAGTTCGTCGTTAAGTCGTTCATCCGTGTTTCTTACCAGCTCCACCGTGAACGCTAAAGGAGTAAAGATGATATTGAGTCGGGTAAAGGGGAAGAGGTGAAAGGGTGCTTACCCATGTCGGGGAGAGTATGCAATTGCGTCGTGGAAGGTCAACTAGATCCAGAGACTCAGAGGAGATGTGCTAGTGGTGGTGATACTTGAACGCCTACCCGGAGAGCCTATATAGGTTATGACGGTCATAGTAAAAATACTGAGACGTATATTCCAGCGGAGGCTTACATACCTCATGCGCGTCTTCACCTGGATGCGATAGAGTAGGATCTAGAGGTTGATCGACGACGATGGGACCTCAAGTAATCACGCACCGCATCGACCACCGTCAAACCTATGTGAGGGATCAGGAAAGACATGCAGATAGTCGAGATAGAACGTACAAGTGGGCCTGGATGTCTTCCAATATTTCATACCAAATGCAACACTATAGCGCATCCCCCAACCATCAGTACACCAGATCATATGAGATGAAAAAGAACTGACCTCAGAATGACCTTTTCTTCCGCACCCTTCACGATGAACTACGCTAGCCAAAGCCCCAATGGTGAAGAAGGGCGCTAAGACCCAGTTGAGTAACACCATGCCTGGTATTAAGGGAGGTCAGCCGAGATTGATTGAGTAGAGTAGATGGGTAAATGTAGGATGGTAAAACCGAGGTCGGGTAGGTGAAAGTGAGTAAGTCAGAACACGCAAATTCCCAGTTGAGGATCGGTTTTTATACGTTGAATGGTGGCTTCAAACTTATCTGCAAGCCGCAAGATAACCCTTCGAGTTGCTTGCAATCCAGCCACTATGACAGAGGGTCAAGTTTCCGTTGACTTGCAAGAGCATCCGCTCCGTGTCAACCTCTTCGCGAAATGGGAAACTGGGTATGATGATGCTTGACTCGGGAACGCTAGACGATACGTGTCCTTCAAATGGTCTCGATTCACGTTGGTAGGCCATCGTTATTAAAACATAACGAGCATCAGATTCGTAGTTGACATCGAGATAGTTGACTATGATATCAGAAACTTCAACTATGTCAACCCATCCTGCAGTAAAAGTCAGCCTATGTTCCCTGCATGACCGCAATGTGAATAGAGGAAACTTACCTCTGAAATTCAATACCCAACAGAGATACATGCCAACATTGACGCTGTGGAGGTCACCTCACTGGCAAAGTTGCTGTTGAGCACTTTCTAACGTTTTGCGTGACATCATGTTATGTGACATACGCACCATCTCCAGAACTACCCTACACTGATATAGCAGACACTGATACAGCTTCACAGCGATGTCTGGACCAAGTTTAGCGACGTTAATGCTCACATAGATGAACTCTCTTCTTGATGTCTCCACTCTGTTCGCGCTCGCTCGAACTAGCCGAGTCTTCAACGAGATCGCTATCTGCGAATTGGAAAGGCGTCATGGCACGGGCACCTCATATGCCCCAGGAATACAATGGCTTAAACTGGACTATGTTGAGCGTTACGTCCCTCAGAATAATAGTTGTGGTTGTGCCTCGGACCATATCTATTTTACTCCTCAATTTCGACTCCTCAATGCATCAATATAGGGGGCGAGATCGCAACAGAATGCGATCAGAAAACTCTGCATCCAAGCGGATCTAGAACCCACCTCCGAATTTCTCAAGGAACATTTGAAGGGGTGGTGGAATACGCTAGTCCATCTCATTGAGATCCCTCTGGCGCGTGGCTGTAAAACACTGGACCTCTTCCTAAAAATCAATTATATACCACAGTCCGTGCGCAGTGTTGATAAGCGACGGTCCAAACTCCAACTGACCGTCATCGATCGACGCAACTCTTGGCAGAGTGTAAATTATCCGGTAACCTCCTCTTCGAAATGCCGGTTTTCCCTTGGATAGCCGACCTATTGTCGTGCTCACCGATCCAAGATCTGGATTCGGTTCGGAATTCCAGGCAGCAGATTCGTGGTACCAGCATTTTCGCATTCCACGTCTTCCGTTCTTGGAAAAACCTCTGGGTTGACTCGGAACTACCGTGGACCCATCTGCAGAAATCCTTGGGTAATAATAATCAACTATGTGATATAACCATCATCCCCAAGCACATCCAAAATAGGGACCAGATTCAGGGAACTATTCCCCTCCTTGCGGAGTTGGAACTACTCAGGATCCATTCGCTATATGCGTCAAGTTTCCTCTCAGTTAATTTACTTTCCCCCCACTTAACGCGCTGCACCATCGATTTCATCTCGGATGGGTTGGATGACATCGAGGACGTTGCCGCAGCATGCACGAGGTTTTCTGCGGCACTCTACATGCATCCTAGCAGCGAATTACGCATTCGATTTTCCACTGAGTCAACCATTGACGCACTGCAAACATGGCTCCAGAAGTGCCTCAACAGCGCAACAGTATCCTGGCCATCTTTCCCCCGCATCAAACGTCTCATGTTCCACCTCTCTTACTTATTGCAACATCCAAGTCGCCAATTGCTGACCATATTCAAGAAATTTTGGGCTTTGTTCACCGGCCTGAAGGTAGTCATACTGGTGGGGTACATGGACTTCCAGTGGGATGTGGGTCTGATAGACCCATTCCGGATAGATCTAGTTGAGGTCTGTCCAGCATTCGTTACAGATGTAATCGGACGCATCCAACCTCAACAGCACTTCCCAAAGATTTGGGTAGGTGGTCAGGCGACCATGACGTGACGATCAAGAGTCAAGACGCATGAGTGCTAGTGGACTATAACAAGCAAGATGGCAGAGCGCTGTGCAAACAGATGCTGTGGTAACACGTAGGGCTGTATAAAATGCGAATTTATACGTTTATACCGGAATAGCTGGGATATGGCTTCTTGATCTATCGGGTTTAACATTCGCCTCGCCAGATCCTCTTGAGGATGTCATACTGGATGATGCGGAGTTTTTCACACTCGAAGGCGTACCGGACTCGACTAATTTCCCATAAACTCTTGTGCACAAGGACTCATGGAGCTATCGAAGCAAAGAAGGGAACGATGGGGTCATTTTTCAAGGGTATTTATGGCATGTTTGGTGTAGCAAATGCTTTGGAGTGGCGACTTCAACACACTTTCCGGCGTCTCTCGTCTGAGCGTTGCCAATTTCGCTCGTGGTCAAATGGGTCCTTCGGCGAGCAATGTCGAGGTTACTGTAGAGATATCGGTAGAGTGGCTTTCAAGTCAAGGATTGTGCTTATCAATCTGATATACTCCATAGGGAACTCTGCCATTTATGTCTATCGAGATGTTGAGGTATGTGAGGAGATGGTGAACCTCACCAACACACTCCCAAGCACGACCTGGAATCATTCTTCTGGGTGTTGTTCTGGGAATATTTGAACCAGGCACATTCCTACGATGTCCTCACCCCGGCAGATCTAGAGTCCAGGCACCTGAAAAAGCTTTCGTCAACCGAGTTCGAGGAAGTACTTGTTGGAAAAAGGGATGCGTATGTTGATTTTGGCCTAAACACCGAGATAGGGTTCTGTTGCGGCCTATTCACACTGTAAGCGCAGTGGTGGAAGCTTCTCAACACGGACGAAATGGAGCATGAAAAGTTGACACACTTACTCCTCCAACACGCTTTCTCTGAACTTGCGGAGCGCAAAGAACTGGGAATCCAGGTCAATAGCAAAGAGTTTACATTTGGACACATTCGTACGTTACTTGGAAGTTAAGTTTACAGAATACTAGATAGCAATGATCGACACCACGAGTAAACCGGTGGAATTGACCAGTCCTCAGAGCTTGCGGAAGGGTCCTCATCCCAAGTCGTCCCATAGCGGCTGCGTATGATCTCCTTGGCGCGGGTTGCAATCCATAAGTCGTCCGGGTCAGTCTCTTGGAATCACACAACCCGACCTTGGAAGGCCCTCGGTCTTCCCAAGTTAGAATGTCTTAGAACTCACTGAGAGCTTTGTACATATTTTATCATCAGAACTTCCGGGATGTTGCTGGCAGGCTTGATTATGGTGACGCGGAATCGGGCCCGAGTAGTATGCCGTTTCGCATGTTTCGTCTCGGGATGATTGACATTGATATCAACCAAATAGGCCCTTGTCTGTTGTGATGGCCTGTATCACATTTGTGATTCACTGCCTCATGAACCTCCCGGACCATCCCTTGCGAACGTCGGAAGGAAGTGTGGGAGCCCGGTCGAGTTTGATTTCGTATAACGCCATTCCACAAATTGACCCTTAGGCCATGCATATCTGCGCTTCTTGCTCCATACTTCCCGTGCTTGGTCTTCGACGACAAAGCCACCTCATGATGTGCTCAACAACAACACTGCACTCATTGCATACGTTGCCGATAATGTTTGGTTAAATATAATTCTTTCAGGATTTTATCTACGATATCAATGCGGGTACATGGTAAACATTGTTGAGTACTGTTGAGATTCATGAAGCATCAGAAGACATCGTCTCCGTATGAAGGGAAAGCCGGGATTTCAATTGGGAAAGCAATCGTAATTATTCTAAATTTAAACTCGTAACCATCTATGTATATCCTAGACTGTCTCGGATGAATGAGTATGATGCATATGCGTTTTGATGCTGGTGGTTGCAGAAGGGAGTGCAAACTAATAAATCTCCTGCCTAGGTCTATCTTGATATCTTGCAATTGCTGGAAAGGATGAATAGAGCCGCCTCTGACGTAATTCTATACAATTTGTGTTCCTTTGCGCCTGGCGACCAAGGTCCGTGAAGTAAACGCCAGAAGACCGGAAGCCACCATCGTTAACTGCGATTATAACAACTCATGAGCCCGGCTGGAAGGTAACAATAGGAGAAGCATCACTCACACCTGCGAACAACGATGCACCCCTAATCACCAACACCCATACTATTAGCCTTCTCATGTCCCAAGAAAATGTGGAAAACCACACTTACAGCCAATGGAAATCGTTCGTCAACAGAGCTCCTAAGATCGGAGTGGCAAATAATCCAATGACACCGCATACCCCAAATTGGATACCCAACCGAACTCCAATTTCACTGATGTCTTTGGATAGAGTAGCTATTGGCGGGAGAGTAGCACAGTTAGAACGAGGTCGTAGATCTATGTCGAACGGATAGCTTACCCATTACAGGAGGTATTAATCCAATGGCTGTAATTTGGCATCCCGCCGAAACATGGTCAGTCATGCTCTGTATGAATCCCAAGGGCAAACTCACCAGCTCCGGAGCAGAAACCGTACGCAATTCCGAACACTGCCGTCCCGGCGACATCATGAACACGAGACATGGTGCAAATTGTCACCCCACTTGCTATTATGAAGAAGACGAGCAGATTGAATACCCCAAATCGCTGTGAAAATATCGGGGGTATGGTCCGACCGAAAACACTGGCTGCGTTCAAAATGGGTATCTATTAGGCGTGAAAATTAGCCAAAGGGTTTAGGCCTCTTAAATTGATATCAAGCTCACCGCATAGAATGAAAAATTGACATCAACTCCATGCCTAACGGCGTTGATTTGAAGGTAAAAGATAGGGTAGAACAAGCCGAAAAACAAGATCATCCCTCTGTCAAAACGGGAGGTAAGCAGCCAGTCATTGGGATTGGCATTGAAAGAGCAGGATAGCTACGTACGTGGATACAAAGAAAACATAAGGCGGGTCGCTGAAGAATTCTTTGAGGGGTAGTGCAGCGCCCGTTTTCTTAGGTGGTAATCTTGTCCTCATAAGCGAAACTGCAACGATGAGCAGGAAGGTATTTAATGCTGCGCTAATCCGGACACCATTGTGGAATCCAACTGGGCCGTTAAACAGCTTGTTCAACATGATTGGATGCAACACAGCGCCTAGATAGAGGAAGTTAGGTGAACCTCCAAGGAATGGGCCAAGTGCTCAATACTCGATACTCACCTAGTGCTGAGCCTGCAGCTACTATTCCCATTGCGAGAGGTCTCTGCCGCCGGAAATAGTGGGATGGGACAGAAAGACCTAGGTTGATGAGTACAAGTACAGTTGTCAGGAACACTGAGGTCACTCACTTGGGATATAGGCAAGCCCACTCGACAGCCCTAAGCAAACTCCCTGGGCAAGGAAGATCTGAAATGTGCGGTCAATTAGAAGCGGCAGAAGCGTGCTGTGATAATACACACTTGATAGTATTGATTCTTGTGTGTCACGGAGAGCGTGAACACTGCATCATGAAGAGCCGTTAAACACGTCAGACAGGCATCGGCCGTGGAGACTTACAGGCCAATGCATGGAAAACTGCTGAGGCGATCATCAAGTAATAGCTAGATGAGATTGATTGAGCTAGGCAACTATGCATGTGTGCCATTCACGTACAAGTAGCCTCGGTCAAATGCCCGTCCAGTGAAGATGCCAGTGGAGAAAATAAGAAATATTTGCATTCCTCCTATCCATCTGCGTGCCATTGGTTAGTCGGGTGACATCGCGACAGGCGCCACAGAGAACGTACCCGATATCGCTGGGAGTGTAATTAGTCAAATACTCCCGGACGTAGAATTCTTGATATACTCCAAATGCATTTGTGTATCTTTGGGCAGACAGAGTAACCAGAGTTAGTACGAGCCAAAGAGCTCAGTCAAATGGGAAGGCATGATGCTCACCCAAAAGTGCAGTATTGCATCAAAGCACTGTCAAGTCAGGAATTAGCAACATATTAGCAGCAAAGCAAGTGGAGCCAACTCACGCTCCAGCAAGAGTCGACCAGCCCCAGAATCCACCCTCGGGAAAATCAGGCACTGCAGGCGCTGCAGGCGCTGTGGGTGCTGTGGGTGCTGCGGGTGCTGCTGGTGGTTGGGCATGCATTTCACTTTTCTCCTCAGTTTGCGAATCTCCTCCGATTGTGTGGGAGCCTATTGTTCCTTTTTCTGCGTCTTCCATTTTTGCGTGATGTGTTGGTGAGGATTGTGTAAAGCTGAACGAAAAGATGTTATGAAGCGATGCTAGAAATGGGTCTGTATAATGAGCTGGGGGGCTGAAGTCGGCAAAGCGACATGAGGGTATATATGCGAAGTAGATTCATCGGCCTTTAACGTTCGTAGAATAAGGAAGTCCGGATCGCATCTAAGCACTTCGGTCACACATCCAAGACATACAAATCACCGACCTTCCTTTTTCGACATCTACCGCCTAAACGCGGCAATACAGCGTTTATGCGAAAACAATCGCGCGCCTCTTATGCCCTAAATCTTTGCGAATGGAAGAAGTGCACTTCCATCGCATGCTCATTGAGAAGAGCTCCTATGAAGAAGGTCAAGTGGCAACGCTGTCACTTGATTAAGATTGCCAGATATTCGGGCACACAAAAAGAAGCCGATAATATGCACGAGCTCTCGCAAGGGCGGATGGCTGACACCGTCAGGCATCACACTGGAGGCCCACCGATCCTAATGTTCCCAGGTTACCTCAGATTGGAACAAACTGGCTTGTGCGGATGGTACTATTGTGCAACAATTGCACGTCGATAAGTCACGGCTGACTCGGCTCCCAAATGTCATTCATTGTAGAACGCCGAAGTGACAAAATACTCGGTGGACCATAACGGCTTCATAAGCTCGCGCCGAACTTGACAAAATCGATGCTTAGGTGCCTGAGGCAGTTAAGGCGACGACCCACGGCAACGATCCACGGCAAGGACCCACGGCAAGGACCCACGGCAAGGACGACCCACGGCAAGGACCCACGGCAACGCTAAATTATCATACGGACCCACCCGACCCACCCGAGCTCCGTGTCTCATCGTACCTCACCGCAATTGCAATAAATATTTCCCCGTCCCACATTAGGACGAATAAGATCATCACCATGATTCGAACCTCCAATTCTTCTTATCCACTTGTGTAAAGCTGTACCTGAATGCCTTCAAGCCGGCTAGCGTCCGACTTCGCATTACCAGGGCCACATAACGCCCCACATCCAGTGCTTCGTAAATAGCGATGATTGGCTGATGAAGATCACTCCATGTTAAGATACAGCGACTATGCTATTCTGCCGATGAACTGATGTGAAGATATACTTTTATCGTCACGGTCAAAATTGTAATCAATTCGGTCATTTAGTAATCCCCAACGTCATCGAGGTCAGCTTGCCCTCACCCTCTACGCAATAACATCATGCATTATGTCGGGCTACCTGGCGAGGAGCCATTCAAACACAGACTCACGCCGGTGAGCCAATAATTCGATTGCTTCATCCCGAATCTGAACCCAGAGAAACAATCAAATTCTTGGTCATCACAAGCTCGCCCGACGGTAAAAATCTGCCTAGGACAGCCGACTACTGCTGCAGCTAGTCTTACATCAATGATGGCTGACAACGATCATCCTGAAACTCTGACTTCAATACCCGGACTCAATCGATGTACCGGCGCTTTACTGCAGTGTAAGTACCTAAACCTGAGCGCTGGGCGTGAAACCTGGCGCGAAACGAAACTCGAACGAAAGGGAGGCATAGAAGTTTCGGAATTAGAGAGCCTCCTGTTGTTTTCTCTTGCAATTGTTGAACGTTGACTCTTGAATGTGGGTGTTCAAACTCTCATTGGCAGCGCTCAAGTCATGATGATACTCTACCATGACTGCTAGCACACAATGTTCACACAACCGACGTCCTCAGCAAATTCGTGTTGGATACTTTAAAGCACAAGTCCAATATACTCGACCCATGATACACCCCAAACGTGGCTTCAAGAGGTCACCACCTCACGTAATTTAAAGCCTTCGCGATTGACCAGCTCTGCGATCCAGCGGCCGGATTCTCCTCCCAAATCGTCTCATGACGACTGCGTACGACCTTTTCGCCATTCGTAGCAATCCACGACTCATCCGCGCCAGAATCCCACATCGCAACCTGCTTGCCATCGTCGCTCATCACCAACACCCACTCCTTGACCGTCCATGTTTTGGTACGATGCAGATGGCGGTTTCCTTCATGACATCAATTTTGCCTAGGAAGGACTTCTCCATAGGGCCGTCGGAAGGGATAAGCGCCAGCGCGGATAGCTGCTGCGACCTTGAGGGATTCAAAGAATTCCCTGGCTGTTGCTACTGATTTTGGCAGGATGATATCTCCAATTACGGCATAGTCTTGGTTTTCGGAGGCAAGGACGTATATGTTTTGGTCGGTCGACGTGAACAGTCTTGGTGGGCATTCTAAACAGGATTTGAGATGGATAACTGGGGAGCATGAGTATAGGTATTAAGGTGTATGACCAGCCTGAGGGTGTAAGGTGGTGTGCATACCTGCGGGTGGTTGTATGACAAAAGTGAGGAATCATCAAAGCCGTCTCTGTCGCCGAATCATCAAAGCCTCGATGAAAGAGAGAAGCCTATTCGAGTGGTTGAATCCCCGTGCTCGGCGTACCTAGAATGCAGTATCAACTCGGCATAAGAGGATTTGGATTCTCGGTGATGTCAAGATCTGACATGAAAATAACGAGTGGCGAGGGCTGCTGATGGAATTTTAGGAACCAACTACAATTTCAGAATGGTAGAGCAAATGAAGGCTTATTGAGCGGGTGAGACTGATCATAGTGTCGATACAGTACGAATCGGCTATTCCAAGGTTCCGATCCTGGTCCAGTAGTGCAAGTAGCCAATCCTGAACGTGAACCGGAACCGAATTGTCATCAAATGAGGTACACAGTTCAACGCAAGGGCAATATATTCTGCCATCCACGCACTCCAGACGTACTTCACCTCGTTCAACCAACCTCACGTAACCAGCCTTCGAGATCGACCAGTCCACACCAGAACCCCAAAGCGCAACTTGCCTACCATCATCCCTCATCACCAACGAGTTTACCCGTGCTTTCACGATCAACTAGACCCAAGTCTTGATGTCCACTTCTTCGACAGCTCCACGGCCGATGCACATGGCTTTTCCCCTATATTCTTGATTTTTATACAAGACGGAGTGCGCCAGAGCGGATAGCTGCTCCGTCTTTGAGGTATTTATAAAGTTCCTTGGCTTGTGCTACCGATTTGGGTTAGGCGGCATGTCCTCAAATTGCTCCAACGTTGGGGAACTCTTATTCGCCAATCCCGGTATAAGCAATCTCCGGGATAGCATAATTGCGGTTGAATGTCGTCGTCGGACCCGTTAGCGACATTGATAGCTCTGGTGGGCGTTCTATGGAATACTGGCATTAGATTTCTTTAGAGGTAGAGTACTGCCAGTTCACCCTACCTTGAAAATATATCATTTTAATCTGTGTAAAATTGGAGATTGGGTTATGCGTCAATAACGCGCGATGTTTGGTTTCTGAAGGAAGAAGCACAGGCGGCAAAGACAACAAGTTGGTGAGCAGAAACTGGCCAATTCGAAAGTAGCTGTCGGTGCTTGCACGACGCAGGAGAGTACTATTGAACTGGTAGATAGGACTCCCTGTTGGTAGTCTTTTTATACCTAATTCTTGCCGTGTATCCGTTATGGATAAATCTAACAAACACGGGCAATCCAAAGGCAGGACAAGAAGAGAGTACCACGTCCAAGGGATTGAGCACCTGAGCGCGCTCGTCCTATTGCCTTGGATGCAGTGCCGCCATGAATGATAGGAGATAACTTGGACGTGACATAAAAATCCCCAAATAATAAGGACTGACATTTGGATTTTAGGAAACGATTGGACTTGAAAACAGAGCAGATGAAGGGTGAGTTGAGCGGGCGAGTATGTCAATCATCCACCTATTTGCAATTGGAGGTCTCGCGTTTGTTATTTTCATCATCCACTGGGCGGCTATTGCGTTTGGGCCCTAGCCACTGCCAGTGTCCAACGTCCTGGTCTTGTGAATAACAAGTCCTGAGGTCCTAGTCTCAGTCTGACATTGTGACCTGTACTTAGAATAGGTCGTTGCATTGGTGATATAGTAGCACCTTCTGTCTGGTTTGAGCGTGAACCGCAGGCGTTCGTGCACTGGGTGGATTTTATCATCAGGGCGCAACGTGCTGCGTATCGAAAGAGGCGCTTGATAACCAAGGCTATCCAAAGCACAGTAACACGACTCCGTTCATTTACGGCTGCGAAAACTCGACGTGTCCAGATGCATAAGAAGGGACGTCCTTTGATACGATAGGAAGCACCGCAACACCATTGTTCCTCCCGACCTCGTGTTCGGGTGGCCAAGTCCGTCCGTTCTGCATTGCCGGGTCATCATCGTCACCGATGCTGGTCGGTGGTTGTACTCTCATCATTGTTCATGTTGGGCCAAGATACACAGCCTGACCGTGAACTTGAGCAATAGATTCAGGGAGGTGGATATATAAGGGGCTAAGGAACAATTTTGTTCAAGCCATACACGTAAATCCTCTTCTCGTCCTCTTCCGCTCTAGCTACGACCAACTCCTGGTGAACTCGGTGAGTCTCGCTTGGTTTTCTTCCAAGAGTAACTGGCTAACGTTTAAAATTCTAGCCAGTCCTCCACATGCAAGGCCCAACTTCTGGGTTGACTATCACCACTGCTGTCCCCACTTACGGTGGACGACTTGTGGCACCCGCCCTGTCGCTGTCCACTTCCCTCTCAAGCACCCTAGCATCCTCAACTCTCGCGTCACCCACCCTCGCTGGCACCCCAGTTACACCATGTGCAGCCACTCCTTGCACCCTCTCATCCCCATCGCCGCGAGACCCTCTAGTTCACTTACCCGCTCTTCCGCACGAGCTGCTCCTCATCATTCTCTCACACCTAGACGACGAATCTCTCTACGCTCTAACCCGAACATGTCGCTCATTACACTATCTCACCGTTCCTTACTTGTTGAACAAATACGATGTTCAAGACCCTCAGAGGGGTTGGGTCGTCTTATTCCACTATCCAGCACAAATCATACCCATTATAAGATCAGCCCTGTTCCTCCATTCACCATCCCCAGCGCCATCCACTATCCTCTCTCCAACATCCCCCACCTCATTTCCACCTTCCTCCCCAACTCACCCACACTCGCCAACACAAACACCGGGTCCGGAGCCGACCTCGGCTTCCATCTTTTCCTCAGTAATGTTCAGTCCCGATTCGTGCCCTTGGTTCTGGGATGGTGGTTACCGAGACGGGAAGGGTGGGATATCTCAAATCCACGTCCATTTCGTCGGTGGGAATGGGTGTTTTAGAAGGTTCTACCATGATTCCCGAGCATTGGGCAGGTTAATGCAGAATAATGGCCATGGCTATCCCCCAACTATGCCCGTCGACGCCAAGCATGAGGTTGATCGCCCAGATCGGAATAGTCAAGCAACAGGAGCTGCGTATGCCGATAATGGCCAAGCTGGTGGTGTTGGCATAAAGTTGTTGAAGTTGCACTTGTCAAACTTAGACTCCTGGATTAGCGAGTTGAGGTATAGGGTCATGTGTTCTGTTGAAGATGAAGATGACGGAGTTGTGCTTCAGGAAGGGAATGCCCATACTGCCACTCAATACGAGTTGGCCCAGGAATCAGCCAACGACCCTCAAGCCCATGCACGTTCACATGGCATCATCGATATCAATCTCAACAACGTCGAAACTGCTACGACCGGCAATGGCAGCGCGTACCAAACCGATATCGGGAGTGAGGATAGGAGTGATAACGGCACCGAGACTGAAGCCGATACAGATACTAGCACCCAACCTCATGGCCATGGGCACGGGCGCCTGTCGTGTGAAGGCTGCGGTTCGACTTTAAAATTCCAAGACGAACACCCGTCGTCGTTGGTCGGACATTCAGCACACAAATATAGGAAAGCATCGAAATATAGATACCCAAAGGATATATCAAGGAGGTCGAACAAGGAAATAGATATCATACAATGGAGAGAAGCAGTCATTGGTTTGTTGGAAATTGCGATTAGGAAGGGATGTCAGGAGTTGGAGGTCAGTTCGGGACAGAGCTTGATGAGTGTCTACCGACTGAATGGGAACAAGATCGGGCTGAAAGAGATGGAGAGCTTGGATGTGGTCGAGCCGTGCATTCGCCTGGATGATGGTGACGAGTACAACAACACGGCTCTACCGGATGTTTCTGGTACTACGCAAGCACCTTTACAGCAGAATGGAGACATCGGCGAATTAGTTTCTTTGGAGAAGCCATTCGCTCTCCACAAGCGCTTAGGGAGCAAGGTCGCAGGCATCCTTCGTTATATACGGAGAAGGCCTCAAGAGAACCAGGACATTCATCTTATTGATACCCTACTCACCACACGATTCTCAATCTTCCCATCTGGGTTCAAGTATAATCCCAACCTCCCTCCCACAACTGCCAGTGCTCCAAATAAGCACTCCAGCAACCTCCGTTCAGTCTGTTTCCAATCCACCTTTATCCTCCACCGACCTTTCCAATCCTGGACCCTCTCCATCCTCAACAGTTCTCCCCACCTAACCAAACTCTCTGTCGAGAATATTGAACTTGCCTCTGAACAATGGAGGGAAGTTCTCAGACAGCTGACGTTACCCGCTATCGAGAATTTATGCATCACTCAAACGGACAAGTTTGAAAGTATGTGGGAAAAGGTTGGCAGAGGTGGATTGGCATATAGCGATGACGATGAAGATGATTTGGGGGTGTTGAATGACGTGGACTCGGGGGAGGGAAGAGGCAAGAAGGCGGCTGTAGGCATGATGTTGGAGGATTTACACGAATTTTTGAAGCGCCATGAAACCAAAATCGGGAAATTGAAGATTATAGGCAATTTCCAAAGTTGGAACCACCAAACGGGAGAAGTAGAGGTGGAGATCGATTCTGGTACAGCAACACCTGCTGTCGAAAGCGATGACGTTTCCAACCAAAATACCGGTGATCCACAAGGGCAACCACGATCACTTTATATCGGTTTACGGTCCTTCGACCAGGACCTCTTCAAAGACCTCGAAATGTGTAAACTCAGAGAGATATGGGCGTATCCCTCACTTATCGGGGCCCTCATCGCACCCGGACCCGAGAAACTGAGGGAATTGAAGAGGATTACGATCGTCTCTGGGGATCATGTGGGGCGGACAGGGTATTTATACCCTGATGAGAATGGGCTATTGAATGTTGCCGCGCAGGTTGATGGCGATGAAGCTGGTGCTGCTGGTGAGGATGAAGCTGAGAGGGAGAGAGAATTGACGAGGTCGGATTATAGATGGTTTGAAATGGCGTTGAAGGATGTGGCGAGATTTACGAGTGGTGTTGGTGTTGGCGCAGAAGTGTCTGACACGAAGCATGGGCAAGAGGAAGAAGTTTCGTCACCTCTTGCTTCTCCCCGCTCTGCGACGACGAGAACGAGTTGGAAACGATCGCTCAGTGAGAATACACCCGGTGGCGGGTCGGAGTCGCGAGGCAGAGTTGCTCGACGGCTAAATGCTCGTTTGACGACGTCGGAATGTAGGGACGTTGTCCCGTCCGTTAGGCGGAGGAAATTCACACTGCAACTTCAATGTCTATCACGCAATGGTTTGGTTCCTTTCCTCTTATCGCAGTCGCAAGCGTCACGACATCCACCTCGGAATATTGGATCATCATCCTCATCCTCAACAGAATCCCTCGGTCCCCATGCTGAAACGAGACCGCCAACCTCAATCATCCCTTCATTGCACAACATCACCGAGCTCCAAATAGGAACGCGGTGGTGTTGGGATTTTGATGAAAAAGTGACGGAGGTTTTGCCGCAATTCTTGAGGGAGTTTCCGGATTTGGAAAGTATATCGGTTTGTGATCAGACGGAGGAGGTGAGGGAGAGGTTGTTTGGGGAGGAGTACTGGAGGAGCGTTGGGAGGGAGCTTGGGTTCGGGGGTGGGGACGATACATCACCAGCTCCTGCACCACCCAGGGGTGATGATGCAGATGATGTGAACAATGCCAGTCGAAGACAAGTGAAACTGAAAAAGGCCAGGTTTAATTCCATGTGCTTGTGTGTGTGGAATTTTGAGCTAGGAAAGTGGACGAAGTGAACCTCCAAAATGTATATATTCGCAGTTTCGAAATGTTGCGTAGAGGTTTTTGTGGTACCCTTTTGAATTGTGATACCTCCAACAATATGTTAACGGTACTTTTGCAATTTGATCATAATTTGTAGAAATCAGCGGGACAAGTTGCCCGAAATTGTCAAGAATTTACAAGGTCATTTTCAATGTCCAAATTCTGAACGTCCAAGGTGAGGAGCGTAACGGCTTGCACGTCTCCCGAGTTTCTTCTCGCCCCACCACTATGACCATTATCTTTCACTCGGATTTGAAGTTGGCATTCGCAAGTATTCCCTTCGCCAATGGTCGAGAGATTAGGGCCATAATTCCAGTGGGGAAGAGGCGATGTCACCCTATCATCTGCCGAAACATGATAAGAAAGCACTAAGAAAGCTTCTCGGTGGGTACCGACAATCACGAGGGCGCAAGCTGAGCGACCTCGAAGCTGTACATATGTTTGAGCTCTCATGGGGAATTCTCAGAAGTGTTACCAGCTGTTCCTTTGCCAATAGGACTCCTGGGCGCAGTCTTTCATTAGCCAAATTTTCTAGAAAAAAGTGCCTCGGTGCGTACTCATGCTCTCACGAGGATACAAGCTTAACGCTATCGATATCATATATAGCATCCTCATGCTCTCACGAGGATACAAGCTTAACGCAATCGATATCATATATAGCATCCTCATGACAGCTTCAAAGTTTGCTGCGCAGTAGCGCAGTCATTGTGTCTGAAGTCCAATTTGGTCAGGTAGCATATAATAAATGGATTGCCGGCCATCTTCTACTGCAAGCGTTATTCGAACGATGACCCCCTCTCCTAAGAGTCAGACTTCCCTTAATCACGACGTGATTATCGAAATTCTTTCATACTTCACCATCGAGATCAACGCGCTGGAGAAGTTGGACTCGAATGGACGACGAAACCTTCTCAATCTTGCCCTTACCTGTCAACAGTTTACCGAGCCTGCGCTCAGCGTGTTATGGAACTGTTTGGATTCCATGACTCCACTCTTTCGCTTACTACCACAAGTTGAGAAACTGGACGGCGTGCTCGTAAGTCTTGGATATAGAATGTTTGATTAAGTATAAATCCCTTGTTATAGCAACTCAACGCCGCCCACCCACCATCATGGTCGAGATTTGATTTTTACGGCCAGATGGTGAAAAGATTCGTCTATGCGCCCTCCGATGGATCGATCATCGAGATCGCTCCAATGACGTATGCAAGCGTTGCAAGGGCTCGTAAATCCTTGCTCCCCAACTTGCGCTCGCTATACATTGATCTGGAGCATATATCAAGGGACACGTCGCTTCATGAATTGGACTGTTTATTTCCCGCTCTCGCTGAACGGACATTGCGCCTGATCGAGATACGAGCTGCGCCATCAACTCCATTCGACGCCTTCCCACTCCTCTCTATCCTGCGATTCTCGTGCAGCGATGTTCGTGTTATCAAGATTAACGGCCAGGCTTCCAATCTCGCTCTTGAAATCATCACTTCCTTTCCAGAACTGCGAGAGCTGCATTTAATTTTTGCCAGTGACCACACCGACGTTCAAGTCGCGGATGCTATTCCGCTTCATCGACCATTCTTGGATGCATTATCTCTTGCACCTCATTTACAGGAGCTCGAGCTAGACCTAACGCGACGCAACTACTCAGTCCTTCCAATTCCTGATATATCGGGCTTCGAATCACTCAGGAGCTTGGCATTCAGTGGTCCACCAATTTCGCTGTTGCGGTTTACTAACTGCATTAAATCGAGGGATATTTCATCGCTGAATCTCAAGTTGCATTGTCGCGATTCCAGGGTGAGCGCAGACGACTTGACGACACTTATATCCAATATTTCTCATCGCTGGTCGCACTCGATGAGCTCCATCAGAATCCACTTCTCATGCGACCAAGTTGTTGGAAACCTCTCTGCGGACAGCTTATTAATTTCACTCACTGCTCTGGGTGACTTGACATCATGCGAGTTGCTCGATGATTACAAGACTTTTCCGGGCATGCTTAACACCGCACGGCATATATCGTGTTTTGCAACAAAGCTCAAAAAGCTACAACATCTTCGGCTTCCTGATAACAACACATTATCACTTTCACATCTTCACCGATTGGCCGCTGGTCTATCCCATTTGCGTACTCTGCATGTCAGCATCTCGTTGCGTGCAATACCACATTCTAAGTCTTTGGGACCACTCGTTAACAATCTTAGCACCCTCTCCGTTGGGTGTTCCAGTTCCGCCTTTCCAGTGGATGACCTACTTACAGTCCTGATTCACCTCCATCGAATGTTCCCATACTTGAAGTCGATTGAACACAATGCAGTCAAAGGTTGGAGAAGAGTGTCACACTCTATGCTTTTGTTGCAATCGGTCGTGGACGACGAACGCGAACACTGGAATAGTACAAAGAAATGCAGCTGCTTGAACATGCCGAATCACTCCACGCAGGCAAAACAAGCGATCGCTCTGTAATCGGGAAGCCAAGGGCCTCTGGCTGTATTACCTCAAGTGAAGCCGAAGGATCGCCACGGCACAGCCTAATAACAGGCCCCCGACTCACCCCATCTTACGCGATCAGTTTTTCCCTAATTTTCATCTGACGCTCGTCACGCCTCGTTATCGCTTTTATTTTGCTTTGCTCTGATTCTGTCCGTCACTTTATGTTTTTATTCCAAAGGGGTTGATCGCTTCTACCATTTTGGCCCGCAGTAGTTGTCAACGCCCTCGTAAGATTGATGCTGCATACGCTTGCTTTCGTCAATGATTGTGGCACTGGACTCGGAGTAGTAGGTGCTTTGATTCCGCCCACGTCAGAATAAATATGGAATTCGGACCCTACGGAACTCAGAGTTTATTTAATGGAGTGAAGTACATCCAATTGTAACATCTACTCGTCATTTCGCAGTGCAGCATACTCCATTGAACATACAGAGAAGAGAACAGTACTATTCATCCTACGTCTTTGGGATTGACCAGTCTGTTGGGCCTGAACCAGGGTCCTCATTTCAGATAGTCCCATGTCGGCTGCGTACAATCTTATCGCCACGAGTCGCGATCCACGAGTCATCCGCACCAGTCTCGAGCTCCCATAGTGATGAGCATGGGTCAGGCAACTCGCAGCAACACTACACCTGGACCTGCAGATGACGTTAAGTACCATCTTGGCAAGAATACACTTACCGACACGTTCAAGGGAAAAATATTCAATGAATATGCAGCAATACAATGGAAGACGCTGACCCCCATCTCTCAGGGCCATCGAACACGCCTGCCACTGGCACGAATTAGACGCTTCCCACTCCTTGTCGATCGTCTACCGCCCTGCCCATGTGGGTATCCCGGGAAACCGTGAAAGACGTGCCAGTGTAGATACGCTAGCTAAGGCTGCAGCCTGACACGCCCCGAATGTCATTCCCTCAGTCACACTGGCCAGATATAAGGCCGATACCGACCACGAGGCGCGCCTCACGTGAAAGATACGTGAGGATGCTCTCGACTATTCTGGCAGTGGTTTCGTCCGTTCTTGGACTGGCCACAGAATTGAGCGACGTGGCAAGGCGTTCTTCGCCAGGCGGTACGGTGACCCCAACTGAAAGAGATGGGATCCGCACAAACGGGAATCCATGGTGAGGATCTAGCATTAGCAAATTGGACACCCCGATTACAGACTTCCTTGACTTACGGGAGACTGAGAATTGTGTAATCTCCGTAACCTGGCTGCAATTCGATCGATAGGAGCCGTTCAGTTCATTAAAATCCTCGGAGATTCGCTGTTAGGCTGACGGTATTGGAAGTCTTCGGGAAGAAATGCTTATGAACTTAGGCATACTCTGTTCATTGTAGGTATTCAAGTCTGAGTTGCGAGAATTACCAGACTTGTGGATGGATAGCTTACAGGACATCCGGCGTGGACGAGAAAATGAGTTTTGCATCGTAGTTCGTCTTTCCCTTCGCATCTCGGACCGGTCTGTTCATTCTAGCCACACACGACCAGCGTCACCTTTCGAGCTTCCCTCTCTTTCTTTCTCTTTTCCATGGCGTAGTTTCTCTCGTGACGTAGCGTAACGAACGCCTTGACCATCTCGACAGATAGAGGGAGTTAGATATATAAACCTCATTGTAACAATTAGAACGAGAAGAAATTTGATCCCTCTCTCTCTCTTACTCACTCTCTTTACTCGAGTTTGCCAAGCATCAAGATAATATTCTCATTCCTAACCGTCATCAACAAGTCAAGTTTTCCTGTATGTATTCTATATTAAATAACCCTTTTCCCTCTCGTCTCTTCTCTCTCATTGTTTCCGAGATGACCATGTGTTCCCTGCACCTGTTATGACCTAGCCTACTCCATCTAGGCGAGATCAGTTGTTGACTTGGGATTACTTCACTTATTCAAGTCAACTGATAATGAGGTTCTCAGTTGGGCTTGCTATAGAAAGCAAAGTATAGGCAATGTTGATACAAGAGGATAAGCTAGCATTAGATGGCTATGGATGGCAAGCTTATATATGGTATAGGTATCAGAAGTGCTATGTAGACCTGTATGTTGCACATAATGTATATCATATGCAGCATGACAACCTAGAACAATGGTACATCAAATGATCTTGTACCAAAATACAATACTGGAGTATAAGGCTGTTCATAGTTACCTTGGATTCCTATTTAGATATCTTTGTGATGAGCAGCAACCAAGTGGGTGCGCTAGAGGCTATAACAGTGATACCTTACCTGGTAAATGCCTTAGGTAGAGAGTAGAGCAGTAAAAAAGAGTAGATTGAGAGTCGGGGGAAAAATACGAACTACAGGCCTCCTTATTTGTGAACAAGGGGGTACAAACTAAAGGAGATAAGTACAAGGATATCTAAATGGGAATAGTATCCAAGGTAGCTATGAATAGTTTTATACTCCGGTTTTGTATCTAGTACAAGATCATTTGATGTACTATTGTTCTAGGTCGTCATGCTGCATATGGTAAAACCTCATGTGCAACATTTTGTACTTATCTCCTTTAGTTTGTACCCTCTTTTTACATATATAAGGAGACCTGTAGTTCGTGTATTTCTCCTAACTCTCAATCTACTCTTTTACTGCTCTACTCTCTACCTAAGACATTCTACCAGGTAAGATATCATTGTTATAGCCTCTAGAGTGCCCACAGGGTTGCTGCTTTGTCACTCTGGTATAAGATGATTTGATGTACCATTGTTCTGGGTCATTATGCTGTATATCATAAACATTATGTGCAACAGTAGACACATAATCTATAGATAGCTGTGTAATCTGCAGACAGTCATTTACATTACAAACAAGAAGTAAGTAGGCCTATATGTATATAAGGCCCCACATCTGAGGCATACTTCTCAGATCAATCAATCTCAATCAATCTCTCTAATTTGTCGCTACATTAACTGTGCCAACTCTACCCTTGACTATCTCCTGCAAATTATATTGTTCAAGGTAAGCAGTTGTGATATGCATCACCCAAGTAAGAGCCTAAAAAAGGAAAATAAGCATTTGGAAAAGTGCAAAACAACAACAAAACAATACTGGGTAGTAAGACTACAGCGTAGATAGAAGTTGTTAACTACAGGCACAAGCACGATTGTCATGTACATTACATTTCGTAAAATTTCATGAGAATCACAAAGAATAGGTTGCATAGCGAAGTAAAGAACAGTACATGCAAGAAATAGTTGATTCGTAACACAAAATCATAAAAGCCCCTTTGAAAAAGAAAATTTGCGAATGTTATCAATCTGGAAGGCACGAATCGAGCATATTGTGTTATATTGACAATCTGGCCAGGGGCTGTTTATACAAGAAGCAGGATTATTTGCACATATTGACAATTCGGACGACGACCATTACGATGTCGGAAAGAGGCCCAGCTTTAATTATTCCAGCTAAGGTTAGTCAAATCAACATGTGATACAGTTGGGCCGTGCTTACCCAGCAAGCATCAACCTCCGACCTTAGGACTCAACCCCCCCTTTCTCTCATACGATGATAGTAACAGCACTCGCAGCAATCGCACTGCTCTATGTTTTGCGCATTATTACTCAGGTCTACCGCTCATTGGCATCCGTAGGGTAAGACTTCTATTGTGTTGCTAAGACGCTGTAATCTAACTTGGGACACTGCGCTAGGTACTTGTCTGGTCAAAAAACACTTCTTCCCGAAGAGAGCGCTGCAAGTATTCTGTTACCACGCATCAGGGGCATAACCCTTGGGAATAACCATGCATTACTTAGAAAACACAGTGGTAGGTTGGATTTGTTGATGATGAAAACTGTTCTGATGCTCGTGGACTCGTAGTGTATTCAGCCATCGGTTGGGATGCAATATCGCAAGTAAGGGCATTCCAGAGATTTGACCGCTGCAGACGGTAAACTCCAGTTGTGAACAGGTTTCCATATGGCCACCCACAGTGCAACTGATACTTGCAGATGCGCACATTATCAAGGTTTGTATCTCTTTGGAAGCAACAACTTGTTATAACCCTGTGGTGCAGGAGGTCACGTCGTCGAGATCACGATTTCCCAAAAATGTAGTTCAATATGATTCTTTGTCATTTTTCGGCAGCAACATTGTCTCTACCGAGGGGGAGGAGTGGAAGAAATACAGGAAGATAGCAGCGCCAGCCTTCAGTGAAGTTCGTGGTCTTTCGTGTTGAAATTTTAGGAAGCTTACAGCTGGGATTAGCGCAATAATAGGCTTGTATGGGACGAGACGGTCAAGGTCATTAGCAATATGTTTACTCAGGTCTGGAAGGACCAGGATTATACCACTGACCATGTTGTTGACATGACAATCTCAGTGAGGCTACAAGTTCATTCATCTATCCCTCGTTGACCGCTGTCATAGTTCGCCCTCTTCATCATCAGTGCCGCTGGTAATTATCAAATCGCTAGGTATAATTGTTACTCATGATCTTTAGGATTTGGACATGAGATGTCTTGGCTTGATGAAGGAATCATACCTGCAGGTCACCAAATGACGCTAAAGGATGCATTGCATACTGTAGCAGCGGGCTGCTTGTACAGGGTGATTCTCCCAGACTGGGCCCTCATGTTAACTAAAAGGCTTCGTCGAGTGAAGCTGTCCTTTGAGGAATTAGATGTTGGTTCCACCAGTGACAATCTTTTGGCTCCGCCTTAATTCTTACGACGTACGCAGAGATATTTGCATGAAATGATCGAGGCACGGAAGACCTCAGACAAAGTTGCAAGATACGACCTATTTAACGGTTTAATTGATGCAAATGAGGCAGGTTCTGATGATTCAAAATTGACGGAGAGGGAATTGAAAGGTGATCCGTTCGAAGTATCGATTGGATTGGATACTGAAGCTGAAGTGTCGATTACAGGCAATATTTTCATATTCCTGCTTGCCGGACATGAGGTGGGTGATAATCTCGGTGTAAACCTCGAACCTTATACGTGGCGCAGACTACAGCCCACACGCTCGCCTTCACCTTTGCACTATTAGCAATTTACCAAGATGAGCAGGAAAAGCTCTACGAACACGTTAAGAAAGTGAACCCAGATGGCAGTATCCCGGTCGGTGCTCCCAGTTATGTGTACTGTGCATTCATTCATGCGTATCTTTTAGACCTACGAGCAGATGCCCTTGCTAACCTACTCATTGGCGTTAGTTTAATTTACCTGCCATTCTCAAAAATGCTAATCACACCATGCACTAGTGTTCTCTATGAAACTCTCAGAATGTTTCCCTCAGTAAGTCATCGAACGGTTGACAAGCGCACCAGACACGGTAAACTTGCAACCAGGTGCAGAAGATTCCCAAGATGAGCACGGACGATACAACTCTGACAATGTACAATGTCCATGGTGAGAAGCTCCTCTTCCCAGTGCCTCAAGGAACGTCAATTAGCATCGACGCACCTGGATTGCATAATAACCGTATGTGATCTATTTGGATAGTTCTCACCTTTCCTCCCCAGTGCTAATATGGATGACAGCGCGATATTGGGAAGATCCTGGGTCATTCAACCCCAGCCGATTCCTCCGTGATGACTGGGAGCGTGATGCATTTTTAGCATTTAGCGCTGGCGTAAGAGCCTGCATCGGGCGAAAGTGAGAATCTACCTATGGAGCTATTTGTAGATGATTTATCATTCGCTAGATTCTTCGAGACTGAGGCTGTTGCTATCCTTTCTATGATTGTATCGAAGTACAAGATAGAGGTGAAGCCTGAGCCCCAGTTCGCGAACGAGACCTTTGATGAAAGGAGGAAAAGGATCTTGGCTTGCAAAACTGGCCTTACGACGACGTAAGTGAAGATTACATGCAATCTGAATGACGACCTTACAGGAATTGCAGCCCTATTCGCGTTCCATTAGTCTTTAAGCGCCGATGAGCGGGCAATTTATCATGCTGCTGTTGGCTCAGTTGCTGTATGCTATCCGAATCCGCATCGATAAGGCACAACCGCCTGCGATGGATGGCCGCCTGAGCCATTCCAACTTAATCTATTGGGACGGTCCGACGTTTCTGTCCAAGAGCTAGAGTCATATACCACGATAAAACTATGAGATAATGGAGGGTAGAAAATGCTGTGGGTCTAAGAGGATGCATGATGGGCCAAGGAAGCGGCGATTCAATGAATGTAGTTCGGGGAACGCCAGGAAAATATCAACTTCGGGGTGATCATGGTCCAATATCAGGTCGTAATATCCTTCCAAGAGCAGTTCGTGTGCCTTATCCTTGAGGCCCATGCGAGCACGGAAGTTAGGAATCGTGAGCGTCTTTGATTTGACCATTGCTGAGAATCAGTTGCCAAATATGAGGCCCCGTGGGATACCGAAGTATGCAGCACCACGCTTCTGAGGAACAGATGATCAAATTAGCATTGTCTTCAGAGAAAGACAACAAGAATGAGCCCCGGTGGCACAAGTGAAAGACGAGAAGCACAAAACAATGACGGACGGCATTTGTCGGGAACAGGCATTATCCGAAGACCTAGCCAATCGCGATGACAATCATCTCATGAGCCTTGTATACCTTTGTCGGTTCACCACCACTTAGGAGGGTGAATATGTTAGCTGCGACGACGGCGGCATGATTCCCGTATTTTCCGATTTGTTTTTGTTCCTGCCAGTCGAACACATCGCCAGCGGCGAAGATTCGAGGATGGTTGACGACCTGAAGCGTGGGTTTATTTTTGACTGAGGTGTGAGAATGTCCTTGTCGAATGTAGTAAAATATGGCTGTGTTGGGTCTTGGGCCACAGTCGGGATCTACATAGTAGCAATGTGTTCTGTGAGGAGAGTAGAAACGGGTGAGAAAGAAAGACGACATACCATGAGATCGGGGGGGGGGAGGTTTGCCGCTTCTTGCCCTGATTTCACCCTTGTGAATGTTGAAATCTTCGATAAACTCGTCGAGGACAACCTTGGCGCCACGCTCGGGGTAGTACATCGTTACGCCATTTTTGAGGGTAAATGGGTTTAAGGAGGGCGTTATTACCGTGAATAATGGTCAAGCGCTTGTTCTAATAGCAAGGCAAAGGCAGATAAGCCATCAACTGCAAATATGACGCAAGGAGGACGACACTTACGGGCCAGAGGTCTAATTTCACCGGCATGTTCTGAAGAAAGAAGTGTTAGATATGCTGTAGAAGCTTCGTCAAAAGATAGACTTGCCAACGCCAACTGCACCACCGGCGGGGATGATGCCATCGGCCTCAGCAAACTGCGATCTCCACTTGTGAACGCATTCCTTGTTCTCAGCTTTATTGTTGGGGAGGTTTCAAATTGCCTTGCCAATTGCTACCTGGCGGAGGACGGAGACGGAATAGTCGACCGTCTGGTCATCTTCGAGGGCGACATGACCACCCTCACCCGGCTTGGATTCTTCAATTGAGACGACAGTCCCAACCAGGAGTTTGCCGTTGCCGTTGACGAAGTTTTGCTCGAAGGGGATGACAGCGCGATCTTCTATGGTTCTTCACTGGAGACGACCATGCGGATACCAGCAACGAGGTGGACGTGGTATGAGCACTTGTTGATAAGGATGAGGTTGTACTTGGTAGAGTCTAGTTTGGCAGAGAGCGGCTTGGCGAGAGGTACCCCTGCACCTCTACCGCGATGACGACCTTTTCCTCAATCATTGTATGTTAAGGTGAGTGTAGATTTGGGAAAGAGGAGGTGAGACGAACGGAGCAGCTGCGGGGTCGACAAGGTGCTGCTTGGTTTTATTTCGATGGTGCGAGTGGGGTAACGCGTAAGCGAATTTGCATGTTGCGCTGAGATAGAAAATGTAAGGCACACTGTCCTACATGTCATGGCGGAACACGCTGTGACTGACAATTGCAATAGAAACTCCTTGTCATCAGTGCTTACAAAGTCCCCACCAAGCTCCTGCACTTCCAGGAACGAATTCGAAACTTCTCAAGTTACGACCTCGGTAAACGAAGTGGGCTTCAGCCCTGACCTCATGCATACCGGAAAATCCTCACAAACTTCTTTCCTAACATCAGGCGCACGTTACAGGGAGCTTTATCGGACAAAACCAACATGTTCTCCATTCTTTGCAGGCGTATGTAATGGTGTGCCATCGTGGTACAGCCGCATGAGATGCCACGGTTGTTATGGCATGACCCATATTTGGCCAAAATATGAAGAGGGTCGAAGGCATCGAGAGGGCGCTCCTCGAATCAGCAGAAACCTCATCCCGATGCGCGATGTTTATGACGGCTGGCCAACATCTCAACCTTCGCATTCCGATTCTACTACCCTCTCAGCACTACCGCTGCTCCATGCAGCCGGAACGCATGCTACAGAAATGCGCTCTTCCATGTCGCTTATCTTAGCGCAAGTCGAACATCTTGACCATCATGGTTGCGGGGACATCTTCTTGACCTTGGTGAAGTGTTGTTTAATTTGGAACCATCCAATTAAACCTGTGCTGAATGATGGACAGACTTCAACCAAATCTTCCCAAAACGGAACTATCAGTTGTTCGTTCAAGTTCAACTTGAAATCCCAGTCGCTCAGGGTGACTGTTTCCAGATCGATGAACAATGCGCAGAAATCCTTGAGTATGGTCAAGGATGAGTGTCTTGATTCTGGATTGCACTTGGATAGATCGAGTGTGAGTCGTTTGATGCGGGGAAAAGATGGTTTGGGTGACGTCGGTTGGTTGTGAAACTTTCGAAGCCACGTCTGGAGTGCCTCAACGGCCGAGTCGGTCGAAAAATGGAGGCAGAGCTCACTAATATGGTACAGGTCGCCTCTCTCAGACAACGTTGCGCATGCGGCAAAAACATATTTAATGTCATCCGAGTGATCTGATATGAGAGTGAGGGAGCAGTGCTCTAGTTGGCGACGGGATTGGTTGTCTGAGAGGACGCAAGGTGCATATATCGGGTGGAGATCGAGTCGTTGCAACTTCCTAAGACCATGAATGGTACCCTGAACCCGGCCCCTATGCTCAACGTCGTTTGGGACGATGGTCAAGTAGCGTAGTTTTCGGTTGTGTTCCAAGAATTGCCTCAGGGTGTTCCACGGCAGCTCGGAATAAGTGATGAAGGAATACATATCGGGAATGCGCAGATTGCCAAATTGCCGGCACCACCCTTTGGATGCTCGGAATTCCCTGCAGAACTTCAGACGCGCAATCGGTGAGCACGATAATAGGTCGATTATCCAAGGGGTGAAGGGTGTCTCGCAGAGGAGGTTACCGGATAATTGACAATCCCAGAGAGAGTTACATCGATTGATGACCGAAAGTTGGAGTTTGGATTTTTGACGATCGACACTGCGCACTGCTTGTGGAATATTGTGGATGTTGAGGTCGAGTTCGAGTGATCCGCATCCACGTGCCAAAGCGGCCTCGATGAAAGCAACTAGCGCATTCCACCATGTTATGAAATGTCTGCTGAAGAATTTCGTAGTGGGATTTAGATCTGCGTCGATTCGGAGGGTGTTGATGGTGTAGTCTCGAGACACCGCCCATTGCAACGCGGATAGCTGGTCGCGGTATTGATGCAATGAGGGTGGGAATTGGACCCATAAATAAGATATGGTCCGAGGAACGATGATTACCCTGAGCGACGAGGCGTTCAATGAGGACAAGTCTAGACGAAGCCATCGTATGCCTGGGGTATACGAGATGCCTATGCGACGGGGTGCCAGTTCGCGTATGGCAAGCTCGTTAAAAAGTCGATTAGTTCGAGCCAAGGAAAACAAAGAGGGGACATCGAGCAACAAGTTGATCTCCACCAGTAATTCGGTCGGAAGAGTCGCTATACTTGGCCTGGATGTCATGAAGCAAGATGGAAATAGCGACATGTACAAACATCCGGTCAGGGTGCGGTGAACTGCCCCTTTCCCGGGTCTCTCCTATCCAACATGGAGATGCAAGCTTTGTTTCTATGAAAGCTGCATTGTCCGTCACTGTGAGAGGCAGACAGGCCAACGAAAAGCATCAACACGAATGGAATCGATATCGCATGTTATAATCACCAAACCTCGGGAGGAAAGATGCATGAAAGGGAAAAAACAAAAGGGCGTTCAGTATCAAACTAACATGGTAGAAGGTAGTGACCCTGGGGAGGTATGCCGTTGAGTGAAGGGGTATAGCGATGATGATTGAACGTAATGCGTATGAAAACAGTGTCATGTGTACAATACAACTATACTATGCGATATCAAAGGGTTCAAGAAAAGAAAGGAAAGGAACGAGTGCGGCGCCCTCTCGCGATTCCAGATCTACGTCGAGAAAAGGCCAATGATTTTGAAGGCTGGAACGGCAACGCCTTCGTCTCCCATCAGTTGGCACTCAACAAAGTGTGAACCGCGCGTAACAAAGTGGTCGATGACTTGCAATCTATGGGACATGTTCGTCAGCGTGCGAGTCCAAGACGGTGTACTAGAAACGAAAGATTAAAACACTCACGCAGCGACAGGTTCACCGATGTCAGCCGCATTTTCAATCGTTCTCGCTCCACCGTAATTATCGTCAACCCAACATTCAACAGCACTTCCTTCTCCAACGTCTTTCACCGGTTCCCTCATGTAATATACTCCAATATCACCAGCTCCGACTTGTAGAGGTATCCTCAACTTGCTAGTAGGAAGCGAAGAATACCAATAATGTGACGTCGTTTTCATCACATTCTCGGAAATCGAACCAGAAGGGTGGTGCGCATACCATCCAGAGCCGTAAAACAAAGATGGCGGTAGAGGGTTGACCAGGTCATTTGCGGATACACAAAAGGGTGCGATTTCTTCAAAAGGTCGACCGCTGTTCGGACGTGTGTTAATCCTACTGGGCGGGACTCGGAGTAATTGTGCTTGGAGGTTACTCGAGCCTGATCCAGAACCGGCGTTGTTGTTTTCCTTTGGCTTGATACGATTCCCGTCCGCATCCAGACCATCGCCGTCACCGTCATCTTCTCCTGGTTCTGGAATACCCTTTCGTTGACCCATACCGCCAAACAAACCACCAGCGCCTCCTGCACCAGATGCATCAGAATTACTAAGTCCATAGCCATTGTAGCCATTGCCCGCATCCCAAGTAACGCAAATTTGGCTTTGGAAATACGCAATGAGGATGTTGGTCATCAAATTGTGGCCCGCCTCGCTGGACAACATAGGGTCTACATAGAACTTTTTGATACTCTCAGGATCCTTGATGTAATCAGGGTAAAGAGCTGATTTGATGCTGATATGTGGGATATCGTAGAATTGAGCGACGGCGTTGTGGGCTTGTTCAGGTCCGACGAAGCCATAGACTTGCTGGACTTGTGGGCTGAAGTGGCCGAGGATGATGATGGCTGGTTGGTCTGGACGGATCAAGATGGAACGGATGAGGGTTTCAAAGTTTTCTATCATATCTTGGTCGCTGGAGGAGCATGAAACATTGAATGGCATACATGCATGGAGGTGAGAAGTACGCACGGGGTATCTTCAGTATCCAACTCGATGATGACCAGGTCCGTAACGTCGGGCAGGTGATGAGCGCTGCAGAAAGCAAAGTAGCCCGAGTTCGTCCTTCGCATTGCGCCGTTCGTCAACTCCGTTGCAGGGTGAGGAAACACGCTGTTCCACCATTGAAGGAATTTGGAAGGATAACATCTTGGTGAGATTGGATCATCTCCCGATCCATGGCATGCAGAGACTGGGCAAGAACGAGTTGAGAAACAGGAAAATGCATGGTATAGATCGAGGTGCATACCTGAGCTCCCGAGGATACTTATGGTGACTGGGTGTCCGCTGAACGCTCTGTTCAGCAATCTCCGAATCCTGACACCACTGCCCAGATGAACGCGACTTTGGGACAACACGGAGTGATCGTATTTTGCGCCCATTTCGTCGCCTGGTCCAAAAGTAGGACAGAACTTGAATGGATTGGGTTTGGACTGTCCCGTCGCATTGGAGTTGAAATAATTGATGGGCTTTAACGGGACTTTGTGGAGGTTTCCTGATGAGCCCCCAGCGCCGTCGTCATAGCCGTAGCCATATAGTCCGCTGAAGGTTGATGATGAGGAAGGGTGAGTGACGAAGGGGAGCAGAACGTAGTGTGTGAAGGTGACGAGGAAGACGACGAGGAAGAGGATTATCCATATTCTGTTGGTTATTCCAAACCTCCGCTGGTTCAAACGAGATGAAGGCTTTTCGTGTACGGTCGAAGCCATGGATATGGAGAGTCCCCCTGAAGAGAACGAGCTCGCAATTGAGGGGGATGAGGCTGGGGACGACGGTGAGGATGAGATGGGACCCTTTCCTGCGCGGCGTTGCATTATCTGCGGGGAGAGGAACGAGAAAGAGAGTTGAGCTCGCAGTCGACGACGCGAAAGAGCCTGAGAGCGCGCTGGGAGCCGATCAAGCTCGAGTCCGCTTCTCACAGTCCCCCTTTTCTCTTGTCACCGTCATCTTCGTCGTCGAGCGCGCGCTCTTGGTCTGCGGTCCTGAGATGCATCTAAAGTCAACTGGGATGCTCGCCCAGATGAGGAGGATCCCGCCCCCAATCGCCTTGGCTGTTGGCATCTTTCTCGGCATATGGATCACTCGCGTAATTCCCTGGTTTCATGTACGTGATGCGCCCCGAATAATGTTCTCCGTATGCTCATTCACGCTCACAGTCGACGACGACGACACATACTTGGCGGAAAAGCCATTTGTCCACTAAATCTCACGAATACAGTCGACATCCCATTCAACTCCCAACCCTCGAACAACGAGAACGCGTCCTGGAACTCCTCACTTCGCTATCACCCCATTACACGAAAGAATGTACACGGAGTTCGCAACCACTGTATATTCAACAAGCCCTCGAGCGATATGCTCCTCTCATAGGATTCAAACAGCCCCCTTCTCGTACTTCTTGGTTCTCGAATTGGTTCGGCTCAGATGACGACCCTGCTCACCCACAGCAACCCCTGTCGTCCTTGTCCCCCAGCGATCACAAGTACTTCTTCGCCATCAACCTGTACAACTCATTCGACATCATCCCGGACCTCTTCGCTACCCTCTTCAAGGTGGCAGCTATCCTGGGGTACAACAACGTCTTCGTCTCAATTTACGAGAACGGGTCGACAGATCAAACAAAAGCGCTCTTGCGCATATTTGACGCTCTCACAAAGAGCGTCGGCATGCGAGTGACGATACGGACGTCTCAACGTACAAGAGGCGCATTCAACCATCGTATCGAATATCTCGCCGAAGTCCGCAACGCTGCGTTTGTCCCGTTATTTGAACTACGCGATTCAGAAGGAGAAGTATTTGATACTGTCATTTTCATGAACGACATTCTACCCTGCGTAGACGATCTTCTGGAGCTTATTTGGCAGAGTCGAAGAAATAATGCTGGGATTACATGTGCTGCGGACTACATGTATCACGATGAAATTGGCGCGCCTGTGTTCTACGACAATTGGGTTGCAAGAGATATCAATGGAACCGCATTGGAAAACGCGCCATTTGAGCGGATATTCCACCATCCGGAGAGTTCGGTCAAGTTCCAGAGACATCTACCGATTCAAGTTCAGAGCTGTTGGAATGGGATCGCGGTATTGGATCCTGAACCGTTTTATACGCCACCGCATATCAAGTTCAGGATGGCTAGAATCACGGAGGGAGAGTGTTCGGCGAGTGAATGTAGTTTGATCTGCAATGATTATTGGGATTCTGGGTATGGAAGGATCTTGATGGTGCCCAGAGTGAAATTGGCTTATGATGGCGTGAGTGACTTGTCCTTTAGCCTCTCAGGACTAGGCTGATGGAGAACAGAGGGTGTTTGATATCATTCATCCATCGCGGAGAAACTTGACTGCCATCCGCGGTTACAAACGTCTAGGTGGACTTCCAGACGACCCTCGTTCGGACCCACAAGACCGCGTATGGTTTGGACCACACGATCGGTTATTCTCTGAAGATGAGAGTACACCCATCGGTTTTGTTCCCGGCCCTGAATCTGGTGGGTCTCTCGTCTGTCTATTGCTGCAGAACCTGACACTGGCTCTAGTGTGGTGTTGGGGTTGGGATGGTGCAGGTGATTTAGATGGACCTGACGTTGATCCTGTATGGGAACGAATGCCGAACAGGTCTACACAAGCAGCTGCGGTTCGTGTTCGCCATGACCGCAGCATGGCTCTGTGAACGCTGTTGACTGCATTGCTGTGTATCTTGCTATTAATATTCCCTTGGCTTCATACATATTTACTATACCATATTGTGTTGTGTTTGTCGCTGAGCACGTGAACCCATCAACGCGTCGCGACATACTCGTTCCCTGTGTACCATGTCATCGTCCCCCTCTCTTGCAGACAAGTTCAGCCAAGTCGGCCGTTATGGGACGCTCAGTCTCCTCAAACAAGGCAACCCCACCGTCGCCATCACCGCGTTTGGCATCGACAATGAAGAACTTACGTTTGGCAGAGATCCAGACTGTGATGTTCGACTGTATTATCACGATGTGGATTTAGTCCATTGTAAGATTGTTTTCGAGGAACGAAAGGTGGGTGCTTTGCGTCTTGGTCTCGTCTGCCAGTGCGCGGTCCTCAGACTGGAGTGTCCGTCATTCGATACCTCGGTGCTCATTTTCGTGATTATCATAGGCTTTCGTGGTCGTGCTGGGTGCCACGGGTATTCATGTCGACGGATGCCACGTTCTACCAAACGACAACCCAAGTCGTCACGACCCAGCCACCGTACCGCTCTCCAACGACTCTGAATTCGAGATACACACCAAACGCTTCCGGTTCACCTATCCGCCTAAAGATCTTCGTTCCGTATTACTAGCAACCCCTCGTGCGTTTGCACCCACTATATGCTATCAAACTCTCTGCTAAATCGTCATTCATTTATTTTCCTTTTTTTTTTTTTTTTTTTTTTTTGGACAGGGAGGACAAATCGTTCGTTACGACTTTCAATGATCCATTCTGCACAAGTATTTTCGCCTCGCCCTTCAGAGGATCCTAGAGAGAATCTACGGATCCTACAAAGTCCCCTGAAGAACACGTTCAAGCAGTCGCTCGCGAACCCTTCTCCATTACGCGCTCGGCATAACATGTACCAAAATCAATCAAGTCCCACTCCAGGAGGAGGTACGCATACCCATTTGATATATGTCTGTCAATGCTGACGATTGCATGTAGTGGATGGTTATGACGACGAGGAAGATGAAGACGAGGAAGAGGAAGAGGAAGAGGAAATCGTTTTGGTTGAAACGAATCATCCACGAGTTGTTCAAGAAGATAAAGATCTCGTTATTTTAGAAGATGTACGCGTTTCACCGCAAAAGCAGCGACAACAATTGTGGTTGCAAGGACAGCAAAATGCTGCTTCGCCTGCTCCGAGAACGCCACAGCGACCCAGGTCACACTCGCTCCATCGTGCCGTGTTGATTAGAAGTGTACAGAGGGCAGTGATGAAAGCAGAGAAGGAAAGAGAGGAGGAAGAGGAGGAGGAAATGGAAGTCCTTGATAGTGTCGTTGATGATGAAGATGAAGCTGAGGAAGAACAACAAGAGGAAGATGAAGATGAAGATGAAGAAAGTCATGACGAACACGATGCTAAACGAGTAGAGGCTGAAGATGGCGCCGAAGGAGAAGCAGATCATGAAGTCGAAGAGAGTGAAAGTGAGGAAGAACGCCCACCACCAACTCAAGCCCAAAAGTCAATGTGGCGAAAGAGTCTCGAACGCATCTGGCCTTTCAAGTCTACGTCACCAACTCCCCCGGATGATGAAAGCTCAGAGTCTGACGAAGACGAAGACGAAGACGCAGATACGCCGATGCAGGATGAAGCTGAAGTAGCACAAGAAGCGAACGAAGAGGTCGCTGAATCCGATGACGAAAATGATGAGAACGAGGAGAATGCCGAAGTCATGGAAGAAGAAGAAGGGGACAGCGAACAAGAAAACGAACAAGTGTTACCTGACCCTGAACCAAGCTCCCAATCTCAACCTCAACTTGAGGTGTCGACGCCAATCGCTCGTCGTCCATTAAAATCATTTATGACTCCTCAGCCTCATCCCGCTAATGGCCCTTCGCGAGTTCATTTAACAACTACGACATCAGGCCCTCAGCGGATCTTCGGTTCCTCTAGTCACACTCAGATACAAGAAAGTCGAGCTGCGATCGATAGCCCAAGACGCATGTCAATGGGAGGTGAACCTAGGAGAATACCCATCGAGTCGCAGAGGTGGAAAGTCAGAGATTTGATGATACCTCTGAATGAAGAAGCTAGAATTGCGATGATGGCGGATGATGATGGGGTCAAGCAGGAAACGCCCGAGGTGTTTGTTAAAGCTGAATCCCCTGTTAAAGTTGATTCTATGCGTCAAATTCAAAGTTCGGGATCCAATTTGGGCTCGACGGTCGGTGGAGGTACTGCTGCTGCTATTGCCACGCCTTTAAGAGGCAGGGGTAGGAAAGTGTTGAGTGAAGAAGAAAGGAAGGTATGTCTTTTTTTTTTGTGTTGAATAATTTATGGTTTTTCTGATGATGGGTGCTTTACATTGAAGGCTATTCAAGAACGTCGACGCAGCGCAGTTAAAGAAGCAGACCCCTTTTGGGGAGGCGGTGTACCGGGATTATCATCTCCTATGCGTCCAAACCCTGCTACGAGTACACCAGGACCCTCAACGCCTTCAGGAGGTGGAGGGCTCTTTGCGAGCTTCTTCGCAGCTGTTTCTGGTGCTCCAGCAACCAATACCGTATCGACATCGACACCATCAGTGGCACCTTCATCGTCGTCAACGTCGTCAGGCAATTCCATCTTTACCAGTACAGTGCCGATGACGGCAACGCCATCTTTGTCGTCTTCTGTGTCGAATAGATTGCGCGCAAGGTCGTTGTCTCCTAGGAAATTGTCCAATCCTGTTCAGCAGGATTCTATCAAGGAGGAAGAGAGCACGTATAATGAAGATTTGCATATGGGCACCCCCCCGGCCTCCGGCGCGAGGATGAGCGCATATACCAACTCTTACCTTTCATCCCGTACTCCTGGTGGTTCGATGAATATTAAAGATGAAGATGAAGACGAGATAGAGATGGATACGAGGAGTTTGTTGGAGAAGATGAAACAGACTGTTGAAGGGATGAAGAGACGAAGAAGTTCGGTTGTCCCTGGGGTGTTGACACCTGTAGGCTTGATGGAGGGTAGTGGGAGAAATGACGGAGATGTGATTATGGGTGATGTTGCGAATGTCACTCGTGAAGGGCAGGGTGCCGAAGAAGTGCCGTCAAGGGTGTCAATTGGTGCCACTTCTGCTGCTGCGCCTGGGACGGTGACGACAGGCGATCAGATGGAAGTGGATCATCCCGCGACGACGGCTACAGAGGGTGGTCAGGAAGAATTCTCGTTGCTCCGACCGGCTGTGAAGGAGGAACTGCGAAGGCGATCTATGGGTGGCGGATTATTGCAGTCTTTGCAAGTCCAACCAGAGAAGGTGGCTCAGCCACAAGATGTAGCTGATATTTCGATGTCCTCCTCTACATCGGATACGGTTATGCGCTCACCAGCTGAAGCGCCTGTCCATGATACTACAATATCGCCGGACGAGGAGGCTCCTGCGCCACCGGAAGCTGAAGAGTCTACGAGTGTGGTGATACCATTGCCTACGGATCTTCCGCCCGATCCAGACCCACAGGAGGACGAAGAGGAGGAACCAGAATTACCTGTTGCTCCACCGAGGAAACTCAGGACGCCAGGGACACTTCGACAACCTAAAGCGCGGGCTAAAGCAAACACTGGAGGCGAACGAGAGGAGGGTAGTGTGCCTGCGCCAGTTAAGCATACCCCAGGAAGGAGAGGGCGAAAGCCTGCAGCTGCAGTTGCAGAAGATGTTCCTGCGGCGGCTGTTCCGGCGAAGCGTGGAAGGAAACCTGTGGTGGAGGCAGCTCCGAACCCTGCTCCTGCGAGGAGAGTTGGGAGGAGCGGTTCTGCTACTCCTGCTTCTGGTCCAACCTCTATTCCGGTGTCAAAGGTGCGACGAGCTAGGGCCGTTGAAGAGCCACCGCCGGCGGAGTCGAAGAAGATTGTTGTACGGAGGGGGGCGAAGAAGGTTGCGCGTTCTAATGCGATGGATGTGGATGAGAGTGAAGATGAAGTTGAAGGTGATTTGAATGAGGAAGAGATGGTTGGGAAGAAAGGTGTAAGGAGGGTTGCTGCTACACCTGCGCAACCGGAACCTGCGACAGAAGTTAAGAAAGGACGCGGGGTAAAGACACCAGCCGCGACATCAGGAGTGGGAACGAGTGCGGGAACAGCGACGACAAGTAGGATGAAGCGTACAACTGCACCCAGTAAAGCTGCGGTGAAGGTTGAAAAGGAGGAGGTGGATGAGGAAGCTGGCGTTGAGTTGTCCGATCCATTGGATATTATTGGAAAGGATGCTGAGCAGCCTGCTGTGGATAAGAAAGGAAAGGGAAGAGCTCAGACTATGCCTGGGCCTACGGCTACTCGGTCTCGAGCGACGAAGAGTGTTAAGCAAGAAGAAAAGGATAGTGCAGCTAGCACCAAAGCTCGTGCGACGGCGCGTGCTGTGCCTAGATCTGCACCTGCAAAAGTTAGCGAGAAAGAGAAAGAGAATGTGGGTGGAGATGAAGACGGACCCGCAAAGACGATACGGGTTTCTCGGACGAAGAAGGCAGGTGGGGATGAGGAGGTTGCTGTGACTAGGAGTGCGCCGGCGAGGACGACGAGGAGAACTAAGGAGGAGAAGGAGGAGGTTAAACCCACTCGGACTGCTACACGGACTCGGAAAGCATGATATGTTTTTGTTACCGTTTTCTTCTCGGAAATAGTAAATTATACCCGACTGGTAGCCACGTGATAGCAATTTCGTGCCAAGTCTGTGCGAGTGATGCGCTAACCGGAGTGAGCATCGTTTGGAATTTTTCATGCGTCCTCGTTGATTCCTGTCTCTTTTCCCTCTTCTCCTGTCATTCTCTCCGCGTATCTCCAAAAGTATATATATATACGATTATAAACCGCCTCCAGCATTATTTAAACCCCTCTTGCCCCACTTGCATTCCAACTTGAATCCTCAACTACTCCAACCATGGTCCCATCGCGATTAGATCTGGATCAAGACTGGGAGGCCCAACTCAAGCAGACGATACAAGATAACCTGCAGCCTATCCTCCTGGATACTAAACTCGCATATGAACATGCTCTGCATCAGATTCCAGTCTCATCATCTACGCACCGTCAGGGTTTGACGATCAAGTACGAAACTGCTGTGAAGGAACTCCAACGGAATGCAGAAGAGCAGTTTGCGCGTGAACGGGAACGAGGAAGGAAGGAGAGGGAGCAGATGATGGCCAGCCACAGGAGACAAGTCATCAGCGGTGCTCAGGCTGAATCCAGGAAGGATTGGGGTGCTGTGTTTGAAGAGCAGCAGGCCATCTTACAGGCCATCCAACGATCCAAAGTGGAATCTAGCTCTGTGGCAATGTCTCCGGACTTGGAGGGTCCTTCTCCAAGCCCATCTACCCCGACCAGTGTTCAAGGGCTGGAGAGAGCGTTAGGTGACCAGGGTATGTTCATCTATCCTTCATCTAGTTGTCCAGCTGAAGGCTTAAATTTGATTCAGTTTCTATCCAATCCCCAATTTGCCATCCATTCGCATCGGAATCTCAAGTTACCGCAGACCATACGACGGACATCATTCAGCACACCAAACCCATGTCTGTCAACCCCATTTGTTCTCCTTCATCACAGCCAGTCGAACTAAAGAGACGGACGTTTGAAGAGCAGCAAGAGAAATTCCGTCAACGCGAGCTTCAGATCAAGCGAAACTTTGAACGCAAGAGACTTCAAGACCAATTAAATTGGGAAGAATCGCTCCAACTATCTCTATCTTCTTCAGGATCTTCCGTGTCTTCGGGTTCATCTACCTCATCGGCGTCGTCATCATCATCCGCAACCTCCTCTGTAGCATCTTCACCCGTCCTCTCGGGTTTTCCCTTGATATATGCGCACTCCAAGACGCATATACCCACTCGCAAGGCCTCAAATCCTCTTCCAGCCCCGCCCTCTCCCGTCAACAGCAATTATGGGAGACGGCTTTCTGTTAGCACTTTCAGCGCGAGCGCCGCTGCCTCATCGCCTATGAGCAAGCCTATCACAATCACCAGCCGTCCTTCAGGTGCTAGCCGCAAAGTTCAGGACGCTTACGCTGATTTCGCACCATCTTCGTATTATAACGACCCCGCATTTTCTGCCACTCCCCCTGCGTCCTCTCCACATCTAGCCCCTTCCTTCCCGCCATATCTACCTACGGCGTTCACTGCACCGACTTCAATGGTTGCGATCCTTCCAAGAGATACCCATAAGCAAGATGCAGCCGAGCGTATTAAGGCTATTTATTCTCAGCATGAACAACAGTGGCAAAGAATCGCGGCATACCACGAACTTTTATGGTCCGATTTCCCTTGGCCAGTTCTCGCTGAGCGTACATCCTCGGGATTACCTCCGTCTTCGACATCGGCGACATATCCACGTCAAATCTCCTCCACCGCTCATATCGCATCTTTTAATTTTTCTGGACTATCATATTCTCAGCATATCCAATCTCGGCACAATCGTCCCAATAACCACTCTCGTAACCAGTCCTCGCATTATCAGCATGGTCAGCAGTATCATTATCATATCCAGCATCAGCATTCATCGTATCATTATCCTTCACCCTCTTTATTTTCTCATTCAGTTACACCACCACATTCTGCTTCTCTGTCTTCCCCTTATTCCAATATTTCTCTCCATAGCAATTCTGTTGTCCTGCCTTCTGCAAGCACGTCAGTGATGATGGCCAGGGCTCAAGGTGAAACGCCACCCGTTGTCTATGGAGCAAGTCCTAGCCCTATCACGTCGCTTCCGACTTGTCCCAGCGACCTGAACTTTCAAGCCGTTCGTGCATATATGTTGTCTCCTTACTACCCCACGCCTGGCATCACTGGCCCTGATTCGCGACTCGCTTCAGTTACGAGCGTCAACCAAGATACCAACACAAGCCTTATGAGCCCAACCGAAATCAAAGAGGAACAGTTCCGGATGGCGCAGATCCAAAGAGATAGAGTCAAAGAACAGATTCGAAAATGGCACCCTGATAGATTTCAACTCAAGTTTCTGAGAAAGATTAGAGAAGAGAAGGAGAGAGAGATGGTAAGAGAGGGTGTGCAAGTTTTGCTCAGATGGTTGAGCGAGGTTCTAAAGGAGGTTGAAATGGAATTGAGGGATAACTAGGTCATTCTTCCTCGTTGTGTTTTTTCTTTTCTGCCCTTTTTTTTTCGCTATCATAGTGTATTTTCCCATTGGCTTTGAATGTTGATCTCGGATCTCTTACTTATGTTCATATGCTTCTTTCAGTACTTATTTGGATATTTGCTATTCATCCGTGTCTTTATTGGTCTTTATTTTCACATCCATAGATATGTTCACTTTTCCGTCATTAGTGGCTAGCATGTATTTCTTCGTTGTAGCACCGTATCGCAATCACAGGCTCTGGATAGCTTTCTCTCTTTAAAATTGCAATGAACAACGATCATCAATAACGCCACATTTGCGCCAAGGCGCCAGAGATGGTGTGAACGAGTCTTGTTGATTGGTATAACGCAAAAGCCAATAGGTCCGGTAACACAGGCCAAAAAACAGCAATTAGAAAGATGATACCAAAGAGGTTGGGTTCGGAATATGTGCCCGTGAACATGGTGAGGAAATCGAGGATGGTACGATGAAGGCTTGTCATTTCCATGGCGGTGGTTCCCGCTAGGCTGAGAGCCTTACAGTATAGGAAATACAACCGGATTTTTACCCTTTTCCGAAGGGGCAACACCGACTGCGGTTCAGCACCGTTAAGCATGACAAGGCTTCTTGCCAGCGGCCAAGGTTTGTTGTTCGCCGGTGGGTACAGTGGGTGACGTACCACGGACGGTCGATGTTCGACGACCGAACTGAGCAAATCGATCATAGTTGGGACGAGTGACCAACTTGGAGAATGATCGCATTCGATTCTTTTCAGATATGGAAACATGCGGTAGAGATGACAAAGGACTTGATTCGCTTGCCGTCGATCGGATGGGAAGTTGTAGGAATGAGAGACGATGAGAGCGTCGAGACCGTGTGAGAGGAACGGAAGGGAATCGAGTGCAGGGATTTCTTGAAGTGACATCGTGAGTGTGAGAGTGTGGAGCAGGGGGAGATTGGTGGCCAATGTGTGGAGTTGGGGGAGGGAGAGGGCGCTCGTGTGGGGGAGGTGAAGCACTCGGAGGTATTTGAGGTTTTGTTGGAATTTGGACCATGAATTTTCGGAATCGGGGAACGATGGGTAGACACTGTAACAGTCCAGTAGTTCCAACGACCGTAGACGTGTCAAACTGACTAGGGGCACCAAGAAGCTATCAGGAAAAATTCTTCCACCAACGACGCCACATTTCATTTCAATCCTGAGCGCTAGCATTGAATGTGACCAACAATCGGAGACGTGTCCTATTACGGAAACCAGCGCATCCCTGTGGATGTGATGATGTGTCGTGGTTATGTTTGATTCACAAGTTGAGCAGAGAAGCTGGAGGTCGAGCCTGGATAGAGAAAGGGAGTAAATACGGCCTGTGATTTGGAGAACGGACCCTGCATAACCACTGATGGCGAGGGTTGTTAACGTTTTGAAATCGAGAAGAGATTTAGTGCCGAAGAATAGGTCGTTGCACCTCGTTAAATCTAGCACGAGCTCTTGCAGATGCGGTGCTTTGCAAAGTTCTTCCAAGAAAGAGCTGGTAGGCAGCAGACTGGTGCCATTATCGGAGTATTCATTAGGGTTTGTACTGGGCCCAAGGTGCAAATATCGCAGGTTTCGAAATCGAGTAATGAGATGAAGAGCGGTGTCAGATGATTCACCGTCTATAGTAATGGAATGGATGTTTGGGCAAAGGAAGAGCAATGTATCGAGAATGGAAGTGAGTTTAGTGGTATGCATGAGGGCGATGCATTTCCGGATTTTGACGCACTGCAATGACCGCTCAGAAAGGGCTGGCATCAAACAGTCTAAGTCATTTAATGCAGATTTGGGCGCGATCCGCAGGTCAAGCGATAAGGTCTGCAGATTCGGGAAAAGACATCCTCGGCGGGATTTGATGATGGTGATGTACACCTTAATATCCACCATTTCGTGCGTTGCGATCGGAAACGTAAACGAGAACTCTTTGATCATTGAAGCGTAGAAGTCAAATCGTCCCCATGATTGCGTTTGATTAGCCGGAAATGTATCGCTCATCTACAAAGATGCACGGTAAAGGCTATCGTGACGGTGTTGGTTCTGCTAGGGGACTTACGAGCCACAGGCCTTGGGGTTTCCCTTGACAAAGTATACGGATGAGCGGGTATATTGATCTCATGGATCGCCATAGCATACAAAGTGCCGGCTCTTCGAACGCACGACAGGCGAGAGCAAGAGAAACTAAATCCCGTCGTGTAGTTCGTTCAGGATTTTCAAGGCTGATGGCGAAGTAAGAGAGGATTTCCAGGAAAACATCAGGATTGAGCCTGAAGGGAACGCGTTTCGTGGAGAAGAACATGATCAGGAGATAAGAAGCAAGAACGGCTCCGATTTACAGAGAGTACGCTTGCTATAAAATTTATAGGAAAGCTGAAAGACGCGGTCCATCAAAGGAATACTGTAGTCACGATACTAATACAGGGATATGAATCGCGATCGACCCTAGTTGATGTGATGGTGGCCGGGAGAAGGGAACACGTTAGAAATTGATGAGAATATGCTGTGTAAACGCGAGCGAATACGTACAGTACTATGACTCGGTTTGCTCAATTAATTGCTATGCCACTGCCACCTGGCAATGTACGTGTCCCTATCGAAGCGCTCGAGTTAAATTTCAATCACCTTCCCATGTAGAACGTGACTTCTTTATATTTTTCACATTGCGTTTAAGAGATTGAATCGAAGTTGGAATCGAATCCTGGACATCATCGCCCAGAGAATAGTGAAGCGCACAACCGTCACATACGTGTCAGCTCGATATTCGGAGTCCGTCTACGGCAGACTCCGAAGTAGTGCCACATTGAGCGACGCAGCCGCGTTCCAATGCTTTGCCACATCTTTCACTTGAACTAACTGCAGTTTGACAACGCGAAGGAAGCAAACCAATTTCAAATTCAAATCGGAATGTCTGCTGCGAACCTGGCCTACGGATCTCAATGGCTTCCAATGGCTAATACACTGACAGGCGGTTGTCTTTCGCGTGCTTCTACAAGACTACAACTTATTCCTTCCATTCCCCACACATGCATGTAAGTGCATGTTTCCCTTGAAAGACTTAATCAAATCTATCTCTTGAGGTGTTGTAGCTGTCGGATGCAACTTTACTAGACCTAGGGATTCTGTAGCAGCGAGTACGCCCCACATGGGCAATTCGATCTGGAAGGCGCGCGCGCACTTCACCTGGCGTTAAGCAAAGCATGATCTAGCCCCGACCCTGTGGTCTTGTGAGCTTGGGCTGTTTTGACGGCACAACAGAGGCTTCCCTCTCTTGCCTTCCTTTCGTTGCCGGGAACAACTATGGCGAATTGCCTGGATGGCTGAGTGAGCCATCGTAGCCTACTCAAAGGGAATACATATTACTGGTAGAGGATGTCCTACAGCTCCACTATTATCCTGGCTCCACTCAAGCTGGCCCCTTGGACACCGGTTTCGAGGCATTCGGCATGTCCCTAGAGCTCAAGCATTTATCTGCTATTCGTCGAATTTATTCCACTTATTTCCATGTCTGTTGGTTACTGACGAGACAAACAGAGACTGACTTGTCATTCAGATTTCAAGGGCGATCGTGAAACCAAGTAAGTTGTCAAACAGGAGTCGTCTTGGAATTACCTGTTTGCCGAGCCTCAAAGCTCTAAGTTCAATCATTCCTTGAAAGTAAAGCGCCAACTATTCACGATCGATCGAGCAAATTTCCATTCATTGGTGGATTTGCCTGAAAGTACTGCTCCCGCTGTGGTCGAGCACTAGAACCGACGTTGCATTCATTACGATGAGCTCTTTAAATTTACATACTTCCTCTTTCCTCATCTTCCTCGGGACCACGCTTATTGCCATCATTCAGCGATACTTCTATTCCCTGTCTTGCTTATAAAAAGGTTTATCTTGTATTCCATTAATATTCTCTCCGTCTCGCCGAAGTTTTTACATTAAGGAATCGACTTACCATCCAATAGGATGAGTGAGGTATCTTCTCAGGCATTTTCACTTGTATACTCGCTCTGCTGTAATCATTACGTTGGTGAATTCGATTTTCCCTTGCCCCCAAATCCTCGTAGGGTCTCTCAAGCTAAAGTCAACGTTAAGGTAGAAGGTCTATTACGTTACCCTATCGCCTCGACATCATCACTCTCGAACTCGTTAAATGCTGCTCCGTTCACACTTCCTGTCCACTAAGTATCTCCGCTCGTTCTCTTCCTATCTTCCCCATCCTTCCCCAAATCCCTCTGTCTTCCTGAATCGACCGAGCCTCCTGCCCAAAACATTATTCTTCCACACCGCTGCGGAACCGTTGAATACAATTATGATTGACTACTGGATTTTTGTTTATGACTTAGCCTTAATCCCAACGATAGACTTCGCCTTCCTCGTAAGGTTAACTTGCATTGCTTGTTGAGTGTTTTGCTAGATGCTGACGGTATCATGCTGGAGCCCATCAGGTCCGCCCTGGGAACCGTACAAGTCTCATGATCGAAAGATTTTTGAAATTACACGGGGCAAACTTGAATAATGAGCTGACCAGATAATTATAGACAACATGCCAGTGTCTTTACAATGCTTTTATAGTTCGATGGCGAAGGATTACTGTAAAGGCACACATCAGATCTGGGATAGCATATAATAGCGATTGGGAACGCCTTCGGTATTTACTTTGGATATGGCCATGTCGAGAAATGCAGTAGGAATTCGAAGAGTCGTGCAACAAACCAATGATCTTCATCCCATCCATCGCCGTTGGCGTGGGCGTGTGTCGCATAAGGATCTAGGGTCATTGAGGCTCCGCTTATCTGACTGGGACTGACGCTGTGATGATAGCAAGATATGTGATCATAGTGCCAGGGTTTGCCCATTAAAAGTATATTAAATATTCCACCAGAGTATCGATGGAGCCAGTCGTATGAAATGAACAAACTCGGCCCAGAATCGATGCCTTACTAGCGGTCACTAATCGTGACTCAGACCTTGCTTGCCCAAGTAAGGTTTTGCCGAATCGTCAACAAAGTATTTGATGACACCAGTTTGCTTGTGTTGGGAAACGACACACATCTCTCGAAATTGTACACAAAGCTATTGTTTGCTCGTATTAGGAAATGGCAATCACCGCTGCGGGATGTATATTCTTGCCTGTCCAAGCTCACTTTCGATGCATGATTTTCAATCTTCAGCTAAGAACGCCTTGATACGCTTTGATAGAAAAGGTTGATTGTTCACCACCACACATCTACACCTCCCTTTTATGGATTAATTATTTCAGACGCGGGGCTACGCTTGACCAGATCCCAACCTGTCGTGATGTGCCCACCCAGCATGCAATAATTTGTAGATTCCCAGGAACAGTTGAAGTACAGCAGTACCATTACAATACGCGCCAACTCAAATTGCTATCACACGTCAACAGTACCAAAGCAGAGGAAACGTCTGAGTGTGCCAATGAATCATGTAGGAGATGGGCTCAGGCCATCGCAGGCGGTTGTGCCTTATCAGTGCGGATTCTGGATAGCATACAGTCACCGAGCCAACTCCGACAGCATCGTCAAATTTCCTCTCATCGGCGCTTAAAGACCAACGGAACGCAAAGAGGGCTGCAATTCCTGTAAGGTTGTCATTCAAATCGCATGTAATTCTCACTTACGTCGTCGTAAGTGCCAGTTTGCAAGCCAAGATCCTTTTCTTCCTTTCATCAAAGGTCTCGTTCGCGAACTGGGGATCAGGCTTCACCTCTATCTTGTACTTCGATACAAGTATAGAAAGGATAGCAACAGCCTCAGTCTCGAAGAATCTAGTGAGTGATAAATCATCTGCAAATAGCACCATATGCTAATTCTGATTCTCACTTTCGACCGATGCAGCCTCTTACGCCAGCGCTAAATGCTAAAAATGCATCACGCTCCCAGTCATCACGGAGGAATCGGCTGGGGTTGAATGACCCAGGATCTTCCCAATATCGCGCTGTCATCCATATTAACACTGGGGAGGAAAGGTGAGAGCTATCCAAATAGATCACATACGATTATTATGCAATCCAGGTGTGTGGACGCTAATTGTCGTTCCTTGAGGCACTGGGAAGAGGAGCTTCTCACCACGGACATTGTACGTTGTCAGAGTTGTATCGCTCGTGCTCATCTTGGGAATCCTCTGCACCTGGTTGCAAGTTTACCGTGTCTGGTGCGCTTGTCGACCGTTCGATGACTTACTGGTGGAAACATTCTGAGAGTTTCATAGAGAACACTAGTGCATGGTGTGATTAGCATTTTTGAGAATGGCAGGTAAATTAAACTAACGCCAATGAGTAGGTTAGCAAGGGCATCTGCTCGTAGGTCTAAAAGATACGCATGAATGAATGCACAGTACACATAACTGGGAGCACCGACCGGGATACTGCCATCTGGGTTCACTTTCTTAACGTGTTCGTAGAGCTTTTCCTGCTCATCTTGGTGAAGTGCTAATAGTGCAAAGGTGAAGGCGAGCGTGTGGGCTGTAGTCTGCGCCACGTATAAGGTTCGAGGTTTACACCGAGATTATCACCCACCTCATGTCCGGCAAGCAGGAATATGAAAATATTGCCTGTAATCGACACTTCAGCTTCAGTATCCAATCCAATCGATACTTCGAACGGATCACCTTTCAATTCCCTCTCCGTCAATTTTGAATCATCAGAACCTGCCTCATTTGCATCAATTAAACCGTTAAATAGGTCGTATCTTGCAACTTTGTCTGAGGTCTTCCGTGCCTCGATCATTTCATGCAAATATCTCTGCGTACGTCGTAAGAATTAAGGCGGAGCCAAAAGATTGTTACTGGTGGAACCAACATCTAATTCCTCAAAGGACAGCTTCACTCGACGAAGCCTTTTAGTTAACATGAGGACCCAGTCCGGGAAGAACAACCTTTCGAAGGCGCCCGCTGCTACAGTATGCAATGCATCCTTTAATGTCATTTGGTGACCTGCAGGTATGATTTCTTTATCAAGCCAAGACATCTCATGTCCAAATCCTAAAGATCATGAGTAACAATTATACCTAGCGATTTGATAATTACCAGCGGCACTGATGATGAAAAGGGCGAGCTATGACAGCGGTCAACAAGGGAATAGATGAATGAACTTGTAGCCTCACTGGAATTGTCATGTCAACAACATGGTCAGTGGTATAATCCTGGTCCTTCCAGACCTGAGTAAACATATTGCTAACGACCTTGACCGTCTCGTCCCATACAAGCCTATTATTGCGCTAATACTAGCGGTAAGTTTCCTACAATTTCAACACAAAAGACCACGAACATCATTGAAGGCTGGAGCTGCTATCTTCCTGTATTTCTTCCACTCCTCCCCCTCGGTAGAGACAATGTTACGGCCGAAAAACGACAAAAGTTCATATTCTTGACCCAGACTTTTGGGAAATCGTGATCTCGACGATGTGACCTCCTGCACCACAGGGTTATAACAAGCTTTTGCTCCCAAAGAGATACAAACCTTGATAGCGTGCGCATCTGCAAGTTTCAGTTGCACTGTAGGTGGCCATATGGAAACCTGTTCACAACTGGAGTTTACCGTCTGCAGCGGTCATATCTCTGGAATGCCCTTACTTGCGATATTGCATCCCAACCGATGGCTGAATACACTACGAGTCCACGAGCATCAGAACAGTTTTCATCATCAACAAATCCAACCTACCACTGTGTTTTCTAAGTAATGCATGGTTATTCCCAAGGGATATGCCCCTGATGGGTGGTAACAGAATACTTGCAACGCTCTCTTCGGGAAGAAGTGTTTTTTGACCAGACAAGTACCTAGCGCAGTGTCCCAAGTTAGATTACAGCGTCTTAGCAACACAATAGAAGTCTTACCCTACGGATGCCAATGAGCGATAGACCTGAGTAATAATGCGCAAAACATAGAGCAGTGCGATTGCTGCGAGTGCTGTTACTATCATCGTACGCGAGGAAGTCGGATTAAGGTGGGAGGTTCGTCGGATCTGAGCATAGGCAAGGCTATATATGTATGATAACCCAACATCGCCGAAACAGCCCATTAGGTGCGTGGAAGATATATATACTGTGCCTGGCCGGGAAGTTGGCAGCCCTAGCATGTCGAGTATAATATCTATAGACCTTATTAAGCTCTTACGTATGAAATATGTATGACTTGTGACGCGCACATAAGTTGATTTTGAATTTGAGCTTCGTGTGTTGCTACGAATATTTGTTCAAGGGGTTACCAGTTTTAACTTACGAAGAACTGGCGAGGTGATATTGTTTGGTAGTATCTGAGTTACTTACCGTAGTCAGCCATGCGAATCTCATTTCAGATCAGATTCAGACCAGATCCATGTCAGCTACGATCGCGCAGTTTGCTGCGCGCGATCACTCATCTGCACTCAGCCTGCATACACCTCTGTTTACACCGCTACCTTAGTCAGCTGGCCTGGGAGCATCCAAATTGTTCTGACACTTGGATGGTCACATGGCGGAGATGAATTCTTACTCGGAATGTGACATTCGGCTGGTGCGAGTACGTCATGGGGACATGGTCTAACCAAATTTGGATTGGCACCAAAATAAGCTGAGGAAGGATAGGCAAACGCAAAGCCCACAAAACGTCCAGGATTTGAAGCCCTCATGATTTGGAATGAAGTAACATCAGTACTACAACAGAGGTGCAAGTGCTAAGTGGGGAGTTGAAGAAATCTTTTCGACGTCTTTGGGGTAAGGCACGATCTATACTAATTTGGCTAGATCACCTCGCGAGACGTCTCCGACGTCCTCGCACCAGCCAACAGCACGCCTCAGAGTTCTCAGACCCCCCTGAGATTTCCGACCATTGGTTGGTCTATTCATTGTTGCTTGGCAGCTTTCGGCTGCGGTCCTACAAGTAGGCTCTTTTTGGTTGATAGCCGGCGGGTCAACCGTTTTTTATTTATTTATAAATCGACCTTGTATTTCTACGCGCGCTGGGCCGAAGCGGAAATACAGATATGCAACATCTATCGTACAGCGGAGCACAGAGAACTAGAAGAAGAGAGAAGAGAGGGAGAAAACTAAAAGTACAGCTATAAGGTGAGGCAAGTCATGGTTGTGGAGGAACGGTTATTCAGTGTAACAACTGTGTACGTAGGATTATCAAAAGAAAGGAAAAGGCGTTCAGATGATGGTCAAGCCAATCGGCGATGTCAGAGTATAGATCGGACCAGTATCGTCATTGTCTCGAAGGTAATGGAACGGGTTGTGAAGTTCAGTCTCCGGAACTTGGAAAAGTAGAGGAGAGAAGCATTAAAAGAAAATGTGGTTGTGGATATGAAGTACGTAATAAGAGGGGCAGTGAATATTCACTAGAGTCCAATGGCTGCGATATTCTCTGGTAGAGGCATGACCAGTTATGGCTTGGGTGATGTGAGAGGCAGTGCTCAGAGACATCTTTTGATTGCGGTAAAGGTGTCTTTTGCGCGAGGGGTTGAGGTAGTATGTGTCATTGGGTAAAATAAATGAGTGTCCCAGGGAATAGTGGGTTTCATGAAGCGAGGACCATAGGGACTGTGGGAAGGAGTCAGTAGTGTCCCTAGCACTGGACATGGAGTGTGTCTGTTACGACCTTGCCTAATCTATATAGGTAGGGTCAGTGATCGCTGTGTGCTTGCTTTATGAGGAGCTAGAACAACGATACTATTGACACAAGAGGATAAGCTAGGGTTACATGAAGATGTATCGATGCTTATAAGGTATAGGTGTCTGGGTGAGCCACGTAGGCCTGTACGTGTCTAGTTACTAAGTCCGGCGATTGAATACATGTCAATGTGGGGAGATATGCTATAGCGAAGGTAGGAAGGGTCCGAGTCGTGGAGAATTTGTGTATACTACCAAAAGGAGGAAGAAGACACGTAGTATACGGGAAGAGATGATAGTCCAGTGTACAGCATGAAGGAAATAGACAGTCCGAATATAGAGGTGAGAAGAAAAAGATAGGGGTGATACCTTAGTCCGTAACAGTGTCGGTATAACATGACAAGGTTGTTGAGCAGCAATTTTGGCAAGGATGTCAGCTCATTCATTGCATTTGATCCCAACATGGGCAAAGCAGTACTAGATGTGGGTGGTGTATAAGATGTAGCTATCAAGCCAAACATGAAAGTGATGACAAAGCAGCAACCCTGTGGGTGCACTAGAGGCTATAACAGTGATATCTTATCTAGTAATATGCTTAGAGTAGAAGAGTAGAGCAGAGAAGAGAGTAAATTGAAGTTAGAGAAATATACAAAATATAGGCCTCATTATATACCTAGGAGATAGCAACGGTAACCCTGGAGTTTTCAAAAGCTTACCTCTACCCCTACCCTTCAAAACCTTTGCCTCTCATTGGGATTCAGGGGTTATTCCTCTGAAGGGTAGGGGCACACAAGGGGCTGAGAGGTTCATAAGAACTCCAGTATTATATCGAGGGTAGGACGGAGAACATTGATATGATAATAAACTACTTAGAATACTTGCTTGTAATGCCATCTCACTCTTCTGCTGTTACGACCTTGCCTAATCTATATAATTAAAGTTGGTTACTGTATGTAATTGAGCTTTGTGCATTCAAGTCGGACGTAGAGTTGAGTCTTATCTCGACAAGCTATAAGGCATGAAGATCTTATACGGCGGATGATACAAGAGGATAAGTTGAAGATACATGGTAAGGTCTAGTAACTTATATATGTATCTGTATAACAGAAGAGAGATATGTAAACTAGTATGTGGCAATAGATGAAATAAGTAATGACTACGTGGTACGTGATGGAAGTGGGGCTGCAAAAGAGTTGAGGTGAGGCGGTGACATGGCGGAGCATGTATACTACTTGAAGAAGAAACTAGACACATAGTATACTAAATAGAAAATATTAGTCCAGTGTGCAGCTTGAGAGAGATTATAGTCCAAAAGAAATAGGGGTGAGAAAAGAAATAGGGGTGATCTCTAGCAGTCTGTAACATTACCCCTTCGCTAACCCTTGAACTTCCAGGTTCAAGTATTCTTAAACAGACTCGTTTGAGAGGTTGATGCTATTACGGACTAAGGTGGCGCCCTCTATCTTTTTCTTCTCACCCCTATTCTTGGACTGTCTATTCCCTTCATGCTGTACACCGGACTATCTTCTCTTTCAGTATACTACGTGTTTCCTTTCTTCTTTCAGTAGTATACACGTATCTTCTACGACTTGCACCGCCTTTCGTCTTTGCTACAGCATATCATCTTCCATCAACATGTATACAGTTACCAAACTTAGCAATGAGACACGTACAGGCCTACATGGCTTATCCAGACACCTATACCTTATAAGCATCGATACACTCTCATGTAACCTTAGCTTATCCTCTTGTATCAATAGCATTGTTGTTTCAAGCTTTTCACATAGCAAGCATACAACAATCATTGACCCTCACCTATATAGATTAGGTTAGGTCGTAACAGATGCTAGATGTGTCATCAAGGTTTAGAGGGAGGATTGTAGATGAGTTGATAGATTCAGCGTTAACCATCCAGTTAGTGATATGATTCTAATCAGTGTTTGCCCATACCGAGGGAGCAGTTGGAGAAGGGGGTTGTGGAGAGGCAGGTTGTGTGGGGGTCAGTTGTGGAGAGGGGTGTCGTGTAGAGCGAGGACGTCCAACTCATAGAAGAAAAATGTGGAAATAGATTTCCTCTTGTTCTCTAGGGGGTTGTACACCATCCTGGAAAGCATAAGTTGAGGCTTACTCATTTATAAACAAATTTCCCTTCAATCTTTTGCATGCAATGCCTACATACATCATATTTGACTTGTGGTCCTGAAGTGTTATTTTGGGTGTCATATGCATAGATATGCATGATGGAGGAAGGGCCTCTATAAGCACAAGCTGTGCATTTGCAGTTGTTAGCTGGTGGTCCTAGATGGAGGTGTGGGGGTAGGATTAAGTATTCCGAGTAATGATTAGCATACTCAGCATGTGTTACAGTTTTCAATATTTGGACATGTTTACCTAAGACCTCTACACATTTAATTCTATTTTTGTATTATTTATATTGATCAATGCCCGAAAAGGCATGTATTTATATTTAGACACTTCATTCATAAGCACCATTCATTACCAATCCCTTTATTACTCATTCAAGTTCCAGATGCACTTACTCAGCACTCTAGAACTTAGACCCATTGTATTGACACAGCCTCATAGAATGTCCTAGAATAATCTAGACACTGAGAGAGACATGCTATTAGTTAATTAGGTAGACACATAATCTATAGGTAGCTGTGTAATCTGTAGACAGTTATTTACATTATAAACAAAAAGTAAATAGGCCTACATGTATATAAGGCCCCACATCTGAGGCATACTCCTCAGATCAATCAATCTCTCTTCTATCTCTCTATTTCGTCGCTACATTAACTGTACCAACTCTACCCTTGACTATCTCCTGCAAGTTTTATTACTCAAGGTAAGCAGTTGTAACAGAGACTTTGCTGCACTTGTAAATACACAGTATGATGCAAAGATTAACACTGGCGATCAGATACAGGGGGAGAATTTAAATCGCTAGAATTTGATAAAGAACTTCGTATTCATGGCATTAGTGTTGAGACTAGTGCTCCACATACACCACAGCAGATGGCTGTGCTGAACAATTCAACCACACTATTATGGACAAAGCACAGACACTAAGCACGTATTTCAGATTCCTGGTGGGAATTTGCTATCAAACATTCATTGCACCTATACAATTGTACCCCTCTTAAACGCGCTAGCTAGAAAACACCATATGAGTTGTTACACAATTTTATTCCAAGCATAGCACATTTACGCATTTTTGGTTGTGGTGCATATGTTTATCTTCTGACAGATGTCTGCACAAATAAACTTGCTGTGAAATCTGAATTAATGGTTTATCTTGTGATTGCACCTGGCGTTAAAGGCTACCGCTTTATGCATCCTCAAAATAATACTATATTCATTGAGACTACTGCTTAATTTGATGAGAGTAACTTTCCGAAATGCAAACAACCCCAAGAACATTAATCTATTCACAATCCTGGAGATATTATAGATCGAGACACAGTGAAGGAATTTCTACCTCAAACTCCAGAGGAAGACACTCTAGTTTCATGATGAAGACCTGACTCTCCACAACTACCACTTTCACAAATAGAATCTGATGTGCAGGAATCTGCTGCAGATGATATTATTGATGATAACATCGAGGAACCAGAGCCTGAAGCGCAATTACCTGCTGCTTCAGAAACTCTGGAACCTTTACCAGTTCATTGTAATCCTGCACGTAATAGACGACCTCCACCACGGTATGATGAATATCAACCACTTTCTGATGTGCAAGTACCCCCTTGGCGCTCACAAGGCTTAAACTTAAAAATTCCTGATAACACCCTTGACGATGTTTATCAATTATCTCAGAAAGGAAAAGTAGGATTTACTGCATATTTGCTCGCTAGAGCAATACCATTATATGACAGACTACCAACCTATTTCTGTGACATTGTGCACATGCTCGCTGCATTACAACAAGAATGGAAAGATGCCTGCCACGAAGAGATAAATACTCTTATAAAGCGAAAGGTATTCAAGCTAGTAGACCTGCCACCCAGCTGCAAGGCTATTAAAAACAGACGGGTGTTTGCAATTAAATCAGATGGTCGAAAGCGGGCCCGGCTAGTAGCCAAAAGTTTCTCACAAATTGAAGGTGTTGACTTCAACAAGATATTCTCTCCAGTTGTCCGCTATGAGAGTATTCAACTCATGTTTGCATTAGCTGCACTCGAAAATTGGGTTGTGCTGGCTCTTGATATCAGAAATGTGTTCTTATATGGAGATTCTGATGAAGAAATCTACATGGAACAACCTGAGAGTTTTATAGTCAAAGGCAAAGAGCCTACTCAAAGCATTATATGGATTGAAACAAGCTGCAAATTCCTGGTGGAAAGCGCTGGTTGCATCAATGAAAGAACTTGGCTTTCATCGACTCAAATCTGATGCTGGCATCTTTATATATTGACAAGATGGAGGCTCAATTGTTATTGACATTATCTATGTTGATGATGCATTATTTCTGAGACCTGACCGGAGTCTCGTAACTAAGAAGAAATCCGAGTTCATGCAATAATGGGAATGCCGTGATTTAGGTGATGCAAAAGAATTTCTTGGAATGCGCATACGACGTCAAGGAAAACATTTATTACTTGACCAGACATCTTATCTAAAGAAAGTCTTGGAGTGCTTTGAAATGACAAATGCAAAACTTGCATCTACTCCACTACCTGCTGGATATCAGCCACTACCTTACAATGGTACAGCTGACTCGCAGACTAGATCGCGATTCCAGACCATAATTGGATCGTTATTATACCTTATGTTGGGAACACACCCTGATATTGCATATGCTGTGATTAAACTATCTCAGTACACAGCGAATCCCTCAGAAGAACATATCGACAAAGCATTATAATTTGCAAGTACCTTGCTGGCACTTCTGACTATACACTCACCTATGATAGTGCAAGCAACATGGGTTTAATTACCTATACTAATTCAGACTGGGGCTCTGATAAAGAAAAACGCAGATCCTAAACCGGGTTTTTCTACAAACTAGCTGCTTTGTTTGTATGCTGGAATTCACACCGACAGAAAACGGTAGCGCTGTCCTCCACAGAAGCCAAATATATGGCTTTATCAGACTGTAGTCGACAAGTCATGTGGATCAAGTCTTTGTTTAGTGAAATTGGCTTTGATATGTCGCAACCTTTAATTTGTGCTGACAATCAAGGATCAATCTTCATTGGTTCTAATCCTGTTCAGGAAAGACAAACAAAGCACATTGATATTTGCTATCATTATATATGCAAATTAATCGAAGATGACAAAATCTCTGTAGTCTTCCTACCCAGAAACGATAACCCAGCAGACATGTTTACCAAGAACCTTGGCAAATATAAAAACAAGTTCTTATGTTTCTGTGAACACCTTGGGCTTGAGTTTAACTCGCTGTCATCATCTGCTTAGTACCTACAGTACTTAGCAAGGGAGAGTGTTGTGCATGATGTTTTACCATATGCAGCATGACGACTTAGAACAATAGTACATCAAATGATCTTGTACTAGATACAAAACTGGAGTATAAAACTATTCATAGCTACCTTGGATACTATTCCCATTTAGATATCCTTGTATTTATCTCCTTTAGTTTGTACCCCCTTGTTCACAAATAAGGAGGCCTGTAGTTCGTATTTTTCCCCCGACTCTCAATCTACTCTTTTACTGCTCTACTCTCTACTTAAGGCATTTACCAGGTAAAGTATCACTGTTATAGCCTCTAGTGCACCCATTTGGTTGCTGCTCATCATTCCCACCATGTCGTAGTCTTCCAAGTAATTATCTCGGAGTCAGTCGGTTTCTGGATAGTACCATCAAGGTACCCAATCAGGCTTTTAGAGAGTGTAGCTCCATGAATCAACATCTTGAATTGCGCCAGTTTGTCCCATTGTATTTATCTTCGGAGGCAAGTAAGAAAGCTGATCATGCTGAAGCACTTTTTAGATGACTCAGAAATATCTTCAATTGTAGTTGTCTCTGTAGTTGGTTCGGTAATCGTCGGTTGAGGGTTCAATAAATTTATATCTTCGGTGTCAATTAAGGACTCAGGGCCCATAACCCATCAACCAGTAAGAATTTTAGTTGTTTGTATAGATTGACTCTGTTGGTACCTGTCAAACAGTAAGGATCTACATGGAGACTATAAGTAAGATAACTAGTAAAGAAATATCAAGTACCCACCCCAGTCATTTGTATAGATTGACTGAGGTGGTTCAGTGGATAAGGTTTCATAAATATATCCATAGCTGTACAGTAGTGGGTACGAAAACCCATTGAGACCTGTATAGTAGTGGGTACGAGGCCAGCCTCATAATGTTGGGATAGTAGTAAAAATAGGTCAAGTATAAATAGAACAGAGGATACCGTTGAACATTCATACTTCAACAACTCATAGTCCCCACGTAGATTCTCACTGTTTGACAGGTACATACGAAGTCAATCTATACGAGTGACTGAGATTCTCACTGTTTGACAGATCTGACCTATATTCTGACATCGCCAAATGGCTCGATCGTCACCCAAATGCATTCTCCTTCCTATTTTAATAACCATACGTACACAGTTGTTACACTGACCAACCTTTACTTACCACTCATAATCCTCATCTTATCTCTGTACTTTTAAAATTCTGTCTTCCACGTCTCTTTTTCTGTTCCAGTCCGTTGTATGATGGTTGTTGCGTACCTGTCTGTATTAACGCTTCGGCCCGGCGCGCGTAGAGCCCGGAATACTAGGTCGATAAATAAAAAAAAGAAGAAAAAAGAAAAGAAATGGGTCGGTTCTTATCAGGGATGCCGATAAATTATTTTTTTCATCTATCCCGCATTCCTTGAAGATATTCTTTGAATGTACGCGCCTTTCATTGTGCCTTCCGGTAAACATTCGCAGTGACACCTTGACCCCAACTTGAATCTTTTCTCAAAACAGCCTCTCAGCTATGGTTGGTATCAGAGTGGTGGACACTTGAAGTGAGTTGCAAGCGCACCGGAGATGGGTGGATCTCATGGGACTGAGAGAACTCGGGCTCGGTCAAATGGGCGCTGGTTGAAATTCGACCATCCACTGCAACATGCTTATGATTACCATCCTGGGTCTTATCAGTTATCAAATCTGTGATGTTGCGATCAACACTTTTGTACTCTACGTAAGCTAGTAGCACATTCTAACACGATTGCGGACATGTAAATGATGTCACTCTATCCATTATCAGATTTTAATCAAGCCCCAACGTAAGGTAATTCTCAAACTCTTCCCAATTGGCAATTGTGAATTTCGCCAACATCTTCGCGGCCGGGCATAAGTGCTTATGCGAAGCCCCCCAATCAGAGACCTGGCAATCCTAATGGTTACCAATCAGAAAGCCGTTGCAATGCTATCATATAGCGCAAAGCATATGTAATAGGAGGTGATGCGGGGCTACTAGTATACGCTCACCTTGCTGCAGTATGGCATGCCACATCGAGAGCACTTTTGCTTTCCAGCCCGCCCGCAGGCAGCGCAAAGCCCGCTTCCCTGCAATTTTTCCTCAAGCAACTGCAACTCTTCCATCGTACATGGAAACACCTGTTCAACGCTATATCTGAGAGTCGAAGCGAAAGTAAGAGGCCACTTACGGTAAAGTGCTCAATGACCTCCGATTTAATACCTATTTGCCCATTTGTATATTCGTGCTTCTGGGCGTACATGAACGCCATTGTGGATCCTGGCTTGCAATGACTTCGGATATGCAGGAAATGGTTCTTGTGCACGTAGAAGCCGACAACATGTTCATGCCCAGTCACATCCACCGCAAAGTAACTTGGACGGTATGGCCACTCAGCAGCTACTTTTAGTATCTCACTGAGGAAGCACCAATGTCGGGTGGGAACCACGTCTCCGCTATCATTCTTTGAATAGTGGCTAGGATCACCAGCGTTTGGAAGCTCTTCTAATGAAGGGAAGAATCGCTGAACAAAACTCGCTTGTCAGAAGGAATGTCAATAGAATGGGACAAGACATACCGTATCACGGAGGGGGGTTATGCTCATTCTTGGGTAGAACGAATGGCGATACCAAAGGAGGCGTATGGATCTTATATGGTAGGATTTCATACCTAATTATGGTAGCCCGAATAACGTTTATCATGGCCATAGTAAAGGTGACGATGACGATTTTCTTTACATTGATGCGGCAACGTGACCAAAAGTCCAATATGGAATCATCCTGCATAGCCATAACTGTGTCCTGTTCATAGTCAGCGAAGTCGATAACATATCTTATTTCTCGATAAGTGGCAATGCCCATACTGTCTATGGTTGTGATCGACGCACATCACTAGGCATCGAATGTCTTCTTTGTGTTCTAAAGGGCCTTGCTCAGGCCTGCATAGGCTTTAAGGAGGGCATTAGCAAGCACGTTGGAGCCTCTTGTGATGGAACCTGAGATGACTTCATGACTGCGGACCAACCACACACGAAATTTGAAATTTGTATCGTGTGTTGTGTATATGCAGGAAAACTCCGAGCCTCGAGGTAGGCTTAGCCTAAAATTCGGGGACCCACGATACACATTGCAAAATGTACAACGGCATTGAGACGGCAATCAAAGGAAACATTGGAAATAGGAGAAAGTGACCGAGTTAACGTTACTCGTATAATCAGAAGACCCCCCTATACAGTATGCGCATCGTAATGGGTGCTGTAGCGTTGTAACTTTACTGAATGTTTGGATCCCGAATTGCGAGCAACATGAATCACATGCCGAAGCCTGCCAGTGTTTGGGCCAGGAAGCCACAAGGCGAGTGTGAAGGCAATCAGGAGCGGAGCGTGGAAGAAATTTGATCAACTGAATCCCTCGTCGTGCTCGATGGTACAGCATTCGTGGTATGATTGTTTTTACAATTTCTTGGCAATAGTACAGCATATGTCTATTTCCAAATGGGCACCATTGCTGCCTCTCCAGGCGTATCCGTATTGTTTGAGATGAATGGAGACAACTCGGCTGACTAACGAACCTTGCCACCCTCATTTGTACTTTCAACGTGGGTACGGTATGTGATATGGTTTAAATGGGCCAGTCATTGCTATCGCATGTGTTCAAGTTGGTACGATCTTGAAGGTAGTGACTCCTTCATCCCGATAGCGGAATCCGGACTCCGGTATCCATTAAACATGTTGGATATAAACATACTTGCCTTTTCCCGGCGTTTGTTCATTAACAACTTTGTCTTCAAGTACTCAACCTGTTTCTATCACTATCAAGTTTGTAAGGGCAGAAGCATACATCGCCGCAACTACGAGGAAGATAGGGACCGGAACGACAGCAAATCGCCTGGACCTATGCCTTTGCTTTCGGCAACACCACTGGGTTGCGCGTAAGGAAGGCTGCAAGCATCAGACGTTGACAGATTGACTGTGAGATGATGTGCGTATACTAAATTCCAAACACTTCGTTGGATTCCCTGTGTTCCATTTTATTATTCCCATTAGAGACCACGAGCTGTTGTCCAGTATATATGCGTGCCTATATATCTTCAGGGAAAGCAAACCCAACAAGTTCTTCAAGATATTCGCGTTCCGTTTCCTTAAACAGTCTCCACCGCGCTTCTGATATCGTCCTTCTCAGCAGTGTGTGCGGCAGCATTCCCATCCTTCCACACATCCACGCATCGTTAAACTTGCAGAGAAACAAGATAGCATCGTTAGGGGGAAGGTACCGTCTGAAAGTTACGTCCTGATGCCAGTGGTCGCGATGATGCTGTGACTCGGTACGATTTTGATGGAGGTGCCCCCAAGATTCTTCGCCCAGTTCTTGAACGATTCGCTGGTGACAAATGTTCCTTAGCATCCGAAAGTGACAGAGATTAATTGAATGTGTGAGGTGCACACACAGATCAGTGGTGAAAAAATGAGGACGGATGGCGCACTGCGCCGCATCTCTCTCAGTTCTTCTGCTTGATCCATCAACTATGCATGCTGGTCCACCTGCCTCTTATTCTGATCTGCCAGCTTTTTATTTTGATCCACCACTTGTTGCCTCAGCGATCTATTTCATCGTTGAGCTCAAGCCGTAATTCATCTGCTCGTGCCTTTATCATTGCCTGTATTGACTTCATTCATGTCTTTGACTCTTCCTTCATGTGCGCCGTTATCCGTTTCTCCAATTCTTCCTTCATTTGCACCTCCCAACTAGATTGCGATGTGTTTGTATCGCCATCTCCAGCCGCCTTCTTTTTTTCTGTTCCTTTTCGTCTGTAGCCAAAAATAGTCCCAGTCAAACAAGGGGCTATATCAAGCCAGTGTGGTGCATGCTTTTACTTGTACCCAGGCTGTTAAGTGGCTCTTCCTGATTGTCATTCCCTCGTTGACAATTTCTGAAAGATTCATTGTCAGGCGTTGACGGTGTAGGCTGCTCTATGCTATCATGACGACCCCACCTCTCATTTCGGGAGAGGCAGAAAACTGTTCAACGTCTCCATTGGGATACATAAGAGGAAGAACTTCCTTGGCAAAAGTCAAGAATTGTGCGTTCGAAAGTTGATATCATTTCGGATGACAATCACCGCCAGGCCAAACTGAAGAACAGACGAGTATTACTTACGAAATGTATGTCACCGGGGCCGTTGCACAGGGATTGAGCGGTCTCTTCACCAAGCTCAGAAAGTCATTTGTCACGATATCAAGATACATCTGAGCAACAACACTACAATGTATGACTTATTAGCAAGAGTCAGGCTGTGGAGCCACAAAGCCAAAATGAATGTCCGAAAGCGTTGGCGCCAAGAATGAGAGCAACGCAGTTCGTCTCCATCACCAGAACCCTTTGTAGCCATTAAAGGTACCCCAGTCTTGTTTCGACCACTTCGTCAACTCCATTGCCGACTGGCACACTCTTTTGTGAACCGACAGCCAGTCTTTGACTTGACAATCCTGTATGTCGAATTCAAGGAATTACTGAGGGCAGTATAACGTGTTACCCACCCTACTACAATAAGGCATATCACATCTACCGCATTTATGCCTCGCGTAGTTTTTAAACACAGCGCATACTCTGGCACTCTTGAGCACATCTCCGAGAGACGCAAGATCTTTTATTCCGAGAGGAAATACCTATAACTATCGTGCATATAATGTAAAATAGTAGGGCCGGAGCTTTCCATACCTTGAAAAAATCCATCGATTCCACACGTATCCCAATTTGACCACCAGCAAAGAAGTACTTCTTCGCGTATTTGAAGGCCATAGTACACCCCGGTGTGCACCTCTTCAGGACGTACGGGAACTCCGTTGGCGGCACGTAAAAAGCGATCGTGATTTGCATCCCGTTGAAATCCTTTGGACTATAGGTAGGTCGAAATGGCCATCCCGTCGACTGTACGACCTCAGATAAAAGACACCAGTGGTAGTTGGGTTCGGACCTGTCGCCGGCTTGAAATAATGCGCATCGCGTTCGCCCCTATCCCCCGGAAGGTCCTTGAAAGCGGGAAAGCGTTGCTACGCAAACGGTAGTAGTAAGTTATCAAACGCTGATAGGGATGAAATCATGCCTTATCTTTCAGGGTCCAAGGCATGCGAGGTACTGATTGAGGGGCTTGCTGCCAGTGAGATTGTGGCCTGTGGAACGCCGGATTCGGATGCAAATGTACTACAAAGAGCGTGATACATAATTGGCGCATTGTCAGTTATAATATAGATAATATACAACGCTTGCAAGCCTTAATAACTCAAGAATCAAGAATAAATCATTTCTTCCTTTAGTACTGACATGCTGATATTCGTGCACATAAAATCAAGGCAAGCAATAAAAAATTTGTATTGCGGGTGTGCCCTTTCAATTCCAGTCAGTACAATACTACTAGTCATTGCCGACTGAAGTTTAGAGGACCTAAATAATCTTGGAGAATCCCACCGCCTACAAGGCGATGGAAATGCTCTCCCCCGTGCCTATGGATGTCCTGGACCAGCTGGTACGAGCTCGGATGATAGAACCTCAATGAGTTCATGGATACTCGTAATCATCAAAAACATTGAAGTCTAATCTGCCTAGCCGGGTCAAAGACTGAGCAGTAGAGCACTCTCTTTTATGCCGGATTTTCCAATCGGAAACTTGGCAATCCTGAGGTAATATTTTTTCCCGTGAGTGAAATTATCTCTCCCTCGCGTAGAAAAGAACGTTGCAGGGCGGGTAAACTTACCTTCCCGCAATACGGCATCTTACACTGCACACATTGCAATTTTGCCTCTCGTTGGCATGTTGCGCAAATACTGGGATCCTTCAGCTTATCACCGATTACAAGCACCTCGTCAAGTCTGTGTGGCAGCACCTAGGAAAACGAATCAGCCTGGACCTCCCAAAATGTAATGGGTATGTCTTGCCACTGACCACAGTCCAATCTAGTTCCTCCAGTTCAATTCCAACATAACCATTCGAATAAACTCGATGTTCGGCATACATCACAACGAGGGTGGACCCTGGTTTACATTTGACGATAACTTGCTTGAATTCTCGTCCTCGGACGGTAAACTTGACCTCGACCTCGTGACCCTCAACGTCCCTCACGGTATAGCTCAATTTTCCAGGGGGGTCAATGTCATTGACAATTTCACCCATAAAACACCAATGCCTGAAAGGTAGGCTTTCATCTGTGTCCGGATCGACGTCATAGTAGCTCTGGTCGTGTCCGTATGCTGGATCATCTGGGAGGGCAAGGAAAGGTGGAAAAGCAGACTAGTAGAAAATGAAAGCAATGCGATTAGAGCAGGCGGGTTGGCCGGCTGAAAAGTGTAGGAAAAAGCACGGATAACGGGAAATCATGTGGGTGTATAGGAGCTTGTGTGGCGTACTCACTTTGTCACGCAGATTCAGCGGCATAATATGGATAACAGGGAAAGTAAAACGCGTCAGTGCATTGGCCGAGTATCGCACCATTTTTATGCGTCCTGTGGCGCCAAATTATGATCGCTTGACCAGTTGAAAAAAGAAAAATATCTATTGAGGCGTTGATTTAATTGCTTAACGCAACAAGCACGCGTAAGTTAGATTACCCATACGATCATTTTATTGAGCATCATTTCTATCCGTCTTCATGAATTCCTGATACTGACTCAACCGTCTCAGAATACTGAGCCTGTTAGGTGGATGCCTCCTTCGGCGGTTGAAACGAAGCGAAACCCTTGATAGGCTACATGTGCGCCGTAGACGAAGGCAATGGTTATTCTGATGTCACTTCTTTGACTCATCGAGTCTCAGATTAATAAGACTGCTATATAATCCTTACCACCTCGAAAGGCACTGGAGCACTTGTTTTGCCTGACCCGAACGAGGGTCCCATTCAAGCCACAATTCAATACGCAAAATTTCAATCGGGGTGCAGCGCAAAAGGGAACCATACGGACGCCCATAAGTTGACCAATCGACGACGTGTAGCTTTCGAAACTTCATATAAAATGACATTTGGTGCCCACCTGAGCACGAAGCACATCGGTCCGTTGGTGCCCTGGAGCTTCGTTCAATAACAATACATACGATTTCAATGCGCTCTTCTGCATGGAGTGGGAGAAGGCAATTGATCAATACCGATTTTATTAAGCAATTGAAGCTTTTGAGGGTGGAACTCCGCTTACACGTACACCATGTCATATTCTGGCAAGGGAAATAAGGAAGTGGGGCCGCGTTTCCTCAAAGGTCCATTCGAAACTCGGATGCCCATTCAATATAAATCACGGAGGTGTCCAATGCCATTGTACTCTTTTTGAGTCTTTTCTGTGAAAACAATAACCCTTTACGTCATCGAATGAAAACTACTCCGAGGGATGGCGTCCCCATTGGACGGGAATGATGCACTGTAACTATTGGGGTAATCCATGCGATGAGAAACGGACCTTACTTTATGTCCTTAAATGGAAGCCTGATGGCAACAACAGGATGCCATTGCATACATGGCCGGTTGACACCTACAGGCTGATAGCTAATGGGTGTAAGAGTGAGTGATGACCCGATGCCAAGGGACGCCACGGTCATGGGAGTTCCAGGGCGACGACAATGTGTGTTAGGATACCTTGAATCTTCCGCTCACATTGCTCGGGCTATCGTGAAAATGAGCGGGTAATCGGCCATCTGACTCCAGACAGGTAGAGACTCCATAAGGGCCATCATTGTAAGACAGATGACAGGAGTGGAAGCCGAAGTAGCTAAATGGCCATGTGGAAGCCAGTATTAAATATTGAGTCCCCGTTTCACAATGAGGGTTCAGCTATTGAAAGAAAGGGTGAGAGAGGGCGTCATGTCCGAGACCAACTTCACACCGAATGAATTCATTCATGATGCAGTATTATAACAGCTGTTAATAAACGGAATTCACTAAGGGGTGTATAGTCGACAGCAAATAAGAATGAGTGTTGCTTTAATCCCCTTGCATATATTCCGGAATTCCGTGCTGCTGCCTTGGGGCCTTGATAACGAGGTCGGCTTGTTGCCTGAATCCGTTGTCCTCAGCCCAGATGGCAAGATGAACATAAGATGCAACTTACAACCGCATCCTGAGGAGAAGTTTTCGATTTGAAGCTTGTATCTCGGAGGCAGACCGAAGAGCACGAGAAAATAATTCCGCTCTGGAGTCCGTCTGTGTTGCTTGCAGGATCTGGTAAAACAAGAGTTAAATGGTTACCGGCCGGCCAGTGTGCACAAATATATCAATTAACCTTATTCTGACTATCAACTCTTCCCTTGATTCTACCGGACTGAATGAGGGTGACTACATTCCTCTCGACTTCATCCACTGTCCAACCAAAAGCGGTGGCCATTCGATTGAGCTTGATGGAAGAGAACGGTTGGAAGTATAGGATCACGGCCCAATTCTGTATCATGAGAGTAAGGTCATTGACATGAAGTGCAAGGTGTATGTCGAGGAAGTGTCGAGTCTAGATAGGGACGTTAGAACCACATGAACTGGTGACGCAAAGGAGATACGCAACTGAATGCCTTGCAAGGAGCTCCAAAACTGCTTTGAAGTTGCAGGACATGTAGGAACTGATGAGGTCCCGTACATAAGGCTCTTGTTCGAGATAGACGGCAAAGCCATCATTGTCAAGAACTTGAGCTTTTAGTTGGAATCGGGAGTATGTTGCCATAGCACAAAGAACGCCATATATCGCGATATCTCCAGGCGCTATCAACTTGCGTGCATCGCTGAGCATAAGAGACGCATTTAATGAAAGCACGAGACAACGGCGCCTACTTTGCCTATCCAGTCACCTAAATCTTTAGGGGGACCGAGTTTCAAGAACTGTGCGGCAGCTTTTTCGTAATTAGCCTGTCCGAGATATGACAGTGCCGTGGCGAGATCCAATTTTGTTTGTATGCCATTCTGCTCTCGTTTCTTCGATATGCCGCCTGCCGCACCTGGTGTTGGTGCCACGGCATCTAAGGCGGCATCAGCTTTGAAAACATAGGTAGGTATATGCGTATAATTCCGATTCTCTATCAGAAGCTGAAAGTGCATGCGCTCTGATCAACTTGAACTCAAGATGTGAGTGGGCCATCACGTACTTCTAGCACCGACAAACACATGTCCAGTACGTGCTGGCTCGTAGCACAGAATTCTCTTGATTTCGTGTAATGTTTCAACGCGGCTGAAAAATCTCCGAGGCCCCTATAGAACTCAGCTAGGTCACGATGTCCCATCTGTGAGAAGAGGCTGTTTGTTAGACGACTCCGCAATAATTGCCCAAGAATGACATAAAAGGTGGTGAGTGGACTGCTTACCCGTATACTCTCTTTAATCATGTTATTGGCGTATGTCTTCAATTCCACCTCCAGCTTGAACTTATCCGCCTGATTTCGGGCCATTGTCTCATCCAACCATCTAGCGTCGAGTGGTTGCGCTTCGATTAGAGGGGGGATTTCGACGCCTTCTGCAGATCGTAGATGTTCGTATGCATTAACTAGTGTTTGATAAAGAGTTGGATCTCTCAGCTCTTGAACTTTGGCCACTGCGATGTTGAATGCTTCAGACGCGAGCGAGGGACATGTAGCGACGATATGAATCAGGCGATCCACTAGTGTTCGACCTGCACAAAAAGATAACAAGCATGGGTTAGCGCTCACAATCAAGCGATCAGAAATGTACGACAGTCAATGGTAGATGAATGGTGGCCACTCACCATGGTAGTTTTGCACAAAACTCTCAAGTTCAAAAGGGTGCGCTTCATCAGTATAAACGATAATTGCCTTGTTAATGTGAGTTGGTCCACTTTGATACGTGCTATAGAGAGGGGGTTCTTCGGCATCAACATCCATTGCAGAGCCTTGGTGTTCAAGTGGTTGAGTGGCCTCAGCATCAATCTCTTGTTGGATATCCAGAGTATAATCCATCGTGGACATTCACGGTCTAGATGCGCAATTTCAGAGCGGAACGCGGCAGACGATGAGCACAATGAGAAGTGAACAAGTAATAATCTAATGAGACCTGATCACGACGCGCCCGACGCGGCGATGCGACTCCAAAACTGCACCATACAAACTCGGCGCTTAGCCTCGGTAATATCATAGCACACGACTATACTGTTAAAGCTACAGCACTCTATCCTATCGCTTGCTTCAACTACAGTACGTTATTCAAATCGTTTCCACGCGTGTTTCTCGTATTCAATTATCTTAGCCTTGCGTTTCTTAGGTCTGAAAATGAACACAGAGTGAGCAATAGTTGAACAAGTATAGGTAGAAGATGCACGTACATGACTCGGACTCGTGGCTCGATCAAGGCTCTCTGTTGCAGGCTAAGGAATCTATCTCGGAACAGGTTACCCTCAGGCTGTCAAGGAAAGTGTCTCATTGGTTAGCGAAGAAGCGGCGAACAGAGCACGTAGTGATCTCTACCTTGAGACCTCGTAAATTCTCACTGAGATCCTCCCCTAGTTGAACGATAACCTCTTCTTCTGGTACTTTATGCTTGCCCAGCCGCTGCCCAGCAAGACCTTTCTTTAGCTCTTCATTTTTGGCCGCTATCTTCTGTAGCCGAGCTTGTTCTCGTTCGGCGATCAATTTGTGCGTCGACCGTCTTAACGATTTGATAGAATTTATTGCTTCCAATCGTCTTTTGTTCGCTGCCCGTTCGGCCACTGCTCGTTTCTAAGGGTACTCAACTCTTAATAATGAAGTATTTGAATATCGCTATCACACATACCTCAGCCAGTAGCGCAGCAGCTTTACGTCTTTGTTTCTTTGTCTTCCTCTCCGGAGTTTTCTTAGGTATTGATAATACCTCATCAGCATGGCCATCTGATTCTTCGGGCGATGCCTCGTCGACCTTCATACCTGGCGGAACGCCTTCCTCTTCTACCACTCCTTCAAGTTTTGCGGCATCGAACTTGGCTTTCACTTCAGCAAACTTCTCCTCTTCTCTTAATCTCTTTTCCTCTCTCTCGTTTGCCTGGAGAAGCAGCTCGCGATGGGAGTCTACCGGTGGGTTATATGAAACGCCGTGGTGCGGTACAGAAACCGCTGGCAAATCAATGTCGTCTTGTAGTCTTTTCGTATTGGGCACCTATTAATGCACGAACCAAATTGGTGAACGTGAGCGGAGGTCACAAAGGGCGACTTGAAGAACTACGCTACGCACCTTGACAGGCTTTTCTTCAACATTTTCCAATCCCAGTTCCAGCTCCTCCTGCGCGTCGTCCTGCCATGGGTCATACTTCCCGCTTTCTTTCACAGCATTACTAAGTTCTACAATCGAACGTCCGGCTTTGTATTCGCTTGGATCTTCCACGCTGTTAAAAGGTCCCTTTTTCGGTCGTTTTGCCAACCGTAACAGTCGGTCTTTCTCTTCCTGGATAAGAGTACGTTTTTTACTCGGTGAATCAGAGGATGCGAAGGTTCTTGTTCGAGAGAAGACAGCAGGAACAGCAGAGCGTTGACGTAAAATTTTGGTCGACGTCAATTGCGAGGATGAAAACTTTGGTAGTGTATGCCGAACTATGTGAGCAACCGGTTAGTCCAGCATACAGCACACCTAGCAGAAAAAAGTGACAGATCCGAGGTATACGGTTCTGCCCCAAACAAGCCAACTAGTAAACTCCGGACTGCTACCGGCGTGCAAGACTACCTCGCAAAACGAAAACTTGAGTGGGAAACACACCTTTATCATCGCCGTTCACATCAATTTGGAACAGCTCGTCATTCTTAACCTCGCCGAGACTCTTGCCAACAACCCTTTCCTCAGCCCTGAGCTCTTCTAGTCCTTCTTCAACCTCTTCAATATCAACATTCTTCCTCCATGCCTTCTTACCCTTCCGGCTACTCTGGTTGAGTTGTCCTGGAGCTCCAGTTGACGATTTCTTTTTCTCTAGCGAACCTGGCTTTGAGGTTTTTGATTTCAATTTTCTCGTTCCAGCAGATTCGGTAGCAGGGGCTGACATGGCAAATTCAAGGATGAAGAGAATCTATATTGACCCATGTGAGAAAAAGGGCATCAGTCAGATCATTCAAGGCTCAAGGATCCTGATAAGCAGTATATCGATGTTGGGCTCTTGGCACAGGGGTAGCGCGCACGCTTCGCACGTGCAGAATGCGTGAGGTCGTGGGTTCAATTCCCACAGTGTCCACTTTTTGTTGGTCCATGGTACGATCAATCACATTGGTGACAACTTTCTTCCGTGCAACCTCCCTCGATCTAATTGGCCTAATGACTAACATTTGTTCCGCCAAGTATGAAGGCATATATAACCCTACGTCCCATCAATGAGGAGGAACACCGGAGGAGTGGTCCAAGGAAATGAGCGGAACTGCAATATGGGGAAGCCGGACGAATGCAATGGTAGGCTGCATTGCGACAGTTGTGGCCAGGCTTTGAAACTTGGAGTCCAACCCACCGGAGGGGGTCCTACAGATAAGGCTCTGGTTGTCTGAAGCATGGAACCATAAGATGGATTCCGTCCACCCACTCGACCATAATGCCACGACTTGTCTTGGCTTGGAATGCCGTCCTTATAAATCCTGTTGCTATCTTGACACTCCGGGAAAGTCTATTGCTCGGGCTATTGTTGTATGCCCATTTACAGACGTGGAAATGCCTCTAGTAGATACCGGGTATCCGATGGCAAAGTTAAACGTCAGCCTCCAGAGGCCCAAGAATGCACTGCACCCACAGTATCAATATGAGGCCGTGCTGTAGTCATCTGATTTCCAAGTTATCAATCAAATCAGCTGCCTGAGGCATACGACTCGTGCCAGTATGATATTGACTATAATCGTGAGCCACACTGCGCTAGTCCACTGCCGGTGCATTGCCTTAGGTAAATGAGAAGAAAAGGACAGGGTTAGCAACAACAGGTTCTTCAATCCCTGGATACGCAGCAACCGCAGTGGACCTGCAGAAAAGGCTGCACCAACTACAAGCGACAGACTTTTTTCCCACGAGCTAGTTTAAAGTTGCAGCACCGCCTCTCTTGGTGACTTACTTAACTACCTCCTCGACTTCCTCAGTAACATACCATGAATACCACAAGAGCCCCACCACCGCAAGGTAAGTCTCCCGCATGAACTTAATGAACGCGAAATTCACATTATAGCAGGTTCGTTCATCTAAATGTTATATCACGACACTAAAGCATTGGCCCTCGACTCTTGATACGTCACTATAGGCGCACCCCCTTCATATGCCTTCGTAACAAGGGTATACAAGCGAAGTTTGCGACCAGTCGTGATAGCTAGTACGCAATATAGAGCATTTTATAGTCAAGACTGAAGTGATTGATGGCTGACTGTTAGTGGCGTTTGTGGGTGGCATCTGGTCGCTATTCTCGTATGTATCCTACGCCTCTCAGACTTTCTAGGATATTCACCGCCTTTCTCGTATCTAAACAGTGCGGTAAATACCAACAATGATATGCGTGCAATAACATAGGTTTGACCAAAAGTACAGATCGGCTTCTACAGAAGTGCTGCGGCACTGCATGACGGTGAGTAATTCCGTGTCGACAGACAGACAGTATATGAACCCCATTATAGAGAATGTGCCTAAGCTCGTAACTTTCTCGATTATACTGGGAATACTGTATATGGTCATCGTCTTGATAGAGGTGTGTCTTCCCGTTGTACATTCTCTCTACATCATTTAACAGCACGCCGTTTAGGCGCTGGGCATTGGCGCGGCCGCAATGGTAAGATAACACGCTGATACCTGTTTGGAGTACCCTCATGAGTATTATTTCAGCAAAAGCTTCGTTTTATCAGGGCATATGCATGGCTTTCTATACTCTCAACTTTAATCGTCCTAGCTGCAGGGATGCTGCGGGTCATCATCCACTTCAGTCTTAAGGTACTGTCACTATCGTCCTTGCTGATCAGAGATATTCATCTGTAAATTTCATCCAGGGCGATATTATTGACGAGTGTACCAATCTTGCCACAGGTGACCGGGTTGTCTACGTATGTTACCCATCTTCACAATGCTCCTCCCTCCAACTTACCCTACCTTCAGTTTGGTTTCTGGGGACCGATTACCCGAGATGTTCTTGACGCACAAGAAGCACAAGACTGTAAGCATCCACCAATGCCCAATCGATCCCCAACGATTCTTATCCAAAATCATTTCAGGGTGCACAAAATCCTGGAATCGTGGCTCTTGGTCGGAGATCGTGGCCCTTCTCATCACTCTCAGTGCGTACTCGACTTCCCCTGAGTTTCACTTCCCGATCTGACAAAACGCCCTTTGTCCACGTTCAGTTCTTGCAGCCCTGATGACTTCGGTCGCCTTTGGTTATCTACGTCAATTCCTCGACCCCACAAGCCCAGTGAACGCACGAGCACCACCAGTTCGTGTTGACGTTTACCCCGCTCACTACAACCGCCCATACGACGGTTCTGCTCCCACATACGGCTACCCAGCTCCCCCATATGCTGCACCTGGTGGCCAATATGCACCACCTCCTGGACCTCCCCCTCGCGGATTCGATGACGATACCACCAAGCCACCTGTGTATACCGGTGGATCAGTGGCTTATAGCCAGGATAACAAAGACCCCTTCGCGGACTTTGATTCAACAAATTATCAAGAAGAGCACGATGTGACAAGCAGACCTAGGCCTGGTGGTCCTGAGAGATTCTAATCGATTCCACTGGACTGGAATGTACCAATTGCATTGACTACCACCCAACTCTTTGTACACTCATGTATTCGCGATCGAATGGACTTGTAATGCTCTGAATAACGGTATACACACTCCCTCATGGGATCTGACATCTTGCATTGACAAAAATGGGTGATCATGTGCAATCAGCACAATAGCCTTGGAGTGCGGTGCCGCATAGTAACCTCCTTGGTTGTTTTGGCATGGTGTACATGAATGTAATCATAAATGCAGGCGACAGTAGGGGATGTGAAATGAGGAAGGTAACCACTAATTTACTTGCGTGTCGAAGTAGTCTTCTGTTGAGACTTGATTACCTTCTTCACGATCTTGGCCTCCTCAACCAAGAATGCTCGCAGAATGCTAGTCACAATAATCAGGAAAGAACGCCCAACTGACTCCTTGATAAACTCACCGAGACTTCACACAGCTGCTGCATCTCGAACCACCATATGCCCTTTGCACAGTCTTCTGACGCTTAGAAATAGTTGCATATTTCCTTGGGCGGAGGGCAGGAATCTATTTTACATAGTAAATCACAATTAGCTCCCTCCGTATATCATGCATTGGAGCAGTAAATGGGAACGTACGCCAGGAAGGCCAATTCCACAGTCACCGCACTTGGGTGAAGTTGCAGGCTTTTTGAGGTGGTGGTAGACAAGCTTTCCTCCGGGTGTCTTGACGATACGTCGTCGGTTGGAGTTAGTGTTGTACGGTTGGCGTTTGCGGAGAGTGACACGTTGGGCCATTGCGAACGCTGTTCGCACAATACCAGTAATCAGCAACTTGGCACAAATAACCGCGCGATAAAATCCAGCCGGGAGCTGGACTCCCGCCTCCCCATACATATAATCCAGCAAAGTTCCCCGTCCGACAACACTGCTCAGGATCTCCATGCAACATTTCCAACGCAATCCACCATCACAACGACAGTTATTCTCCCGGCCAGAATTTGCGACTCGTAAAATCGACCAAAACTCACTTTGATGGTCAAGGAGGAACTAGATCTATGTTTTCATGAGCAACCGAACCATAGAAATCTGCATAATATCTCCTTACCTTGTTCTTGATAATGCTGATGCCGATGACCAGTAGGTTTGGATGGAAGCCGGTGGCTGAGAAACTATCTAGTAGTGCACGGCAAGCCCCGGATGCCTTCGTGGGAACGAACTTCTACTTCTGTTCTTCAAACGCTTAATTATGCATTTCGTAACTCTTCCAAACGCATTACGTTCCTGTCGAGGTTGCGCAACATCCATTCATGTCATTCAGAGTGGAGTAGCAAGGAAATGAATAAAATTCTGGCTCTGCTCAGTAGCTCTTCAGTGTGTCCGGTTGACATTCTACCAGTACAAATTAATAATGTCGCCGGGTTCAACCACCACATAGTAATCGTCATCCATGAAGGCGTTTATGTCCTTCCGGCATCTCAGACATATAACGACTACATCATAGGAGAACGGGAGCTGCCAGCGTTACGTTGCCCTGTTTCTGGGGCTGCGCTGAGTTTGAAAGTAGAACGAGTTGGCCTGGCACAGTTTGGCTCGAATGATCAATTCAGGGTCAGCCCAGGCCTGCACGAACTGCGTCCCACCGAAGCGGTATTTGTACGTGCCTAATGGGGTTTGGTGACTAAACCACCATCAGAACGGGAAGGGTCGCGTAACCTCACCGGACGCAATCTCAATGACGAAGCTCACAAAAGACAAGGGACCAAGACACTTGTGTATCCTAGTGGACCTCCAATAGGGGCCGCTCTTCATTTGCTCCGTCCATCTGAAGTCAGTATTTAGGGGGTCGATGACAGAGTCGACATTCTGTGCCCGAAGCTCCGGTGGTATGCCTAACTCTCATTGAATGAACGAGACCGATGCAATCGTTTCAATATGGACGGAAACCTGGGTCACAGTTCAATAGGAGCTGACCTTCCCGCTCGCCTACGATAAAGTAATTATTGTTGGGCTCCCCATGGGAGTTTCTGGAACGACAATTGTCAGTCTTTCAGCAAACAGATGGTAGCCATCGTCATCATATTTGCTCGTGTCATCAACACGTACCCTTCCTGCTGCTCGGCTTCATGTTGAGCACGGACATACTTAGCTTAGGTCCATTTGGCATCATTCCTCTAAACACGGACCAAAATGCGCGAGGCAAATGGAACATATTCGGCGGGAAAGCCCTTTTCCAGATGATCTGCGCCCGCCCATTATGGGCAACGGCGGAAAGAAGGGGGTTCTTGTAGGGCACGCGTTTCAGATACAGCAGGCATGGACAATAAGAACGGATATGATTTCTTTTGGAGATACTCCAGCATACCAGCAACTTGCTTTTTGGGCGTTTTGTCTGCACTTTTGCTTCGTGCCATCAGCATACTATTAAGATGTATCATCCGGCACAATAGCATAAAGCGATGGGAAAAACCACTGCGATTTATAGGTATCGCTTATCACTTTTGGCCGTGTAATGTATTCTGTCTTGCTAGTAGTGCAGTGATCGCACTTGAGGGCGATTCTCTTGCACTGCTAATTTGCTAAGAATGGGTTGACTTCCAGCCAACCTTCCACCACATCCTAAGCCTGTCTCTAATCCTATCGCATTAACCAACAAGATTTACAAAGTCTAAACCTTGTCACGGACGTTCAACACGGATGAAGGACAATTCCACCTCTCTCCCTTTACGTAGCGAGCTCCTTAACAGACTCTCGGCACCACCAACACTGGTGCAGGATAAAGGTCTTGCTCAGCGCGCAATGTCCAGGGAGTTGACATTTTGTAGGACGAATGATAAGCGCCGCAAGCATCTTCCGTCAACATATTAAGGTGGTCGCCAGGGGATCCCGAGTCGGCACTTGTAGCCTAGTGTGGTATTCCTGTATTCCCACTGACGTTCCGTGTCTGGATGAATTTCATATGACCTCGATACCTGCTGAACGGTTCCACGCTCCTAAACTCCCATCATAATAATGCCCGAATTGCTACTCCATCACTGCAGCTGATGTCTTGTCGTCCAGTGGCAGCGACTGTTTTCCTTGACTCTGGATGCAATTTTACCCAGGTCTTTGTGTGCTGCAAACTTACTCCCGTGCCGGATACCGGAGGTCGCCTTCGTCGCAACTTGCTCAGGAAAACTGACAAAAGGAGAGAGCCCAGTTTCAGCAACGGGGTCACATCAATTAATATTCTGTTAACCACTGCTTCCAGCGTTAGGCTGCTAGGCTACAATGCCAACTCAGCAATTTCCGGATGCTATGGTGCGCGACTCACCTTTGGGTAATTTTTTTTCCATCTTAGATGCTCGTCCCCATGTTACAACCCTCGCCGAAGCCCTGCTTAACAATCCATCCCTTTTCCGTAATTCACCAGCAACCTGTTGAGCAGGGAGATCTCTTTCCGACAGTGTACCTGCAGGACTGGTCGTTGCTAATTATTTGCGTGATGACCTTCTCAGCAGCAGATTTTCTCGGCACATATCTACCCTGACTCCATCATGGTGAATAGAATGTTTTGGCAAGGTGTGGCAGTCCGACCAAGTCCAGTTAGTGTGCATTTATCCACATTTTGCACAGCTCCGTTGGATCATTCTAGACCCACGGCGACTGACCTGTTCTTCTGAGAGGCTATATCTCAACGATTGGAACGCACCTTTATTCAGCCTTGCACAGAACATCTGACCGAGCTGGTTGGCGATAGTGTGACGTTACGTCACTCGCGTAACGCTCCTTCCGACCTTACCACTTGATTTTACTTGAGTAGAATGCCTTCAAAAAAGAAAGCCGCAAGTTCTACTTTGGCTGCCAACGCCAAAGAGTCAAAAGGTCAAGACTCATATCATGCTGGTGGCTTCTTCCCAGTCGCCCGATACACGTCCATTGTTGGGCTGCATTCAACTTTTCTTGTCTTTGCCGCGTTCTTCTTACCACGAACGACGTTCCTATTCGATTTGACTACGCCCGGATGGGACCCTAATCAGCTGACATCTCGCGATAAACCCCAGCACCCTTTCCTAGAGTCTTTGACAATCAATCCGGCCATAACCTTGATCTACATCTGTGCTGGCGTGGCTCTGTTGCAACTTTGGTGGGGTAGTTGGATTCGAGACTGGAGTATCGAATATGCGCTGGAGGGATCTACAAAAGAGAGAAGAAGCAAAAAGGCAACGCAGAACGAATATAGGCTGAAGGTCTGTACTTTCGTTGTTATATTGTTCGACTCTCATTTCTTCGTCACTAGGACCTCGCTTATGCAGGTCTCATGACATTTGTAGCGTCATTCGTATTCCACGTTGCATTTGTGTTCTTCGGGGCACCCTTGATCCTGTAGGTGCGGTCGCGATGCAATGAGTGATATATCTCAATCCTTCGTCAGACACGCATTTCGCACATATATGCTGGCCTTGCTGGTTTCTTTACTCGTCATATTTCCTCCAGCATATACACTAGGTGTTCCATCTTTCCAACTGGATTCGCTTTCGCTTGTCCGCCGGATCACATGGGTGCGATTGTTCGCAGAATTTTCGTCAGTTTTACCCAATTCATGCAAGAAAGTATAGTCTCGTGGCTAAATCAATACCTTTAGCATTCGCACGCCGGTTGAACGTGCTCTAGTATATCCCGCGATTGGGACTGCCGTTGGGTGTTGGCTGGGTGCTATTCCTATTGCACTCGATTGGGATCGACCTTGGCAAGTAAGTTCGTTTTGTGTACGGCGATCGTACGGCCGTTCAAACTCTCCTACCAGGGATGGCCATTGACACCAACATTCGGTGGCATAACGGGATATATTGTTGGATCCCTCTATGCACTTGCTGTTACCGGAAGCTATTACTTGCTCACAACATCAGTGGAGGATTACAAATCTATAAAGTCTAATTCTAATTGAGTTAGGTGGTCTATGGTCATACTGTTCCTCTCCCTTGAACCCAACGCACCGAAATCCCAATCATATATATCGTTGCACTACTGATTGTCTTGCTTCAAGACGCGGAAATCGCCTAACGTCTGTGTAACGTAATCCGGGATGATAGGTGATGCATTCGGCCCCGTGATATCAGCTTCTGTGGTGATACCTGGTGTTGTGGACTCGGTAAGCTTTTATCAATCACCGCTCAATTAAGTGGACGTTACCAGTCAGAACGAGTAGGGTCGCTAAACCACCACTTTGCCCAAATAAGATATCTGTATTCAATCTATCTCCAACCATGATAGTTTTTGCAGGATCATAATTAATTCTATAGGGTACCTCGTCAGCTATCGAAAATAAAGGCAACCTTTTAAAGAAACTCACTTCGCCTTGATGCAATCTAACATCACATGTTGTGGTTTCCCAGTGCAGACCGGAGCCTTTCCGACTGCCGTCCTCAAAGGAGCAGTAACGGCTCCTGCTCCTGGTAATAATCCATCTGCAGCAGGGTATGTGCTATCCTCGTTAGTGGCGATAAAATGGCATCCGGGGAGGCGAGTAAGGTATTGAAATGCTTTGGAGTATTTGGTATAGGTGACCTGGGTATCCAGGCCACACACTACGGCGCCGACATCCCGATCAAGTGTGAAGTTGGACAAGGAAAATGGTTCAAGAGAACAATCGGCTGGATCCTGGACGCCGCTATAAGCTTCTCTGATTGAAGTGTATTGGAGTGAATACTCACTGTACCGCCGATGGTGGTATATCCTTCAGAGCGAAGTTCCTCTTCTAAGCCACTCATCCCAATTACGTAGATCTTCTTTGACTTGGGCAGTTGTATTACCGATGAGAGATAAACGGCCGCTGCGAATGCAGAACCATAGATTTCATCCTATGTTTCATATTCAGCGATGATAGATTATGGACTTAGCCAAGCATTGACACCCACGGCCTGTGCCTCGATACCTAACTGAACGAATTTGCTTCGATAGGACTTCCTTGACTTAGTGGCGTTATTGGTGACGAAAATCACGTTCTTATCTGCAAAGCATCAAAAATCTTCCGTAAAGATCACCACTATTTTACTTATCGTGAAATGTACTCACTCCGGCGGCGCAACGAGTCAAGAACTTCAACCACACCCTCTATCAAACGATCTCCCTGCCACAAGACACCATCGCAATCGAACATCCATGTGTCGTATTTGTCCAGCAACGCAGCATAGTCTTCAGGACGACGCAATCGGGTCTTGGACATGTCTGTATGGGCGGAAGCGGAAAGTGTGGCGGCGCTTAATAGGTGTCCGCGGAATTTGATCCATCATCGCCATCACTTGTGTGGAAAGCTCAATTATTGCCAAGGTTATATTGCTGACATGTTATTTCGAAACTCGAGGTAACTGAACTATTTTTCCCCCTTTCCCCATTCTTCTCCATTCAAAGACGCTTTAGCCGGGTTCATTTCAAGGTTCCATTGGCACGGTGTGAAGAAGTCATGATCACGCGCCCCATGACTGTGTGACTAATCTGAACGGCATTTCACTAAGACGACGCTGCTATAGGCGAAGGAATTGGCCCTTCAGGACGGGAGCTCGGGTCAAGACGCCAACTAACACGTCTCAAAATTGGTAGGGTAATCTGCCAATCAAACACTGCGACAGGATGTGGCGAACGATGAGAGACGAAAGCAATGTGTCGCAAAAAAAAAAACAGGCTGTGCTGGCCGATTTTTGCGAACAGACGACATTCACTCATGGCACGCAATGATATCCCCATTGCCTGACAGATTCCGAGTCCGCGCGCAAACGGCGTTTCCGATGCAAGTACTCAGCCTAACTTACAAAGGAAGCTGTTGAATTTATGTTCCTGTTGGCTAGCCCTTGTGGAGTAGCTGTCCTCTTTTTTTTCCCACTTTTGTCTTTTCACCGTCACATGAGGCTAAAATCTTACAGCCAACTGTACTTTCTGACATTGGAAGGTGTGCGCTTCTGCAGTTAGAGCGACGGAAATGAGGGCACGTGTATGGCCTAATTCCAGATTGCTCTTTTCTAGAGGTTTCTCCTTCAATGGCAAGCCTATCTACGCCTGGGTGATTTCCGGCGTCATTCGCTCCAGGACTCGTGGCGTTGCGGCCTGGACGGTAGACAATTCCCCGGGTCTCCCCCATGATGATTGCATTGCTTCTGGTGACCTATCCAATAAGGAAAGCTCATTGGTTTAGATAGGCTCAAACACAATCTCCGCGTTGTACGATGATATGAACCGTCCCCGACAGGGTCACAGCTTGTGAGTTGATGTCAGTAGCATTGGCGCTTCTGCTCAACTTTACGGTCTATTGGCCTTATCAGGCTACACAAACGCCACCCACCTTTCAGTTCGGTCCCAAACCATTACAGCCAGCACCATAATACCGGAAATTAATATCCATAAGTATACTATCATGCGTAGTGGCTACATTAGGCGGTAGTTATACAAATACTATCTTAATTTAGCATTCCGCTGGATCAGAACACCTGGTCTTCCAAGGGAACTTCTTTGCCCCAACCCCGATTTTCAACGGAGGAAGAAAGGCCACCTTTCATGCTTTCAACCCGGAGAAGCTTGGTCTTAGGATTTTGCTTGACAGGTAATGTTGAGCGACCTCGCTTCTCCTCTGCAGTGGGTTTTGGGCTTTTCATTCCATACAGAACTTCCGATTCACCGGTCTTGAGTTGGTAATTTCGGATAACTTCATATTTCACCAGCGACTCGATCGTTTCCATACTGGTCTTCAGTCTGCCCAACGCTGTGAACATCGTCCCGACGTACTTCTCGCGCGTAGCCATGGGTAGCGAACTGATAGGACCCACTTTGGATTTCAAGAAAGACGTAGGGTACTCTACTTCTCGCGCTTGTTGGAAAGCAGGGGATGTCTCGGCGATTGGTGAGACGGGGACTTTACTCCACTTCAACTCGTCGACCTGCGTTTTGGTCAAACAGATTGCGTCCAAACTCCCTAGCGGTCCTATCTCTGACAGCTGGAACGAAATTTCTCTCGTTAGAACAGAAAGCCACTTTCATCAAACAAACGGCCGAAATGGTGCAACGTACATTCCGAAATGCAGTGCCAATGACCTTTGCGCTCAGCTCATGCTGTTTGAAGTAAGCCACGAGGGATTGAATTGATTCCATGCCAGGGTGATTTGCAAGGTCTTGGGAACGCACGGCCTTCCCTTTCCGTTCATACCAGTCAAGGATCTATTAATGTCGGTCAACAATGTAAACCACCGAATAATACCAGTAAGAGGGGTGGCATACCAAGCCGACGTCAATTGTCACCGCAGATGCATCTGCCTCCGCGCACGCGGCTGCGTGATGTTGATCACAAACAAGGCATAAGTTGGTATGCAGGCCATGAGCCCCTAGCTCCTTTGCGGCCGAGATGCCCATTTCAGTTGCTGGAATCTATGTGCAATGACATCAACCGATCGTTCGTCGGTCACGGAGTATAATCAATCACTGACACTGATAATGAGGTCGTCTACATGAACGCCTCGTTCGAAAAAAAGCTTGCTTAGGCGAAACGCATTTCTGACCATTGCTGAAGAATCGTTGTAGAAGCGCGGGTCTACGAAAGTAAAGTGTGGAGCATTAATGCGACCAATGACCGCACATGCTAGGTCGACCAACTAGATGAAGTGTGAGTAGGTGAAGACGAAGATGAACTGGCAGTACGAACAAATAGCTCAAAGGCCACCCTTGTGAGGTGGCGCTCATCGAATTGACCCTCCGGACTTCGAACACTCGCTTAAATATAATATCTCCCATAGAACGACAAGGTTCCACTCACCATTTGTCAACTGTGACCTTTGCCGCCGCCCAAAGGTGATAATACACGTCATCCGATCCCAGGAATTCTTGTATATTGCTAGGCGTAAAACTGGTGCCATCGAAATCGTAGGTGCCAAGTGCTAAACATAGTCGACGCAGGGAACAGATCGAGCAGGGTATTATGTCAATTGGTGCCATAGGCGACGAGAAGAAACGACCACTTTTGGGGGAACTAACTTTCAAAATGTGTCGACCCTCCTATAATTGCAATTTCTTGCTTCCTCAGGCCCTCCTCGATGCCAAGAGCGGATTTGTTCAATGAATTACTGGTACCGATAGGTTGGTGGGGGCTTCGACCGTGACGATGATGATCGCTGTCATATTTGAACCTGGCAGGGATGACTTTAGTAGAGGGGTCTACGGGAGTGGATGATTGGCGCATGGCCTGTCGCGATGGACAGGTTGTTTTGTGATATACGGCGAGTGAACGCGCAAAAATGTCCGTGAGCACTGCGGGAGGCTAGAGGGAAGAATGCATCAATGGTATTCACGCTCCTCAAATATGCATGGGAGACTGGGTTGGTAGCATCAGTGACAATGGCAACTGCCTGTGAAACGGAAACCATTTTTGATAGAACAATGGGCGTGATTTTGCCGAATTGGAGAATTTGAAAGAATTTAATCTCAAAGACATATAGTGATGCGCAGAACGAGGTCACCATGGGCACGCAGGTGTTGATCTTGGCTTTGATACTGCAAATGGTCGTGAAGACACCTTGCAGACTCGTTGATAACGGCGTCAGCCCCAGCACGGCATTTCGCTGAACAGGTCAAACACATCACGCACAGGATTACCGAGAAAGGTACAAACCTGAAAACGCGATCGTGGATCTCAAGAGCTTACGAGAATTGACTCTTTCAACGAGTTCTTGCTCCCACGCAGGCGGTAAACTTCTCATCTTACAAGACCCCCATTTCGGCATTCCTGCTATCAAGAGGGAAACAGAAATGATTTACGTAAATTATAATAGCACATGTGAATGGTGACGATTATGGTACTCTAGACAAGACAGCATGCAGACAAAGCGGGAGGGATATAAGCAACAAGAAAAACGTGAAGGTCATCGATGTATGGCAGCACGCTCTGAAGAATAAGCATGCCAACTCTCCAGCGCATGGTCGGATGTACCGTTGGCATATGTCGGGAGAGGATAGTTTGTATTATGTGTAGAATGCTGGCTGGAGGTCTAGATGCTGGATGTAAGCGACCTTTGGACATGAGGAAGGATGAAACATTTAGCCATACTGCATATGCATCGTCTTCCACTTTGACCGAGCCATAATGATTGGGATGGGCATAATTGGACATAACATGGTGGCTCGAGATGGGAGGCCGATGATTTACAGGTGAATGGGCGGGAGTTTGTTGCATCTGGGCAGGCTACAGAAGAGAAACAGGATCATCACTAGGATCCAGAAAAGTTCGCAAGAAGCTCATGATGAGGAGCAAGAATGAAAAATACTCGCCGAAAACGGGGGACTTGAGGTACTACTTGACGCTGAAGGTGTGTTGGGTAGCGGGAACCCTGATCCATGCATGTTGAAAATGGTATGGGAGGCGGAGGCGCTTTGATGATGCGAGCCATTTGTCACACCGCCATAGTGATGACTAAGGGGTTGAGGGATAGAGAGAGGGGGGGGTCGAGATAGTGAATCGTTGTCGGCAACGTTCTGTCAAAAAGTTCATCCTCAGCAAACAGAATAGGACGGAGGAACGCCCAAGACTTACATATGCTTCATCGGGAAGTTTTCTCCTTTTGTAATCACGGTCACACAACCGCGACTCGTGGAATGGGCCAAGGGAGCTCCGACGACCGACGTCCAGATTCACGCGGTGGCCTGTGTCACCCAGCAATCGCCGTAGCTCGTCGTTTTCTTTCTGTAAGCGGAGATTTTCTTGCTCAAGCTCCCGAATCTTGACGAGAGGCGGGGGAAGAGCAGCTACTTGTTCCGGGGAGAACCCCAAAGCCACTTGCAACTTGGTCACGGTTTGTTCCAGCTGTTGAGATAATGGTCAGTATGACATGACGAGATGGTCCGTAGTCGGTGCTTGCCTGCTCGATGTAGGCCTTTCGCTTTGCGCGATGTCTTGCTTGCGCTTTAGCATTACGGCTGCGCTCAGGGCGCTCTGCTGGCTGTGCCGTAGTAGGATGATTGGTAACAGAGGACATCACGAGAGATCACGTAAAGGATGGGGAAAAGGTATCGGGGATTGGAAAGCAGAGATGCGAGGAACTTATAAGCAGTCGCACCACAGCGCCCAAGTATAAGCTTTCCAATTGCATAATTTGCCCATGTACTGCTAGTGTTATTTCCCGGTTTCGTTGACTTCGGTCTCCCTAAGGAGGATGACCCTGTCGGCCCCCTGTTAACCCCCTGGACCACTGAATCTCGAAGCTAGAGAATGGCTACCAGAGCGCATCTCTGAGTGGACAAGTTTCGATCTTCTCTGCAGTGTTCTGTTTGAATCAATTGACAGGTTTGGGTTGGTTTCCCTGAATTCGACATCATCTAGGCTTAATCGGTGGTTACCTTGCTCCCTGGTATTATCTCGGAAAACTGGGGCTTCGCAGGATCCATGTCAAACCACAAGTTCGAGCAGACCGGCACGCCGGCAGTTGCAGCATTTTGGACCACATTTGGAGGATGGCCGTTGTGCCTGAGCTCAACCTTCGTTGATCCCCGATCAACAAATGGGAAAATGCTTCCGCAGATGGCCAGAAAAGGGGAAAAAGTCATAACCACTCCCCAAAAAAACATTTTCACTCCGCGAGCTTTGTCCCAGATCTCCTTCCTCCCTCCATCACCGTTCAAATCCAACCCAATCCGACTTACCAATCTGCCTCTTTTCAAAAAATATTCCTTCGCATCCTGCTCTTCCACTGCCCACCTAGATTTGCAAAATATCTCCATGGAATTTGCCCTTTAATTCAGCTATCTACCTCGAGCTGAATGGCTCTGTTTTACCTCCCTTGGTGTACCATATTTTTTCAGTTGGCTAAATCTCTCCACATGTCCGACATGCCTTTCTGTATTTCGGCCCTTATCCTTGTGTCACTTTTGACCTCCCTCTTGTATCAAGCCTCGTGCATATCCCTGTGTCGCTGACAAGTTCGGGCAGGGCTGTGATCGAAATTTTCTAGTCGCGTAGGAGTTGCCTTTCTCTGTTTATCTACAACCTTTCTTTCCATCCTCAATCGGACTCTATTTGTTCATAATCGTCATGCTCGTGTTCTCTGCCCCTCGCTCGACATTTCCGGTAAGCACAACTAGAACATGTGGTACAACAACGATCATTAGCATCATGCTCGCATGAATATGTTGGCGGCGTCCATGTCGTGCCTTACTTCCTCCTGTTGCCATATTGTCAGGTAATAGTTCACAGGGAAAAATTACTCCAACGGGCTACCGGTATTGGGGAGCATCGGGGTCGTGGTTTCATCTCCACCGAGCACCTACTTTCAGGACAGGTATCCCCTTTTTTGAGCTTGCATCATCACCACCAGTGTATTGATTCGCCTCGTTCCTGCCAAATTGCAATTGGAATTCAATCGTTTAATGTTCACAGGAGCAAAAAAAAAAAGGAAAGTTCTGGCACACGAAGGCAATGCACTTGCATCTCATCCTGGGTACCCCCCCCTCGTTCTTTCTCACTTACTGATACTGCCAAAGTTAGTTTGCCATAGAGGGGACGGCGGCACACGCTGACGATTAATGGATGACTATCTACTGATCTCCGTTCAGTGCGGCGCACTTAAGCTAAAGAGCGAATCGATTTGGGTTTGGTTCGCGGCCCAAAAAGAGAAAAAAAGGAAAAGAAAAAAAGGGGGAAAAACTCCGCTTCCTAAAAGGAACCAACCGGTTTGGCGGCATCTTCCGATTGCTTTAGAATTATTCTCTCAAACTAAACCTCTTTTCCGCATTTGATTCGAACGAAAATTGTTGGCCCGGTATTGGGCGTATGAAGAAAGCTCGCATGCTACGCCACGACAGGCTGTGCGGGCCTTGCACCTCCAGAATGCCCTCTGAAGCCCGTGAGTGGGACAGGGGGCACTCACGGGCTTCAGAGGGCGGGGGAAGGACGAGGGGGAGCCAATAAGCCTTGATTACTTGCAACTATTTTTTACTCAAGGACCCAAGCACTCCGACATCAATGATCCCATACTAAGTGTCTCAGGTAGGTTTTCGACAGAATGATTGAGTTCGTTGTTTGGGATCATTCTCAGCGCTTCGTGCAATGCACCATATGTGCCGCTCACACCCCACCTCTCGGAAAGGCGGAACGAAGGTGTATTATTCCCAGGCCATATTTTGGCGAGACTGAAGGAGTAGCCTAAGCGGGAACCACGCCATCCAACCGATGCCTCACTCTGAACCGTCCTGCTGCGGATTAGTCAGTCACGATAATAGCATGTCCTTTCGAGATCAGCATATGGGGGTAAGCGGTGCTTTCCAGTGTTCTACGAACTGTCCAATATTATGATGCGACTGGGTCTCAAGACCGGATGTACTGATCGTTAAATGCGATCCACTAGCTTGTCCCTGCTGCGAGATCTGTGCAGAGATACGCATACTTAGGTCTTGTGTGATAAATAACGGAATAACGTATCTCGCGGTGCTTCAAATGAAAATGGCAACAATAACGCAATCACCAGATATCATCAAGTGACCGGCAGCAAGGTGCTCATTAATCGCGAGATACACGTAGGCGTAAACGTGTACCGCGTCCTTGAACCTCTCAATGGCAAGACCATCTACACTTAGACGTGGGTCTAGAACCGGTGCCCTGAGCTGTATTTTTATAGTCGCCTCGTTTTCTCTCCATCAGCCAGAATGGACCATCCGTTCGCCCAATTCTGGCAGTTTACGGCTGAATGAACAGCTTGGTGGGGAGCATTGCATGAGAGGCCACCATGCTTCTAACAAATTATGGCCAACAAGACGGCAGACAACGAGGCCAGAGGCGTCCGTTTCCTGAGTGAGAGAAGATGACCCGACGTCAATTATCGTGCGGAACATAAGTTGCATGGAGAGGCTGCCCGTCCCACAGTCTGTGCGTGCGTGATCATCACCAACTCCCATCCACGAGGTATGCACATGAGGAGGACGAAACTGCGCACAACGAATGCAAAGAATGGAGAATATACTTGCCTTCACTCCATCCCTCATCGCCGAGGTGGCCTCAATGCTAACTTTGTAGAATTGCTCCACTGCCAGGCACTAGTATCATAAATAACCTGGCCAATCAGCTCAACGTCAAGTACGGGGACATGATATGATCAATCCTCATCGTCGGATATTGCAACAATTAACCGGTTCTTCCTTCGTGGAACCGTCGACAAACGCTCTTCTCCACCAGCCTCCTGGTCCTCCTCCATTAATTCTTCCGTTCTCGTAGGGTGAAAGGGCGCTCCTACTCCTCTCTCCATTGATGTCGATTGTCGATCTTCTTCCCCATTTTTAATACTTGTTTTTCGTAGCCTAGGTCTCGGCTTTGGGCGGCTCGGTCCTTTTGCTTTCTCAGGTTCAGGTGCGAATCGACGCGTCAGGTCAATGTCACTTTCCCTGCTCCCCGAACCGTCTGACTCTCCCGACTGGTCCAATTCATCTGAGTTGACAACGGCTATTCTGAAAGATTTCCCGTCACCCTTGTGCTTTTTGTTGCCCGTCCCTTCCTTTGAATTTCTCCTGCGTTTCTTCATGCCAGTTGCCTTCATGTTGGCGGGGAGCCCATGTCCTAAAGCCTCAGCAGCTTTCATGGTCTGTTCTCGAATAAGCTTCTCTTTCTCCAAGAACGCATCCATGTCGCCATATTCTTCGTCGCTATCTTGAATAAACTGAGCGGATTTGTAGACCTCCTTCTCTTTCTTCTTCTTTTCTCTCCTCTTCTTTCGACTTGGATCGTCGTCCGAAAGAACATCAGCATCGGAGGAAGGGGTAGGCGAGCGTCGGCGGCGGCGGTGACGCCTCCTCGATTTGCTGAGGAATTCTGATGCCTTCTTGCCTTGCAAGTCGAAGGGAGTCTCGAGGAATTGCTTAATAACGTTCAGCTTTTCCTGAAGCTCAGTTGGTAGGATACTGGACGGAACAGTCCATTCCAACTCGCCAGTGCCTGTAGAGTAAGGTCAGTATGCTTATAATAATAGTCAGGCTCAGATATGAGTGTTGACCTTGGTCCTCATGAGTGAACTTGCAAAGGCGGAACAGTAATTTGAGGTGTGAATTTTTGGTTGCTGCCTCTGCATATTCATCCTTAGTGTATGGTATCACTGAAACATTTCGTCATTAGCGTATGCCGTATTTCTGACTCGATAAATGGGCGCGTACAATGATCCTTCATTTTGTCCAGGGCCTCTTTGGAAGGGCCCCGTAGTCGCATAGGGCGACCGCTCTCCTCTTCATCATCGCCCTCGTCGGCACCATCACTGTCTCGGCTGTTTCCATCAATTTCCTCAATCACTCTCTTACGCTGGTTAATTACGATCGTGAGGATCTAATACAGTCCCATGAATACTCGGTGTAAGCCAACGGTACAGGGGCGACGCTTCCTACACACCTCCGTCGTCCATGTGACAAGATCGAGTCGATCAGCTTCAACTAAAGATGCGATGGCAATTCCGACTTGGTCGCTCCATGAGTAACCCTTCTTGACTGCCACCTCCTGTGGAACTTTAGGGTCTTCGTCAGCTATCGACGCATTCTTAGCTATCGAACCAGGTTCCCAGCTCGAGAATTGCTTCCAGTGCCCACGATTCTTTGGGAAGAATGCCTGAATTGACCGCACAAAAACGCAAAATCAGTTGCTCTATTAACTCGAGGGTTTCTGTCACTCGAAGAACGAGGTTTCTTACCTCGACGGCCAAAAAGGGGTGCTCCGCCAACGCCTTGAAAAATTGACGCAATATGTAATTTACTAGGGTTACCAGATCTTTGTAAGGTTGTTCGCGTGGAAACGACTTCTGATCAGCCAAGATAGTTTTGAACAAGGACAATGTAGAAGCCTACGTAAAGGAAGCAAGAAGTGTCAGCAGCAGTAAGAACAGTCCGGGAAGGGTAGGGGGTAAGACAATGAGCCGAATATTATGCGCGCGTGGCGCAGTGGCACGGGCAGAGAAAAAAAGATCGCTAACATTGAAGAAGAGACCCTCTGCTTTTGCACGGACGGCCTGCCGATGCATCAAGCTGACGACACGCTTCATTTTATCAGACGAAGTGAACTCCTTGTAACGGGACAAATAAGCCAGTAGTGTATGCGTTACATCGATGTTAGCAAATTTCTGGATTGAAATGAATTAGCATGTCTTGTGTAGGTGCCGTTCAGAGCTCACCATTTCAAAGGCTTCAAATGTAAACATCGTCTCATGGACTATTTCCTGATCTTCTTCATCTCCATCTCCACCATCAGACATCTCGTCAGTTGTACCTAGCATTCACCGTCCCATGGGAGAAAGCATAAGCCTTCCGTGCTATTAGCAGCCGCGTCACCAAAACTGACCTTTCTTCTTTTTCGACTTCTTCTGACGCACATACATACTGTCCCCCTTTCCCTTGCTCCAACGTTCGAGCATTCTCAAAAGGGCATGTGCCAGGTACACACTACTGTCCAAATAAGCGAGGGATTGCGTGCCTTGTTTGTAAGTACGTAGGCTCTCGATTGCGATATCGAGGACTTCGCCGTTATAGATCAGCTGCTGCTGCAATGTATCAGCCGCTTCCCTGAGGGTCGGATCTGTGATGTCCGAGGACGACATATCGTCAATGAGAAGCAACAGCTGAGTGAGGCACTCAATCCCTGCTTGCAGCTCTGTCCACAGTTTTGGCTGTTGGGAAAAAAAACACCGGCGGCCTTAATGCAGATCAAGACTTACTGATGTAGGGATTCGGCCACGTACCTTTTCTTCAACGGCTTCACGCATGCGTTTCAGTACCCAAATAATCCAAGATCGTTCGACGACCTCCGCGATTAGTCCAAACTCCCACCTTTGAACGCCGCCCGGTCGTGCTTTGACCTTCTCGTGCAACCGCATTGTCAAGAAAAACTCCAGGAACCATTTGGCCACAAATAACAACCTCAAATTATCCTTCTCAGTTACTTTTATTCTCTCAGACCTGATGTCCTTTAAAAGTGCCGACAAAAAGGCTTTGTTCGGGAGGGGTGTGGGAAGGAGGTACATCGTTCTGTCAGCATCCAGTAGGCTCCATGACAATAAGCGCACAACCTACGATTGAAACAAGCTTCAACAAACTCGATCGCCAGATTCTGTAAATCCACCCTGGCCTCCACGGAGAGATTATCCTCACGAGACAGCTCGTCCACTGTATTACTCTTCTTGGCTCTGGGTTGCTTTTTCATATCCATGAGAGCTCCAGCCTCACGGTTGATAGCTTGCTGACGATGCAGCACAAAAGACTTGGTAGCAGCAGTGCCCGGCCGGCTGGTAGAAGACTCATTTGATGAGGCTCCATTCTCGGCAGCTGCCGCTTGCGGGGTCTTATTAGGATTGAGCTTGACAGAAATAGTGGTACCGAATCTGGAGTGGCGTGTATTCGAGTTCAGAGTCATATTCTGTCTATGACGTGCTTCTGCGCTAAGCAAGCGTTGGAGGTTTTGGGCAGGTTGCTGGCACGGTCATTGGATTACCAGAAAGAGCTGGAATTTTAATGGAAATAAGGGGAACTGGTGGCAAGGGTGTACCTACATTTGCCTGATCAATAGCCAGAGTAGTGGGTCTAACGCCACGGAAGAGAAGATAGAAGATTTCTAGGACGAGGGTGTTCCAACTGTTGAGCATGGGATCGTTCTCGGTGTTTGCGGCAATGGTCAGCAGAAGCTGGAGCGTGTGCGTCTCCGATAAGACGCGAATGAACTTGCTTTGAAGGGAGGATAGTTCCGCCTGGTCGGCACTAAGGTGCATGTTGGCAGGCAGATCCTTGATGAAGGCGAGATTGCGGATGAGATGGAGGGCAATATTAACGATTTGTCCATCTCTTTCCTTTCTTTGCTTCGGAGGTTTCGCTAGAGGTGGAAGCATGATGCCGAACAAGGCTTGGATTACACCAGGCTTGAGCAATGCAGCCTTGTAGTACAAGTGACTTTCGAGGAGTTGAGTATAATCCGCGCCTTGATCCAGTTCATCGTCTAGTTCTTTGAGTTCTGCGGCCAAATCGATCGGCCAGGTCATTGCCGTAATTAAGTCTGCGCATAGAATTGCCCGTTTGTCCTCGACAAGCCCTTTGCCTGCTGTCTCCAGCAAGATGGGTACGAGATCATTCGAGAGTACTCTCGTGTTCCAAAAGATACGCGCAACAGTCCTCTCGTCGTCGTCTTCATCCTTCCTCCACAGCTTCTTCAAGTCTTTCAAGCAGCCCGTGACTTCATCTCCCATCCGATAGACGCCATCTTCAAAACCACCAAGAGCATCGACGACTCGGGTAACTACAGGCTCAAAAGTCTCATACAGGTCGACCAAATCTTCATCCTGTCCTCTTGAGGGTGGATTAACGACGCTCATGATGAGCAGCAAGTTCGAAGGAGGCAGTCAAAATGAAATGAACGACGCGTGAGGTCACGCACACGATGCGTCACTGCGTCACGGTCACTGGCAGGAGCCGGGCCGGGAGTCCGTTTGGGCAAGTTACTTTTTTATTTTTTATTCCTAGCACAAAATGTGCCGAGACATGTACATATCGATTCTTATCGATTAAATTGTATTATGGGTCGCAGAACCCTTGTAGGTGAGTACAGCCCTTGTAATGGAGAGTAGGATCTGACAGAATTGGTTCAGGTCGACTGCTAGAAAGGGGCTGTGTTGTCGGAAGCGTCTCACTCGCCATGATGTCCATCTTGGAGCTGGACGACGGAACTCAAAGATACATAGACTCGTTTCAAGTTGAATTGGTCAAGGGAATGGGACTTTTGCTCGAGACAAGAATGTAGTACGACCGCATCTACATGGTGGTATTGAAGGAGGTGCAAGAGGCAAAGAGCGAGCCGTGCGTGGGAATTAACCTCCTCTAGCTCACATTCACTAATCTTCCCAAAAATAATCCGTATATAAGCCACCAGCCTCAGGAGAATCCTCGATGTATACACAACACCAATCGCAATGGACCCCAATGTTACCCAAACGTTAGCATTTATTCTATTCCTCTTCGTTACAAATGCTCATCTCGCATAGCTATGAGACGCTTCAAAGCTTCATTCAGAGCCAAAAGTCCCTCCTTGCTCGAACTCAATCTGACTTGGAACGTCTGAGGAAATTAAGGGCACAAGTAGTCGAAGATCCAGACACCGTCTTGGCCAGTTTCAACCAAGAGGTAAGGCCGTTTCACTGCCCTTACCCTGCTCTCACTAAGTCGATTTAGCCGCAATCCCTCATTGGGCTCGTCGACCATGCAGAGTATGAGCTAAGACTGCCCCGAAACCTTGATTGGTCTGCTTTACAGTATCACGGTGAGATGAAGCTTAATGTCCTGAGACCATACGCTTGTGCTCAGACGTCAAACAGATCCAGTGCCCTTACAGAATCTTGCCCTGAGGTGCCGAACTCTTCAAGCTCGTCGCCGACAGCCATCACTGAAACAACAATCCGAGCTATCCGACCTTCAGAAGCTGGTCAAGGAAGCGCGCCGTACAATAATCGACCCTGTCCTCGCAAAATATGAATGTTCACCTGTGGATAGTGAAGAGAGCGACGAGGAAGTTAGTCCAGAGGAGTTACGACGCGAGAAGGAAAGGGAAAAGATCCGGGAGCTGAAGAAACGAAGAATACAGACCTGTGGCCTCAAATTGCCGTCACAGGGTTTATCAGGCGTCTTCATAAGGCATGATATCGAAGACGAGAGTCTGCACGTTGATATCTCCTGGGACGACGACCCCAAATCTAATTCAAGGCAAGACTCTTATTCTATGGATCTTGATACTCCTGCTCCATCATTACCATCAACGTCTTACTCCACGCCTCCGATTTCAACGCCTCCAGACGGTTCCCAAATTGACCGTCCACGGACTAGGCGCCCAAGAGCAAAGCAGTATCAATCACCACTAGCGCTCCCCAAGACCAAGACCTCAGCACCAAAGGAAGCAGAGGATGAGTTGCCTGCTCCAGCGACGGAGCCTGAAAAGAAGGGCAGGGACACAGATAAACCCAAATCCGAAACATACAAACAAGCATGGTCCGTATCAGAGCAAAACCTTCTAGAGCAATTGCTGGAACAGATACCCGATGGTGAGAAAAACAGGTATGAGCTGTTGATACCTGGGCGTTTTCAGTGTTGACATACAATTATAGATGGCAGAAGATCTCGCGCGCCATGAACGGCAGGAGGACACCTCGCCAAGTGGCCAGCAGGGTGCAAAAGTATTTTGAAAAATTGAAACGGTTCGGGATTGGTGTTGGGGCTACGGCAAAGGCCAATTGACTACGTTCCACTTTACGTCAAATTCATGAAATAAGGGTACTTGTAACAAACCTGAATGTAGCATTAGTTTAATATACGCTATATTGCATGACGAACAGCTGCAGCATGGAATACAACGTTGGGGATGGGGTGGTGGGGCAGCGGGGTTAAGGACTCAATATTCGCATCACATGGGTACTGCACGTCGATCACGCTTATTCGTGGTCCGAGGTTCGACAAATTGTGCATCAGCTCTCCGCAAAACTCTGAGTCTTTTTGCCACATCATCACCCACTTTCTTCCTCAAACACCCCTCCTTGTTTTCCTCATATCACCCCTTCATCGATGGCCACCACCAAGTTCGATCCGAACAACGCCCAAAATCTCATCGAGGTTCGTACTCTAATGAACTTCGATTTCAACACGATGAATGACACCCTTTGCCCCGTCATGTCTAGATTGAGAAGCAGTCAGTAATCCCCGCCTTTTGAGTCAACCTTTCACCAGTGGCGTTGACACCTCGCCTTCTAGATTCGCCGTCAAGGCAGTGGAACAAGCTCAGGTAGCTTCAGATTCCCATATCAGCTTAATCGTCTCTGAAGAACCCGCCAATCACACATCGTCCGTCCTATAGACTTACTGGAACCTGTTGGAAAAAGTTCAGCCACGAGAACTGCGCCTGACAAAGTAAGTACCGCCCTAAGCGGGAGCGGTTGGTGCGCATATACTCTGCCAAAAATTCACACTGCCACGTATCACAGGTTAGATGATGAAATTTTCGAGCATACCATGTCTACATTCCCTGAATTGAAGGAAAACGACTATGCGACGTTAATAAAGATTGACGAAGAATGGATGAAGACCAAAGAAGGGAAGGCTCGCTGGCGAACATTCATCGAGTCGTATGTAGATTGCTCCATGTCAGCAATTAATTACACTCACAGTTTGTTGCATCAGGTACAAGGATAAGGTGAAAGAGTACAACTTTGGCTCCTTGATCCGTACGGATGCCCGGGAAGAATACGGAGAGACCAATACAATCTTTGGTGAGTAATAATGTCATAAACGCTCTAGTCCGATGTTCATCCTGGCATCAGTCACGCGCATACAGGTACCTTTTTCTTTCCATAATGATGGTGTCATGACCCACTGATTCCGACAAACTTTTACCCATAGTTCTATGCATACGAGGTAGGTGGACCCAATAAGCGCCGTGGAATGTGCCTTCTAACAGAATCTCTCAGATTTCTAGAAACCGCCTGGGGTTGAACGATCATGCCCACGAGATTGCTTTCACAGAGGCGGCCAAGGAACAAGAGGCGAAGGAGAAGGAGAAGGCAAAAGGAAAGAAGAAAGGCACGGGCACACCCTAAGATGGAAAACGTTGATTTGGTATTTCGGCTGAGGTCAATTCGGAGAGTTGTGTAGGTGTAAAATTATTGTGGACCATTCATTGAATTCGTAGATGCTGTTGAATGAACCTCCTATACCCCAACCATGTGTCTCCAAGTCCTCGTGGGTCTGCCTTTTATAATTATTGCCTGCCCCAAGTTAGACGGGCGCTTGAAACCTAATATCCTCGTTTTGATGTTTGTATATCTTGGGGATAGGTTGATTGCATTATCGCTGTTGGAGCGCCTGGCCATCCATCTATCCCCAGTGTTCGATGGGTCCGTTTCCATGCAGTGTGTGGTCTAGTCGCATATGCTAATGAATATATGCTGATCGATATTAGGTTTCAAGCCTACATGAAGTGTTCTATCCAACTTTAGTTATGGGCGCTTCTCAAAATTCAACCCACAGACAGGTATACGCGGCCTTTCGAACGTGTTGTGAGTCTTCGAACATCGGAATCGCTCGACATTGCGCCTATAACTGTCGTATAAAAAGAAGCAACTAGGATAGCGCTCGTCAGACGCAACGCCATGATGACCACTCATAACCCTCACGACAAAATCTCCGAATTCTACTTGGTTCACTCCCCGTGTCGACAAGCTCCCCATTGAAATTGTCCTGCGAATTTCGGACGACCTGGATGATAAGGCGCTCCTCACCCTCGCCGCTTTATCGCTTCGTTTCCTATTGTCATTTCTTCCTATCATCTCCAAGCGGAACAAATTTTCACTCGAAAAGGACCAGTTTCTGATTCAAGAGGATGACAGCCAACATATCCTCCCCACGCTATACATTGCGGCGACTAATCCCTATTCATTGCTGCCACTAAACCGTCTCAAAGAGATTCATTGCACCCTGGGGCTCAACCCCACCCTGGGACACAGGCTCGATCATCTTCAAAAAATCATATTCAGGCATGCCGAGCTGAATCGAATCACATTCAATTTAGCTCCAAGCAAACCCTGGGAGGACGGATATCAGCGGGTGGCAAATGATTGTGGATGGATGTGGAAAGTTGCCCTTGCATTTAATGCTGCAGTAAACAAACGAGGGTCGACAGTCCGAGTTTTGGCCGATGATCTGTGTGGGGTTTGGCCGAGCCACGGTCGCCCGTTCCTTCACAGCTTTTCTCCTGATCTCCCAACTGTTAACCCTTCAAACACGCAAGCGATTCCAGGAATCAGCCGAGGCGATGAATCCAGCTTGATTCTGGTCGCCAACTCCCAAGATTTCGAACAATACCGACAGTGCGTTGATTGTGATAGGAGGCACGCCAGCATATCCAGCCTATTCTTGGATCACCTTTCGAATTTAGTCACTACCGTCAACCTAACTTGGCTCCCCGGTTTTGGAGAGGATTTTGGAAGTCAACAAAGCGACATCTCCAGGAAGCTATTTTCCTTTGGTGCTGTTGGAAGGTATTTATGGCTCTTGTCCTCCCGACCGTCACTTGGAGATTCGAAACATAAACCTGGTTCACCTGTTTGGTCCTCTTCAATTGATTACACAGGTCAACATGCCACGCCTGGGGTTGCTTTCCCTACTGCGGCGGTACCTCCAACTGTGGTAGGGACATACGGACTGACTTACCGGGATCTCAACATTTCCTGGGCCAACCAGATTGCCCGAAACAATGCTCACGATAAAAAAACTTCTAATTCCACGGAAACACCCTGCAACAATGTCAAGTCCGAGCACAAGGACCCTAAACTCAGACTACCCCTCGCAGATCACCCACAAGCCCAAGCTATTCATATCCACGCCCCACAATTGTTCGCGCTACCCTTTTTCAATGGGACGATGCATGTTCTGGGGCACTCGCCAATCGTAGAGTTATCTTTGGACAAGCTACAGCTTTCGCATTATGATTGGACGATTATTTTACAGGAAATCAACATTCCTACGTTAAGAAAACTGGCTCTGGGAGATTCGCAAATTGCGTATCCAGATCTATTGGACTTCCTCATTCGACATTCCGCTATGACTCATCTCGACTTGTCAAAGGGAGTTGCGATAGGGAAGCTAGAGTATAATTGCCTGGCATACAATACGGGAAGGGAGAGAAGACAGAATAGTTCGTTACGGGGATCAAATGATAGACCTGGCCAACAGACCAAGAGTGGGCTAGGCCCTTGTCACAACAATCAACATACACATCACCATCATCATCACCATCATCACCACCGTCAAATTCTCTCGGAACTGACATGCCTTGCGGGTACACCAGAATACCTTGTACATTTCTTGCGACACCCGAGCGGATTGCCAAACCTGCGCGAGGTGATCATGGCGTCCGATTACCGAGACCCAATCCGGAATTTCGATTTTGGAACATTCGATGCGGTGTTTGATTGTCTTGTTGAAAGACCGTCCATCACGAGTGTTGGGCTGCGATTATTCTCCCTCGCCGGTCTTGAGGAATGGATGGTGCAGTGTTTGACGACCGGGTCCGAGTCTGGGTATAATGATGGTGGAAAAGGTCGATTCGGGAGCATTCACCTTGATCGGCTTGTGATGGAAATAGTTGTACCAACTTGGGAGTATTCAGCACCACTAGCGGGAGCAGCAGAGGCACGGCAAAGACAAATGGGGTTGGATCCTGAATGTCCTGAACCGCTCGTGGGGCTCATACATGACTGGTCAAGACTTTTTGGGAGCGTAGGGGACTTTGTATTACGTGGAACTGCCGAGGCAACGGGTCGATGAAGCAAGCGATGGGTACTCTGTTTGTTTTTTTTTTTTTTCTGAGACAACGCTTTTTCTTCGTTTCCTTTGATGGTTACACTTCGTTGGCTTGTAAATCACATGGGGTTTCTCCTTCTGGCATGAAGGCTGTCGGTATGTTGTAATTTTTGGGTAAAATATCGGATCACTTGGTCTTCTCTAACGCACAGAGCTGACCTGGTCGAGTTATGCGGTTTCCCGTTAGGTGGTTCATTCCTTGATGGCCTGACTTGGTCTGGTGTGCCGGCGGACTCCACCGTGCAAGAACCTGCTCAGCCAACCTGAGCCTTGAGTGGAGCGTGAGGAAGAAAGTACACATCGTTCTCGGTCCCACTCTCCCGGCATGGCATCTTGAATATGGAATTTACATTCCTTGCGGCTTCACACGAGGTACGGCGTCGAAGAACTCAATAGCCTTGAGGCATCAAAGTTCACTCCACGACTCAGGATGACGCGTGCATAGTATCTGCAGGCTCACGCTGGTGCGTGTGGTTGGCTGACATGTAGAATGGAAGCTGACCGATGTCTTGGTACAGGGGAGGCTTAATTGTTAGCGTCGGGAAGGATGATTCGAGATGTGATGCCCTGCTTTTAGCCGGCGGGTTTGAATGCCGTCGAAGGAACCCTAACGTGCCTCCAAGATGGTAGAGTTTCCTGTGTTATTCACTGATTTACAAGTGCAATCCACGTAGTACTGCTACAGTAGAAGGACCAGAAGGACACAGAATGGCACCCCGTCGAGCTCCGAGCTCCCATCGAGAACCGGCCGCCTGATGCTCCAGTGAAACTAGCGAAGCGGGGAAACTTCAGTTGAGATCCTGGTAGCAGTACCTCCATCCAGCAAAAATAAAATAGCACGGCGTCATTATACGCCATGCCCTTCGGTTGTGGCGAAGCATGCGGCAAGGCAGGTTTACGAGTTGTACTGTATATTTACGCTGTCATCAATGTCTTTCCTAGTCCAGACAGAAGAACGAAGCCAGTCCGTATGCGTACCCATGGATTGGTCTAACAGTGGTGATTGTGACCGATGTGAATTGGCGCGATAACGTTCTACGCTTTTTGGACACGGAGGACGTTATGCCCGCTCTGGACTTCCCTCCAGAAACTAGTCTAGAGCGCACAAACCTAAACCTTCTTTTCAAGGAATTTGTTTAACCCGGCGCAATTTTGTCTCCATGAACGATAGAGAGTTCCATTCCCTCCTAATCTGGGGCACTCCTCCTTGTTTCAGTGGCCGGCCACAGAGACTTTGGGTACTTTTCTTGCCATTCACGATGGCGGTGCTGGACTGCGACGAATAAGCCATGAGGCTGCCAACGATATCGTCAGGGTCCTTCCATCGTTCGATTATCAGCGATCCATGTAAAACAGCTTTTCGACGTTCTCCCATCGTCCCCGCTGTTTTACCCCTTCGAAATAGTTGCTTGGACCCAGGACCTCGTTTCGAATACATTGACTAATACAAGCATAACTGACACCGGGAGAAACCTTGAACAATGAGCATGTGCTGCTTAAAGGCAAATCAAATCGCTTGCTGTTCTTCTCATATGGCGTTGACAAGGAAAGGTGTTTGATTGGAACGAGGATTCGCCGCTCATTCCACGATTCTTTGGCTCCGCACTTTGGAGAACACGCCTTATTGTATTCGTCTGATCCTAGCTCAGATACTATGTATGCGATCACGATACATCGCGCGTAGCCACATACGCCTTGCTCTTCGCTGCGCCCATAGTGGATAAGGTGGCTAGCTACATCGATACAAGATCGTGGGTCAATGAGTTTCCAGACTATTCGACTCGTTTCAGACACCCTGCAAAGCACATCTTGTCAAGCGACATTTGAGCGGTGTTCATTTGGGCCCGACACGAACTTGAACGCGATCTGGCTACACCAACACACGAGCTAGCTCAGTTCAGCTTTGCTAGCCCCAAGAGCGGTGTTCCCTTTCCAACTACCGCATTCCACTGCCAAACCCGCTGCAGCATTGATAGAATTGGATAATAGTGGCATTGTCTTTTGCGGACCCCCCGCTGTTTTTCCAGGGTAGATTGGGTAGGTAACTCTCCATGACACGTCTCCTTCAGCATTTTACCCCGTAATGACCGCAACCGAGTTGCGACCGTCAATTAATGTCAACGCAACCGCGCGCAGAGCATTATTACCATTGCGATGTTTAACATCTGTGAGCCAAAGAGGGCTAGTATGTTACGTGGCGTTGCGCCTGACCCATTGGTCGGCACATTGCACATTGAACGAGGGCCATGTCATGCATGATAACCAGTCTTGCCCAAGACGCTGGTCGTAGAAATAGCCATCGTTCTTCCCACGTTGTGATGTACACGTATTTGTCCATATCCCACCGACACCGCCGTGGAAGCCCGCCAATACCGCCCTGACGCCTGTTTTGGGCCAAGGGGGCAGTGGTACTCGACGACTTCCAGGGGCCATCATCGTTATCATCAGCGACCAGCGACCATCATCCAACTATGGCTCACTCTCCTTCCCACCGTCCAACGCAGTCTGCAACTCTAGACAATCTGCAGCTGCAATCCGCGTCTTCGTCAAGCCCAGAGCTAAAGCAACAGCGCAGAATGACGTCTCCACTGCCACCACCGCCTGCTTCACTCAACTTGGTATGTGATCGCCCTTCGTTTTGTTCTCAAAGACGCGCTCTGATCTCAATATCTGAACGCATCTGCAATTAGCCTGAAGGTCCTGGATGGCAGCAACAGCAACACCGGCCACCATCACCGCTTCGTAACGGCTACACTGCAGATTCCTCAACGGGTGTCGAACTCTACAACCCACATGATGTTGATGACGATGATGACGATCCCGATTCACCAGATCGTCATCTTTGGGAACGCTCACCATCCCCAACATCCTCCGTCTCTCACATGGCAGCAACTTTAGCTCAACGAGTCAACTCCTTCGTCGGTGGTATCACGCCAAGATCACCTTTACCCCCAATGACACCTGGATTGCCCACCGACGCTGAGTTAGAAGCCGACGCTGAGCGCGAAAGGGAGAAGAGCAGACGCGAAGCCGAGAAGATCTTGAACCGCGAAGCACAAGAAAGGGAGAGGAAACTGTTGGAAGAACGAGTCTTGGCTATGATGGAGAACACCAAGGCGTTACCGCCGCCCCCCTCGAAATCACCGAATAGAGGTCCGCCGTCACCTGCTGGGTCTGCGACCAGCAGCGCCAGTACCAGCTGGTGGGCAACAGCCAAGAATAGATTGATACAAAAGGAAAAAGAACCCCTAACGCCAGCACAACAAGTAATCCAGGATGCCAAGGCGAAGGAAAAGAGATCCAACAAAGGGAAGGAGAAAGAGCAGTGGCCCCCAAACGCGCAAGGGACAGTAAACGATCCTGCTTATTCGAATTTAAACATCCCTGCTGCTCACCCTACGAGGAAGCCGGTACCTGCTTCACCAACGAGTCCCACGCCCTCAAGGCCAGCTGCAACAAATATGGCACCGAATCTAAGTCCTTCGCCTATGAGGTCGGTGGATGGGGCTGCTTCACCTTCAAGAGAAGCTCCACCACTTTATGCACAATTCAACGGTCAAGGAGTATTGGACATGCCTGGGACATTATTGACGATCGTAAGGAGGTTTGAAAAGCTGGAGAAGTGGACTGTTGGACATGTACGAGCGTTAGAAGAGCGAATGGGCGATGTCGAGAGGTGGCTGGTTGACAAAGAAAAAGATAAAGAAAAGGAGAAAGCGCAACAGGGAACTATCCATGCACGGGGAAGGGAAATGGGGGCTGACGTCTCTACTGTTGAGCAGGAAGTAAGGGAGATGAGAGAGGAAGTTACTGAATTATCTGGCCGAGTATCAGAGCTTGGACGAGAAGTCGCGAAATTGGTCGTTTCGCCGTCTAACTTATCCAATGGGCCCAACCGCCAATCCGCTCAAATATCGATTGCTCCTCAAACCGCGTCCGCCATAGTTATCCATAGCAATAATATGCAATCAAATGTGTCATCACCCTCTGGTTCAGCGCGTATTTCATCGTCGGTTCGGGATATCCCCATTACCCCTATGGGTTCATCTAAAACCTCCGGAACGCGTCTACCATACCCAACAGGCGATTATGCTTCTCCCGAGATGAAATATCGACCCCAAGGCGCAGTCTCTCCGCCTACTGGTTCACCAACGTCTCTTACTTCGGCCAGTCGCAATCTTCCCGCATCGATCTCTGGTCTTCCTAGTGGTGGGAATGGCTTGAGTTACGCGATGGAGCGTACGGGCTCCAACAACTCAGTCACATCTCCTGCCATTCGTCCTCTTAACCTCAGCAATGGAACATCCCCTTTCGCGTCAAGTTCTAATCGTGCAATTAGCCCGTCGTCTGGTCTTCCTGCCCCGCTATCAGGGCATGGGTCGAGACAATCGAGTGTCAGCCCAGCACCTCGAAAACGATATACTGTTGCATTAGGCGGATCATCATCGGCATCTGACGATGGTGAAGGCATCAGAAGAGCTGCAACTCCCGTCGGCAAACTGGGCATGGCATATTTCTCATCGACAGACGACGGTGATCAGGAAAATGTGGGCGGTTCAAATGCGAATGGTGGCAAATACGGAGGGACAGATGACGAAAGCGAGTTCCAGGATGAAACGATTGGGAAATCGTCATCTAGCAGATATGCCTCTGCGGCTGCTATTGCGGCTGCTTCAGGTGCTGCTGGCACGAACACACGGCGTACGAGCACGCCTGGCTCATATCCAGTTGGAGATTACAAAGCTCCGTCTGATAATAACGTCTCGCCAGCTTCGACGACCTCGCCTGCTCGGAAAACAAGGGCTCAATCCATGTACGGATTTTCATCGATTGCATCTCGACAATCTGCAACGGCTGCAACGACGGCGATGGCGTCATATGCTGGATTCAATACCACGGCACCTCTGCGACCTCGAGTTCGATCGAGATCCTCAGAACCGTCGGAAGGCGATGGTAGTGGAGCTTTCAGCCCTCCTACTCCAGCGACGGCGACATTTGGATCGGCGGCTAACAATAAATTTGTGGATCCATTGCTGCTGAGGAAACAAGATAGAGAACGAGAAAGGATGCAGATTGCGATGCCTCGACCCATTGGTAAAGTACCCATTGGACAATTGGTGGCGTTCTTTGACGGGGATAAGAAGTGAATGCGGGCTTGGGTTGTTGCTTTGGTTTTCTTGGTGACGATATACCTGTTTTCTTGATTCTCGATGCTTGTTGTCTTGCTCAACTGATACTGTTATCTTATGCCATCTATACTCACTGTCATGACACTTGTTACACTCTTGATCTACTTTTGTTCACCTCGATATTCGTCTCAGTCGTTCTTGTAGTCCACATATCCTTTTATTTGATCAGAGACCTTTCCATTGATTGAAGAACATAATTAGTTACTCGTATTCGGTGATACCTTGTGCTCCCCTAGGTCGTGAGAAATCGGTAATTCAGGTTGAATAATTTGAATCAGTCAAACACCTCTCACCTCCTTTCCTGCCATCCCCGTAGCTGCCTTCACGAAACAACGAACGACGGAAGTCAAGTGGACGACGTTCCCGATACCCAAACCGATTTCTCGCAAGCCATTAGTTTCATCAACGAGCCCTAATCCATCATGGCTTCGACTACGATAGACATGTCAACCTCGTCATCCTCCGCAGCGCTAGAACCCGTCTTCACGTTTCTATCCAACGCTTATACGTTGGCTGAAACCTCGTTTTACAAGATTCCTGGTTCATCTGTCATCGTACGTTATGTGAAGAGTTCACATCAGAATGACCCAGGAAGGACGCTGCTGGAACTCATTTTGCTTATTTTCGCGATAAGAACTGTATTGCAAAGTAGGACCAGGGCGGACAAGGACGCAAAGAATTTTATTCAGTTTAGTGACAAGGTGTGTCTATGCGTGCAAATTTCCTTCATCCTTCTGTGCTCCGAGTTTCGGAACAGGTTCTGAGACTTGTGTTTTTTTGACGTTGTCAACTGCTAATCTACATTTATTACATTTATTCTCCACTTGTCTGCAGGAAATTGATGAACTTGTAGAAGAATGGCAACCAGAGCCTCTGGCTCAGACGCTCACACCAGAGGAACAAGCTGATCTCGCTTCAGTGCCGATTATTGCTGGTTCGAATGGCCCGAAACCCAAACTCGTCAACACAGGGAGGACAGCGATCAATTTCGCAAGCATGAACTTTTCGGGTCTCGTGAACAATGAACACATCAGACAGCGAGCTGTGGAAACTCTTCGGAAATACGGGTTGGGAAGTTGTGGACCTCCGGGGTTTTACGGCACTATTGGTAAGTCCGTATCGTCCCTCTATTTGAAATCGTGCTGACTTGAACACCTTATACCGTTAGACGTCCACATGGACCTCGAACGTGATATCGCCGATTTCCTAGGGACTGAAGGCTCGATCCTCTACTCTCAAGGGTTCTCCACCATCCAATCCGTCATTCCGGCGTTTTGCAAGCGCGGTGACATCATTGTCGCTGACCGTGGCGTCAATTTTGCTATCCAAAAAGGAATGCAAATCTCTCGATCCACCATACGGTGGTACGACCGCGGAGATCTCGATAACCTCCTTCACGTCTTGGAGAGCATCGAGAAGGAGAGGAAGAAGAGAAGGCAACCGCTCACAAGGAGGTTCATTATCACAGAAGGTATTTTCGAGCGGGATGGAACGATGACCGATTTACCAAAACTCGTAAGTGGGCTCGTCGTGTTAGCCAGCACATGCTCACAGGATACCGCTGTAGATCGAGATTAAGGAAAAGTATAAGTACAGGTTGCTTTTGGATGAGAGTTATTCCTTCGGATTGGTTGGTCGCACTGGTCGTGGATTGACCGAACTTTATAACGTTCCAGTAAGTTCTTTCTGTGCTACTTCGTAACATTGTGGTTCTAACGCGTGCTTGTTAGGCAACGAAGGTCGACATGATCATTGGCTCGTGTGCTATTGGTCTTTGCTCAGCTGGAGGCTTCTGTGCCGGCTCTCAAATCGTTGTTGATCATCAGGTAGGGATTTGCCTCTAATGTCCATTTGGTCAGCTAACACAGGTTAATTTGCAGCGCATTAACGGCCCTTCATTCGTCTTCTCGGCAGCAATGCCTGCACTGCTTGCTGTCAGCTCATCCGAGGCCATCAACTACCTCCGCTCAACCCCCTCTGTTCTCGATGCGCTCCAAGAAAACGTCAAAGTCGCAAGATTAATGCTCTCATCTCTCGATTTTATCACCATCACCTCCCATTTTGCTTCCCCGATTATCCACATTCAGATTCGTTCACCAAGTCCTCCGGGTACAAATACCAACCTCCTCCATCCTGGAATGATACCCACTGCTGCTTTGAAGCCATCTAATCCCACCTCTGCGGTTCCTCGTGATGCCTCAAATTTGAATTGGGATATTCAAGAGGAAGAGAGATTATTGCAAGAGGTCGTTGATGAAGCACTCGCTCAAGGTGTATTGATCACCAAAGCCAAGAGATTAAGAGGCCAAGAGGCGGCTGAAAGCCGACCCTGCGTCAAGTTGGCCTTGACAGGCGCTCTGTCGAAGAAGGAGACGGAGAAAGCGATTGGTGTGGTCAAGGCCTCACTGACGAAAATTCTGGCGAAGAGGAAGTGAGCGTAAACTAGATAGGCTTTGCCTGTGGGACCTCTGGTGGAGTTGTGAAATGTTATTGATTATTTAGAGTAATGAAGGATGCTAATTATCTTTTTCCGTTATAGAGGTTTTTGTTGTTTTCATTCGTTTGCGTTGAGTGTTATGCGAACGTCGGACGCACTGGCGAACTTTGCATTCTCGAGGCAGTGATATAAAGCCTTTTTCATGCTGTATTGACTATCCCATTGGTTCGATTGTTGTCTGGGTTTTCGACACTGCCGTTGGCGCAATGCACAGTGCACGAGTTGTTCAACAAGGATCGACTACGGCATTCATTCAGTCGCTCGTAGCTCGTCAATCCGGGCGCTCAGAGGGAATATAAGCTAGTTCCAAGCTGCACATCTTGCCCTCTCCAACCTCTTCTGTTGTCAGTCTCGCTTCACTTTGCTATACTCCTCTTTCAGCCTTTTAAACGCCACGATCAAGACTCAGCTGATACTTGTCTCCCTTCCGTCATGGTCATTTTTTTTCATCCCGGAATCGCGTTGAATGACTTGCCGCGATAAGATCATTGTTGTATTTAGATTAGATAACACAAATTTATCCCGCCACATTGATCTCGTCTTGCACTCGTGCATCGCACGACGTCGAAAGCAACTATGGGTTTCGAGTACATAATAGGTCAGCTCAAAGGGATATCCAGCCCACACGCCCCGAATATCGAGTAACGACCAACTCCAGAGCATATGGAAGAAGATGAAGAAACGACCAGATCTGTTCCACCTTGGGTAGAACTCGAATATGCAGTGAGTGCATATCACTGTCCCTCTACCACTCTTCTTTTCCCCCATTTTCTTCATGTCCAAGTCGCTGATGATGGACCCTCTTTCTGGACCATTTGGAGTAGCATATGCTTACCCTCGCTGGTCCACATTCCAAAGTGCACTTCACCCACCTCTCAACATCATCCTGTGACGCACTTCTTCAATCTCCCGCTTTCATCAAACTCAAAAACGAAGATGCCGGTACCACTCCAACCACGACAAAATCCCAAGCAGAGGGCTTTACGCATCAATCCGGTGTAATGGACCTTCTCGCCCAAAGAACGTAAGAATTCACCGATACTTAGCCTTCCCTTCTGAGAGCAAATCACACATGAGAAGACAGGATTGGCCTTGATCGAGTATGCTTATTGGATCCTAAAGCGCCCGCAGCGTTGTCTCCAGAAGATGGAGATGGGAGGTTTGACTGGTTTTTATTCGGAGTTGGTAGTGGTTCCCCCATTCACACCAGGCATCGTCTGATAATCAATTGTTCATGCTATGTTCATGATTAGGGTATCCTAGGTGAGTCGCTTCCGTCCTTGATTTTCTCCTGCGGTGATATACTCCTTAATCACCCCCATCACATTTGTAGGCGACGACCCACCTCGGGATCGAACATCCGAACTTCGCCGTTTAGGATATCCAACGCGCCATTTAGGTCCCGTTCAAATGACCACAGATACTGCGTTGGGTGTCACAAAACTGGTGGTTGAGGATCAAGTACCTCTTAATGAGATACCTTACGTTGTACGTTTATTTCTCTTCGTCACGGGACCGAAGGTTGATACATCCAACCTGCGACTCTAGGACTTTCCAACCATCAAATTTAACAGCAGAGAATCCGTAGAGATGCCTTTCAGTAGGTATCTCTGTCCAACTTCTGTCCATTCGCTAATATCATGATCCGACAGGATACATCGCGAAAGACGGTGAACCCACATTACCACCTGGAATGCGTGAACTACTTCACGAAGACCTGAACAAGGCGTTCGACTTCTGATGCAGCCACATCCGCGTCCTTATACAATTTCTTCGTTTATTGTTCCATTGTTACAAAAATGCACGTACAAAGCAAAAATGGATCAGCAATGAGTAAATACAAAAAGCCCGTTTTTGCCCCTTCCATGGAGGCTGCAGAAAGAAAAAGCAATGGATATAACCAACAAATGGAAATAGAAAAAGGGCGGATGAAATCATGTGCGTATCAGCACACACATCAAACTCCGCTCTACACGGTCAAAAAACGATGGGATGCCTTTTGAGGTTGAAGAGATAGCAGCAAAAAGATATAGCAAGTGAAAGTTTTACACGGAGAACGCGATGCCGAAACCCAAATCCAAGGAAAACATGAGAGTGAGGATGAGACTGGAAGTGAGGCTGAGAGCGAAGCTGAGTGGGAAAATGAACGTCGTGAGTTGCGTGGTGAGTATGCCAGATGCTCAAAAACATGAATGAATGAATGATCGAGATGCCGAGTTTTAGAAAGCTGGTTATTGATCCATAAAGCGACGTTAAGAATCATGTGCAAGGGATTGAAGAGGAGTCGCCTATGAAGCCATGTCGATAGCAATCAAAGATGAATGCCGAAGCCCAACAAAGGCGTCCACTAGACGGCATAGGAGAGAAGATTATCGCAGGTATCAAGGTAACTCTGTCGCGTGTGCCGCAGGTGAACCTGAAGGTGTTTGTTTAACGTCCCAGGGAGCAGGAATCCTTGCGACGTCCGCCAAATTCGCATCTGCTCTTGCATCAAGCAGTCTTTCACGGTCGTTCATGGCCATTCGAGTTTGACAACGAATCAACCTTAGCTTGGTACGTTTGATCCCTATAAAAAGGAGGATGAAATTCCGTAAATTTGAGGGACCTTTTTGGATGAGAGAGCATAGTGAACGTACAAGTAGCGATAGTTTCGCGATCTTCTTCCATGAATGGATTGCCTGCTTGTAATATATCATCTTGAAGCGCATATAGACACCATAACGATTCATCGTATAGCTTGATGCACTCATCCGGTGTCGCAGCTTGATCAAGTAGCTCTTTCTTCGCAGCCGTTCGACTCTTAAGGTTTTAACATTTATCGTCAATGAATCTGCTCAGGAGGGCGCAAAAAGAACTAACCAGGAGCAGCGCGCGATCGTAGACAAGCTGGTCCAACCAACTCCTCGGACCAGCATATTGCGCAGGTAACCAAGTCTTCACTAATTCCGCACGATCAGAGCACTTGATGAAATGGTCCTTAAACCAGGTAAGAGCTGCAGACTCGATGAGCAACAACATGCAAAAAACAATCACTGTCACGATCCCTTACCCTCCAAGAATCCCTCGCTAACAACGTAATCCCCATCAGGATGTCTCATCTTGAGATGTTCCTGATAATCCCGTAGTTTATTGATACCTTTCTGAGAGAACGACATCAAAAGAATGTAAACCGCCACGCATGTCACAGCATTATATTCAGCCTCCATATCCGCGTGTCTTCTTTTCTGTGCTTGCTTGTCGCCTTCCCCATCCAATTTAACGAATTTGCTAGGATCCGGTAGCGGTTCTGAGAAAGTAACCATTAGCATGGGGAAGGGCGATAACGAACTCCATACGTACTTTGTGGGACTGCCTTGACATATTCGTACATCTCATCTGCCCAATGAGTCAAAACGTCTGTCTTTTGTGCCATGTCCTCCAAAGCGGCCAGTAGTTTATCCTCTATAGGATCCTTCTCACCGTCTCCATCCAGAGCAATAAGAGGCGCTCTTCTCGGCGATCCGGGCGCGCTTCCATTCTCCAAAAACATGTTATGGTTATGTTCCTTAAATTCCTTGTATTCCTGGTAATCGCCCGAACTTGACGACCTAGGTTGTCTTCGAGTAGTGCCAAACAGTTTCTTTGAGGCCAAGTTAAGGGCTCGATTGAGAGCATTGCTGGCCGCACGAGACGCGACGCTTGACGGTGATGATGATAATGGGGGAGCAGATGGGTGAGGTGGAGGTGGGAATGTAGTGTTGGTAGCTGCATAATCAGGATTGTTGTACTCGTCCGTTACGGGTGTTGATGGTAACTTTCTATCTTCTAGTGGTCGCCGAGGGTGAGAGGTGATTTCTGCATCGAAGACACGTTACATGCGCACACGATGGGAGGATATGTGCTTTTAACTTACCATCTATTGCCCGGTTGAACTCTACAGCTCGCTTGTCCCCAACAAGTACATATTCCCTTCTGAGCATTCCATCTTCTTCCGTCTCCCCAGGTATGATGGATCCTTCTGTTGAAAGCGGTTTTCCTGGGAATTCCTTCTCTGGTATATGCAGACCCAGGGCGCCACCTCCACGAATGGGACTGGGGTTCCTGTCAGGGGATCAATAAAAAAGCAAATCAGGGACATCAAGAATAAAACATACCTCTGGAAATCACGAGGGTATGATGGACCCGCCTCCGCATTGACTCTCGCTGTTGGCCGTCTGAAGTTAAACTTGCTAGGTGGAATCATAGCCGTAGGATCCAACACTTCCGGTGGTATCACACGATGATGCTCCGGCGTCGGCGACCTATCACCCCATTTTCCATTCTCTTCCTGTGGCGAGCTTTCCGAGTGTGTTCGGAGAAATTTTGATCGGGCCAGTGCCTCACTGGCAAAGAACTCTTCAAAGCTCGCTCTCTCGGCCGCAGTCCTTCTCAGCAATATCCGGATCAATGCCTTGATGTCTTGAGGTACCGGAAGCTCTTCACTTCCCCCGCCACCGCTTTTACCCGCTGCAGATTGGGGATCCTCATCAGGAAACTTTATCCCCTTAGAGCTCTCGATGCGCTTGAGTAATTCGATATGGTTTTGGGCTCGATATGGAGGTTTTCCCACAGACATTTCATATAGAACGGCACCGACAGACCACAGGTCGGCCTTTGCGTCATACTTTTCATATCTTAGAATCTCCGGTGCCATGTATAATCTACCATGGATCAGCACTCAACGCCGGTCGAGTTTCAGTGCAGTACTCACGGTGAGCCACATAATGTCTCTGCCAGAACAGCATTCGGTAGTGAACGCGCAAAACCAAAGTCTGCAACTTTAAGTATTGGTATGCCAAGCGGGTGGCCCCTGTCTAGGTCTTCAGGTGATGCAGGGTTGAGTAGTAGGTTCTACAAGGCAGTTGGGATCGAGTCACGCGCATATAGTCAAGAACATACTTGTGGTTTGATGTCTCTGTGTATTAGCTTTCGGTTCCGGAGGAACTTAAGGGCCCGGGCTAATGAAAGGGAACTGAGTGGGGAGTTATTTTCGCCGAAGATGTGTCAGCAACTTACCAAGTTGACGGAGAAAGCTCCTAACCACGATTATATCCAATCCACCTGTCCTTGGGTGGGGGTAATATTGAGGTGGGGCGCTTGGTGAGGGCTTGTATTCAAGGCCTTCGACGCGTCCGCGCTTCTTGATGTAGTTTGTAAGGTCGCCTCCTGCGCAGAATTCCATGATGAGGTAGATATGCCGGTCTGCACGCTTATATGGATAGCACAAAGAAAATGGGTTCCCATTGTTGGCACTTGATATGAAATTCTGGGATAAGACTTACCACAATGTCTATTAATTTCGTTATATGACGGTGAGATAATGACTTGAGAATTTGGATTTCGCTTTGTAGGTTATCAAAGAGCTTGGCGCTGAGATTATCACGTTTGACGGTCTTGATTGCAACTTGCTGACGTGTTTCCTAGACGGAATGAGCGTTAGATAATGAGCCCCATTGGGCTGAGTCACCAAGACAGTGCGACGTCCACGTACCTCATGATAACCTCTAAAGACGGTTGCAAAACTGCCTTTTCCGATCTCGGATACCAAGACGTACGGTCTTGCTTCGTCGTCGTCTGATGCATGGGTTCCGAGAGCACCTGGGATGGTTGAACGCTTCGGAACTGGAGGCATGGCGAGGCCAGGTTGCTTCCTATGGAATTGGGATAGATACGTGAACTGACTCGAGATGTGGTGGTTATTGACGATGAAGAAAGAGGAGGGTATGAATGAATACAAGCGATTAAGTTAAGCAAGCTGACGTTGGAATCGCGCAGGATTACCATTGGGCCTCACACACATGGCAGTCCCAATCAGGACAGATGACTAATGCTCACCTCGGAATTCCTTGCTCCCCGACTTCAATACCCTTATGTGGGCGCCAGTTCGGGATTATGCAAGCCCAGAGTCGTTGGTGCTCGCCGCCAGCGTCGTGGCTCAATCCGCTCAAGCTGCGAATAGCTTCGCGTCGCCGTGGAGTGTGACAGCAATGGGTGACGCGTGACATGAGCCGCTCGGCTCGACGCCAACTTCAAGCCTTTCGTCCAAATGGCGATTCTCCCGCCCGAGTTGCTCCTAAAGATCCATTCACTCCTCGATACACTGTCTGTTTCCGTCAGCTCGAGCTAATCGCCTCTTTAACGAGTTCGCCATACGTGAATTCTCACGCCACCGCTTCGATATCTCAAAAATACATTGAGCATGTTGCAGCTGCGTGCTCGAACTTATCTTCTGGTGGGTATCTTCAATCTAGCAGCCAAGTCTGCCTTAAGTTTTCGAATGAATCATCCATTGGTGCACTCCAAACGTGGCTCCACAAGTTCCTCAGCAATCCAACCCTACCCAGACCATTTCTTCCTCACATTGAGCACTCCCCAGCCGAATACTTCGTTGATAATAATACTCAAGGAGTTTGTGCCTTGTTCACCAACCTAAGAACCGTCAAACTTGGAGGCTCTTCGGACTACAGGTGGAATGTGGAGTTGATCTATGCAACATGGACGGGCGCTTTCTGAACACACTTCGCGGTGCACGCGGTGGTCACCGAGGCCTGCTTGGAAGCAGGTGGTAGCCGTGCCCTCATTAATGAGAGGGCAACGAGCAGCACACCGGTGTTGAATCTTGCACTGGCTCGCACGCCATTATGAAATCCCAATGATACATGGAATCACGCATTAGTTGGAGCATGCCACCTACTGCGGAGCCCTTTAAACAGAATTAATATGAACGTCTGTGATAGTCCCTTTGACTGGACTCACGGATGCAGCGATGCCCAATCCCATCGCTCTACGGCGTCTGAAGTAATGTGATGCTATCCCAAGTCCGGGGATATAGGTCATGGCAATACCTAGCCCTTAAGCGAGGAAGATCTGCTCGAGTCCTCAGTCATTCCTCGTGCATCGGATATACCATGCACATACTTGATAGAATTGTCCCGGCTGGGTCAGCGATAGCATGAACAAACAGAACACGAAGAGGACCGAGCCCCAACCGCCAGATGCCAGCTAAATACCTGTCACTGGCACATAAGCATGGAATCATGGTGAAGTAATTACAAATAACCAATATCGAAGCCTCGGCCTGTTATCAGCTTCCAATCCAATTGCGAGTGAGAAGAACCGCCGCCATTGATTAGAGACTTAGTTCCATCAATGTTGCATTCGCCATACCTGATCTGCGACGATGTATATTTGGGGGAGAGATAGTCCCGTACATAGAAGGCTAGGCCCCGCAGTGGCGTTAGTAACCAGATATTGGTGGGCAATGTACGATTTGCGCACCGTTCTAGACACCATATGCATTGGAGTAGCTAAGCGTAGTCGATAGATGATCGAGCACCCGGGGACAAGCACCACATAGGAGAAGACTTACCCAAAGGTAGCGAGTTGAAACAGCCATCTACAACGGGACTCGCGTATGGTTATAGTGAGGATGCCCTACTTACACGCCAGCAACGACCGACCATGCCCTCAACCCACCCCCAGGAAAATCTGATGCGTCTGATCGCTTCTCCTCAGGCTCCCTCTCCGAGAGCGTGCTTGTCGATTCTCGGAGTGTCGATGCTGGGATTGTCGATTCCAAGTCGCGTGCACGACCACGGGTTGCCGTGAATGCATCCGTTTGAAGAAAAGGAGGTGGAAGTAGGGTTGTGGGTTCCATTTAGAAGAAATCTGGCAAGAAGACAATTAAATCGTAGTAATGTTTGTCGACGTCATGGACCTATGAGGAGGATGGCATCTGTGCCTGTATGAATGATGAGAAGTAGAAGAGGTGGGATAGTCCCTAGCGGATGATGAGTAGAGCCATTTAATCCATCAGTAAAGTCCCTTAGTCCCCTGGGCGCAAGCGTAAGGGCATGTAGCATTGAATGCCACACGCTCGCGTCGACGTCCTTTGGATTTTCACTGTAAAAATAGGTCGAGAGAAAGTAAAAGATTGTCTATTAGTCTCATTCGTTGTTCGGAAGTTACGCCAGCCGGCGGCATTTTAAATATTCCCTTCGTTCGATGATTATCGACTGAATAGATAGCCTACCGACATCTCTTGGGTCGCAACAACTATTTATCACGGTAATGAATGTTAGCTAGTACCGTGAATGACGTGCACCGCCCAAGCAAGGAGGAAGGAGACGCGTACATATGTTGGACACATTCCCAACACACTCCGGGTATTGTAGCTTGGCTCAAAGCCTCAACTACCACGTACATAGAAGCACAGGGATGATGAATTAGCCAGTGGATCGTAAGTGCCTGGTCGATCGAGCTTATTGTGAGTTTTCCTATAACGCCATTACATAAAATACGTCTAATCCAACTGGAATATGCTCCTTGCTTCATACTTCCCGTGCTTGGTCGACAACGCCAAAGCCACCCCATAATATACCCAGCAACAACACTGTGGCAGTGGCATATTTTGTCGATAGTGTTTGGTTAATGGACTTCCTTCATGATTGTCCGCTGTGTGGATTCATGTGCTCGCGCCCCTGAGTGCTTTAAACATTCGTGAGGATGCACCAGAAGACCTCCAGCCGGTATAAAAGGTTTGGCTCAACGGTTGATTCGCAAAAGCAATCGCAAATGTTCTCAATTAATGACAGCACACATGATGATTATAGTTGCCCTATATATCTATCCACTGTCTGGCACGAATAAGTAATGTTCATAGACCTGTCGATGCAGCATTTTGTGAAGACAAATGTCCTCCCCATCGTGATATCTGCAAATGGTGGATGGAGGAATCGAGTAATTTGAGATGAATTGCAGAACTTGTAACCGGCATAGTTATACGATTTGTGTTCCTTTGCGTCTGGCGATAAACCACCGTGAAGCAAGTCCAAAACAACCCGAGCCCACAATTATTAACTACCATTAGAGGAACTCATGAGCTCTGCACTACAAGATAACAATACAAGAAATCTCACTCACACCTGAAAATAATGATGCCGCCCTAGTTATCAAGACCCGTGTTGTTAGCCTTCTCTCATCCCAAACATTTTGGAGAACTCTACTTACAGCCAATCAAAACTGTTCGTCAACAGAGCTCCTGAAATTGGCGGGGCAAATAATCCAACGATGCCGCATATCCCAAACATGATACCCAACCGAGCTCCAATTTCACTTGTATCTTTGGATACAACAGCTATGGACGGGAAAGTAGTATGGTTAGCACGGGGTTGTAGCTCCATGGCGAACGGATAGCTTACCTACTGCAGGAGCTGTTGTTGCTATGGCTAGAGTTTAACATCCCGTAGAATGCTCCGTTAGCCATCTTTTGTGTGCCCCACAAGGCAAACTTACCAGCTCCAGATGTAAAACCGTACGCAATTGCGAACAATGCTGTCCCAGCAACATCATGAACCAACGACATGGTACAAATCGTCACTCCGCTTATTGTGGTAAAAAAAACGAACACATTGAACACCCCGAATCGAGGCGCAAAGCTCAGCGGTACAGTCCGCCCGAGAATACTGGCCGCATTCAGAATGGATAACTGTTACGGTGGGAATATATCTTAGCCCATGTCTGGCCCCTTCAGTTCGATATGACACTTACCGAGTAGAAGGAAAAATTAGGGTCAAGACCATGCTTAATCGCGTTTGTTTGAAGGTAAAACATAGGGTAGAACATGCCAAAAAAGTATAACATTCCTCTATCAAAACGGTGGTGGGCAGTCAGGAATTGAAAGAGCAGGAGCCTTATTCATGACAGCTACGTACCCGAGCACAAGCAAAACGTAAGCTGGGTCGGTAATGAATTCTTTGATTGGTACTACAGGACCCGTTTTCTTGGGTGGCAATCTTGTCCTCGTAATCAAAATCACGATGATTAAGAGGGAAGTGTTTAATGCTGCGCTTGCCCGGACACCATTGTGAAATCCAACTGGGCCATTAAACAGCTTATTCAACATAATTGGATGCAGCACAGCGCCTGGAGAGAAGTTAGGCAACATAATATTTACTGGAGCATAGCCGGCAAGGAATGGGTTAAGTGCACAATACTCAATGCTCACCTAGCGCTGCGCCTGCAGCTACTATTCCCATTGCGAGTGGTCTTTGTCGATAGAAATAATGGGACACGACAGAGAGACCTAGGTTGATGAGTACAATTACAGTTGTCAGGAACACCGAGGCCACTCACTTGGAATATAGCAAAGCCCATTCGACAGCCCTAAGCAAACTCCCTGGGAAAGGAAGACCTAAAATATGAGGTCAATTAGGAGCGGCAGAAGTGTGCTCTGACATAATACACACTTGATAGTATTGATTCTCGTGTGACACGGAGAGCGTGAACACTGCGTCATGAAGAGTCGTCAAAAATGTCAGACAGGCATCGGCCGTGGAGACTTACATGCCAACGCATGCAAAAGTGCTGTGGCGATCATCAAGTGATAGCTATCCGACATTGATTGAGCTAGGCAACTATGCGTGTGTGCCATTCACCTACAAGTAGCCTCGGTCAAATGCCTGTCCAACGAAGATGCCAGTGGAGAAAGTGAAGAAGATTTGTGTTCCCCCTATCCATCTGCGTGTCATCAGTTGGTCGGGCTACATCGTGACAGATGCCACAGAGAACGTACCCGATTTCGCTGGGACTATAATTGGTCAAATACGTCCGAATGTAGTAATCTTGATAGACTCCAAATGCGCTCGTGTATCTTTGTGCAGGTAGGGTTAGTACGAGCCAAAGAGCCCAGTTGAGCCCCGAATGTATGATGCTCACCCCAAAGAGACATATTGAATCAAAGTACTGTCAAGTCAGGACTTAGCAGCACATTACCAGCAAGTGGAGCCAACTCACCCTCCAGCAACAGCCAACCAGCCCCATAATCCACCCTCAGGAAAATCAGGTGCTACCGGCGGCTGGGGATTCAAATCTCCTGGGAATGCGCTGGTTTCCTTTGTTCTGCTTTCTGTGTCCTGCATGTCGTGGCTCCTTCGCGGGGCGTGTTTTTAGGAAGACGTTGACGGTTGAGTCAAGTTGAATTATGAAGCGATGCCAAAATCGGTCTGTATAATAAGCTCGGGGTTTTCAGGCCTGGGCAGTGGGGATAATGCATGAGAGTATATATGCGAAGTGGAATCATCATTCCATCATTGGCCATCACGGTCATAGGGCAGCATCTAAAGACACTAAGCACTTCGGTCACACACTGGCATTCCAATGCGGCCGACCTTCCTTTCTTGACGTCTGCTACACCGCTGCTCTAAACACCGCCGTTACGTCGAACGCAGAGCAGCATCAAGGTACTGTCAAGTCAGAACATTACCAGCAAGTGGACCCAAGTCACCAGCAGTCACCCAGCCCCATAATCCACCCTCAGGCAAATCAGGTGCTGCCGGTGTCTGGCTTGTGTTTCGGTTTTCTTGTCAGGTTGCGAATCTCCTACGAATGTGTGCAAGTTATTGATTTCTGATTCCTATGGCGGTTAGCATCGGACAAAATAACCTTGCCGGCCAGAGGAGGGCGGCCCGTGATCACCGATAATCCCGCACATGAGTAACGGTAGATTCGGTGCACCGTCCATTCGGAAATCAACAACTTGCGTCCCCTTCCACCGTACGGTTTGAAACTTGCCAAGAGGGCTTCCGAGTGTGATTCAATCCATCTCTGCAAGTTTGGTTGCAAGACAATGAGTATTTCTCGAGGCGCTTCAGCCGAGCATGACTTGAGCAAAGTCACGTTCGCCGTCGTATGCCAGCAACGGGGTTTCCTTATCGGTTAGTGATCCTGTCAGGGCTACACGTCTGACAGTTCCGAAGGGTCAGTGCGCTCGATCTACCGTAACGCATAATACAGAAAGCTGTGTCACTTGAGGGGGCGGTCGAAGGTGGTCGACCAGGCCTGTGGGCACTCCACCCAAAGGCCAGATTTTTTTGGGGGGGTCATGTCCGGACGGGATTTATTGCCGGGGAGGTGGATGTCCGGACTTTTGGTCCTGTTTGATCAAGCCTGTGCCAGCTTGTCCTCTCGATGTCCAGATTTGTAATCAAGCCACAAAAATCCGCTAGAAAATAGAAAAAAAAGTTTGCTGTATAGTTTAGAATGAATATGGTGCAATAAGAGGTGCAAATGTATTTGACACATTCTACACGTTCAGAACCCTCCGTGGCCTCAGACTCGGCGTCTGCCCCAGCACCATTGTGTCGCTCCTAGTAACGCTTGATTGCATTATTCACTGACTTGGCGTTGGCTTGAAGCGGGTTAAATCCTCGTCGTGTAATTGGATTTCGTTGTGATTGGGCTTTGGCTTGAAGCGCATCAGAGACGAGAATGTTTGGTTTTCATTGCTACAGTATATCCATTGCTTTGTGGATGACGAAAAGAAGTGACTGCCTGATCACTACTCCGAAATTTTGCCTTCATAATTTGTTGAAGTACAACAAAGAATATTGAACATTAAAAATTAATATTGCAGAAGTGTAGCATCGACGGGATCAAACTTCCAGCTCATGCCTAAGCAAGGCCTCTACAGTCCATTCATCTAACTATCAAACCAATACCATGTCTATTTTTGTACCTGGGTATACACATCCCACCCCTCTCATGCCCGGAATCTGAACCTAGTGTCAGCCCAGAATGGGTTCATTTTGCCCAAAAGTACAACAAGGATTTTGGCTCCGAAGGCCATAAATTTGTTCAAAAAGTGATCTGGCTTTTAGGTAGAGTGCCCTGGTCGACCACCAACAAAGACGTTCAGCATGGCCATCGCCAAGCACAGTTAAGGGCAAGGACAATGCCAAGCGGATGATAAGGTGCAACGTACTATCATTAGAACCAGCATCATTACAGTATAGTCAAGGGCAAGCAAGCACTGTCAATGGGGTACATCAGGAAAAACCTCGGCCCAAATTTTTTCATAATCTACTGAAATCCACAATATTTTCCAAAAATGTATCTAGGTTATTTATCCTAAATAGGATATTGGAAATTATCAGTATTGAAATTATCGAAAATTATTATGATTATCTTCAATTTTCTATGACTATCTTCAATTTTTTAAGCATATGATACAAATATTCAGTTCCGACTCTCTGGTGTATTGTATCAGATACCTAGCAGCTTGTACCTAATTTACTTTAAGGAACAATATATCATATATTGCTTTATTTCTCACTGTTGAAAATTTACCTTAAGCTAAAGATAATTGGCTACCCCGGGAATTGAACACTCAACGCAGATTGTAACTGAACTTGATATAGACATGAGTTACTGTATGTGACAAGACCCCGTGACGTAACTTTTGAATTTTGTCGTTTTGACTGCTTTTGAAAAATTTCTGACAGGAATTGTTATTTGCAGTGAAATTCCAGCTATTTCCTCTAATTCTACAGGGAATATTCTTTTCTGCTCATGCCATCAAAAATATCTTGGTCCGAAACACCCCCAAACTATGGGATTTGGCCCGTCCAAAAAGCTATGAGTTATGGGGTATGAGGGAGTAAGGGTCATGGGTCGCGCTCCCCCACATACCAAGTCGGTAATTCCAAAAAGCTATGGGTTATGGAAGGTTATGGGTTATCAAGAGTATGGGTTATGTGGGAGTCTACTGTACTCCCAAAATTTTGTCACATCACAGCCAGCTGGGGTGCGTTATGTGAGAACTGAGAACAGCGCGAAAATTATGTTGCAGCACCTGACTCCAGGTCGCCAACATGTTTCGATCAAAATAGGTACATAGGCCCAGCAGGACTCCGAAGAAATCTACATGCAAAAATCATTCATCTACTTTGTAACCATCGCAGTTTTTGTTTTTATAACGTCGGATATATCATGTGTAGTACTATTTCTATAAGTCCTAGAGGCCGTTTCTATGAGTCGTTGCACCGATCTCGTATTTCTCTCTTAGTTCTCCGGAGGTATGCCCGATTTTGGTGCTGTCACGCTTTATCACGTGATGTTTACAGAAAAGAAAATAGATATCGTGAGTCGTGACAGCTTCATGATGCCTCTTTTTTCTCTTGGAGGCTCCTAATCCTCGATCGCTCCCCGACCATGAAGAAATATTGCGGATTGCTCTATAGCAGTTGCGTCCCCTTGCTTCGTGCTACGAGGAAGCGCGTTGTTGTGAACGCGCATGTCGCAACAGCCACACATAGACCGCAGAAGAGGACAGGTCTCCACCAATAATAATGGGTCGTCAGTAGAGCTCCAGAGATCGGAGTTCCTAGGTCCGGCCGTGAGTGACATCCTGGCACGAGGAAAAAGCAACACATACCAATTAGAGCTCCCAATCCTAAACCGAAGACCGCCACGGATGAACAGGATGAAGTAAGCAGTGCAGGATTCAAATGATCAAAAGATAATTTCTAGAAGTACCTGTAAATGCAAAGCAGAACCCGATCCGCGCGCCTATTTCACCATCGCCCCGTGCAAGTGTGCCTAGTAATGGTATAATGACTCCGACATCTGTGTTGGAAGTGGAAAAGATGAGATATGGAGTGGTTTAAGAGTAAGCAGCGACAAGGCGAAATAAGCTACGTACATGCACCAGAAAAGAATCCGTAAAGAATGGCGAAGACAATCGTTGCTGCTGCAGTCTTGACGGCGAGTATGGAGAACATCAAAACCGTGCAAGATACGAGGCATGGTATCATAACGTTGAAAGCTCCATATCTTGGTATAAGGATGTTCGGAATCACTCGTCCGAACATGCTCGCCCCGTTCAGAATCGCAAGCTAAGGCCAACTATGAGTCTACGCTGGCGGTCATCCGGGGAAGTACGTACAACGTAGAAGGCGAGTCGTTCATCTACTCCATTAACCACAGCATTCAACTGTAGGAAGAAGAAGGGGAAGTATATCGAATTTAAGACGAAGAAGGTTCTATTGATGGCATTTAGAGCTTGACAGTCTTTCGATACAACACACCCACCCAGCAATTGTGATCATATACGGTATATCCTTGAAGAACTTCAAAAGAGATCGCCACGAACGCTCACCGGGTGCAGGTGGAAGCCGTAACTTCATCATACAGAGAGCGATGATGAGCAAACCGGCGTTGAAACTTGCACTAGCCCGAACTCCATTCTGGAACCCTACAGAACCGTGAAACCACGCGTTAAGCATGATTGGATGTAACGTGCCACCAACTGCGGAACCCTTGCATCGAGTTAATACAAGGACTGGTCGTGCTCCGCTGAGGTGGACTCACAGTAGATGCGATACCCAACGCCAAAGCCCGACGGCGTTTGAAATAATGTGATATTATCCCAAGTCCAGGGATGTATGTTGCACCAATGGCAATTCCGAGTCCTACTCCTTGAGTCAGGAAGATCTAATTCGAGCGTTCGGTTAACTCCCCAGGTGAAACATACGATGTACAAACCTGATAGAATTGACCCGGTTGGGCCAACGATAGCATGAACAAACAGAACACGAAGAGGGCTGATCCTCCGAGAACCATATACCAGCTAACGGTATGTAAATGGAAACGGCAGTATAGAGTCACGGTGAAATTATTACAAATAGCCGAGGTCGAAGCCTCGACCCGTTAACAGGCCAATTGACAACACAACCATGAGTTGGAAACTACCGATCCAACTAGAAAGCGCCCATTAGACGATCAATTGCGCAAATCCAACGTTCTTCATACCTGATGTCCGACGATGAGTAATTTGGGGACAAATATTCTCGCACATAGAAGTCTATGCCGCATTGCTAACATCAATGATCCGATGCTGGATAGAGTGCATGATTGTCATACCATTATAGACACCATATGCATTAGTGTACCTAGGCGTGGTGGATGTGTGCGTGAATACCCGGCGCCGGCATCGCATGGGAGATGACTTACCCGAAAGTGCTGACTTGGAGCAGCCACCTACAACAGCACGCCCCCATCAAACTCGTGTGTGATTACACCGAAAATTTCTCACTTACACTCCAGCAACTACAGTCCATCCCCTCAACCCACCTTCAGGAAACTCATCCTGCCACGTTGGCTTCTGGGCAGGCTCCTTTGTTGTAGGCTCGCTCATCGATCTTTTGGATTCCAGGTCAGGTTCGCGGGTGGTTTCTGAGGACATGGGTGTAAGAGATGAGAGTGGATCCGAGGGTTTAATTAGAATTTAAGGTAGGAAGAACGGTGAGAATGGCTAAGGGGCACAAGGCTGCAATACCGCTCCTAAACAGATATAGACGAGCAGGATGGTGTTCGTGGTGGCGTCGAAGGTGAAGGACAGAAGAGATGGGTGGTGCAGGACATTGGTGATGAGATAGGCGGAGGTAATTTAATCCATGAATCCGTCTGCTTCGCGCACTCGTGACATGGTTCTTTAATTCCACGTTTTACTATTTTCATGACCAAATGTGTCAATGTTTCCGTGTGCCTTATCTAAATGCCGTATAGTCTCAGAAATCAAAAATTTGCTCGCCGCTGCATAATTGTTCCGTCACTTCCGTGTGCCTTCCTGTGCCTTCCTACCCGGCGGCATCGAATTATCGAATTGGGTCCGTCCTGTCACATTCGGCCGTGAGTGGATTATAACCGAAGGCTGTTGTCATCCAATGCAGGGTTAGTAAACTGCCTGCATCTACTATCGTACTATCGCGACTAATAGGCACCACATTCTGAAGATTTCCTGTCCAGAACGAAGTAAATTTTTCAATAATCGTGGCCTGCGCCAGCCATACTGTATCAACTTGGTTGCTCCAACGCGATCCAGCGAAATGTCGGGTCAATGGACCAGGTAAATCAAGCAGTCTGGACCTGCAAGAGCGTGTGGTTGAGCTATTATTGTTGAAACCTGAAACCCAACAATCTCACTTCCCGGCTATAGAAAAAAGCTCGGTAGCGATAAGCCCTTCATCGTCGGTGCAAAACTGAATGCACCGGACATAATTACTAGTAGCACCTCGAGGACCACTCTAGGAACACAAGAAAACGTGGCAGCGGCGAACAATTCCGCCTCGAGGCCATTGCCCGAAGCCGACATGCAATAGCCGTGTAATGTACTTCTTGGCTCGTATACATCAATCAGTCACCAGTTGGCAGCAGAGTGAGACATCGAGTCCAACAATTGTAGGGATGCCTGTGAAGGATCTAAATAAATGTTGCGCTTAACAGAACGTGACGCTTTTCATATCAATGCCTCATAGTGCGTTCGCCGCTCACCGTACGACTATCGTACATGACCGAGAATTCTGTCAACTCAGGAAGCTGGCGATGAGAAACAGTACTTCTTTTGAACTATTCTAAGCGAAATGGATATGCATCCTAGGTGTGTCAATGACGTTTACGAGGATGCTTACAATGCTGTTGGACTCGGAAGTTCATAATATGACGGCCAATGGATGGGCTAAGCTACGATGGCTATAGCTCAGTCGTTGGCCCATCATTTCAATTCCTGGGTCCGGATGATTCCAACTCTGGCTGGTGTTTGTCAGTAGTCATAGGCGCGAAAGGGTAGAGCGAGCTGTCGGCGATGACATCCATTCCCGGTGAGTTTCGGTCTACTCACACCTGGGTATGATGGTCTGCTCGGTTTAGAAGATCTAGACCAGGGGAAAAAAACCTGCTGCTGCACCTCCGAGATTAACAGGCTGTGACGGGTAAGCACCTTGCTGTTGCTCTTGCCTTGAGCGTGTTCTCCGAATGAAAGCATAGTTATGTGATATTCCCGATGTACGCCGTGGTTCCTCATGTTCTTGAGATTGCTCATGTTGATAATTTGTAGGTGCCTTAGGCATGTGCATACTGCAAGTCAATTCACACACGTACCCCAGTTTTTTTTAAAGCTCTGCGCAATAGCGTGACGATGATCTAATGAAGTTTCTGAAAAGAGCACGCGCAACGTTACGCAACATGTACCCTGTAAAGGTACGGGGATACATCCGATGTGAGTCAGCCGATAACCTAATTTTGAAATGGAACTATCTCCGAATGAAAACTGGACGATGGGTCAGGCTAGGAGAATATGCGATGTGGGTCATCTGATAAAACCAATCTTGACATAGCACTGGAATCACCGATAAAAGCCCAGAACGAATGAGTCACCTTGGAAGAATAATCACAGGAGTGTGATTATGACCGTAATGAGTGGGATGCATGGTTTCTTGCCGAGGTTTCAGTCCACCCCAACGGTTGTTGCAATTACGCCTGTCGTCGAGAGAGGTGCTCCTCGTGGGACCACCACTCTTAGCTCTTTTCTGGACGCGGTTTTCTTCCCTTGCACTTCAGAATGTCGCCTCAGAAGTATGCGCGCTGTCAACAGAGTTTTTCGTCCGTCATTCATGCCCCCGCGTCGCACTGATTCATCCGACCGACCTTAACCATGAAAATCGAAACCTCTGCCTATGGATGAGTTTCTTGGCTACCCCTATAAGTTGGTCATATCTAATCGTGGGCTTAGGGGGTTAGTTGTCGCCTCACTTGACTTTAATACAATTTTACTGCCACCAATGCTTCCAACAATAGGGAGCTCAAGGGCATTCCAAGACGTTACTGCCAATCGCAGTTAATCTCGGAGGGGCAAGTACATCCCCCTTCTTTCATACCTCGCTTTTTCTGACCTTTCCTAAACCCTCAACTATTCAGTGATGACGCTCGTCCACAACCCCAAATGGGACTGCACGATGCCTGCAATATCCGTAACCTACATGCCATCCATATACCCAATCTCAACGGCAGAATCGAACAGAAAAAAGTCGCGCACAGATATTCGCAATCGTGTTTCATGCTCGGAGGCTGACACCAAGTTTCCACCTTGCAAATCCATGAGATCCACTGGACGTATGATATAGGAATATGGTTCCAAGTTCCCACGCGCATATGACGCCGAGCGATCCAGGAGTTCAAATCACGCAAGAACTACCAGAGAATCGGGAGGACACCGAAGCACGTATTCCCGATTTGATTATGGTGAAGCAAGGAGGCGCGAATACTGGGAATACATCGCGTCTAAGCAACAGAAGGTTAGAGAAGTACGAGAGAGACAAGAACGATATTCAAGAATCGAGAAAGAGCGAGAGGAAGGAGGAACAGTCAGATAGGGAGCGTTGGTCTTGGAGATACGAACGACGGAGTAGTATGCGCAGGTGATTGCGAATTTTGAAGTGGAGGGGTGCCATTGCGGAGAACCGTGACACATTATCCTGTTTCGTGAATTAAGTACCATTGGAATTGGCAGAGCGACGGTTTCCGAGTTTGTGTTAGAGTATATCGTGTTGCTTCTCAGGTAAATGCCAGATTCAGGCAGCCATGCACTGTTGTCCGACTTGGTAGCTCACCCATGTGGAGATATTCCTCTGGCGGCCAAGCAGGAATTGAGCCAAGAATTTACCGTAATAACTAGCCCCTGAAGGCGGCGAACCGAATTTTCAGTTTGAACATACTACCACGTCTATGCAAATACCCACGAACACCGCGACGATGTCCAACACTAACACTCCCAAAGTGCAAAACTCAACCACAAGCCTCGAAGAGGCCGCTGCCAACCCGAGCACCATGACAAACTCAGATACGAACGCTGATAATGGCATGTATAAACGTGCCAGACGAGGCCATAGAACACCAGAACAAAGAGCAATACAGAAAGCAAAATTGAAAGCGCGTATGAGAGCACGAGGTACGTACGCGTTTTTTGCATTTTTTTGCGCGTTTTCTTCATATTTCTACGTTCATGTGCACGTTCACGCGCTAACGGCGATAGAATTTAACATCGTTCAGAGCTCGGATTGGACATTGAAGTCGTTTATAAAGAGTCGGGCTTGAGACGCGGTGGTACGTCATGGTTTAAAGGCTCGGCTTCCACGTATATGGTAGGCTAACATCGCATCTGCAACACCAGAATCCAAGCCAGCAAAGGAAGATGTCGCGAAAAAAATGCGTCGCGGACAACGAAGTGAAGCAGCTCAGGCAAAGAGAAATGAGCAGTGGAGAGCGAGGCGCGAAAGATTTGGTCTTGGAAATGCGAATATCGAAGTAGCAGGCGCACTAGCAGGTGAGGGCGAGCTTTGAAGCTTTTCGAAGCTTGACGTCCAGGGGTGTATTTGGCGGTGTAGAGAACGTTGAAATGGTATCCTGTTGGGTAGTGGAATAAAAGGACAATCATGGGTCGCGCAATGTCAAATGCAAGGTTGGGGGATCTATTGCGCAGAGCGCCCGTCAGAAACGCTTTCCAAGTTGGTGATGCGTTCAATAATCCCCCTTCAGATAGCCAGAGCAGTAAGCAGCAAACGTCAATCGAGGGTGACTGCAAAAAATTGGATAACATACCCCGTAATGCTCCTGAAGGATAAGCGATGCCGTGACAAGTACAACCACGGTCACGGTACCTATCCCCAACTCGAGCATAGCCACCACATTAACACATATACCCCACTAACGCCGTAACGATGAGCCTCCTGAGGCGCATGAAGTTCACTCTAAGAAAGACCAAATCATTCCCAAACTTGCAGGCAAGCACAAGCTACACGAATACCGAGACGAGCACGGACGCTCTGGACACGCAATCCGTGATTGACGCGAACAGCTCGGACGAGTACACCGATACGGATGTCTACACGAACGCGGACACGGACGTGTACACGAACCCAGATACGGACCAGTACTCCAACGCGGATACGAGCACTTATATTGGCAAGAAACGTAAACGCACGAGACGAGGTGGAAGTAGCACAGAAGCCAAAGCACTAAAGGGAAAGAAATGGAGAGCGCGTAAGAAAGCACGGAGTACGTAGACGTATAAACCTCTTTTGTGTCTTCCTTGATCTTTCTGTGTTTACGCGCTAACTGAGGGTTTGACGTTCTTCAGAGCTGGGATTAGACGTTAAAGATGTTTATGAAGAGAAGGGAATCAAAGTCGCGTCAAACGCACCCGCTGACAACTTCTACACCATTACAGAACAGGGTACGTCACGGTGTATAGATTCCATGCTTCACGCACATGTTGCGCTAATGTCACATTTACGACACCAGAACGCGGCCCGTCTATACCACGAGCACGCGTCCGGTCTCTAGCACCAGAACCAGCCCCGTCTTTAGCATCTTTAGCGTCTATAGCACCAGAACCCGCACCAGCAGTGAAGAAAACGCATCGCAGGTCCGGGAAGCGAATCCAAACGGCCGGGAAGAAGCGAATTGAGAAGTGGAGGCGGAAAGCTGATATAGCAGCGAGGTTTGATAAAGCGCTCATGCAAATGCGGCTGGCCCATCAAGCTTTGGTCGACCAAGTTTTGGCAGAAGAGGCGTTGGCGGAGCAGGCTATGACGCAACGCCTTGAGCCTCACGATGAGCCTCAGGAAGAGCCTGCGGGGACTAAGCAAGTACCCCGACGGACTCGCACCGTCAGCGACACAGAGGATCATGATGGTGGAGCCATGAGCGACTGGAGTATCTCTAGTAGTGTTAATACCGTCAAGACGATTTGAGCGAGATGTCTCCCAGGTTGGTGCCCTACGCATCTGATATAACTTGGCTTGTAATTGATTACACTGATTGTAGGTTTAAAGAGGTTTAAATGAACGTAGAGCGCGACGCACTTTTTATTATCTACTCATTTATATGGTTCATGCATCTTGCGTACCTAAGTGGTATTGGATCAGTACTAAGGATCTAATAGAAAACTACAGATCTTGTGTACTATAACGGAACGCCTATATGCGGACAATAGATTCAAGAATAAATACGTTAGATGTCTGAAAGACTGAGAAGTGTTAATGAAGGGGCTAGGCGGATAGCATAATAGAGAGATCAGAGAACAAGAAACCGTTACAGCATATAAGGTATGATATCAATTCATTCAATCGTCAATTTCGTCACCTAGGAACAGCGACAGATCCACAGTAAGCCGCTATCTCGCCAAGGCTTGCACGATATGAAACTCACTTGATCCACCTTTAAACGCATCCATTGGTTTTCGAACAACCGTTGCTCCCGTCAGGGCATTTTGCTTCTGCTTGCCCTTATCCGGGCTACCACCGCTCACATCTGTCGAGCTCCCCCTGAACCGTAACCATCGATTCTAAATCCGTAACAAGACTCAGTACACAACAACCCTATACTCAAGCCTAAACCAAGAAAAATCACACACCGGTTGCGGCGTACCTCTCGGTGAAGCTTCCCCACTGATCCGCGTGTCACTCACTTCACCAGTAGCCGCTTCCAAAGCATCCACTCTTGGCACGACGACTACTTCCATCTCTTCTCCATCATCATCCTTCTTAACAGCGGATGAATCGTGATTATCCTGCGTCTGAACGGACGTTCTCGTTCGCTGTCTGGCGAGCTTTCGTTCACTCGCGCTAAAGAATGGATTCTCAGGGTGGGCCTTCATCTTACTCGGGGTCTTGCTGATCGCCGTATTATTCGACCGATTTGACCTTTTCGACGCGATGCGGCGCAGAACAGGAGGTAGCCATCCACGCTGCAAGTTTCCAACACGAAAATGAATGTTTCAACCAGATAAGTCACTTTTCAAAAACAAAATCGCATGATCGCGGTTAGGGAATGTAGGAAAACGTACCTTTCGAAGGATTGCTTCCTCCGCGCGTTGTTCATCTGCGATTTGTTCGTCTGTTTTTGGTGGTGGTGATAATGGCGGTGGTTTTGGAGCGAATCCGAGGAAATACATGAGAGCTTGGGTGCGAGAGGGACGTGGAGGCGGAGGTTGAGGAAGGGCCATGGGCTATAATGAAGCAGGAGGCCGGGTGGTAAAGAAGAGAAAGCCAAAGTGAAAAGAAGCATGGCTAATCAGCCTCACGGCACATGCTTCGTTAAAGCGTTTCAAAAAGGATGAAAGGAGCAAGGGAGGGAAGGGATCGCGGCATACAATGTTCACTCCACTCACCTCGGCATCTTCGTCTTCATCCTCGATAGGGGTGTTAGGGACTGTACCGTTACCATGCATGCGAGTCGTGCTGCGATTGAGTCCTCGCCTACGGAGCCAATCTTTTGTGCTAGCACCCGTTCTTGATAAGGAGGGAAGGGTGATATGCGAGCCGTTGATGGCCATCCCACTCTTGATACTCAACGCATCTTCTCGATCGTGACCATCGCGAATTTCGAGAGCGACAGTTGTGCCCGCTCTCATCCTAGCTTCGAAGAAATTTTTGACAAGCACGCTTTGAAGGGAAGTATCATTTTTCCAGAACCGGATTTTGGAGTAGGTACCAGAATCGGGAGGATGTTCGATGAATATCCGAAGTTGTGAAGTCCGCAGTTTGAGTGTATTGAGTTCGAGGATGGCTTCGAATGTGGCATAATCGAGAGTTGAAAGTTGAATTGGCGAGAGCGAAAACTTTCTCGACCATCCATGACGTCTGTGGAGGGCGCGCGTGTGATCTACCACCTGTGCCGAGGGAGCAAATCGTAGCAACTCACAAGGCGATGCAATTCAAGTGACCGTCCACATGGCCATCAAACTGGCCAACATTAGACTTATTACTTGTTGTGCGCTGCAGTTCCTCAGTCATCTCAGACATGGGAAACAGGTCGGGAAGGTTGACCAGGGAGTGGGCGTGAGGTGAGAAAGTTATTGGTATCGGGGCTAGGCAACATGGCAACCCTTCCCCTGCATCGCTGTGCGGGGTGGCGGAAGGCGAATGCTTTTACCACGAGGCTGTACTTCCTAAATTGGCAGAACCTTGCATTTTATCCGACGTTGCTGAACATGAATCACTCAACGGCAATATCACACGGAGGTTGTAGAGACAAGATCAGACAATAGTCATGGTGCCGGTAGTATGTGTTTTGCAGGCATGTCATACGAGGTGGTGTGATATGCATATAGAATAGCATGCGTGATGGAAGAAATACAAACGTCCCATTTACTCGGCATCAACCACGGTGGTTTGCAGGCCCTACGTGAAGAGATAAGAGCGTGTATGGCAAATGCCATATATGCGCACCTTGAATGATAGCACTGGGATGTGCGATGCATAGGTATACAGCTTCTCCTTTGCATTCTCCTCGTCATTTCGTTTTCCTATATCACCAATATTAGCCCGTACGTTCCCACTCGATAGCCAAGTCTCCAACATACTCTCAAGCTTGATGCGGATGCGATGAGGAACGGACTTGATACCTTGAGCCCAGAGCGCTTGGTTCAGTTTGGGGTCAAGTCGGACATCCTGAGTGCCCATCGCCTTTTGTGCAAAATCTACGACCGACTTGACAGCCCAAGGTGCCCGCTTCTTGAAGGAACGGCCATGCACGCGCTTGTGCATGTGGATTGTGTATTCGCGAGAGACGACGTCCTGAAGGGCAGAGCGAGTCTTGCCACCAGACTAATGATATCAAGTCAACAATTTATCGGTCTCCTGGCATGGAGACGAACCTTTTTCTTTGTTGCTGCGGGTGCCTTTCGGGATCTCAGTCAGCGCATATACTGATAGAGCTGAATACGCACCATGTCTTGGGAATGGTAATGTCGGTGTACAGAGCTTCAGTCGCCCGAGGCTTGTTTGGTGAAGATGTGTTGTGTAAACAAAACAAGGTTTGGATGGTGGCTTGCAGTAATACGGCAAATACCGATGTACGCACGTGGAGCTGATAACGCGGGAAATGTTGTTGTACCAAAATGGGAAGGGTGTTTGGAAAGGCTGGGAACTGACCTGTTGAGCGCCAAAGTAAACGGCCATGTCAGGAAGCGCCTTTGTCCTGCTTGAATCAGATATGGTGCCTTTGTTCCAATTTGGGTTGGATCTCCTGGGCGTACATATCTGAGAATGGTGCAGCCCTGACTTCGTTCCATCCTGGCCTTTTCTCGAACCTTTTCTATTAAAACTTATATAAATACGTCCTCCGTTCTCCACACTTTCCGCCAACTCATCCTTCGAGTCCATCCTTTCCTCACAACCCTCTCAGCTTTTCCCATCTTCGTTCTCATCCTCATTTTCTATTCAACATGCGTTTCTCCGTCGCTGCTCTTACTTTGTTCGGTCTTGTCGCCTCCGTCACGGCTCAAATTCCCGGTATGTCAATGTCCTTTTTTGCATATTCTCCTTGGCTGACAACACTACCATAGATTGCGCCCTGAATTGCATGGCTAACGCAGACACCGACCCATGCGTCGCTAGTGACAATGGCTGCCTGTGCAGGAACGAGCACTTTATTACATCGACCACCCAATGTATCATGTCGGATTGCCAGGGTGACCAACTTGCGGCTGCTCTTGCAGCTGCCCAGGAGATTTGTCGATCAGTCGTAAGTGTCCTTCTCACTATATGCGCACGTCAAGCTCTCAACTCGCAATACAGGGTGTTACACTGACCAGCACTCCTCCTCTCCCAACCCAAACTGACGCCAATGACACTGAGACCCATTCCTCGTGAGTGTTGAAATAGTGCCCTTGACAAAGTTCTCATTCACTGTTGTTCACCTAGTCCCTCCCAAACTGCCAATGACTCCCAAAGCACAGACAGTGCAGGTGTTGCCATCAGAATTAACACCTCTGCCGGCCTTGTCGCGGTCGCTCTCGCTGCCCTTGCGCTCTAATCATCTATTCAATTTCGTTCGGCTCGTCATTTTTGGGCACTTGCCTCTCCTTGTAATACCCCACAGCTCTCACCCCAGCTTGAACATGTAGGAGGCGGTTTCGATTATTTCTATATCCCTAGGTGGACCGTGTAGCATGGCATACAGCACATTCTCGGCTGTTTTTAAAGATACATTACTTCGTTCCCAATAAATCTCCTTGGAATATCGGTCATCACTTCTTACTGTATGACTGGCCGTGTTTTCGTCCGCCCTCATGAGAACGATGGGATAATGTTGGAGTCTTGGTTGCGATGTCAATCTTGGCATCAAGAATACAGGATAGAGTCAGGTTTCCCCGAATGAGCCATTTGCCCATTCTGCTCTTGGTGTTCGTGGGCGTAGGTCGTGAGATCCGACCCTTGTCACCTTCAATGCTCAACACCAAAACAAACCTGTTCTCGTAACCACCTCCCACATCCAGATACTCAGTGCCTACATTTGACCAACGTATCAGATCAACGCTGGAGCTGTATTAAAGGCCGGACTCGACGCGGACCCTTTTTGCAGTGGAAAATGAAATTACCAAAAGCGCACACACTTGTCGATCGGCAAACCAATCAAGTTCGATCTCTCTCAACTAAAGCGCTATTTTAACAGCCGGTTCCGGGGTATTGCGCTTCTCATACAGTAACGCGCGAGGTGCCACTTTCCCGCCATCATCGATATCGTCACCGCCCTTCCCAGTGTTTGAAAGACTTACAACGATGGTGTTGCTTTGGTAGGGCTTCATCGACCCCCCCCCCCCCCCGTTATTTCGTTCACCACGTTATCACATGTGTTACCAAAACTGCCGAGAGTGTCGGGCTTTGGCATACAGCATGCCACAGTTGACAGGTATGATAATCTCATTCATCCCGTTTCAATCGGACGCAGTTGACCTAGAAAGTACGAAGTACATTATACGTATTGTTGGGTTGAAGTGCATACAATGTCTACACATGCGCACCAACGTACTGTTAACCATGTCTGTCGGAAATGTCTAAATGGGCCGAAAAATAGGTAATGGCCGGTTATTCTCTACGGTCAGGAAGTGCAGACAGCTTTCCCCAATCCTTTGCCATCCATTTCGACCGCGTTGACGTCACAACTCTGTGCAGGGCATCCACCGACCTGTTTTAATGCTCTTGTGGATGTCATTGGATGGATTTGATCAAGCCTGTAAATACTTGTGTTCAACTTACAAAAAATATACTCTTTTCATCTGCATCATCACCATCCTATGTACATTCACTTGCACTCACCCATCTCCAGGACCACCATCATCTCCACCTCTCCCAAGCTTCAATTAACCTCAGATTTGTCCCCTTACACCAAAAGCCGTTCTATTTTTCAAGCGAAAGTCATGGTCTTTTCAAGTAGCTCAATTACTTTCAACCTTCAAATTCAAACAACATCAACATCAGCCCTTACCCATATCCCACTACTGCATCGGGGACCTGCTTATCCATCTGCGCGACACCTCGTTTAACAACTTCATCACCATGTTGCTTCAATCAGGCTCAGTATGGTCAGCGTTCAAGTTACCGCTCTCTCTCTCTCATACTTGTGCTCATGCAACGCATAGATCAAGGTACGGACCATTTTCATGCAAAATCACTGGATATATGCGCATCTGACGGTGTATGACATATTATAAATTGAGCAAACATATGTTCTGACACAATAGTCTCATTTCCACATCCATTTGATCAGGGGATGTGCTTTCGACCTGCAATACCCGAAGATTGGCGGGTACTATTATTGAAGTGGCACCTGATGTCGATGGTGTATATAACATGCCTATACACAACCACGTGGCTATTACCCCACTACGCCACCAGAATCATACCGCTGTCGGTGTCTTCTCGGGTTCCTTGAGGGGAAAGTAACCTCAGGTCCTTTGCTGCAGAAAAATGTCCCTTTATGAACGCCTATTTAGCCTCGCCGAGCTTGGCTTAGCCGTTCCTGATACCACCCTCGAATTCCCGCCAACGGAACCGGCAGACGAGTGGCTTGCGCGTCTTCAATCAGAGTCGACGGAACGCAAGCAAGCATTCTTCGGTGGGTGAATCCACTGCATGCTTCATCTCTGGCTTAATCTTGTTGCACAGATGAACAGCTTCATTCGCTTTTAACTATCAAAATCGACCATCCTGCATCATTGCTGTCGTCAGAACCAGTTGATCCTGCCCATCCGCCCTCCGAGCTACTCGCCTGTCTAGCTCACATTCAGGTCGCGCTAGAAGCTACCTACATCTCATCTGTTCCGACCCTACTTTCTGATGCATCACGGCCAACTACACGTCTCTCAGCCCCACCACGAGCAACGTCATTGGCGACAAAAGCCAAAGGCCATCTTAGCGTCCACCCTTCTATCTACCCACCTAATACGCCAAATCCCACACCCTTGTCTACAGATCAAGATCGCCGCTATGCCGCATCTGAAGGGACATTGCTCTTATCAAGTATTTGGGGTCAGCAAACTATGAAAAACATCAGAGAGGGTTTTGCACTAGTCTGGTCAGAGAAGGAGAAAGTATGGGTAGCAGTGTACCAGTTGGGTCTGACTGTCTGTAAGCGCCTTTTCATCATCTATCTAATCGTTTTTGACGCCACCCATCCAGCATTTCTTCGATTGAATATGGCCGATCCATTACTGTGCTTGACAGTATCAGCAACGTTAAGGGAGAAACCGTTAACACATGCATCTGCCAGTCATCCACTGGTTCAATATCTGAGCAGTGTCGGTGATCATTCGATATCTACCGCTCCTCCCTCGCCCACAGATGTCAACGGTCAACAACCTGATGAAGCAGAAGATTTGTTATCTAGATTAGAAGAAATCAATATCCTTAGTGGGCTTCATGCAGGTACTCCTATTTTTACCCTGGATCGAAGATTTTATACGTTATTGACTCTTATTAAAGGACCCACGTTTGGCGCATCACCTACATCTCATCTTCTTCTACCAACAACACGTCTCGGACCCATTTCGAGACGCAAACTATATTCACTGAACACCACCCAACCTCCAATTCTAACTGATCCTTCACCCCTTCCAGCGCGGGGCGCACAATCGACGCTTCGCAAATCTTTCCGCAAAACTCTTGAGACGGTATCTGGGTTCCGAGTGCGCATGCGCACCGTATTCGTGCCCTACGTCTTATTTGCTACGGAAGGTGTAAACGTCAACACTACTGAAGCTGACGATGAACGGGAGCGGATGGAAGCGGGAAGTGATGAGAGGACTGTTGTGTTGTGTGTGGAGGTTGAAAATTCGGGGGATTTGGGGAGTGAGATTGGGTTTACGGTGGAAAAAATTGATGTAAATATAGGCGGGGAAGGTGCTAGATCAACATTGATTGGTTGGGGAGACGATATTATCAAGGAAAAGGGAGGACCGAAGTCCACGTTTCCGTTGCTGATTGGCCCAAGGTCACAGTTCAACCTCTTGTACGCTGTGACATTCTTGAGGTCACCAGAAGACGATGCACGCATTAAAGACGCTTCAGGGGAGAGGTTCCGAGGAGGAGCGAACAGCAATAACGAACTTCAGCGAGCTGTCACCATCAATATCTATGGCAAGCCCTACCACCAAGCTCTTAAACCTGGAGAAGCAGCACCTGAAGTTGTATCATATCCTACTGAGACCTTTTCCTCTCGGTGGAATTGTGTCCTCGATCTCTCCGCGCACCAACAGCATCATGCTGATCTCGTGGAAGGTCTTCATGATCCAACTGCCAAACTTCCCAGTGTCCTCCCAGAACCTGCGTCACCCTTCCCTGGACGGACACCTCGCAGCGCCATTCCTTCTGCTGGGATTCCAATGACAGGCACAACTATAGCCAGTCCTTTACTGCCTACAAGCTCTCTGTTACCCATCCATGTGTCACCGCCCGCTAGAGCGGGAAGCAAGAGGCATACGCTACCTGGTGTACATGCTGTGGCAAACCGGGCTGTCAATCGAACTCTTCAGAGGTCATCAACGTCTATGCTTAATCCAGCCAACGTAGCTTCACGCGAACGAGAAAGAGAGCACCACCACCAGCAGCCGAAGTATTTGCCACCATCTATGAATCATCAACCACCACCGAAATCACCGACTACGTATGGCCCGCCTCCTCCTGTTCTAGGTTCATCACCAGAGGGACTACGTGATACGTCAACTGGACCTTCGATATCCGAGTTGATGACGCCACGTACGCCAGCTTATCCAGCGTTTCCGCAGCAATCGCCTGTACCGCCAACTCCGATGGGTCAGGGTCCTATAGCTAGTAATGTTCATGCTAACATTGGGCCACAAGTTGAAATTAGGAGGGAAAGAGGATTGGGATTGGCGCCCCTTGCGATGTTCGATGGATCTATGCCTCCCCAGACACCCGCGCCTTCGATTCATGCTGGGTTTGACGGCTCGAGTGGGATTGTGTTACTAGGTGCTAATGCTTTGCAAGAGAGATCTGCTGAGGAGAGCGGAGAAGCGATTTTAGTTTCTATTGGCCTTATGACAGATGTTAAGGATTCGTGGCGAGCTAGGAGGGAGAAGAAGCTAGCCAAGAAGAAAAACTTGAATAAATATGGGAGGGATAATGATACGGATGACTCGAGCTCATCCCTGTCTGATTCGGATTTGGACGAGAACAGTCATACACCAATCCCTACGAATGGTTCTCTAGCGGTACCGAACAAGATATGCCCAATGGATTATTTCTCGTTGGATATTTTTGTGTATAATCAGTCTATGTGGACGAGACGGTTGGAGATTACATGTCTGGATAGAAAACGGAAGCGAAGAGGGGCGGGGCGGGTTCGATCTGGAATGGAGATAGGAAGAGCGTCTGGATCTACCGCCACAGGTGGAAGTGGCTATACTGGAAGAGGGTCAAGTGGTCAGAGTGGGGATTATGATGGGTCTATGGCTGTCTCTGGGGAAGGATCGATACTTGGATGGACGGAAGTGAAGAGTTCGGAATATAGGGGCATCGTGCCATTGGATTACCGGATAAGAATTGGGTAGGTCGTTTTGCATACCTTGATCCGTTCTGGTGCTGAGGTGTGATTTGATGATAGGCCGTTACGACCTGGAGCTTGTCAATCCGTTCGAATGCACTTTTTGGCGCTTACACCAGGCGTGCATTCTGTTGAAACATTGATGCTCACTGATGTTGAATCCGGTTACTCGACGAATCTACGGTTCGTGCATCTTTGTTATTCGTGGGTGTTGCTTAACGCGTTCACCTGGCCTTTTTCCCCGGAATCTGTTAGGTCGGTTATGGATGTCGTCGTTCACGATCTTAACATGCCCTAATTAACAAACACACTGCAAGATTTATGTGCTTCGTCATATACAATAGTATGTCCATATCCTTGATAAGCGCAGCCGTCTGCAGGAAAACACCCCTCGACGTAGCCCATTTCAAACTCTGGGCACACAACCGCTCACTCCAACCAGAACGACTGCAGCGATGCTGTTATCCCACTGTTTCGGCGCTGAACCGCTCAAGTGGACCGTCCTGAGATCAGGGAACAGTGAACAAAATAGCTTGAGTGTGACCAGTATGGATGAAACATGATGTGCATAGTAGTGCTACAAGTCGAGGCATCTGATATTGGGAAATGATGGCTTCGGTAAGGTTAGATCGACGAACTTTTGAGGCCAGCTTCCGGGTTTGTATGCTGTTGTGACATCTAGTGGTTGAAGGTGGACCTTTCCGTCAGGACGGCCATATTCCCTTATCGAAAGCCTTTCGAGTGCATGGATCATATCCTCAACTTTGATTGTGGAATCGGTGCTGATGTTGATGGTGGTGCGAGCTGGCCAGCGAGACCTTTGTTTGGGAGAAAAGCTAGAGCATATCTTGGGTGCATGACGAGCGTTTCGAGTCTTCCTGGATATTGGGCAGATCTACGAGCCCGAGTGGTGACACGAATTCTGAGGGGTGCGAGCTTTAACGTACGTAATTGTTCGTGATGAGTCAAAAACTCTTGTAGAGAGCCCCAGGATAGCTCGCACCAATCTCCAGAGTCGCCAGGTGTCGGGGGCGTAGAGAGCGAAGCTGCGTATGCCATGGTTTGAGTACTCCGCAACCCGCCTTGAACGTGAGCGTGCAGATTGGAGAGCAAGGCAGCAGGTCAATCATCTACGGAACAAATCGATTTTCGAATAGAAGGCTGCCAAATACTTCGAATTTTGACATTAAGTTGTTCCGGGGTGTGACGGAAAATTGGTGGTTGGACCCCTTCTTGGTAGTGACGCGTTTTCGTGCTTGTGTGGTACCGGTTCTGAGGCTTATGTTGAGCACCCCGGTATTGCACCCATGCGCCAACACAACTTCGATGAGATCCATGATCCCGTTCCACCACGAAACTAGGTGTCTTAATTGCTAGATTCGAAAACCACTTGGAGTTGAAAGCTGCTGATGGGTTTTTGGCATGACAATACCCAACGTAAAGTCTGAAGCTCATCCTTTTGGTGATGGTGCGACTTGAAATGGAATGTTAACTGCAGGCTGGAGAACGACTGGGTGACGGTAAAGATGCTGCATGACGTAGAGTCAAGGCTGGTCGAAGGATTACCCATTGTGGATGGTAGGTAAAATGTAGGAAATTTCTGGACGACAATGCGCATACGACCATTTCGTTGAAGGAGGGGTTGGTTTGTGCCAGAAAAATCAGAGTGCGAAAATCGGGCAGAAAGTAAATTTCTAGAGACCGTTCAGATGGGAGAGTAGCCAGACTTGGATTGAATATCGAGCGAACCATGATGCTAGGCCGTCGAGTTCCTGGACCAAGTTTGATGAGGAAAAGTGTTAGACTTGAGTATGAGATACTTCGTCCTGTCGAAGCAAGAACAGTGCGCCCTTCTTAATACACATAGATAGATTATAAAATCCATGACTGCTATCATCACGACCTAAGGCTATAGTCGCTCCTCACCGGTCACCTTTGTCTGTGCCACCCTCCCTACTTCCTGATTTCCATTCTGCCCTTTTCCACCCTCCCACCCTATCCTTGACTGCCAGCACACAGTGCGCCAGGACAGGCACTGCTCTCCCGACTCTCCCTCTCCTTTGCGTCATATTAGTCTGCCTTTGTCCTTTCCAAGGCGATCAACTGTACGTAGCTTCCAAAATATACACAGAGCCGAGTGACAGGCGGCGAGACAAGGTCACAAGGTGATCGAATTTCAGGCACCGACTAGCATGACTCGTTTGGGAGCTTTGCCTTATACTGACCTTATTGTTAAGAAAACGTGCACTGGCTGGCGGGTGCCTAATATCAGCATGAACATATCCTCCCAATTTTAAGGATGCCGTACATGTGGCTGCATGTTGTCATAAAGCTTAATTTACACAGGGATCCTATGACTGCTGAGCTACACCCTTGTGTTGAAGACAATAAGAGGTTGTGAGAATTGCCAGGCGAATCGTGGAGCCCGTGTTGTGTTGGGTCGTGAGAAGGATTCGAGGGCGCAGGATTGTAGGCGAGAAAGTTTTAAATACCCCACATGGCGCGCCTTGGCTCAAGTAGAAGTCGAGTGTCAATTCAGAGCACAGGCCCGGGCTAGTTGGTTTTCTAGCTGGACGTGGCGTTGAGATGAGGGCTGCTATGCACCTGCTTGCAATAGTCTTGGAATGTCGCAACATAGTGCCACAGGATAAAAATATCATTCCGATGACGTACACCGCAGCAGAAATACTACAGTACATGGGCTTGGTGACCGAATGGACCAATAGAATTTTATTGTCTAGGCACTAGCTAATCTTGCCATTAGCGAAGACAATAAGTTGGACACAATAACGGTTTCTAATTTACCCGGAAGACAACATCTATTGGCAGAAGTCCATCGCAGTATATAAGACGCGTTGAAAACCTCAGAAAACCTCAGCACTTCAGTGTTAAGCACCTACCAGCTCGAGCGTTCCATCTCCCGTTCCACACACAGTACGCACCTTACGCTCACAACCGAGTGCCCACAGTGCTCCTAACTTCACACTAGCCACAGTAACAATGCAACTTTTCGAATACGTTTACACCAAATTCGAGGATATTCTCGATATCCCTGCTGACAACGAGGGCGGAGGCAATGGCAGTCAGACAGGCTGCACCATTGCTTAAATGCGCCATGCACGCGTTCATTATAGGGAATTAGCATGAAAGGTGGGACTCCAGTTGCGTCATCGTTTCATCTCAACTCATTGCCTGCCAGCATCATACAGTTCACACATTCGCGCAGCTCTTATCATTATCTCCTGCATCAATCACTGGAAGCTCAATTAAAAACTTATTTGGTTTTGAATGAACGCATTATAATTATGCTTCGACATTTCTTCTCTAGTGCCATTGGCTTTATCAACCTTCGACCTTCTTACAATACTGTATTATTAGAGCACTAGATTAGCTTCCAATGACATGTAGGATCGATTCAATCGCGACATTGCATTACTTATCGTGCCCTACACTTTACCTCAATGCGAAGGCTATGGTCCGAAATCGCCTCTTGCCGAGTTTCTTGTTTGGCACCAGCCACCGAGCCAAATATGATATGGGTAACTCAAAGCAAAACCGGGGTACGTCAGCATTCAAATCAGCTCTCGTTGTAAGGTCGATCCTCGTCATGAAGTTCAAGCTCTCGTTGCAAAATTCATTGCTGACTTATCCAGGCTATGACACCAGTCTCTGCGGACTACTGCTGTAAAGCCCCGAGCCTGAAAGAGATGGTCTAATTGTTGCCACTGTTATTGTGTTCGTTTCAGGCGACGATAGCACCGCATTCTCCACCGAACAATAAGTATCTCTCTGTCATAATGCCAGACCCCGAGATCCGGATGTGGTATGCACGCTCAATCTCAGGCACTCGGCCTCACAATGACCCCAGGCTGCCATGCAATCACGAGTATATTTATGCTCACTAAAAGGAGCGATAATATATGAAATATAATGTCGAAAATATATAAAATGGATCAAATTCAAATAAGATCCTTCGGCTATCATCCACGACGTATAATATTTTTGGTTCACCTACGCAATTCAGAATCTTGTTTTTCACATTTTACGATTAATATTAGCTCATGACAAACCCACCGTAAATCTGCCCAGAAGAGGTTAGTATTCAGTCGGCCCACACCTTCACCCGTATTTCTTGGAATCGCATATGGGGCCCGAGCACAACCTTGGACATCAAGACTCTTCGAGTTCACTGCGATCTGTTGAAGACATTCCGAGGTATTACCTCGGACGTGGTGGCCCGATAATACCGTGATGATCGATGCATGATCGATGATCCATGATCCGTGGCTTTCGCCCATTCTGAATTAAGTTCATGACCATGGGCCATGATAGAACCAACTACCATATGCCCACCCTTGTGAAGAGCTGAAGGTCCCCCTAACAATTCAACCACTAATTTATCCACTACACAGACCTGAGTTGAGCCTCTTGGATACGCATTACACAGGAAACACCGACTCAACTCTTACTACAGGGTCCAGACTGGCACACACGAATTTATGACTACGTCAAATTGTCTTGTTTGACAACTTGTTTATTGATTTGTGCTGGCGACTCGGAGTTGGCGTCATGCCCGTGAAGGGCTGACTCGATGGTTCGAATCCAGTGTCCCCTCACGCTTGCTGAACGGCCCGGGGGTTCCAAATTTGTTCTTTGAATAGCACCATCGGCTTACTGAGCTGCTGACTGTTGTTCTCCGAATGAACGGCCTCATGAATCTCCCTTCTAGCGACGGAAATTGTGTCGGACCCAGAAGCATCGTGAACGGCGTGAAGAAAGTATTTATACCTGTCATTATCATGCCTGTTCGCGTGGGTCGCAGAGAAAGACCTATTTGAAGAATGTGCTTTGTGCAACAGCTGTCCATAAACATTTGGTTGTCAAGGAATGAAAGAACGGTACGTATTGTGTATAATAATCCAGTTCAATTCTTAAATTTGTGTGGCTCCATGATCAAACCAGAGAAATGGGCTATTTTCACTGGATAGCATACTTGGGAATGCTGACAACCGCGAGGTCCACATTCCAGATAGCTGTAGGTAATAGGTGAACGACTTCATGAGTTCTTTCCCCTCTAGATTTCGGTCACTGAATGGCCAGCAGACTCTTACAGCCATACCGAGACGGACTAAACACACAATCTTTATCATAGTATGAGAACCTGTTGCGCGCAATTATTAGTGTTTATTTCAGCTTCAACACAACTTTATAATGTCAGAGCTGTGGGGGGTAAAACACTAAGGAAATATATGCATTGAATGACTTGCATCATCGCGTATTGCTTGTAAGAGATCCGAGAACGACACTACCAAGATGAATGTTTCTCTGAATGATTCATTCGCTCTGCACCTCTGCAGGCTCAAGATGGCTCTGGAATATTTCACCCGAGCGTTGATCCAAGAGCGACAAAAGTCTGAGGGTCAGGAACTGAGGTCAAAACATATCTGAGGCAGTCCTCCTAAAGGTTAGCATATATTATCATAATAAGCACTTGAGCAATACCAATCTCACGAGAACACCCACCCAAAGGATGGCATCGGCATAGTGCAACCGCAATACCTATCTGATAAGTACTCTCTGCGTCATTGCACCAACATTGTTCATCATCCTTATCCAACAAATCCTTCCAGGTCGCATTCTTGGTCTCCGGGAAGCATCGTAGACGTATGTTGCCCCCAACAAAACTCACTTTAAATGCTGGACAAACCTCAACTAGCTCCGTCCAGAATGGATCTCTCTGACCCTCCAGTTGGACTATTCTTAAGTTGGTGAATAGTGCGCAAAACTCTTGAGTATGGTCAACGAGGAACTACTTGGCTCCCGATCAGAGAATAGACAGCAAGCCATTCAGGGGAAAAGATGGCTTGGATGACGTTGAGTGGTCGAGATAGTTTTGGAGCCAGGTCTGGAGTGCACCAATAACAAACTTGGTCGAAATTGAGAGGCGAAATTGGCCGGTAGGGTGCAAGTAGCCTCCGGCGGATAGCCTTGTGCATGCAGTAGCCAGGTGCTCGATGGTATCCGAAGAATCCGAGATGCTGATGGAGAAACTCGTTAACTGGCAGCCAGGACGATCGATTAGGAGGGATGAGGCGCATATAGTGGGTGGATACTGAGTCCTTCCAAGCTCCCAAGAAACTTTATGGTTCCATGAACCTGGCCCCTTCTCTCCAACCTCCTGGGGATGATGGTTATTTCACGTCGTTGTTGATTACGAGATAAGAAATGCTTCAGGTCAGACTAAGGCAATTCTGAGAAAGCCATGAAAGCTTTCAGTTTTGAAAGGTGTAGATCATGGAAATGCTTGTACCGCAATTTAGACCCTTGAGGTTCTGGGTCGAAATGTAGGCCCTGGATTGATGAGCACGAGAGCAGGTCGATTATCCAAGGGGAGAAGGGTGTTTCGAAGAGAAGGTTACCGGATAATTGAAACCGGGACAAAGAGTTGCTTCAGCAATAGATTGAGAGTCGAAGTTTGGAAACTTAGGTCACCGACACTGCGCACTGCCTGAGGAATCTTGTGGATATTTAAAGTTCGACCTTTGTACATCCACGGGCCAAGCGGACCCAGTGAATTCCACCATGCTGTGAAATGCTTGATGAAGAGCTTGGTGGTGGGTTTTAGGTATCCAGTGTCGCGGAGGTACTTGATAACATCTTGTCGTGATACGGCCGATTGCAATGTGAGCAGCTGGTGTCTATTGATGCATCGAGGGCGCGAGACGGACACATAAACCAACGGACCGAGGGACAAGAATTATCCTGAGGGACAGAGGGCTCACGCTGGACCAGTCCAGACTAAGCCAAGGTATTTTTGAGATATCAAAGCGGCCGCGTGAGAGTTATAGTCTGACGATGTCGTTAAAAGAGCAGATGAGCTCTAGCCGATGAACATAATTTATAAGCAATTCGGGCGAGAGAGTCGCCATTCCCGCGCCCGAGTGGCACATGTCACTTGTTGTATTGCCGAGATCGCATAAGGCCTGAGCTGGCATCAGTGGCGAACACAGTGATGTTTGTTGGCTCTCATCGATGTAAGGCTAGCCGCAGCAGTAGTCGGCAAGTTTTCACTGTCGGTGAGCTTCTCACTGGCGACCTAAGTCTGTGTTTGAATGACTTCTCGCCATGTAGCCCTACAGATCTCTTGATAAATTGCGTGGAGAATGTAGGGTGAGGTTGACTATGGCCTGGCAATGAGGTTGGGGATTACCCAAATGACGAATTGATTATTTACAATCTGACGTGGCGAAAATACGGAAATTTGGTGTAACTGTACGACAAACATGGGAGTCCGTCCGCACGTATCCGATCTGCCACAGGCCATCACCCAAGTACAACTTAAACTTGAAAAATGCTGCATATTTTACTTCGTATAAAATAGTTCTAGGTGGTAAGCTGCCTTAGGCATGGCACCTAAGCGCTTAAGTATCGGTTTTGTCAAACTCAGCGCGAACTTATGAAGCCGTTGGTGGTCCAACAGTCATATTATTTCAACGCAGCATCGATGTCCGCATGTCGTCCACATGAATGGCGTTTGCTGACTTGGAGCAAAGTCAGCCGTAACTTATCGACGTGGGTTGCACCATAGTACCATCCGCCTCAAGCCAGTTTGTTCTAACCTCCCAACCAATGAGGTAACCTGGGAACATTAGGAGCTCAATAGAATTAGAGAAATTGTCGGCCAGCTTTGCGAAAGCTCCAGCGGAGCAGACAGCATGACATGACCGGTTTTTTCTTTTCTAAAAAATCTGATTGCGTTCCGTGACCCAGGGTAGCCTAACTACGAGAATATCGGTACAATGCATCTGAGTAGATATTTAGGGAGGAGAGGGGAACAGGAGGCTGAATGAAACGAGGCTGAGTAGGCCCTGAGAAGCTGCCACAACCATATGTCCGAGCAGCTCAGACCAAACGACCCCCAAATCCGCATTTCGAGACAGGTGTGCGGACCGACCTTGAGCGAGAGTGCATTTTTCTTCGAGTTCGAAAGACTTTGTAATCACCTTAGTCGACCCATGATAACACCGAGTGCTAGCGTTTCTTTGTCGAGATGTACCACAGTGTTACACCCGTTGTCTGAAAATCAGTAATCAATGATTTCTGTCACCCTGGCTGGTACTTGCCGCTGCCTTCACATGTCCCCAACAACATTCACTGTTGTTGCTTCCGGTCTGTGACCTTTCTCAATCAGTTGTTTGACCCCAGAAGAGGTGATCTGTATGCCGCGGATAGCCTTTCATCGCCTCCGAAGGGATTTCAGAGTCCACGAGGAATACTCCGCGGTCGTTGAGGCCATTAATGACATGATGGATGCCATGGACTAATATCTGAGCAGGTGATCATTAATATTTATTATTTTGTACAATGTCGCCCGCGAGCCCGAAATTATGATCGTCGTATCCATGTGCCAAATTCGCACTCGCGACGGGCGGAGCCCTCCAGATCCTCATTGTTCCGAACATATGGCCAAGGTGTACACAAACTTACCCAGGGGCGAAGAACGCTTTGGGGTTCCTAGTCCATCTACCTTGAGGGTTTTCGATCCGATCCGAATCGGCTACTTATCTGAGGACTCAATCCCGTTCAGACAAGTGGTGGCAGGACAGTAGAATGTGTTCCCAGGTATGATCTACAGAATCATTAGGGTCGGGCGGTGGAGCCAAGGGCGGTTTTGGTGACATCCCCCATGACTGGCGTATTCGACGCGTGATGCCACTGTTTGACCGAGTGCTGTGTGCCGGACTAGCCGGCAATCTAGTGGCAGTATCGCCAGACCATTTGCTTGACCTTCTTCATAGTAGCTCTTCTACGAAGGAAGTGCACTTCTCGATTGGCAAAGCTATAGCACATAATGGGGAAATAATCATGTGAGACGCGAGATTTTTTCGCATAAACACTGTTTTGATGGCTCGCGTCCAGATGTCAAAAAAGGAAGGTCGGTGATTTGGTGTATATGCCCGAAGTGCTTAGATGGGCCACCCGGACTTTCTTACTCAAGGAATGTGAAGGCCGATGATTCTACTTCTTCTGTTCGTACATAGACTTTTGTATATATACCCTCTTGTCATCATTCCGACTTACCAGGTCTAGCTTATTATAAAGACCGATTTCTGGCACCGCTTCAAAACATCATCCCGTCCAACTTGACTCAACCGCCAACGACTTCCTAAAAGGACATCACGCGAAGAAACTACAGCATGGAGGATACAGAAAAAGCGAAAGACTCCGACACATACGTAGGAGATTCGCAATTTGAGAAAAAAACCGAAACGCAAGCCCAGCCACCGGCAGCACCTGGTTTTCCTGAGGGTGGATTTTGGGGCTGGTCGACTCTTGCTGGAGCGTGAGTTGGCTCCACTTGCTGCTAATATGCTGCTAAGTCCTGACTTGACAGTACTTTGATGCAATACTGCACTTTTGGGTGAGCATCGTGCCTTCGGATTCGACTGAGCTCTTTGGCTCGTACTAACTCTGGTTACTCTGCCTGCACAAAGATACACAAATGCATTCGGAGTATATCAAGAATTCTACGTTCGGGAGTATTTGACTAATTACACTCCCAGCGATATCGGGTACGTTCTTGTGGCGCCTGTCGCGATATCATCCGACTAACCAATGACACGCAGATGGATAGGAGGAATGCAAATATTTCTTATTTTCTCCACTGGCATCTTCACTGGACGGGCATTTGACCGAGGCTACTTGTACGTGAATGGCACACATGCATAGTTGCCTAGCTCAATCAATCTCATCTAGCTATTACTTGATGATCGCCTCAGCAGTTTTCCATTCCTTGGCATGTAAGTCTCCACGGCCGATGCCTGTCTGACGTGTTTAACGGCTCTTCATGATGCAGTGTTCACGCTCTCCGTGACACACGAGAATCAATACTATCAAGTGTGTATTATGTCAGAGCACACTTCTGTCGCTCCTAATTGACCTCATATTTTAGATCTTCCTTGCCCAGGGAGTTTGCTTAGGGCTGTCGAATGGGCTTTGCTATATTCCAAGTGGGTGACCTCGGTGTTCTGACACCTGCAATCGTACTCATCAACCTAGCTCTCTCTATCCCCTCCCACTATTTCCAGCGACAAAGACCACTCGCAATGGGAATAGTAGCTGCAGGCTCAGCACTAGGTGAGTATCGAATATTGAGCACTTGGCCCATCCCTTGGAGGTTTACCTAACTTCCTCTATCTAGGCGCTGTGTTGCATCCAATCATGTTGAACAAGCTATTTAATGGCCCAGTCGGATTCCATAATGGTGTCCGGATTAGCGCAGCATTGAATACCTCCCTGCTCATCATTGCAATTTCGCTTATGAGGACGAGATTACCACCTAAGAAAACGGGCGCTGCACTACCCCTCAAAGAATTCTTCAGCGACCCGCCTTATGCTTTCTTTGCAGCTGCGTACGTAGCTATCCTGCTCTATCAATGCCAATCCCGTGACTGGCTGCTTACCTCCCGTTTTGATAGAGGGACGATCATGTTTTTCGGCTTGTTCTACCCTGTCTTTTACCTTCAAATAAACGCCGTTAATCATGGACTTGATGCCAATTTTTCATTCTATTCGGTGAGCATGATATCAATTAAAGAGGCCTAAACTAAGTTTCACGCCTAATAGATACCCATTTTGAACGCAGCCAGTGTTTTCGGTCGGACCGTCCCCACGATTTTTGCCCATCGATTTGGAGTATTTAATCTGTACATCTTCTTTGTAACAGCAAGTGCAGTGATAATTTGCACCATGTCTCTGGTTCATAATGTTGCCGGGACAGTAGTGTTTGGAATTGCATACGGTTTTTGCTCCGGAGCTAGTAAGTTTGCCCTTGATTCATACAGAGCATGACTGACTATATTTCGGCGGGGTGCCAAACTCTAGCCATTGCATTCGTACCTCCTGTAATGGGTAAGCTATTACTTCAAATATCTACAATCTTGTTCTAACTGTACTACTCTCCCGCCAATAGCTACTTTGTCCAAAGATATAAGTGAAATTGGAGTTCGGTTAGGTATCCAATTTACGATATGCGGTATCATTGGATTATTTGCCACTCCGATCTTAGGAGCTCTGTTGACGAACGATTTCCATTGGCTGTAAGTGTGGTTGTCCACATTTCTTGGGACATGAGAAGGCTAATACGGGTGTGGGTGACTAGGGGTGCATCGTTGTTTGCAGGTGTGAGTGACGCTTCTCCTATTGTTACCTTTCAGCCGGGCTCATGAGTTGCTGTAATGGCAGTTAACGATGGTGTTTGCCGGTCTTCTGGCTTCGATATCACGGACGTTGATCGCCAAGCGCAAAGGAAGACAAATCGTATAAAATTGCGTCAGAGGCTCTATTCATCCTTCATGAATTGCGAAGTATCAATATAGACATAGGCAGGCCATTAATGCACGATCCGCTGCAACCACCACCACCAACATACATATGCAATAAGAGTTATTTATGTGACACAGTGTAAGATATGTATTGAGAGCTACAATATGATTACCCTGTGCTGCGTTTAATTTAGATCCATTATGATTATATTTGTGGTTGAAATGTTGGGCCAGACTTTTCCTTCATAACGACTGGTGTCTTTTGATGCTTACTTCATAAATCTTATATAAGAAGCACTTCGGATTGTTGACCGTGTACCCGAGTGGAGATTGTGGACAATGTTCATGCAGGATTCCATTACGTAACTAAACACTATCGACATCTGCATGGGTACAGTATTGCTGTTGGGTCTATATCATGGGGCGGCTTTGGCATTGACGACCATGTATGGGAAGTATGAAGCAAGAAGCGCAGATACGCATAGCCTAAGAGGCAATTGCAATTGAATTATACGTATTTTATGGAATGACATCAAAAGAAAACTCACAACAAACTCGACCAGGCTCCTACACTTCCTTCCGACGCTCGCAAAGGATGGAAGTTTATGAGACTATTAATTGCAAACGTGGTAGCAGGCCATGACAGGTACCTATTTGGGAGAGGTTCAATGTCGTAGTCGAACAGCAAACTATGAAACGATATACCGATTCCTTGTCACCATAATCAAGCCTGCCAGCAACATCCCAGAAGTACCAATTACATCTGTCCATATCTTTCAGTAAGTTTTCGATCAACCATTCTGATAAACACTTACCAGACTCTTTGAACCATGACTTGGGAAGTGACCAGGGAACTTCCAAAGACGAGTCGCGTGGGTCGTTGGTGCTCGACATGTTGTGATTGAATTTTGCCGTTGGCGTTGCGGTGGAAGGTCGAGGCCACGCGAGAATCTATTATGTCAGCACGGCAACCCCTGTCCTGTTTAGTCTCAAGGGAGGTCCGGGATCGGAATCCCGAACCGGGGGTCGGTTGGGTTAGTCCAGCCGGCGGCCATTGCTTAATTTACTTGTTTCTCAGTTCTTGACACTGCATTTGAATCGAATTCATTTCGAACTGTCCCGTGTCATTCAATTCGACGCGGCCTGTGACCAGTTACAAAATTGGGGAGATAGAACTTTCGACACACCGTTGGGACCGCCGTGACACACCGGAAATTTCGACAGATTCGACTGGCCACTGCGCCCAATTCTGTGCTTGAAGGGCAGTCAGTCACTGATGTTGGTGCAGGAATCTTAACACTCACCCTCGTGACGCCAGACAAGCGTGACAATGCGTCAAAATTTGAAGCAACCTCCGGACGAGTGACGTGTCACCCAAATGTTGTTAATTGTACCAAGGACATCATTTACCTTATATAGCAAGTATCTACCAAGTATAGTTATGTAGTACGCCGAAAAAAAAAAGTTCCGATCCTAGGTAGTGGATCTCGATGCCGGACCCCGCTTGTTTAGTCGCAACCGACTAACTGTAGGAGTCTGTGGAAGCATTGCAGTGTTGACGGGCTTGAGATAACCACCCAGGACGATTTGTAAGTTTATCGGGATCCAGATGGCCCAAATATGGGGACCTTCTACAAAGTCGTTTATGGTTCACGCGATTCACACTTGTATAGGGTTTGGGAATTATCTCGGTGTCTCGGTGAGAGGATGAGAAAGTCTCTGATATCTTTGCCTTGCAAAGGCTACGATATGTATGGCGGTTTAGGTCGCCAGATATTGCTCATTTCCGCATCACATGGTTGCGAGGCTCCGCGCTGACCTCTATGATCACGTGCGTTCAGTAGACATCGGAATCGTATGGCTCTTCCTTCGTATATAGCCATAAGGTGACACCACAATTGTAGGTTGCTCACCTAGTCACGTTCTCAGCCATGCGGTGAACGATGATCACTTGATACTAGCACCATCTGCCCTTTCGCTTCCAACATCATGACGAGGTGAAATACGCCTGTGTCTACATTCTTAAAAAAACATTGTTTGACAAAGCACGTCAGGGTTGTTATCAATCATTAGCGGTATAAAGTAGTTTGGGTTCACGGGATGTGCCCTACAAACACAATGAACTTCGTACCCTACGCGTCGCTTGCACTTCCGGGTGCAGTACTGGGCGGACAAATTCCGGTTGTAGATGGCGTCATTGGAGGTATACCCCGCTCTATGAGTGTCACTCCACCAGAGGTGGTCAGCGTTGCACCACTTACTACACCTGGGTCTCTGAGAGTGGTTGAAAACCCCGGTGTTTGCGATACGTTGTTTCGACCACGCCAGGAAATTTTATGACATTCCGTTATTTAGAAACGACCTCGGGCGTATATCAAGCTTCTGGTTATGGCGATTTGATATCATCAAAGAGTATCTGGTGCGTCCAATTAGTTCTCAAAATAGAGTAAAATGGACATACATGACCAGGTTCTGGAATTTTGCTTCGAGGAAGATCCCGGAGATGGCTCCCTTGTCTCTCTGGTTCAACGGAGGGGTCTGAAACCCCTTGTTTATTTTCAACGTCAAGCCTTTGACATCGCATAGCCCGGAAGCTCTAGCATGATTGGACTCTTCCAAGAGCACGGTCCACGTCATATCACTAATGACAGCTCAACAGCTGTCCTTAATCCCTACTCTTGGAATAAATAACCAAACTTCCTGTACATCGATCAACCCGTTGGAGTCGGATTCTCCCATGGAACTCAAGACGTTGGAACTTCCCAACAAGCGGCAGCGGAGGTTTGGACCTTCTTGCAGATCTTCTTGAAGGACTCAAGGCCCAGCCACCTGTGAGACAATGCTCTCGGAATTTGGACGGAATCGTACGAGTCCTTATGAGCTCAATTTGCGAAGCCTAACGCAGCGATCTAGCTATGGCGGACATTACGACCCGCATTTGTTGCGTAAGTGTTGGTGACACTAGGATTTGAGTTCTTACCCACCTACTGCCTTAGTCACTTGCTTTCTCAGAATAGTGCCATCGATTCTGGGACTGTAAACGGCTTTAGACTCAACTTGCAAGTCCTATAAATTGGCAATGGCTTGACGGTAATACTAACTCCTTTTTCTTATGAGACTATTAAAGCGTCAAGCTCAGGATCCCATCAGTCAATACCCCGGACATATACTATATGCCGCCAATAACCCATACCAGCTTTGGTGAACTCTTCTGTTATCTCGCGTGCCAATACGTCCTGGACACAATCTGGCGGCTGTCGAGAGCAGGTGAGCGACACTTGACTGTTGCGCGGTACAGTCAAATGACATGTAGAATGCTCTAGATAATATCGCAATAATGGAGGATCAAATTCCGTCTGCTATCGTGCACAGGACTATTGTAATGACAATGTCCTGTCTCCTTTGGCTGGAAATTGGGATGTAAGCTATTTTTCCCTCAAAGTTCTATACTGTAGATGTGCTAATATCTGGCATTCCATCAGATTTATTACGCGCGCGCACAAAATCCTGATCCATACCCACCCGATTTCACGCATTGGCTATCTACTGTCCACACTCGTATTGGAGCAGGAGTGAACTGGCAAGTGACGGATGGAACTTCGTTGTCACTGGTGAGTGACACTGGATTCTGGGGGACGTAGTGATTCAATGCCGTTGGGGTGATCCTTACTTCAGGTGATTGGATGAGAACGTCCCGGCCCGACCTTGAAAATGTCATCAATGCCGGTGTACGAACTCTGATCTTCGATGGTGACGCTGTAAGGAAATCAATTCACAATCTCTGGTTGCCGATTTCGCTCATACACGACTTGGTGCATTCTCATAACAGGATTATGTCGTCAATTACTTTGGCGTTGAAGCCATGGTCAGTAAAACATGTCTCCTGGTGATTATAAATTGTGCTGATTGTCATTCGTCACTACAGGTGGGCTCTTTGAGCACCAAATTCTCGGACACATACAAGCAACAATCATGGTCTACATATAAAGTAAGAGGTGAAACAGCAGGACAATATAAAAATGCGGGAACGTTCTCATATCTAGGGTTATGACGCTCGCCATGAAGTCCCTGCATACAAGGCGAGTACCACTGCTCCGTCGGATTGTACCAGTTGATAATTACCTTATCCTTCAACCTTCCGCAGTATGGAGATTTGGACTTCGGAGAAGCTGCATTCCAGATGTCAACCAGATTGCCAGGAACCAATCATTAACTTCGACGTGATTAACAAGTACAGTGATATGTGGGGACTATATCTACAAATTTAGTGGACAATGTAATAGAGTAGAGTCATTCATATCGAATTCAGTTGGCTATTGAACTGCAATCCGCTAAATGGTAAAACACCAAGGGATTGTCATTAATACAGTCGATTTTTTCCTGCCCAAAGTCATCAGGAATCATCCTGATGCAAACCCCATACAATTTAATAACTTATTGCTTCTCGAGTGTAAACGATTCCCACTCTGGCCCTGATTATAAAGGCATTCCGCAAACCACCATTAACAGCGGACTTGGACTTACGAGGGAAACCGAGCCCTTCGTTAGGGTTTAATACTAGTAGCAAATGATGCCAGTAGTCAATCATGATGGAGCTTAATGTGGCTGCAGTAGGTGCGGGGTTCTCTAGTGCTCCATCAACAAAGAATGTGTCGATGCCATGTCCGACTTTCATCTGCAGGATCAATACTTACTGGCTCGGATAACGTGGCGGGGGCCTATCTCCCTGGAATGGTTCGGATGCTGAGGCTCAGGGAACAATTAACAGCAAGTCAGAATTAAGGGATACAGGAGAATAACGGAGTAAACTCAACGGATAGCCGACGCGCGTTTGAACTCTGGTGATAGTCCAAAAGTTTTGGGTCCGGTGTTGAATGGGTAGCCCTGCGTGGGTTCATCAGGATGCCTCCAATCGCGGACTGAAGGACCGCCCCCTATGGAACATGCATGAAAGGAGAGAGGTTGAATTGAGGGCATTTATAATATCATCCTCTGATGCGAGGGTAGGCTGTATAAAGAACGGTCCTACAACCAAATGGTGATTACGTTAGAAGAAAATTGGCCGATGAAGTCTTCGAATGATATACCTTCATCCAGCGTTGTTCCAGCAATGAAGCTTGATGAAGGACAAGCGTGCCAAACGTCCCATATGGAATAAGTTTGATGGGAGGTCGAATAGCAGTCCATGATATCCATTGACGATTGGCTTGAATGGGAATCCTTCCGCAATCCAGTTTTCTTCATGGGAATCAGGTTCTAAAGGAACTGAGAAGGCTGCTCGGTTAGATTGGAAGATCTGGGAGATGAAAGACTAGATCATAAAAAGTTCCCATCTTATGGGACTGCGGAGCACTTACACCTGCGCGTTTGATGGCTGGATGCAAAAAAAGTATTGAAGTCATGATGGAATCTGCACTATGTCCGAATGCTGTCCTAACATGCCCAACGCATAAGGACTTGTTCGGATAGTCAGCGTACAAGGCAGATATCCCTGCTCTCCCAATCAAAGCCGTGGGTTTGCTCGACTTTCTGCCTTCTAAGCTAGGCAGAGGCAAAGCAAAGCAGACAGATTTGGCGGGGTCAGCTTGGTTAAGCCACTACCCGAACAGATCCTAAACGGTCCAAAGCTGCAAGAGCGAATATCCTGTGCGCGAACCCTGTTCGGATCACCACCGAATGCTTCAATGTTATCTTGGACCCATTTCAGCGCGGCAGGTTCATCCCTTATTGCTGAATTAAGTGCATTCCTGTGGTCTGCCAACAATCCCCAAGATACCTTCTCGGCCTGAGGAAATCCGAGCGGCCCACCTCGGTAGTAAAATAAGTGTTCCTTGGTGATTTGAGTAAAAGGTCTAGATTGAAGTGGAGGCCAAATGGTAGAGTATAGCTCACTCTCGGAGCACTTTCTGCAAAGAATTGACCACAAGCCACCAGCAACAACTCACGACCAGAACACCTAAATGTAATGTTGATGAACGGGTCAATCACAAACATGTTGGAGACAAATGGACCGAAGTCGGTGGCGTTGAGTGTCGGCTACCAAAACCGTTTTGATAGACTCCCAGGCTATTCTTGACAGTGCAAGGGTAAATAGGCTACCAAGCTCTGATCAGGGTCGTTCACTAGGTCCATGCTGTCTCCCCATGAGGAAGGGACCTGTGCTCCCTTTGATTGCGACGATTCATCAAAGACGTGTAATCCATGCGTAGCTCAACGACGTCCTGCGTCGTGGTGGATTGTCCGGTGACGCATTGCAAGCCTCGATAACCAACACGAGTCAAAATCAACAATTATAGAAACACGTTGCAGGGCTCGTGGGCACCTTTTGTCCATCAGTTTGTTGGTCCATCTGCATTCTAGGTAGGTCCCGTCTCGACATCAGCTGGCGATTATCCAAACGTCAGTACAAAAACGCTACCAATTCTCCTTTCTCATTCTTTCACCTTCCTACCTAGGCTCCGAGACTTCCCCAGCGCTTATCAGCAACAGATGATGCATTCCCCTGTCGGCGTCCACAGCCGCATCATTCCTGGCTCTCCGGTGTCATCATCTCACCCACATTATAATGCGATGAGCGGCGGCTCTCCTCGTCCTGGGTTTCATCGTACAAATAGCACATCCGATTTTCAGATCGAGCGAGTCCCGAAAGCAAGCAAGCGCCGCGGTGCACAATCAGCAGAGCCCGCTCCCGACCAAGAGGAATTGTTATTCAACCAAAGCCTCGCAAACCTCCTAGCGGTCAAGAACCGGATATTTGCAGCTTCTGGTGGGATCCCTGTCGACCCTGCCGATCTCGTGCTCTTCTTCAGAACAAAGGTGTGTTTCACATCCTTCCATATTGAACCGCGATAGTGTTCAAGCGGAGCTATAGTCTGATATCGTTGTGTTCTCTCTTCTATCAGAGTGGTATCGCACATTCCGTCGATTTTCCTATCGACACCAGTCACAACACACCTCCAGCCCTTGACGTACTTCTCACGACATGTCGGCCGCATCAAAACCAACCAAGCGAGTTCTCTCATCCAACCTCGTCTGACAGAGAGTCTCTTTTCTTCCCATCATCCCTCCCACTTACTACATCCCTCGAACTATCTGGACACCCAATATTAGCAGCCATCCGCAATACCCTCTTCCCTAATCTGCCCACCGGAACATATCACCTCATCACCCAAAGAGATAAACTCGAAGTCCTAACCGCTGGCAGTAGGTTGAATGCGCAGCCTCGTTCTTTGCGATCCGATGGAAGAAGCGCTACTGTCATCGTCACTTTCCCTGTCAAATATCGCGGTGGTGCTTTAATCATCAGCGATCCAACCGGCCGAGAAGAAATTTTCAAAGGAAATGGCGGCAAAGGAAGCGACTTAGACTGGACTGCTTTCCTTGCCGATTGCGAGTACGAGGTTGAAACTGTTACGAAAGGATGTCGCATGATGATATCGTACGGCATCTTCCTCAAGAGTTTCGGTGTAGGTGGTGAAGGTGGAATAGGATTGGGTGATGGTGTCAGGGTTGATGCAGAACCACTCGTGCAACCAAGTGACGCCTTCGTGGACCTTGTCAGCCCCATTTTGAATATGATGAGAGGGAGGAAGATAGCCTTTTACCTTAATGGGGAGTATGGCGTTAATCCTTCTGAGGTACTTGCGGAGTCTTTGATTCCTTTGGTGCGTCCATTTTATTGCCAAATATTCCGCTGTTTAATAACTTTTGAAATAGTTGAAAGGCGGGGATACACTTCTCTACCAAATCCTTAAATCGTTCAAGCTCAATCCAGAGCTTAACTGGACCGCAGGGGGATACATCTGGCCCGTCGATAGAACGGTCGAAATCCTCCCCGAAGACGAAATCAACACGAACCCCCTCATCAATTCTACCCCTGGTGTCAATCCTGCTATTCGATTACCGCACCTTACTGGTAGTCCATCCTCGCGTCGGGGAACTGGGACGGGTTCTGTACCAGCGATGAGAGGAGCCTTCAATACCGGCTACACCGATAATACCAACTTCGCTGTCGCGGGAGCCGGAGCTGGATACCCAGTTCCACAAGTTCCGGGAGAGTATAGTGTTGCTTTTACCGATTCATCGAATGAAAATGATATCTTGCGAGCACGCGTGGAGGACGGTGGTGCAATTTTACTCGAGAATGCCGATATCACCGTTTTGACTGCCCCATCTCTCCTAACACCTCTACCACAGCATCCTTTGTCCCCAGCCATGGCTGCGTTGACAATGACTCCCGGCGTATCGTCTGTTCCACTACATACTATGCCAGTACCTGGCTTACCTCCATGGGCCGCCGCACAACCTGATATGGGGACTGGTGTGGTTCCAATTCTTCCTGGCATGCCTCAGCCAGTCCCTGCTGTACCAGCAGTACCCATTGCAGAGCCGGGCAAGGAAAGGGTGCCATTCGTGAGTAACGGAGAGCTAGAGAAACTGGTGGTCAACTGCTTGATCGTCACGTTCGTTCCTTGAAGTCGTCTCTGGACCCGAGTGGAGGTGTCGAACTGCGTGATATAATGTATGATCTATGTTTGTCATTCAGTAATGTTGTCGTTGTGTATTGAACACTGCCGAGATATTATGTAGCAATCATGTGCAGGTCTGTTCCGGAATGTTGTAATGACATGTTGATTTTGAGTCTTGTGCTCGGTTCAAGGCCCATGGACGTGAGGCAACAGCCAATCGGAAGTCACCATCTTAGGTGGATCGGCCTTCTTCAACCCCGCTCCAACCCCGCTCCCACCTTGAAGCGAGGTCGCTCCCCCATCACCAAAATTGGAGATTGGGTCACAGCGGTGCTCATGGTACCATAGTAGCGCCATGCTTCAAAGAATATGAACGAAGCCCCTCGCAAGGCACACAAGGGGTTAATACATATTTTTTTGTGGGGGATGCAGTTTTTAGACCCACCTTCTCCTTCTCCTGGAACTTTCCTCTCTGATTGTGCCGGATTCCCTTCGACTTTGATACAGACATGCAGAGCGAGAAAGGGAGTCACGAAACGGAAAGGAATATGCATTCTCCTGATGGTGCTGATGACTTAAAAACGAATAAGTATGAGCAAGACATTGATGAGGCTGCTATCACGATAGAAGGGGAGGAAAAGACAAGCTGGTTTGTGTGGGTTTTGGTTTTGTGTTCTACTATCTCTGGATTGCTCTTCGGTACGTGCTCCTTGAAGGTGCTTGCTGAATGCAGCGTTGACTCGGAGCGTCAGGTTACGATACGGGTGTGATATCTGGTGCACTAGTTACGATAAAATCTGATTTAGGCCCCGCAAGTCTGTCTAATGGTCAAAAGGTCCCTAAAATACGCCCTGCGGCAATGACGGTGGCACTAAATCATTGTATACATATCTAGGAGCTCATTACTTCTGCTACAACAGTTGGGGCATTACTGGGCGGTTTGGTAGCAGGTGTACTTTCAGATTGGACGGGTCGTCGTGCTGTATTGGGTATTGCAGACGTGATATTTATCGGAGGAGCCATTGGTCAAGCCGTGTGCAAGACCGTTTGGAGTATGGTTCGTATCCATATATTCTCATACAATAAGTGTATTCTTGGGTGACCTACACCTTACAGATTGGAGGGCGATTCCTGATTGGGATTGGCGTTGGTCTAGCCGCATGTATTGCACCCCTCTACATTCAGGAATTATCACCCACCAGACTTCGTGGGCGTATGGTAGTATTGAAGTGCGTTATTCTCTTCATTTCCTCATCGGCTCGGATTATGGTCTGAAACTGTTCAAAAGTGTCGTCATGATCACGTTGGGGCAAGTTATTGCATACGCCATTGGCGCAGGATTCGAACACGTTCACGGCGGATGGAGATGGATGGTCGGCTTGGGCGCAGTTCCGGCAGGCATTCAATTCTTCATTCTCTTCATTCTTCCTGAAAGTCGTAAGTCCCCTCCGTGTTTCGCTTGTTGAGTGCGATCCGATGCTCAATTACAGGCAGCTCGTATCTTGTTGAAGAAGGGGGATGTCGCCGCAGCCCATAAAGTCATGCAGAGGATATATACATTCGCTGACCCTGCTCAAGTCGATATGAAGGTATAGTTTGTCCTAAGTGTGATACAGCGTTTAACGTTGATCAATGATCCGTTATGCTTAGGTGAAGATTCTTCAAAAAGCTGTACAGCAAAGCATCGATATCACAAACTCTACTACGTTCCTCCAACGAGCCAAGTCCATGGTTATGGATCCAATCAATTTTCGAGCGTTGCGTGCGTAAATAATCCATGTTCTCCCTATCTACAATCTCAGGCTGATAACGAAATGCAGTCGTCGGATGTGGCATGCAAGCTTACCAACAGCTTTGTGGATTCAATACTCTGATGTATTATTCTGCTACACTCTTCGCCCAAATTGGATTCGATCAACCGACAGCCGTTGGGCTCATCATCTCCGGAACAAACTTTGTATTCACACTTGTAGCTTTGTTTTCGATCGATAAGATAGGCAGAAGGAGGATTATGTTGTGGAGCGCACCTGGTATGGTTATTGGACTGGTACTGGCCAGTATCTCTTTTCATTGTAAGTCCCCCTTCGTTGGGCATTGTCCCTGCAACTCAGCTGTTTGGTGAGATATTTTATTGACTTTGATTGGCAGTCCTGACTCAGAAAACTGGTGGAAACCTTATTGATGGTGCTCAATATTCCACTACGTGGGCCGCTATCGTACTGCTGTCCATGATCATATTTGTAGCTTCATATGCCACAGGATTGGGAAATGTTCCTTGGCAACAGGGAGAGCTCTTTGGTCTCGAAGGTCAGCCCCGCCCGCTAAATGGCTTCCTGAGCAGACTAATGATATGACATTTTGAAATTTCATGTAGTCCGGGGTCTAGGTACATCCCTCGCAACGACAACCAACTGGAGTTTCAATCTTGTCATCGGCTCAACCTACTTGTCCTTGATGTCCGCCATCACGCCATCTGGTGCATTTGGATTTTATGCCGGGTTGTGCTTTGTTGGGTGGGTCGGTGTTGTTGGCTGGTTCCCTGAAACTGCTGGATTGAGCTTGGAGGAAGTGCGAAAGGTGTTTGGTGAAGACGGAGATGTCGGGATCTGTTGGGGATGGGGAAGCGGAAGGAGAGTGAAGGAGCTGAACAAAAGGAGGCTATTGCAGAGTCGGGGGACGGCAGCTTAATGAACCGTACACGCACCAAGTAATGCCTTTAGGCCCTCATGACCTTACGGAGGTGGGTCATATCCCAAATGACGAATATCACACACCACATACCTTACCTACGAAACCACGATGTACACACAATCTATATATCTGGATCTCTACTAGTGGGAGCTCCCCCATCCGCCAGCTTCGTTGCCGTCCAGAAGGCAGTTTTATAGATATACCCTAGCATCGATTGCGCATTATTGGTATAGGTCGTCTCAATTGTCCTTTCATTCTGTGTTGACACTAAGACATTAGTGCATATGCTGAATGCGCGGTCACTCACCTCTAACCTGAATCCCATCCTTCCCGCAATTTGTTTTACTTCATCGAGTGTGAGCTCAATGGACAGATCACCCCCTGTGTTATTCTCCCAATGCCATAAGAGAGGGCCTAAAATCGTTTGTGATCGTGAATACAATCGCCTTGGATGTAAACCTACCTAGGTTAATCCATACACCACCAGGAGCGAGGATTTTGTGGATTATTCGGAGGTAATTCACAATATTCTTAGCCTATACAATTATGCACTTGTTTGACGACCGTGCAGTGGTTAGAGAACAGAGAACCTTACAGTGTCGATGAAGAAACAAGTCACGACGGCATTCCACAGTCCATGTTGCGGTTCATCTGGTGCACTTAGTTGACCGTAAATTTCTTCAAAGTCACCTATGTATGACACGAAATGATAAACTATCTGGCGAATGTACAAACAAAGGCCTACCTGCCACAAGGGAGAAATTAACCTGCGGAGGGATGGAGGATGGAAGCACATCTGGAATTTTGATGGGACGAAGCATTGAGTCGAGATTCTCAACGTTGGAGAATGTGTGGATATAAGGGTAGATAGTGTGCTGCTCTATCTGGTTGGTTCTACGAATATTTTGAGTCGGTTTCGGTGCCCATAAATGTTTCGATGATCACCTATTAAGAATGCAAAATGATGACATGAGCATGTAATGCGAGAATTCATTAGCCTGACATGAGAAACCTAACGGGGATAACGTTATCATGCTAGATCCATCCAAATGGCGGTAGACATACCAATCCTTGCGATGTCGAAGGGTAGTCTAGCTAATCCTGCACCAGGAACCAATACCCTCAACTTATACCTGTACAGAAAAAAAATCTCAGTTTCGGGACAGTAAAAGTTACGAAATCACATTAACCTCTCTTCTTCTGGGACATTCTTGAAGTGCTCAAGGAGTGCATCTTTCAATGGTTTGTAACACGCCTCCCTTTCCACCTCACCCTATCATAATCATTGGACTTGAAGCAAGAGATGAAATACAGTTAGGCGGACCTCTTGACTCCATTCACGGACAAACTGCTTCAATGTGCTTCGTAGCTTGTCCATGTCGAATTCCGTGGGCTTATATGCTCCACCATCATGTTCATGGCCGTGATTATGGCTTGAACCATGAGAGTGAGAAGATCCAGAACCTTCTGCATGGGTATGTAAGTGGGAGCGATTCGGGTTGGGAGTGATTCCTGCTACAGATGATGCGAGAACATGTATTAGTTGCCCAGCATGAGGGGTTCATAGGAGGATCTTATACCAGCTTGAGTTACTGACTCACTTTGGCGCGGCTCATTCTCCTCCCCCATTTCGTCATACCCTTCCTCGTCATCGTGTTCAAAGATATCATCAGGTGTGACTATTATCTGATCCAGGAACTTGGTATTCTCTCGAATGGCCGCATCGACGCGATCAAGTTTCTGAAGATACCCCAAGTCGCGCAAAATCTGTCTATCTGATGGGGGAAGCTTGTAGAAATCTTGGCGTCTGCGGTTATTTGCTGATGACTATTGTTTGCAAATTATGATTCAAGTGTAGTGTTACACGGACTGGCATATAAATAGCATCTTGAAACGTACTGAAAATTGTGTATATCGCTTGAATGTAGTCATTACATTTTGAAAATGTACATGCTCTGTAAGCTCCAGTAAGATTACAAAGGTCCTCGACATTCGACGTGTCGCCTACCTTCTTCGATGTCCTGTTCTGTCGGAGCCATCGTGGAGAGAGAAGATTGAATTTGCGACCCGCGATCGCGATCGACGCGACTGCTTGTTTACCAATGTCAGGAAGAATAAACAACTTTTCGTCATTAAACCACAACCACCATGGTCAGTCCAAGCCTGCCCTTCCTTGCTGGTGACATCCTTGACATTCATACCTTATCTTAGGCTCGTAATGAGGAGAAAGCACAGTCTATGCTTTATCGGTTCCGTGAGGCCCAAGCAGCCGAGCTTGGGCTGGGAACGCGCGCGGACAAACGACCGCGTATGGCAAGCGCGTGCAAGAGTTTGAGGGAATGCGAGAGATGGAGAGGTGAAATTCTGAGAGAGATCAGTCGGAAGGTGTCAAAAATTCAAGATGGTATGATTGTATTGCATGCCTGTTCACAAGCTTGTTTAACATTCTTTCGCAGCTGGTCTCACGGACTATGAAGTGCGAGACCTGAATGATGAGATTAACAAGCTATTACGAGAGAAGCGACATTGGGAAAACCAAATTGTAACCTTGGGAGGTGCAAATTATCGGCGCAATGTAGCCATGCTGGATGATGATGGCAAGGAAGTGCCTGGTACGAAAGGATACAAGTACGTGTCTATTTGCTCGATCATTTAGCAGATGTTTACCCTTTGTTGCAGATACTTCGGTCGAGCAAAGGACTTGCCTGGTGTACGCGAGTTATTCCAGAGTCGGAAGAAGGAAGAGGAGGAGGAAAATCACACATTGGCTTACTACAAGAAATTTCTCAACCAAGGCCCGTCTTATTATGGCGATCTAGACGAGAACGATGGGACACTGTTAAAGTATGAGACGGAGGTAACGGCGGAAGGTGTGTTGATATTTTTTGTGCTTCTATTAAGTCCCTCTCACTGGAATAACCACTTCCCAGATACAGAAGAAGTGTACACGAACATACAAGAAATCCTGGGTCTAGAAAGGATGGATGCAATATCCAAGCTACCAGATGTTGACTTTTCGAAGCATGCTAACGGCGCTCCAAATGCTGACGGAGATGTCGAGATGACACCAGTGAATGGGGGCGCAAAGGCGAATGGTACAGCTACGCCAGAAGATGCGTCGATGGTGCATGCTCAGGTTGCAGCCTCATATATTCCCTTCCTGAATCCAGAGGATTTAGCACCACCAAAGCTACCCACAAGGGAGGAGATAGAAGCTGTTCTACTGAGCCTGAGAAAACAGGCACTTGTCGAGGAGTATTTCGGTGATGATGCACCATAGACGTGTATTTGTGAGTAGTATAGCAGGGATTACTTCACTGACTTGTAACAATAATAACCTGTCCAGTCGCGAGTATCTCACTGGTTATCGAAATTTACTCACTGCGACCCACGAATCATCTACATTGTCTGCCTGGTGGCTTTGCAGGCTATTGATACTTTCTGGGCAGATTTATGATGCCAAGATATGCTTTGCCCATTACTTGATCAACTCGCCATAGCTCTGATGATTTTGTTAGGTGTAAAGGTGAGAAAGAAAAAGTTGGACACTGTGGGATTTGAACCCACGACCTCACGCAGTCACTTCATGCGAAGCGTGCGCGCTACCCCTGTGCCAAGTGCCCCTTATATTTTCGGCAAAATGATGCCTCTGTATTAATCTGAGTTTCAACGGGGTCGTTAAATAACATTTATTGTATATCGAGTGTCTCGAAACAGGGGCTTTCGCGCCTGCTTGTTTGTAATAAAAAGGCATTGCAACACTGGTAGTTGTATTTGCACTAGCGACATGAAACAGTCGATCATGGGTAAGATACAGGTGGACAAAATGCGTACCATCCGGGGACACACAACACGGAGCTGAATAAGTAGTGCTGCTGTTCGAAGGCAACAATATAGGCACTATGCAGATAAGGAACGGAAGAATAACGTAAGATGAAGGGAGAAAAGGTAGAAATTTGCTACTTGGCAAAAGAATGGTCGTCAAACCCACAGCCTGCTATGATCCCCCAAGTCGTACGAGAACAACGCCAATACCCCGACCCCGCATGCACCGATGAAATGCCAAGGGCAGGCAATCAAGTGCGTAACCAGGCTGTCTTGGCAATTTTCTTCAACCTCTTCTGCTCTTTAAATCGTTCCTGACGAAAGAGAAGGGGGTACGATGAGCATATATGCGAATATTACGCGCATATAAGACAGAATCTACACACCAAATCCTTCTTGGAGGGTCGCTTTCTCTTCTTGCCTCCAGCAGCTTCCTCCTCTGCTTCATCCGCGTTCCTCTGGGCAACCTCATTCTCCCAGGCATTGACATCAAAATAGAAATCGCTCATTCTCTTCATTCTCTCATACTCTGATAAATGCGAAGGGTCCCTGCCGTCCGGACGAGTGAATTGCCCGGTTCGAGCATTGAACTTTGCAGTATAAGACGGACCCAGGGCGGGTGATGGGGTCACAGCAGAAGCAGCAACGGAGTGCGCAAGGGTCGGATCAAGGTACGCAAGCGATGGGTCGATCCCTTGGGCAACGGCGGCTGCCTCGAGCGCAGCCTGATGAGACGAGAAGGCTGGCGCAGAAATGGACATTGATGGGCCAGCCTCGGCCGAATCTGAACCGCTCAACGAAGATGTAGTCTGCATGGGATTCGACCAAGTTGTTTCTTGACTTTCTGCATTATAAAAATAGTACGCGTTATACTGAGGTGACCAGATGGCTTGCCATGCTCCGGCTGTAGGATGTTGCCCAGGTGTCGGTGTTGATGTAGCTCTTGATGCTGCATTGGACAATGTACCAGCTTCAGATGGGGAAGACGTGGCTTGTTTCTCGTCCTGGTTATCATCGCCTGGCTCGGAATAGCTGTCATCGTCCTCCTGATCAACATCCTCCTCGTTCTGCACCTCCTTCGTCTGGTTGTCTATGTTGTTGCTATCATCGTCTTGACGTTGGGATGCATGAGGGGTTGGTTTAGGACTGGCCTCCTTTTGTGCTGAATCCGACATTCTGAGGGTGAGTGAGGAAAGTAAAGGGAAATTCAAACTCCGATATCCTGCCACCTGATGATGTACCCTCCCAGCCATCGTGGCCATTTGCTTCCACCACCACCATCATGTCCGTACCAAACGATGCAGACCTCATGAGCCATACCCACCAGCAGTCACCTGTGTTGCCTTTGCGCTCGGCGTTAAAGCACTCTTCTATGCACTCATCGGCACCAGGCTCTCCCATTACATCGCCCACAAATTCCCCCTTTATCTCCAGAGTTCAGCTGCCTTCTACCTCTGGACCTCCACCACCCGCTCTATCGCCACTGGTATCAGCATCAGCGCTTGCTGGTACTGCAACTGGACACCAATATGCCTCTCCCCCTCCCCTGACACCAGGGTACACCCCAAAGGTATCCTTTGATACCTTCGAGAACCCGGCCGCCTCTATGTTTTCTTTCACGCTGCAAGTGAAGACAGAGGAGTATAAACGAACGCGCAATACTCGGGTCTTTCTCTGTGCTTCAAGTCCGGACGAGAGCGGTACTGAGGCCCTTGACTGGGCCTTGGAGTTCCTTGTTCAGGATGGCGACGAGCTGATCGTTTATCGAGGTGTTGATGAGGATCTACTTGGTTGGATTTTACCCATGAAATTGTACTACCAGATACTGATCCAGCTACTTCAAGGCAAAGTTGACCATGACGCTATGCGTGATGAAGCGCGTAAATTCATGCGTTTGATTCAATCAAAGAGTGCTGAAATCGATCCTGACCGAAAGGTTGGCCTACTGTCTTTTTTTGTCCGGAGAATGCTAATCATTGCTTGCATTGGAGTTATCACTAATCCTGGAATATATTCCGGGGAAGATAACCGACACTCTTGACCGTCTTATTGCCCTATATCGCCCTGACTCCGTGGTTGTTGGTACACGTGGACGTCGTGGTTGGCAAAATATGGGGATGGGGATGGGGATGGGCAGCGTTAGCAAGTACGAATCTTCCCCATCCAAGCCAAAAAGTTGTTACTAATGTGTCTCATTAGGTATTCCCTTTCACACTCACCTGTACCTATCATTGTCGTTCGCCCTGAGCGCAAAGTTCGGAAAGCTGTCGAGAAACGTAGAGCTGATCCCAAGAGAGGCAGACATTTTGAGGACATGTGAGTGCCACTTTACCCCCACCCCAAATTTACCCCAACTTTTCCTCACGCAATTGCACTCAGCACTCGTAATTCGTTACCCGCATCACAAGTACAGATAGCCGGCACTTGATTCTTCTCCTTCCTCCCTTTTATCACTATGCTTTGTATAGATACTGCGCTTTTCTCCTTCTCTGAGTATTCTCAGTGCTTTGTAATGCTTATGGTCAATTTTGTTGATTAGTGCCCGGCCAAGCAGCGTCCGTTCACCCCCTTCAACTCCAAGGCGAGGTTCGGCAAACATCACTTACCCTAAGGGCCCATAGCGCAACTGGACTACCACTTTATCCATGCTCAGGTACCACTGATGGCCACCTAACATCTCAGCTCTTTCTCCGGTTTTTCTGGTCTTCTTTCAGCTTGGAAGTCAAACATAGTTCCAAGTTAGAGATTTGTTGCTTCGTTTTCTTTTCGGCTCATTCACAAGGTATCATTGTTACTAACCTGTACCCTGACAAGTACATTTCATATTCCACCTTGAACGTCACTCGTTCACTAGGCTTATATACATATAACCAAAAGCAGCACCCGTATGACTGTAATTTCATGCACCATTCCCTTCAATGCGTCCTCTTTTTTGGCTTAGTGTTGGTTGTAACTCCGCAGCCTCGTCACATCATGCTTGTGCTCTGCTGACGACATCAGAACTCAAGGTCTTGGCATACATGAGCGAAAGAAATCCGTCTTCGTTGCTCACCTATATCTTCTACGGTGATATCCACTTTCACAATGGAGTCAGACCCAGCGCTGGCCTCAACACTGGCCTTCTTATCGTAGCCAATTTGCTCATGAGGACCTCTCCCTCCTCAAAGCAAGACGCACGTTCACTGCCAGCGTTGGAAGTTTTGAAGGATATTCCTTCAAGTGATGGGGTATGTGGGCGTCAACTTCCCCCTTTGTGGACGGAAGATGACTGGTACTAGTGACATTTGAAAACTCATTTTGCAGTATGCTATTAATTTGTGGTGTTTTCTTCCCTGCCTTCCATCTACTGGAATCCATAACGCACGGCGTAGATTGACAATTTGCCTTTTATTGCGTGAGCATAATCTTAGGCTTGTAGCTTATTGAGCACTTACCTCCGTGCTTCCTCCGGATGCTATTAATCCGTTCAACTCGGAAGTTTCTGCCAATGCCGTCGGAAAAGGCCTGCAACGCATTCTATCGTGGAACACTCTGGATGATAGCTCTCCATACTAAATGCCGCCTCTCTTTCGTTGCACTACTCTGTATGCATTAGGGCCTAAAGTTGGGGTATTCAATTCAATGATGTTTATACCATTGGCATGGGTGCTCTCATATTTTCCCTGAAGCAGTGAATAGCATCAATACTGTGATCATATACACCATTCTGGTTCGATTCTTCTCTGATGCTGGTGCGTGGAGTTCATTCCATGCATAGAATAAGGTCAATAAACAGAATGTGTCAGTCTTCCCCGCTCGTCATTATGTTTTGGATGAGTTTTGGATGATTTCGCCCCCCTTTTTCTAGCTCTTTTATTGCATCCTCACTTCTTGTAGGCTGGAGCATGGAAATGATAACCTCGATGCATGTGGCATCTCTTGCAAGGAGACGTAATTGGAGCACCAATCGGAATTTCTTGTGCGTTCACTGGTGAGCCGGCCGAACTTAACTGTCCTGTCCTGGATTTCGGGTTTGCGAAACGCTGAATGACATTATCTTTACGATCACGGTATGATAGGTCTTCTTGGTGGGTTCTGAGTTATCGGTTTCGCCAGAAATTCTGACAGTGACGTACTTGCAGCTACGCCGATTGCTGGAGCCCTGTTGGTAGCCCACTTTGAACAGAGGTAAGCGAGGCGCCATCGTCGCAGCTGTTGTCTGACTGCTTCCATCTGGAACACCTGCATTACTCATAAAATTGGCGATTTATGCGGGAGTAAGTCAATTGGACTGTTAATAACTTACTTCGACACACTGACTCGGATTCCTTGACGGGTGACCATGTTGGCCTCCACACTCTTTCGCTATCACGAGGTTGCTTCTTGTCAAGAGAAAAGGCACGCAGCTTGTTTAACAGGCATAGATACCCACGGGCTTTCCGCCGTTCATCTTAACTTACTCGCATGTCATTGATTTCCGGATTTTTCTCCATTAGATGTACCATACCAATACGCATAGATACCAGATACCACTTCATACAGGGCAGAAGATGCATGCTATTATCATATTAGAGTATTACAATGTATAGGATACAAAGGTCTAGATAAAATAGCATTGACGTCGACGTCGACATTTATCCATGGCTCAGTCACTCCCAGTCAGGCCGGACCTCAAGGGTAGTACTGCTATTACTACCCATCATCTGTCCGTACTTCTGTCTCCAGACTCGGATCCAGGAACGTGAAGTTACATTTTGTACACACAAAGAATAGGATCATCCGTGTTTCTTTGCGTTTGGATTGATCTTGGAAGAAGACGGCACTTGATGATTGCAATGAAAGAGATCAGGTGACAACGTCGAAGAGGATACAAAATGCAGTTGTTATGAGATTTGGTGGTATGAACTTACTCTTCGTGACCACATCGAGGGCAAAGGATGTTGGAATGAGCCTATTATGGGAGTAACAGTTAACATCAACCTTCGCGCAATAATTCTACGGCGTAGCGCACCAAAGTTGGATCTGCTCCAAGGTCTGTCGTAACACCGACTTGTTCCCTTGATTCAGAGAGCATCACGTCAACATACCATCCTGACTCTCGGCCCAGAAAACACGGACAGAAAATGCCTCGTCCAGCTCGTGCCTACTCGCTGCACCGAACAGCCGACCACTCACACGAGAACTTACTTTGTAACTGTCAGCAAATCGTTTCGATAGACACATTGGTTTTCGACGATTTCATCGTATTGGCAGATTCTGCACCCGTAGACCATGATACGACGTTGTGCGTCTGCTTTTGGGTATAACAAGTTGTTGCATTCTTGACAGAAGTGAAGCGATGCCTGAGTAACAAGATTGAGCGAGATTTTATTGAGAATTGACCTCAAACGAACCATTTTGAGACCCGGAGTGTAGAGCGCGTGTGGCCGTGAACGACGAGAGTGGTGGGTCCTTGCGAGGTTGGATGGCAAGGCAGATTTCGCTGACTCAGCTGCTTGCTTACGTAGTGTTGCCGCGACTCCGGCTCAAAGCCGCTCGAAGTCGGAGCCAGCCGACAGATAAAGCGGGATTGAGCGATTCACGGCTACGCTCAATACGGCTACACAGGAAGGGTGGACCCTGACATGAAAGAAGATAACACAAAATCACCAAAATCAAGGCTTGAGACCATGCTCTTGTAGTTGAAATTCGTGCTATTAGTCACTTTTCTCTTATAAGTACCTGTGATGTGCAACACACAGCGTCTATGCACTTGTGACCCGTACAAAGCAGCCTTTTCCATACTAGCGAGGAGTATTTGGACGGTATTTTCAGTGATATAAGACCAATCCAACAATATGGCATTCGTTGAATGAGATCTTACTATTGAACATCATAACACGGCACCTTACATTGATACTTACTATTCTTTTGTCTAATTCTTTGGATCACCTGTTTGTCGACCCTATCCTATATCAGGAACGCCAATGTGATGCAGATCACAGCTAGTCACGTTAAGTCACGCAATTACAAAAAGCGGCCGCGACTCTGATAGGATGGTACTTCGAGGGTGAAAATGGGTGCCAAACTACTTGTAGGCTTCGTAGACAATCATAAAGGTGCATCAAAGCTGTATTATGCGACATGCCCAGTTTGGTACCTATATGTGCCGCTCGCCAGCTGGCGTATCCTTCTTCTTAGTCGAGCTGAGCTACTCAGTTTACCCTGAGCGCTGCTAACCCTGAGCTGACTTGCGGCGTGCCAGTCGCGGCAACACTACGGGTCAAACATCTTCATATCAGCGGCGAATGCCACCAGTATGAAGCCTTATTATTATTCTCTGAAAGGATTCGATATTTATCGACTTCCAACCGTCTGTCGGGCGCAAGCACCCCCCCATTCTAATTCTGGTCTTGTTGGGAATCGAGTAGCACATCGCTGAAATCAATCTAGGGTCGACGTGATAAGTTAGTCTCGTTCCCATCCGTCACAACTGGAAAGTGAGGGAGGCAGCGTGGGACAGGAATTGGTCCAACTGGATGTCCAGATCCGTTTCGGATGATATACATGGCCCGGTATACTGCGCTAATTCGCGACCGATTTCTACTCTCTTGAAAATTGTTGCAGAGACCGGGCAGGAGTCAATTTACAAAGGCGAAAATATTTTCTTGGCCCAATGTGGCCCTGTGCTCTTCTAGTTGATTGTGCTTCTCGGGAAACCAGCGGAAATATCGCTCATCTGTCGGTAAACTTTTTCCGCGGTTAGAATTATCTGTAGTACTATCATTCATACCGGCGAACACAACAATGGCTCGCACCTAGAATGCACCTGACCACTTGTACCGCAGTACCGGACATTACGATTTGGATTTTTATGAGTGACTAGGGAATCCAAGGGTGCTCTCTGAGAATTTTACATCTCCATGGTAATGATAGTTATCAGGCTATGACCGTATTTAGCCGCCGCTTGGGAGTCAAAGTGAACTCTACTAACTCTACTAGTAATGAGGAACAGACTGGTTAATGTCATAGTTGACATTATAACTCGACTTGTCATCCGTTGCAGCCCGCTTTGTAACCCAATTATAACCCCAAACTGATCCGCTTACAATAGATTATAACCGTCGAATGATTTTGGGGTACGTATGTTGACCCGTTATAACTACTTAGACTATGGGATTCTCCCCATAAATCCTTTGAAATATTGGATCTTGACAAGGTCGCAAGCCAATCATTACTCGTATCTACGATATATTCACGATATTCTTGACTGAATATATAAAAGCCGGCTTCCACATGTCATGACTGGAACGCTTTTTCCGACATCCGTCTTGTCGCTTCCTCAGAAGTCCTTCTGTCTGACGTGATCTCGACATAGATGGCTTCCAGTCTTGTGCCTGGCGGCAGAGCACGATAAATAGCGCTATGTCCTCCAGACAGACAGCGCGCCGCTCGTAGGAGCAGAAATTTCGTCAGATTCATGTCAAGAAGGAAGAAGACAGGTGGAGCTCACCACAACTCAATTAAAGACACCCAACCCACGCAAGCAATAGGATAAGTATCACTGCACTGGTCGACCCATCACGGTGCCGTTAGAACTCGAACATTTTTTCTGGCTATCTAGTGTAGTACGGAGCAAGTAGCCGCCGCACCAAAAATGCTGGTGGGCTACGTACTATCGTACGCTACGCGAAATAGAGCTGAGGGAAAGTATGTGGTAGTCAGACCGGTTGTGAAACGTATGGGTAAAGAACCCCAACATGAAAAGAAGTAGAACTTAAAGATACGGCTGCTGTCTCTCCACTTGCCATCTGGATGCCGGGCATTCGCGGCGCTTGTGACGGGCTTCTTGAGCTAAGACGACGGGGACCCTTTCGGCTCAACCAGGTGGACCCTGCAGGAATATGTTTTGTGTGGCGGCGCTTATTTCCCTCCCTGTGTTACAGCTCCAAGGATAGCCATCATCACTAGGGACATTTTGCAAGGGCTAAAGTGTAGCCATTGATGGTCAGGTAGTTCTCTTTTACCAATGTACTACTGGCGGAAGTTAGAGTTCTACGAAGCTGATGCGCATATATTTGGGATGTCCGCTTCTAGTACGTACCACGTTGCTTCGATCGTCTGATGGCCACTGATTGCTTACTTCGATGAGATCTCTAAAAAGTACCTGAAATTAGCACTAGTTATATAAACGGCGCGAACTGAAATGTCACATAGGCTCCTTCACAAGCAAATTCCCCCACATCTCTTCAACTTTTGGTCTATCTATTGACCTACTAATTTCGACGATCACAAACATGAAGTTTGCTACCACATTCGCTGCTACCATTATTGCTGCTGCTACCCTCAGTGGTGTCGCTGCTGAGACTAATGCTCAGCGTATGGCTCGTGGTCTTCCTCCGATGCCTCCATCAAGGCGCTGGAGCTCAACATCTAGTAAGTACACCACAACTTCGAGCGCAGTCGTTTTCAAACAAATTCCTTCTGTTCGTATAGCTGCCAAGCGTAATCAACCGTCCGGTTCCTCAAGCAACCAGTGCAACACGGGTTCTATTCAATGCTGCAACCAAGTCACCTCATCGTCGGATGCCTCCACCAGCCAACTTTTGGCATTTGTGGGTGCTACTGTCGGTGACATCGATGTTCCTATTGGGTCCAACTGCTCTCCTATTGGGATCTTGGGAAGCGGTGGCAATTGGTAAGTCACACGATGGGTATGACTACCGCAACTCAATGACATGGATTTTCAGCGCCTCACAACCTGTCTGCTGTGAGAACAACAACTTTAATGGCGTGGTAGCAATCGGCTGCTCCCCTAGTAAGTTGAACTTTATCGCACATCGCTTGACACCGGGAGAACTCATTTTCATCTACTAGTCAACATTAATGCTTAAATAGCCTTAGCAGCGCCGGCCCCTATTCGTCCATTATAGCTTCTGCTTGACATGATTTGATGGGAATTGCTAATTTGTTGATATAGTACATCAGATTTTTTCTTTTAGTACTTCTTCCATTCGTTTGGTCCTAGTTGGTATGAACTCTTAGATACTCTGTATCTGGATATATGTGATACCAACAACATACTGTTTCTGATCCTTGACCCTCGAAATTTGAGGTGTCGTAATGGTGTGCTAGTCGACATGAGCGACGGTGGTCGAGACATTAAAATTAGAGATAGACGCACAGGTTGAGTGCTAAAGGGCCCCAAGCTCAGAGTACTCTTCGAAGCATGCCTTGTGCTATGCATCGGTGACTAGCAGCATCTGGACTAGCCCTTCATCGAGATTCAAGGGGAAGTCACAATCCTTCCTCGTAGTTTGTGCTCAGAAAAGGGAGTGATTGATGACAACTATCATCCATGCTTGGTCATTGTCGGTGGCGTTGCAGAGGTGCAGTTATCATTCCATTAATCTTGACAGTCGGAGTTTGCCGGCTGAATTAAACCCTAATTGCACACCTGGCAAGCCACCACGGTAACTTCCGATACACCCACTCAATTTCGTGCATCGTTGTACAACTAGTGGTAATCAAGAACTCTCCGACGTCAAGATGGTCAAGGGTACGTATTCATGCGCTCGATTAAAAAGCGTTTACTTATTGGTCACTAGTATACAAGCCAGGAAAGGTTAGGACGCACACGAATCATGCCAATGGGAGATGTTTAATCGCGGTGATAGGTTGCTATTGTATTGCAAGGTCGTCAGGCCGGCAGGAAGGTCGTTGTTATCAAGCAGAATGACGAGGGCACAAAAGAACGCCCGTACCCACACGCTATCGTCGCCGGTATTGAACGATACCCACTGAAGGTGACTCGACGAATGGGTCCGAAAAAGTTGGCAAAGAGGAGCAAGGTTAAGCCTTTCATCAAGGTGCGTCTTATGTTGGCTGTTGCAATTATGGTGTGGGCTAAGCCGTGCGCTTTTACTTTTGCTTGACGTGGTCTTGGTGTTGCTGGGAAACGTGATTGGAATGCTATGAAGGTCGTCAACTATTCCCACTTGTTTCCCACACGTTACGCTTTGGAGTTGGAAGGCTTGAAGAGCTCTGTTACTGTAGACACTTTCAAGCAACCTTCACAACGGGAGGATGCCAAGAAGACTGTTAAGAAGCTCTTGGAGGACAAGTACCAGCAGGGAAAGAACAAGTGGTTCTTCACTCCCCTACGCGTGAGTATTCTACTTGATATTATGGAACGCGCCTGTGCTAATCTACATTTATCGCGCATAGTTCTGAGGGGTTTGCTGTTGGTTTCGTTTGTATATGCATCATGATTCATGCGCCACCCTTGCAATCCAATCACCGTTTCATGTGCTCTACTACGCCTTGTAATAAGTAGTACCATATCCTGGCAGTCATAGGTTCTGTCCTGCGAGCGTTGACTTTAAGATAATTACTGCCATGACATAGATCCTCGAGTGAATGCCCAAAATGGAAATGTTACAACAAGTCACGCGGCGGAACGCGTGGTTGTCGAACATCGCGTCCGTCGTTCGCCACAACTCTGCCCTCGTCACAGCCCTCCCCGTTATAGATCAAAGTCTAATTTACGGGCAGACGGTGTAATTTTGAGGACCCTCGATACGCTAGTATCCAATCATGTCAATTTTCGGTGCCAGCACCACCCCAGGCGCTGGTCTTTTTGGCAATGCCGGGGCTCAACAATCAACTGCTGGGAATATGTTTGGGAGCACGAATCCTCAAGCTCAACCTACTGGTGCAGCTGCACAGTTTGGGTCTACACCCCAAAACCAGCCAGGGCAACAGCAGCAACAACAACAGCCACAACAGCCTTCGATATTTGGAGCTTCTGCGACTAATGCTCAAGGAGCAGCTGGTGGCGCTGGCGCCGGTACTGGCACTGGTGCGGGGATGTTTGGCAGTTTTGGACAAAGCACCGCTGGAATTGGCGGTAGTACCGGTGCAGGGACGGGAGCGGGAGCGGGGACCACGAATCCCTTTGGAAATCTCGGTGGGACGACGAACGCTCATCAGGGTGCTACTGCAACTCCTGGTGCAGGACTATTTTCGAGTTTGAGCACTGGCCAGACACAACCAGGAGCGACGAGTGGAACTGCTGGCACTGGTGCAGGACTCTTCGGTAATCCGCAACCAGGAGCTGCAAGCGGTGGTGGTGCTACTGCCGGAATTGGTGCCGGGTTGTTTGTTAACCCGGCTGGAGGAGCTGGTGGATTTGGTGTAGCCGGTCCAACGAGCACGTCTCAACAGGCAGCTGCTCCAGGTCCTGGACTTTTTGGCGCTGGAGGAACATCGAATATGTTTGGTGCTTCTACTGCTACGAATCCTACTAGTTCGACTGGGCAGACGCCTGCTCAACCACAACAGCAGGGGTTGTTTGGAAATACGAATTCTGGTGCTGGTGCTGCTGGTAGTGGGGCAGCCGCGCCGAGTTTTGGGCCGAGCCTTTTTGGTGCATCGACTTCGAATCCGGCGGGAGCTGGATTGTTCGGGGGTACGAGTGCAGCTGCTGGGACAAAACCAGGTGCCTTGAGTCGTCCGCCTATTCTGTTGATTCGTTCTGATGCATCTTTGTTCTACAGCAGGATCTAACCTTTTTGGATTATCGACGAACACAACACCCGGAACTGGACCAGGATTCGGTAGTTTGTTCCCGATGGCAGGTGCAGCAACAGCAGCAGCTCCACAATCACAATTACAGAAATCGACGCTTTATGGATCGGCCTTGGGCACTAGCGCTTTAGGAGGATCGAGTTTGCTTCCGTCAGCAGCGCAAACTAGATCGCTGCAGAATCAAACGGATGCACATTTGCAGTTTATGAAGTTGGTTCAGCAGATACAGCTCGTTAAGGAATTCTGGGAGCCCACATCTCCTTTGTGTAGATTTAGAGTGAGTGACTGTTGTTGCCACGGTTAGTTACTCATTTTTTTTTATTTTGATAGCATATTTTCTATAATCTTGTGGATCCGTCCCAGATTAGTCGGTACGAACGACCGGCTAATGTTGCGCCTGAGTTGTGGGAGAAGGGTGTGAAGGAGAATCCTGATCCTACGTGGTGAGTTGGGTTGATTTTATGCTTTTTTGTGGTTTTTTTTGTCTGATTGGTGCTGGTATGATGAAGTTTGGTGCCCGTAGTTGCCAATGGTTTTGATGATCTTCGAGAGCGTGTTAAAGGTCAAACGGATAGCGCTGCTAAGCAAGAAGCGGTGTTCAAGGTTTTATTTTATTTTTTATTTTAGTCTGGTCGACTGATTCGTCTTATCATTCTATGTAGGAACTCAAAACACGGTTGGACTCTCTTCAAGAAAAACATTCCACTAACAACCTTTCGCGCCTCCAACGTGCACAATACCAACAAACTCGGATAACCCAACGAATGTTGGCATTCATCCAACATCTCCATTTACTCATTCCCGCCGTTCGTTCTTCGGCTATGCGGCCGGAAGAGGAAGTGCTTAGGACGAGATTGGAAGACATTGAGGAAGAAATGAGGAAAGGGAGGATCAAGGAAAAGTTGAATGAATTGTGGGCTTTGACGGGGGCTGTGTATGCGCACAGACGTAGTATCCCGGACAGTACGAATAATGAATGGACGGTTGTTGATGATGATGGAATGGCTCAACTCGTTGCGGTAGGTCCTTTTTTTTTTGGTCTCGTTTCAGCAGGTGGCTAATGTTGTACACGCTCGTATAGATCTTGTCTGAACAACAAGCGGGATTGGCCCATTTGACCAAAGTGCTGCAGAAGGATTTGAAGGATTTGGCGATTATTATGGGGGCGAAGGAACCTGCGCCGGAAAAGGTGGATGAGTCCGCTATGGATGAGGACTTGTGGAGTTCGACCACCTCGTTGAGGGTCAGTGCTCTGAGATGAGGTGGTGATGTACATGTAAAACTGTTTCATCTTCTGTGTTGTTCGTATAGGTATATCCATTCAAAAGTATAATTGGTGCAATACGGCAAGTCCGACGATGTGCTCGCTTGCGATCCAATGAGAATGGCTTCCGAGTCTCGCACTCAGTTTTCGGCAGGTCTCATATTATTAGTACGCTGCCGCACTTCACGTAGATACTGGGCCGAGACTTATAGATATGGATGGATTGAATCGATGAAGACGGTGATGATACCAATAGTGACTTAGTGAATGACAGCGGCAATGATACGAGACCGTCAAACCACCCTCTTCAATAGGTATTGTGTTCCTGAATCATATAATTTAGAGTCCGTGCGTGGAGTCGAAGGGCTCCAACCCCCGTCTCCAAGGTTCAGGCTGGTTGTTAGTGGGATTTGCAACAGAGTCAAGGTTTGAGTTCAGAGTGAAGACCAATCCCGGATCGTTCCTTCAAGTTCACATTCTCCTCTCCATACATAGCCCTCTCCCGCTGTCCCTTGCAAATTATACATTGTGCAGCTAATATATCTGATTTCAAAGGTGGGTTTGTTGTTCAAAGTTCTTTCCGACACCCCCATTTGCCCAAGTTATACGAGAATCGCTGAGTTCAAGTTCGCGTTTCACCCCTCAGCGCATTCTTAACTACCACTGCTTCATCTTCGCTGGAATTGCACAGCTCGATTTTGTCGTCGGCGTTGTTGTACATTTTCGACCCTTCGAATTATTTACACACGCAAGTGAGGCACCGGCAGTGCACTCACGCACTGCTTCGCTTCCAGATCACCCCAGCTCATCGTCAAGCCGGTCGCGTTTCATTGTTGCAAAGACTACAAAAGAACTCGACGTGTTGTTATCGACCCCTTTGCGGCTTTTGTTGACCTGGTGAACCGAGTACAATACCCAGTAAGCCTCATTTATCACCTGCATTCTAATCATCCCCTGTTCATTAACCTCCCCACCTTTACTCTTCTATCACCTTTCCCATCCCCCACCCACTAGCAGATATAATCCCATTGATTGCCAAACACACTTACCGTCATTCTCAAGCCACCTACCACCAACCTCAACATAACAACACAGCTCGTCGTCGCCGCCGCCGCCACAAACAACGATGCGTTTTAGAACTCTTGAAATTCGGTGGCACGATAGCAAGCCCATCTCATCCTGCGATTTCCAGCCCATTCCATTCAAGAAAGCGCGTCCACCCGCTGGTCAGGAGAAGAACTTTGCCGCTCATACATATCGGTTGGCTACTGGTGGAGAAGATAATCATGTCAGGGTGTGTATCTGTTTTTGCCATTTCCTTTGTGTTCACGGTCTTTCTTGCGTGTGGATGGCGTTGGACGGTTAGGGTTGCTTGTCTCTGTACCCGGGTGGTAAATACCTCGGCCACGTACAATGGTGGCCGAGGACGCGATAAATCTTACACCCTCTCGGGATTGGGAAGCTTCATTACTATCTATTTTCATTCTATCCCATCTGTGACACGTTATCATTGCCGAGTCAAACCCAACTAACAATATCTCGTAGTTATGGATGGTTCATCCACACATCCGACCGTCTTGTGTGGTAGCTGAATCAGCTGGGGAATTGGGTTCAAATAACGTTTTGCGTCCACCTCGTGTTGAATATCTCGCAACTCTGAGTAGACACTCAGCCGCAGTCAATGCGGTTCGCTTTTCGCCTAATGGTGAGTGTATTATTACCTGCTACTTCTTTGACCGTGCTATTTTGCTCGTTTCCACGCGTCATCGTGGCTCTTGGTAGATAGCCCCTTTGAGACGTACTGTCCCCCCCTTCCTATCATGACAGTTGATTGATTTCGCTCTGACGTTCTTTTAAATTTCTCGCACAGGTGAACTTATAGCGTCCGCAGGCGATGGTAAGCATCTAAATCCTTTTGAGCATAGAAATTTCTCACCATTTTCCTTTCTTCGCCGTGATACACCTTCTTGTGCGACTCCACACTCTAACCCACAGATGGAATGATCATTATCTGGGCTCCTTCGGCGAGCCCACAAACTGCGACCTATGGAAGCGACCTCAGCCCTGAAGATTTACAACATGAGAAAGAACATTGGAAACCTAGGATTATCTTCCGGTACGTCCATATCCATTGTATTTGCGGTATGCTGAATTAGTGTCATAAGATGCACAACCATGCAAGTCTACGACTTGGCTTGGAGTCCCACGGGAGAATATATCATTGCGGGGAGCACAGATAACACTGCTCGCGTTTTCGCTTCCGCTGATGGTACGTATTCTTGCTATCTTTGTTTAGCTATGATTGTAATACATACACCCGCGCATATAGGCAAATGTGTCTGCGAAATTGCTGAACATACCCATTACGTTCAAGGCGTGGCATGGGACCCCTTGAATGAATACATTGCCACTCAATCCAGTGATCGCTCTATGCACATCTATCGCATTTCAACCAAAAATGGGACCTTTGAGGCCCACGCCGTCGGCAAAAACACGCGCATGCCCCATCGGCACAGCAGAACGCCTAGTCACAGCCGTAGCGGGAGACCAAAATTGTTCAGATCGGAATCTACGACAAGTGACGCAGAGTCAACTTCGACTGTGGCAGCGGCGGAATTGCCTAACGTTTTCAAGGATGATGGTGGGAATGGAGTGGGACAGAAGGATGCCACGCCATTGACGCCGGCGTCTGTTACTTCAACGCCATCGATGATGTTTCCACCTCCACCTATCATTGATAAAGCACCTTCATCAAGACGGTCATCTTTCAGCAGTAACGCTCCTAATTCACCTTTAATTCATCCCAACACTCCCGGTGGAGGAGGGAGTAACGCGAGATATGGAAGATCGCCGTCGCCGATGCCGGCGTTACCTGCAATCAGGAATTTACCGAGCTCGTGGAATCAGGTCAAGTTGTATGGAGATGAGAGCTGGACGAATTTCTTTAGGAGGTTGACGTTTAGTCCTGATGGAGGGTTGTTGATGACCCCCGCGGGACAGTTTGAGGATCCTTCGATTATTCCCGGGTTGAAGTTAGGGAATGGTGGTGGGAAGATGCAGACTGGTGAGGATGTTAATACGACGCCTGTAAGAGGGAGGAGGGGAAGACCTGATGGGACGACTGCCGAGTTGATTGATTTGACTTCTCCCACTCCCGCTACCATTGCAAGTACCAGTTCGTCGTCTGCCACTGCGGCGGCAACGACAACCACAGGGACAGGATCAGCTCCTGCAGCGGCATTGTCATCGATATCATCAAACTCATCATCATCCTCGGTGTATATTTATTCGAGAGCGAATTTCGCTAGGCCTCCTATTGCGCAATTGCCGGGCCATAAAAAGGCTAGCGTTGCTGTTCGGTTTTCACCCATTTTGTACGAGTTGAGGCCGAGTGTTGAGGGGGAGGGTGTGATTGGAGCTGGGCAATCGCATACCGGTGCGCTTGAGAGGGGGATGGAGGGAGCGATGAATGTGGATGTCGTTGGGCCTGTGGCGCAACAGCAACAGTCTCAGACTCATCATCTGCAGCAGCATATTGCGGCACCTGCACCTGTTGTGCCTTCACAGGGATTTTCGTCTATGGATTTGAGACCGCCTACACCAGCAGCTTCAAAACCGCCCACACCGGTCCCTGGTTCTTCACAGAGCGCTGGTGGTACACATAGTCATACCAGTTCCGCTCAAGGTTCAAGTCACACGGGTACTGCTGGTGTTCTGACGCCGATGACGACAGGATCGGTGTTTGCGTTGCCGTATAGGATGTTGTTTGCGGTCGTGACGATGGATACGGTCGCGATTTATGATACGCAGCAAGCCGGACCGATTTGTTTATTGACAAAGTTGCATTATGATGAGTTTACGGATATGAGTTGGTGAGTTGACATTTTTCTGTCCTGTCTGATACTATCTTTTAATGGAAGTTTGCGCTGATGGATTTCGTGAACTTGTAGGTCACCGGATGGTCAATGTTTAATGCTATCTTCAAGAGATGGATATTGTACATTGATTTTGTTTGATGAGATTTTACCGGCTCATCATACGCAACAACATGCACTTCAATTACAATCTATTGCCAATCATCTATCGATACCTATCACCTATACATCCATTGCCACGACCGCATCTACCACCACCACGACGCACGCACATCCAGTTCCGCATACTCATACTCATGTTCATGGTGCTCTGTCAACTTCAAGTACGTCGTCTACGGCGATGACGACACCCTCAGCTACGCCCTCTATGGGCAATGTGGGGTTACCGCCTTTTGCGGCTTCGTCGGCTTCTTCTAGTGTCCCGAAGAAGAGGAAGGACGAGCAACCACAGCCACAGCATCAGCATCAGCCGCCTTTGACACCTACGGCTAGTGTTGATGATGATCAGATGTCCACTCCTGCTTCGGGAGGGCAGGGTGCAAGTTCTGGGCAGGAGGAGGGTAAGAAAGAACAGGAGCCGGCGAAGAAGAAGAGGAGAGTTGCGCTGACTAAGGTTGGGGAGTTGGGGTCATGAGCGGACCAGGCTAGGAAGACCTGATCTCGCGACGTTGCAGAAAAGAGAAAGCAGAATGGAGGAGCAGGTTGCTTTTGATTTTTTGCCGTTGGAGTTCATACCTTGATTTTCTTTCTCATTTCGCATTTTCGTGTTATCGTCTTTTCTTTCCTTCCTAGGCCTGTCCCCTCTCCTCGGTCCTCTTTAATTGTAATATTATTTTTGGAACACAACTTCCGTTTATCGTAGTGGTTTTTTGGTTCTTTTTTGAGCGATCTTCATCGATCTTTTCTCACTTTTTCTGTCTATCTTCGCTATTCCTACGTACATGCCCTCCAAAACTAACACAGTATGCCGTCTTCTTAGCCTTTACTTGCTAGGTTTTCGGCGTTGAAAGCGTATCCCAAACCCCTCCCCTTGTTCGCTCGAACACTTTTTTTCAATCGATGTCTCTATAATCCGTTTACCATTTTGCCCTTATGATACGTACCATCTATACAAAGCATTGTGTATATGCAGGTGTATATGCCGAAGTCGATTGCCAGTGGCCTTGTTGATATCGTTTGTCTTTGTCTCCGTCCTTTGTTTCAAGTCGAGTACCTTATAATTTACGTGTGAGATCATATCATGAATGAAATGAAATGGATACACGAGTAACAAAGAAGCACTATTAGCACATGTTCAAAGAAGAAAACAACATGATAGTTGGGGACCGTGCGATGCAAAAGAGTGTCTAAACCGCAACGTATACCAACGCCGGAATCGAGGACATATTTTCCCAATCCACACTTAAAGGTACATCCAGCTCCTGATACCGCCAACCAACCACAACCCAAACTCAAGAAGCCATCTACCCAGTCTTGTTTTTGCTTCTCTTCCCGACTTGAGCTTGGAATCCACTCTTGATGGCGTTGACGGATCTCCTGCTTCCACACGATTCACAAGTCATGAAGAAGATACGGTTTTCTTTTGTGAGAATCGTGTCTGGTGATTTGCATGTCTTGCATGTGACGTATTCCACTGCAAGCGAGATTGAGTCAAGGGACAGAAGCATGCGGAGAAAGGCGTACCTATGTATCGCCGTAGAACGTTTTCGACTTGTTTTTGTTGGAAACGACCTTTGATGACTAGACGACCTGCGCCGTCTACACTACCATGTGTACCCATTTCGGCGAACAAGAATTGGATGACATGGTCGGGCTGCATGTTTAATTAAGTAATGCGCCGGGAGCGTGTTCGACTGTAATGCTTACCTGACGATGCATGCGCTTGCAGATATCGCTGACGTTTGCAAAGATTGTTTTCTTATTTCCTTCACGGAGAATTTGAGGAGGTGCGATGGTGTATCGCCTTCCTGCACCGGATGAAAGGAGCGCGGGATTGGCGGCATGAAGAGATGCATAGAATCGTGTGAGCAGCTAAGCGAGAGTGAAGGTTACGCGAAGCCCAATGCACGGGATGAGATGAATGCGCACTTCTGGGTATGTATAATCGCGATCACTCTTCAACCAAGGCTCAGTCCCGGCATCAATAGATGTAGGCGCCTCATGCGCAAATGGATCATCGCCCAAGTCCACATCATCGTTCAATTGATCCAGGTGAACACCACTAGGCACTTCACCATCCTCGTCTTCTTCATCTCCACCTACAGGCTTTGATGGTGCTGTTGTGTCCTTGTTCTCGTTGAGTTCTTTCTCGAAAGCATCAAGATCAAATGCGGATTTCTTCTTCTTCTTTTTCTTCATCTCAGAAAAGTCGAGGTCGTCACCGAGGGCTGGCGCGTCTGCGCCTGCTGCAGGAGCATGTGAGGTAGGTATAGCAATCCCGGAATCTTCCCCCTGAGTCAATGCAGTCAAAAGAGCAAGTAAGGTTGTGAATCCAACAGATCTTCGCGTAGCCAAGTAGAAATGACTCACAAGATCTAGGGGTATTTTGGCCTTCTTTTTCTTCTTCTTCAAGTCTCCAAACATTGCTTTGAGGTCATCTTCCTCCTTCTTGGATGCATTATCCTCCTCTTGTGCTTTCATTGCCTCATGAGCCGTGGCAGGACCGAGATCGACGGCTGTCCCATTAGTGGTGGTGTTCTCGATGACATCTGGTGCGGGTTGTGTAGGATCTGCCTCTGCTCCAAGTGGGTCCTCGTTGAACGCCACGGTCTTCTTCTTCCTCTTCTTCAGAGAGGGGTCAAATAGAGGCTCGTCTGCCATTTCCCTAGTTGCTTGTAAGCTCAAGTCAGTAAGAATGCTCGAGGTAATCTCCCCTCTCGGATCCTACCGAATGTTCATACTCCGATCTAAGCAGCAGTTCCCCGGGCTGTGGGAAAGTCTTCTGTAAGCCGAGAGTGCCCGAGGAGGAGTGAACCACGGAGACGAAAAGAGAGCACCAAAAAGTAATATCCACTTTCCGTCCCTCCCTCCTAGATTTCCTTCTCTCCTTTTGACCAGTCATCATGTCCATGCTTGCTCGCCAATCCGTTCTGAGGGCTGCTTCCAAGGCCGGAACACCTGTCGGTGCCGCTCCGCAAGGCGCACGTAACATGGCTACTCTCCGTGAAATCGAATTGCGATTAAAGTCCGTTCGCAACATTGAGAAAATCACAAAGGTATGTCGTTATCATGTTTCTCATCGGGTTGAACGAAAGAATGACCCTTGGGGATTGACTTGCAATTTATGACTGTATAGTCCATGAAAATGATTGCATCCACCAAACTGGCAAAGGCTCAGAGAGCTATGCAAGCTGGTAAAGAATACGGTTTGGCTAACAAGGGTATGTGCTGCAATCATTGCGACGCGTTCCATCCTTGATGTATTTTGACAGAGGTATTCGCTCACACCTCTCCCGAAAAGCCTGGAGCTCGTAAACTCTTCCTCGTCATTTCCTCCGACAAAGGTCTCTGCGGTGGTATCCACTCCTCCGTTTCCAAAGCCACTCGCAAGGCTCTTGCCAACGATGCTGAATCCGTTCTTGCTTCCGAAGAAGTCAAAATCGACGCCGAGTCTCCCATCATGGTCATCGGTGACAAGTCTAAGGCTCAACTCCAACGTGCAGTTGGACAAAACTTGCAATTGTCCTTCAACCAAATTGGAAGAGACATTCCTACTTTTGCTGATGCTGCTGGTGTGGCAGATTTGATCCTCCAGAGCGACGTCAAGTATGATTCTATCGTCCTCGTCTACAACAAGTTCGTGTCGTCCATTTCTTACGAGGCTGGTGCCATTGAGATCTTGGGCGAGGAGGCACTAAGGGAGAGCAGTACGTACCCCATCTTGTGTTTTGTTTATGACGCATCTTCTCACTTTTCGGCTAGATGGCTTCAAGACCTATGAGAACGAGGACGATGCTACCAAGGACTTCGCCCAGTTCTCATTGGCCAATGCCATCTTCGCAGCTCTAGTTGAGGGGCACGCTTGCGAACAGAGCGCTCGGTCAGTCAATTACCTACACAATATGTTATCCGTATCCCAACTTTTTTTTTTCTTACAGCCGCAATGCCATGGACAACGCATCGAAGAACGCAGCAGACATGATCGGTTCCCTCACAATGCAATACAACCGTGGTCGTCAAGCCGCCATCACGAACGAACTGGTGGATATCATTACGGGTGCCAGTGCTCTGTAATCACCTCTCTCGATTACAGCTATGGATTTCTCGTGAGCGGTGGTGGAAGCTATTATTTAACTCCCACATGTACCCCCCCCGTGTTGGTGGTTTGTATATCCCAAACGCAATAGATAGCCCCATCAGTATAGGTTTGCAACGTGTCGGCTTGGAGCAATGGTGGAATATTGAAACCGGGCGTGTATGGCTTAGCGCGCGGCTATCCCGTACCCGCAATCTTATGGTGGCGCGTCGGGTTCATTGCTAAACAGAAGTGAACTGAAGGCGTTAGAAGAAACTACCATCCAAGCGGATGCGACTATATGTGCACTCCAGCGATATTGGTTGGCACTTGGTGTATAGTACTAACACCAGACCTCATCCAGATTTAATTCAGGCGAGTAAATAGTTTGTAAGGAATAGGCATATAGCATCTAAGGGGGAACAAGAAACAATGTAAAGTACATACAACATCGCCTAAATCTTGGCCGAAGTGCATTGACGTTCTTCCACTAAAGTACGAGTTGTACAATGACACAGACATACCTACAAGGCTTGGGTGATAAAAGTTCATGTATTACACGTTGATGGATTGAAATAATAAAACAATTACAGATTAGGATATATGCCGGCATCTTTTCTGGCCTTCGTCATGGCTATTGGGTACGGGGCAAGTAAGTGGGACAGAATTATCAGAATGAAAACTTGTAGTTACCCGCGATGATTGCACTTCCTACACCACTACCATCTTCGGCGTTGACAGTGACGATGTTGCTGCAGATGCATAAGTGGACCAGAATCCAAATAATAGAGAAAGCTAACGCACCGGCCCCTCTCACCAAAAATGTCTATGAGGCCCTCGTGAATTCTCTCCGAAAATTTTGGATATTTCTGGAACGTACAAAACGTTGAGCGAGAGCCAGGAGGAGAATACAGGAAAGATAACTGACATTGTACAAGGATCCGTCGGCACCAACATGGCAACCTTCTTCCAGGTATCCCATCTTGGTAACAATAGCTGCAATACCGCACGCACTTAAGCGTGCAGCTCGTCTGCCAATGAGCCTAGCAAGTGCTCTGAAAAATTGTCGTTCTGCAAGAGTGGTTTCCACGGCGAAGAAGTGGGTGAAAATGCCAATACACATAAGCAGCTCATCCGTAGGGTCACTGGGTACGGGTCAGAATTCACTTCTACTCCGGGAGGATTTGAGTTACCTCTCCATTAGCGATAAAAAGGCGGTATCGAAGGCGTATGGAACCTCGAGCTTGTACGTGTTCTGTCCCAAGAAAAGGACACCTTCATCGATGAGTTCACAGACAATCAGTCTGAAAATTTCGCCCAGGTATCGCCCAGAGATGAGTTTCTGAGATATCCAATTATTTAACCGTAAGGGTGGTCCTGAAATCTGACGTACCTCAAATGCTTGTTCGCCGGGCTTGTTAGAACTTTCATCCACAATGATATCGTATTTAGTCCGTGGTAAATTCTCGTGTTCAAACGAGTCAAAAGCACCCTACATCAGTTTAGAAACAATTGACATTGAGCAAGACAGCAAGTGACCTACCCATTCGCAATTGATTGCCATGTCCATGTTTCCATCAATACCAAGATGTTTAATCTTCTCGATGTCCTTAACGTGCTCCATATATGCGGCGTTGCAGCCGGTGCCGAAGATACAAGCGATTTTGGTCTTAGGATCAACATAGTGTGATGCAAGTAGTGTGCCCGTCGTATCATTTATCAGTGCTGCTAGCGTGATAGGAAGTTCCTGTCATGGTGATAAGAAGTTATCCAACCAGAGTGATACGAGCCGTACATATTTTTCCAATGACTTGCGGAACATTGCACCAACATCATGTCCTTCAGTGTTTGCTACTCCGAACCCCTTGGTCCACCGGATGAGCACACCTTGGTCGATTCTGTCTTGACTGCAAGGCGTCATTACAGAATTGTACAATGATCGATGAAAACCTACGAGCAAGGATAAGAAAACTAGGGAAGGTAAGCGTGATGGATCCCTAGATTCAGGATCAATACATACAGTGAATCCCAGCGGCAGAGTTTCCCCTTCCTTCAAGTTAAGGCTACCATTCGGATCTGCCATATTCGTTTCGATGAAGGTTTTCAAACATTCCGCACAGAAGTCAAACAAATCCTGCCCCTCTCCTTGCTTCTGTTCCTCTGTGAGACGATATTTAGATTGCGTGATTTCAAACTTGCCCTCCCCTTGCACAGCGACGTGACAGACACGCAAATTAGTACCACCTGACAAGGGATTCATGGCGGGTAAGATAAATGCTGGGGACACATGGCTATAAGCCTACCAAGATCAACTGCCAGATAGTCGCCTTTCTCCTTCCCCGTTGGCCATCCGAAGACGAAGGTTGGAATCATTGGCTAGCAACAAGTGGTTAAGCATTCGTGTCCAGATTGAGCAGCCAGTCGCTTGCGCCATGCATAATAGCCCTGCTGGCGCACACTAAGATGTATCATCCCGGCATTGGAACCCTCAGAAAGAAGGTCATTTACACCTAGAGCTTACAGGCTTCCGCGACGCCTATCGTCCGATATGCGCGCCGAATAATTGGAGAGGCGAAACCCGAGGCGCACCCAAAATAGTATGAGACTTACAACGACCTGCGCTGGCTTGTGCAAGCCAAGCTCAAGCGTATCCTTGAATGCTTCAACGATCATACGCATCCTCTGGGGAGTCAGGGTGAATCTATCGATCGGCTTGAAATCAATTCAGTTTTATCGGGGTTGTGCCTCACACGACCTACGTAGCTTCATATCTCCTAAGATGATCCGACATTGTCCTGATGTACGATATCAGTTATGAGTTTCGCAGGTACTCGTCGGATGAAATCTAAAGCGTACCGTTTCGTTGCATGAGGCAGGTCCTCTTCGTCCTGGGTCCTTGTATGCAATGTAAGAGTCTGAGCTGTGGGTAGCGTAATGCTACCGCTTCCACGACGAGAAACAGGCATGTTGGATAGGAATCAGATAGAGCGATGATGGAAAATGTGATGACTAGGAGAGGTGCAACAGTGGAGTAATTCAGTAGATTGCGGAGTTTTCCCCCATTGAGCCCCGTGGGAAGTTTTATCCTTCTCTAACATTTACCACTAATTCCTCGTCGTTTCTCTCGTTCATTATGATTGGTCTCAAGTCAACTCTCAATGTGCGTCAGTTTGTCTCAAGGTGCTCAAAAACCGATAATAAGACGTTCTATAGGTTATTGACAACTCTGGCGCGCTCCTGGTGGAGTGTGTCAACATCCTTAAGCAAAAAGTGAACAATGGCTGGGGTTCAGTCGGTGACGAAATCGTTTGCGTGGTCAAGCGTGCACGTCCAGTGTCAGCTGCCACTCAAGCCTCAGTAACTGCGGTCAAAGTCCGAAGAGGTGACGTTCGACGCGCCGTAATTGTCCGCACCCGCAAGCCAGTGACCCGGCCAGACGGTCGAATCATACGCTTCGATGACAATGCTGCAGTACTTTTAAATAACAAGAGAGAGATGTTGGGAACACGAATTGGTGGTATTGTGAGTGCAGACTTGAGGATGAAGGGTTGGGGTAAAATTGTCAGTTTGGCTCCCAAGGTATGTTCTTTACCTATAACAAGACAGCATATATTCACCAGTCTGGTCAGGCCATCTAATTCGATGCATCTAGATAGTAAATATATACCAACGAGGCGTAATCGTGTTCAATGCATAGAAATCAATCAATATGACAAGTCCAACTTAACGTTAGAAATCTGGCACGCCTGCATGCTCCCCTCTTCACGAATACTGTACAAAGCAAATGATCCATCAATGCAATGCTCGAGAATTTTCTGTACCTCACTAGTCAAGCCCTGTACTACAAGTAAGACATCCAAGCATTTTCACGAGTCAAATCTCGTGATGCATACCCCTGAAGCCGATTGACGTGATGGCAGAGCCCTCGTGGTCTAGACCACCTTTATCCGGAATACAGTCGGGAGTTGCTGGCCACTCATAGATGACCTAGTGATCGCCTGTCAGTTGCACCGGTGCAGTTATAAACGTGCCAGTAGAGCGTTGAAGATCGCTACGCTGAACATCCAATGACCAAAGCAGAATCGTCTAAGCGTGGCACTGGCACACCCCGTGGTAAGGGCCTATACATTCATCAAGCATGCACTGTCTGCAGACAAAAGTATGTTTTCCCTTTTTTGTTCGGACGCGTTATTGCACCGATTGACAACGTATGCAGGAAGTGCAGATGTGATGGAAAGCGGCCCGTCTGTCAAGCATGTATCAATGATGGCCGAGCTGATGAAGTACGTTAGATTTCCCCTGAGATCTTATACCTACCGCGTAGGCTTTTTTCCCTTAGTGTGCGTGGACAGGTGAAGTCGCTCGTCCTCCTCGAACAGAGGCGCATTTTAAGGCCTTGCGAAAGAGAGTGGAGGCATTGAAAGAGTTGGAATCCTTAGTTGAGAAAAATAAACAGGTACATGGTGGAGTGTGGGCCGATGCGGACTCATACCTTCAACTTCGCCCGAGCGATGCAGATGGCGATGATTTGCCGGATTCCGCTAACATTTCGGATAAGGAGGAAGCAGGTGGTGCCAACCCGGCGATTTTCCTTATGCCTTCCTCCGCAAAGCCTTCAGGTCAGTATGCCTCGATGCTGTTAGAGCTAATCCTGGCTAATCTTGCTTCGAAAAACTGGACGACGAAGGTGCGCTTTGGTCGTATGGTAGTGCTGCTGTGTTCCGTTTTGCTCCGGAAACTGCTTCAGCCACGTCTCGCTTCCCTGAGCTTGCCCAAAAGCCGGAAACCTCTTATACGCTCCTGGTAGATGGTGCTGACACTGCACATCATAACCACCACTTGGACTGGGCTCGTTACCTGCTGTCCGCTGTCCCACTGGACCGTAGGGAGCATGATAAGTGGGCACCTTGAATACTTCCCCGAATTATACGCCGATTCCAAACAGGATTCTTGACCTCCTATTTCGCTTCTTCACGTCATGGTGCCTCCGTATCGTTCCGGCCCTATTTCTTCGGGATATGTGGCGGGCGTTGAGCATACCCAAGTCGCACTCACCTCCCAACACAGCACACTACTCACCTATGCTCCACAATGCACTAATCGCGCTGGGCAGCGCATTCTCCAACAATGCAGCAATCCGTGACTCCAGATCCCGTGAATACTTTGCATAAGCGGCGAAGGGGTATGTCGAGGTAGAATGCCAGAAGCACGATATCAGCGTAGTACAGGCGCTGTCGATCATAGCAAGTTATCACTCCTCCCGAGGAGAGCAAACTTATACTTCGGTGAGTCCTGGCGCAATGCGAAGCCCAGACCAATCTCACGGTGCATAACCGGTAGGTATGAGTGCCAGGGTTTGTCAAGCATGGAAGTCGTATGTCGTTCTCAAAGGACCATAACCCACCATGTCGCGGACAGTGGGTTTGGATATCAACTGTTCGCAATGGGTCAAAGCGGTATTATCAGCGAACATGTCATGCTAGACAGAACTGGGCTTACTGGACCACTTTTGCTCAAGTTCGTGCTACTTCCCCAGTCTAACTGCGCTCAGGACAGTTTCTGAACTGACAAGTAGGACATATGCTGGTTCCTGTACGTGGGCCGCGACTTTTGCGTCCAAGCCCCTTCCCAACTCTTACCTGTACCCTTTGTCGACACCGAGATGGACAGAATGCCCTGGCACTATCCACCAGCAAACGTCCCTCCCCAACCCAACTTCTTGTCGAAGACTTTTGCAGCCTCGTGCCAACTCCTTATGATAGCAAGAAAAATCATGAATGCTGTGTGAGCTCATTAATTCATGCAGTGAATAGTACGGCAGCTGAAGAGCTTCTGTATTACCTAACTCGTGCAAAGCAACAACCTTAGCTACGGAAAGGTCAGGCGACAAGTTGCGAGCAATGAGAATATTGGTCAGCGAGATTGAGTATGTGTATCTTGCTACATTCTTTTGAATACCTGACCCATCGTCAATCGATAAATGTTAGCTTAGAAATGAATAACTGGAAAAGGACCCTAGCCCCGATGTCGACATTACCATAAAATCCCGCCCTATGGTAACCCCTTATGGCTTGACGCTTCACCTAGTATACTGGTGGTTGTTCATTCTCCTCCACCGCCCGTTTTACTATCAAAGGACCAAGGCGGGTGGTGGCACAATTGAGCACATCAAAGTAAGTTGCAAATACCACATCTCAGACCCACGCTTATTTCGGTTGCTACGTGACACAGCTCTGCAAACGAGGTGCAGATAACATCATTGAACTTAAAATGTATCAAACGACTCTATATTCGTTGAGGTATTGTCTGATCACCGTCATCCAAACTGTGTTCTTGGCTGGAACCATTTATCTCCTGGGAGCCATGGACGCAATATCTGGGTCCAGAGTTGCTCAGGGATCGCCTGAGCAATCCGTTTCTCAAGCCCACAAGTGTGTGGAGTATCTGGCCGAAATCGGCCAATCCTGGCAATGCGCTTCCAACATTGGCGAAATATTGAAAGGCCTGCTCCGGCGTCAGTTACAGCCCATCTTAAAGAGGAGGTCGGTCAGCGTTCGCATTCGAATGGCTGGCTCCGATCAGAATTTGCCGACCAGGATTACTGCTCGTAGATCCGTCGCCAGTAGACAAAGCAAAAATCAGGATGCGTCTCAACGGGCATTTTCTCTTGTTGCCGCTTCTAATAATTCACCTTCATCGGCAGGACTCTGTTCCCCTATTATTCGATTACCATCCCGGGTACCGCAGGACTTAGTACAGAACGCCTCTGTTCCGCAGCCTGGTGATCATATATCGCGGAGTCCAGAAACCATCAACTCACTCGAACAACTACCAACAGATCGAACGCTGCAGGAAGATGAACCGCAAGACTTTATTACCGATGTACCAATGACACAAAATGACATCAATGCTGGCAATGTATTTGATTGGGATTCAATTGACGAGGTGGATAATTGGTCTGGCATACTTTCGATGCTAGCTGGAAATGCGTTTTCCACTGCGCCCTACATGCCCCCATCTCCCCCGTCTACTCCTGGTGATGATATGATCCCCGTTGAGGACATTCTCGCTCATGACGAACCCACGGTTGGTCGAGCGGATGGCGGAGAGCCTCGTAGCATTGAGACCTTGTCTATGCCTGAAGCGGATATGGCATTTTTGGAGCAATTCTGGGAGCATCACTTTGGCCCCACCTTGCGAACGTGATGGCGGTCGTGCGAAAGCACTTGTATGCAGCTGCTCTTTAGTGAGTGACGATGATTAGCGCTGCGCAAAGGTTGATATAATCAGGCGCCCTGGATGATCAATCAAGATAATGTATTGCCTTATAAGGCAATGTAGTTCTACGTGTTACTAGAATAAATTGGTAGTGCACATCACCCTGCAATGACTTTGTGGCGCAGGTAGCCGTGTCCATTCCGAAACAGCAATTGATGAGTCACAAACTGTGTATACACCACGTGGGATTTATGCAGTCTAACCACTAGGCGCACAGCGAGCGGGCTTATTACCAACCTTTACCGTCAACCATTGCGCTGTAGTCCAGTATAGTATGACCAAGGATAACACTCGGTCTTCGACCTCTACTTCTGCTCGTGGCCGAGTGAAATACGCTGCACAAGCCTGCGACGTCTGTCGGAAAAGGTATTTCGAGTCGGTTCCGTGTGCCAGTGGTTTTGTCATTCAATATGTCATTGCAGGAAAATAAGATGTGATGGTCAGAAGCCGACTTGTGAGCCCTGCTTAAATACTGGGAGAGAGGATGAGGTACGTTGTCCTCTTTTAGTATACTTGCAATGCATACTAGCATGCAGTTTTCATCGCGTTTAGTGCACATGGCATGGCGAGCCTGTACGACGCCCACGGACGGAAGCACATTTCCAGGCCATGCGTTCGCGTTTGGACGCCCTTAGGGACTACGCAGTGCACCTGGAATCGTTGCTCCAAAGTTACAAGAAGGAGTGCAACGGCACTTGGGACAATTCATACCTCACGCGAAGACCGCAAGATGTAGATTTTACCGTAGCAGGAGATGAAAATGAGAGCTTTGAGCCCGAGGTGAATGAATGCGTTGATGAATCAGACCCAATATACCAGATTTGTCGATCTACGAGAGGGCTAAAGGTAGCATTCATCCTGACCTTAGTGTGCAAAGAGTCTTTGCTAAAGTCCTTCTTTGTTAGCTTTTGGATGGGGGCTATCTTGGAGCAGTAGGCAACACTGCCATCTCCCGTTTTGCTCCTGAAGTCCTTCCAGTGACTAGATTACCAGCGGTCAGAGCACCATCAGAACGGAGCTATGTCTTGGTGCTCGATGGTGTAGAAGAAACTCCCGAGATCCTTGCTGTGGATTGGTCACGTCACCTACCTGCAGGGCATCAACTCACCAGGCGGGAACACGACCGGTGAGCCTCATCATGTCTATCCAGATGCATGCTCATACCCTGAAACAGATTGCTGGATCTGCTCTTTCGATTTGTAACCAATAATTGCCTGCGCATTATCCCGCCTATTTTTTTACGGGATATGCAGCGTGAATTAGGCTCACCCCCCGATCAGCCTCACACTAAGGGTACTCACTACTCCCCCATTTTGCACAATGCAGCTTTGGCAGTTGCCTGCGGCTTCTCAGACGACCCACTGATTCACGACGACTCCCGAAGTCTCTTCGCTGCGAAGGCGAAAAGTTATATCGACACTGATGCTCTCCGCCCCAGTATCAGCCTGGTTCACGCATTGTCATTGCTAAGTGGCTACCATTCCATTAAAGGAGAGCAGATGTTGGGATATCTATACTTCGGTATGTCGATGCCGTCTGTCAATTTGCTAGTTTTAATGAAACCGTAGGCATGAGTGCTCGTATCAGCCAGGCGTGTAAGTTGTCAATGGTCACTCAACGGTGAGCCTCCTCTATAATACTCAGTTTTCATTATAGTGGGTGTAGGAATGGACTGCTCCGACTGGGTCAAGGGTGGCTTGATCAGTGAGGATGACAGGCTAGACCGCAATTGGGTGCATTGGACCACAGTGAATCTTGTACGAATCTCACTTCACCTGTTGACCTTGGGCTCACAAAACTAGGATGTCGCCTGGTCAATGTATGTCGGCCGGGAATTCTGCGTTCATGTCCCAGACAATCTGAAGGGTATTCCTGTACCTTTCGTGGATTACGACTTTGATAAGCAGCCATGGTCATATCCCGAGTCTGGGCTTCCACCTCAGTCAAATAACCTCTTGAAGACTTTTGCTGCAACGTGCAAACTCTTTCTCATTGGCCGCCGAATCGTGGATGTCGTGTGAGTCTTCAGGGCTGGCACTTGCCTATGTGGTAGTAAGGCCTCAGACATTATCATTAGCAATAAGCTCAACAATGGACCTACCCGTGCTGAAGTTCTCGACGATATTGTTAGCAGCCTCGAGTAAGTGCTTGGGCATGCAGTTCAACGGGATGCACTGAACTGTTCTCCAGCCTACAACTAAACACATGGAAGCGTGACCTGTGCCCGGATGTCGAGTTAAGCGCCCGAACACGCGGAACAGCTACACCACATCGCCTCATCACGCATATGTACTACTGGTTGCTATTTGTGCTCCTCCACCGGCCATTCTATAGCCGACAGGCGCATCCCTCACGGCGCAATTGCTCTAATATTGATCACATCAAGCTTTGCAAGCATGGCGCCGAAAATATTATGGAGCTGCTTACCACTTACCACTCATTGTATGGCATAAGGCATACTACAATGAATATGGTGCAAATCGTCTTTACGGCAGGAACGGTTTGGTTGCTTGCAGCCGTTCATGCTATGGTCGGAGTACGCATGGCGAAGGAAGCCTTCAAGCGAGCATATCAGCAAGCACAGCTATGTGCCTACTATCTCGATGAAATGGGCCGATTCTGGAAGCTTGGAGCCGATGTCGCAGATATTCTCAAGCAATTAATGTACGAAAAACTGAAGCCCTGGATTGATCGAGGTATCTTCGGAGGTAGCAGGGAAGCTACTGCAGAGGGTAGCAGTTCTAGCGCTCCCGGTGAACGCAACTTGGTCCCTTTAGGCTCACTGCGTGACGACGAACCCCTCGCCTTTGATCCACCAGAGGCGAGCGTTATGCCTTCCCAGTCAAGTCAGGGGAGTGGGTCCGCTTCACCCATTGGACAGGTCGATCCAAATGTCCTCCAGAGGTCAACCCAGCTTGCCAACAACACTCCATCACGACCATCATTGCAAATGTGGTATCCGCAGCAGGCGCAGCACCCCAGAATATTCACGTCTGGGACGTCGTTCAACCAGCAAATGATATCCGCGTTGGATTCGTCCACTCTGGAAACCCACTCAACGACGGTGAACGACCAAGCTATCAACACAGACCCCATGCTAAATGGGTTCACATCCAATTTCTCCTCAACTGATCGCCCCTATCTACCCTATCAACCTCCACCCTTCGACGACCTGGACCTTTTGTTCTCGCTACCGGTCGACGGCTCTGATAACACATCCAACTATCAAAGCGCTATGAGATGCGGAATGACGTTCATTGGACATCCGGTAGTGCCAACTTATTCGCAAAACACTGCTCCGTATCCACTTTCTGACATCTATCTGTCGAGCTTCGATGTGGACTTCAAATCAGAGTTGAGTGGTGGTCCTTTATTCGGAAGTGCCCTGATCCCGGGTGCACCGAACTCTACTCCCTTGGCTGGGTTTGGGACGAATCATCATACTAATCAACTTCAACCCTCATCCAACGGACAAGATCTCAATATGCATCACACGATGGATTTCAACACTGGGGAGTTCTTCGCCTGATCGCCTCTTTTAGCGGGTGAATGGTGTTCAAGTGGCCTTCACCTGTTCCGCGATTTCCTATTCCTCTGGTCCAGCCTTCGTATCAATGTATGGTATATGTTATGTAACCCTATTATCGTCCTTCTCGGTACTTACGGCTTAATAATTTGGATTTATCTCGAGGAGGTAAAACTGTACCGCTAGCATGCTTCCACTCCCACGTACCTTACTGCTATTGTATCTTATTGATCTACATAGTATAGTGGCGTAGTCAGTACTTACGAATGTTATACAGTACGTATTTTCTGAGCTGTGCAAATGCCCACCGGTGTCCGCGCCAAGCCTTGGTATGACGGCAGCAGTCAGGCATCCGACTCCCAGTAAGCAAAGTCGTATTAAGGACATCTAATGCATAATACCGTTACCCACTGTTAGCGGATCTGGCAACGTTATACCTTGCGACGTCCTCGATTACGATATTGGCTGTGAGAGTGACGATGCGGAGTGCCATTGCGCCAACCAACAACACCTCCAAATATTCGAAGAGTGCGTCCTGGAGAATTGTAATGAGACGACTACGCAGATGCTGTTGAAAAATATTAACAATGCCCTTGCCACCTGCTGCCAGTTTGCGCAAGTATGCCTCCACTGGGTCACATTGATTTGTTGGCACTAAATAATGGTGTTCACGCAGGAGCTCGGGCCCCCCTCTGACCCAGATCATGCCGTTCTATCAGACATGTAAGTTTATGCTTTTGCTAGATTTCTGTTGGAAATTCGTTTCATCTTCTTCGTGGAGCGATTCGTCTTCGGATCCATAACTCTGGAATCATCAGCAACTTCAGGCGGTGAGAAGTCCAGCAGGAACCGTTCGTCGGAAATTGCAATCAAACGCACTCCAACTCCCACCGACACTCCCTTGTCGCTTGCCTACCTTTTATCTTCTCAATCAGCTAACCCCGCAGTCTCTCGCCCATGTTGACACTGGTGAACCTGCTGCACAAACAGACAATGAACACAGTAGCGCCTTGGAACAGCATAGCGCGAGCTCGCGCTGCTCGCATGATTGGTCTGGTTACGGCTCAGTAATCAACTCGCCTTTCATTTTGAATACGGACGTCGAGCGGTCACTGATAGTAGTCTGCACCGTGGTAGTTCGATACCTTAATTTGGGGGTTCACGTGATCGTTGTGTGGGCCGCTGTGGAATTGTGGCGGGTTCGACTCCTATTGAATACGCACCCGGCCATTGTTGTAGAAGTGATTACTGCTCCTCACGTCATGCAGGGCATAATCTCCTTGGGTATACTTACACAAAGGGCAGAACGGAATCGGATCTGAAAGCACTTTGCGTTCGTGGAACAGTTGGACTATTTTTACCGTTCTTTATCCTATTTTTACTCAAAGATCTGATTCCCCCTGTTGTGTTAATTCAATGGTCTGTTAAAAATTGCGTCCGGTGTCTATCACCGAGAGTAATTCCCATCACGATCACATTCCCGTGCACACAGCATGCAGGTAAACTGATCCGTACTCATTAACGTAAGTCTGATCCTCTTATAGTCTCCTTCAACATCCTTGTTATTAGTTCGCACTTCTTTCTTTCCTTCAACCCAAGCATGCGCGGCATCAGCTACATTCTCATTTTGACTGTCGCTGCATCGGTTGCAAAGGGCTCCTTGCTTAAAAGGCAAACTGCAGGTCAGTGAGTTTAAGTAATATACAACTACGGCACATTTACCATTGACCGAGGAAGCATGCCTAAATCCTTGCGACGCCATCGATGACAATATCGGCTGCGAGAGTAATGATTCCCAATGCCATTGTACCAACCAAGACTATCTCGATGCATTCGAGGCTTGCGCCAACGCAAACTGTAAACCGTCGGTTGTAGAGGAACTTTTGAAGGAAATAGCTCTCACTTGCGCCCCATTCCAAGTATGCGGTCCCTCGTTGTGTCGGTTTGGGTAATGCTAATTTTTCTTGGCTCGCGCAGGGCGGGGGAGGCACTACCAAGGACGCAGGTCCAGCTCCATCAGATAGGTGGGTCTACTACTAGGTTCCTCACAAGCCCTGCTGAATATGCCTTTCATCTGCGACTTTCAGCGGAACGGGCGGAGCCTCAACCACAGACGAGTCAACATTAATTCCATTTGATACGGCTCAGGGCACCAGTAGTTCTCAACCTTCTGGAACTGGACCTAGTCAAGGCGATTCCACTGACAACGCATGGACACAGCATGGGCTGGGTGCTGTGGGCTTAATTGGTCTGGTTGTCGCCCAACCATTGGTTGCTCTCTTCTTCTGATCGTTGGTCGCCGATGTTTGCCGATTTTTGATGCCTTGCTTTCATGTGATCATGCTGCAAATTTAAGCACCCCACACTATTGCAGAGGCAGTGCTGCAAGTAGAAACAGTACACATATGATTAGATTCACCTCTTCAAGCTCGCAGGCATATAACCGGTAGTCATTGGATGTGATACATACTTCCTGGACTACGCGTGGCCTTAAAGGGATGTTGTTTTGGACCCGATCCTTGTCAACCTTTTATGGAAATCGTGTCATTCCTCTGATCATTTTTAGTCGGACAAAGATTAGGTTATCATAAATATCCTTCTCGTCGATTTGATGTGGACTTGACCCAACGCTCCTCATCCCAGATTTAGAATAGTCTTGGATACTAGAATTTAATGCTTCGTTCAAATTCTATCCGATGTTGTCTGAGTATGACATCACCATCGCGTCCCTGCTACAGCTTGAGCTTGCCCACAATGTAAGTTCAACGCCTTTCGTTCCCGTCGCTGCTTTTGTTTCCAGTTCCTTTATTTTTCATCGACCCGAACATGCGCGGTATAAGCCATATCCTGCCTTTGATCCTCGTTGCGTCTCTTGCGAAGGGTCTTTGTTGAGAAGACAAGGTTAGTAGGATTATATCCTGTAGGACTATTGTATACCAAGATGTAATGACTGTTGATTGGTGTCAGTGGAAGCGGAATGCATCGGTGCTTCCACACTCGCCGAGTCATTGATGATGATGCATATCTCAAAGCATTTGACCCGCGCATTGTGGATAAGTGTACCGAGGAGATTGCAGAGACCGTATTCGATCATGTGGCCGAAATTTGCGACTGTTACAGGTATTCGATCCCCAAGTTGTGTTGGATTTGTGAACGCTAAATCGTCTTGTTCATGCTGGATCCAACAGACACTACTGAGTACTGAGGCCCGAGGCCCCAACTCACTTAGTTTCTCTGGGACGTACTTTTCAGCTTCTTCAAGCTCGACGACTCACACTGGCAGACCTACTTCTAGCACAACTCGGACCTGGCTCGCTCTGAACCCAACTGAGGCACCCACTAGTAGTCCTTACTCTTTTGGACCTGGACCCGTCGAAACGGGTCAAGACGATTCCGATGCTCAGGATACTGACAACACCTGGGAGGCAGCACGCCATGGGAGCCGCAGGCTTAATTGGTTGGCTTTTCGGTCAGCCGTTGTCCACTCACTATTCTGAAAGACGAACATCGATCATTCCACTCATACGTTAAGTGATGTATTTGGCTTGTGTTGAAGTGTCCAGGACACGGACCATTCGTTACGGTATGGTAATTAATTCATGATTCAAGAACTGTCAAAAGACTCTCCAAGTTACCTGTAGCATTCACGATTCAATGAAACTCTTGTTTCTTGTGTTATGTCAGTGAGGTAGTGGGATCACGATTGAAATTTGAATCGAAGTGGCACTGACAATGAATTTGATAGTGGTAGTAGCCCACATGTGATTTGTGCTTAAGTAAGTTTACACCCCAGCTATTTGGTCGGCCATCGCGTCGTCCTCGAAGCCATCGAACGATATCGCGCTTTATAGATATACCCGAATACAACAATCGGTTTCCTCTCCAGGACCTCAAATAGGCGTCCCCCTCGCGCTTGTTGGTGTCGAGCGTGACGAGGGCGAGGGCGGGACTGCATCAGATCACTATCTATGCTGCTTCGCCGATTACATCGGCAGTCCTTTGCTATCCCCGTACTTCCACCCATCCCAGTGGAAGGCGACTTGCACCGGCTCTTCGCGCCCAGGGCGATGGCCTCGTCTTACGACCAGTCAGGTAAGTCCAGAGTGAATGAGTGGGCATGTACCATGCTTGCAGGTTCAAGTGGCTTATGGTCCCTCATCATCTTAGCTTGGCCATGGAAGACACGGCCGGCCTCCCACTTTCCGTCACGTTTAGACCAAGTATGTTTGGATATAGTTGTCCCCTCATTGATGCCCATAGTCTTCTGAATACGCATATGAACGCTAATTATCCACATTGCTGTTCTTCTCGTCCTTATATCCTATGTATCACTACAATCTTAAAGAGGAAGCATTGGGCAGAGAGTCTAATAATAAAATCGTCATTTTTCGACCTTGATTAAATTTGGATTTTGCAATTGGGTCCACCATGCGGCTTTTTAAGCTTTGAGATGGCGGTACCGCCTCACCCTCTCTTACGCCCGAACCCGGGTCGCTCAAAGAGGGGCATCAAGCACATGGCCATTCCATATTCCCCTTTGGCGACGTGGCGAAAGCCGTGGCAATCAACAACGGGAGCTTACGCGCTCTGACAAGACAGCAATGACAGCGGATCAATTCTTCGATAGATTGGATATTTCACACGATACGAAAAAAGGTTGGTGAGAGGAACTTGGCAGCAACAATTCGAGTCATTCATCTCTTCCTCACACCCGCAAACTACTACCACCACCCTCTTTTGCACATTTGAATTTTTAGCTTGAAGGGAAGGAAATGCACACAAAATTTTTTCTATTGTCCTGCATATTTACTTGCACGACAAGATAGCAGTGACACACCTGGTGAGTAGTAGTATCATCCATAGTCATCTATCCTGCATGCCAACTCCAATCCAACTCACGATTCACGTAGACTGTGCACGGCTCTGTGCTACCACCGTCGATTTTGGTGACTGCAGTATCACAGACAGCGCGTGCTTGTGTTCCAATGAGAACTTCCTGAAGAGCTTATCAGCGCTTGTATCTTGGGAGCATGCGCCGGAGATGATCTAGTTGCTGCCACTCAAGCGATGGAGGCTGCATGCGCCGAAGGTGTAAGTTTGATCTCATCTGATCACATACTCATAATTGTGATTAGTGACCATCTTTCGTAGGGAATCGATGCCTCGTTGGAGCCTACACCAGAGACTCCAACTGGTCCTACAGCTGGTGTTGACCCTAACGACCCATCTGGCACTAGTGCTCACCCGTAAGTCATCTCATATAAAATTTTGCAACCATGCATCAACTCGACTCACCTCCCTGTAATAGCGCCAACCCGACTTCAACTATTGGTGATAATTCAGAGACCTCAGTCTCTGACGGTGGTGATCCCTCGGGTGGCTCAAGTGGTTCTGGTTCTGGAACTGGAACTGGAACTGGATCTGGCTCGAATGGTGGCTCGGGCTCGTACGTATTATAAGCATCTTATCTTTATTTTCAACTCTAATGAACCATCATCAGAAACCCCGGCTCTGAAACCGGTACCGCAGATGACTCTGAAGAAAGTACCAGCAGTGCAATCCGCGTCGCAGGCGGCATGACAGTTGCCTTGTTCGCTGCAGGGGCATCGAGTGTCCTTACTACTTTGTAAGACGTTAGTTGGTACAGACTACCAAAGTAAAAGGAAGCCGTGGTCTATCCAGTTGTTGGCATAACCACACCCCTTGTTGTTCGTTAGCTGAAATGGACTACGCAGTGCTTGAGACTGACATCACTTGGGCCCAGATTTTTTGTGGACTTTTGATGGTGTAAAGTCAGTTTGGCATAGATAGTATGTATACTCGCTGAAATGATACCAACTAACCAAAGCAAAAGTGTCAAGATCAAACCGATTAATGTGAAGTATAGATTGGTACAGTAGCATAGCCGCTGTAAATGTCCTACCAATCTTCTCCCTGAATAAACGCCTATCCTCATTAACGCTGCTTGTCACTCACAGCACAAAACTTTATATAAAAAAAAGGGGCAATATTGAGATTTATGTCCATCATAAAACAAGAACGAGTATAATAAGCGTCAAGAGCCCGACAAGGAACCGATAATTAACAGACGGAAGCCAAATAATGTAAGATATAAATAAGGGAAGAACAACGGGTATATATTGTCATAAATATAGAACACACGTATCTCCAGAGATCTCCAGCCATTTCGGAACCTAATTAGATGGCAAGCGAGGAGAACAAGAAGGGGCAATACGAAACACGTGAAAGAAGTAGAACTGGGATGGGATTAGGTCAGAATCAAGGGTTGGGATGGATTGTCCATCATTAAGGGACCTATATCGACAGGAGACAACGTCTACAGATTCAGGATTATTAGCGACGAGCTCTGATAAAGAAGGTGATACATAGCCGCGTAGGATCTCATAGTCGCTCCTGAGACCGTCGCCACCAGGGGATATCAACTGCGGAGCGGGTCGAAAAGACCGGGACGTAGGCCACTCTCTTTGCACATCCAAGCACCCACGGAGCCCATCAAAATAGCAAGACTAGCTGGAACTGCCTCTTGTGCAGCCATATATATAGCCGTGCAATGTGGGGGACACAATGCTGAATACGATTGGAGTTAAGGGAAGGCTTAGGGCCAAGCCAAGCCTTGGTCGGGGGATACATCCCCGGTTATGCTGCGGGGAACGTAGACCGGCGGGACTAGAGGCGGGAAACCCAAGGTAAGGAATTATCCATAGCAGGACCAAGGTAAGGAGGTGGCGGTTCTTCCGGAAACAGAAGGGTAAATACATGGCAAGGCAGGGAGGAAATCGTCATCGGAACCTCGGAGGTCATAATCTCGTCACTGGCAGGATCGAGCGAAGATGACGATGATGAAGAAATAGGTCACATAGAATAGATCGAATAGATACTAGTCAAGTTGTTGAAAGGCCCGAGGGGGAGAAGAGAGGAGGTTAGCTTCGATTCCCGATTGTGGCGATGCGCGCGGTGCCCAATGACAGACAGCTCCACAACAGCCGTGAAGCTGTTAGGCTGTTGAAGTGTTGACCATTGAGCGGTGAGCTTAAACCATTGTCGGATGTTGACGTTAACAAGGGGGTGGAGGGGGCAGGTGGGGATATAGGCGAGGAGGAGCGGGTATAGGACATTGGCCAACGTTAGATGTTCGACCAATGCTGAGGTCGCCGTCGTTCAACGTCCAACATTTATCCTTTGTGATGATCATAAGACCCAAAAGCAAACGAGATACTCGTGGTAGGAAATGGCATGAGAAGCATTTTGAACGAAAATCGACGGGACTGAACTGAACTAATGAGACTACGATCGGAGGCCTTGCAAGTCGGCTTGAGCTATGAGGACGATGTCAATGATGATGGGAAACGCAGGATTACGCTTTGTTCTCCACCACCAGGGCTTTACATCCCAGATGAATATCCAGCATAGGATACCAAATCACTTGGGCTGGCTATCATTCAACGCAATGTTAACTACAGCCTCCAAATCGGTATAAATCCACTCACCAGCTTGCTCGCAAAACTCCCAACATGCGGCTCCCCACCCTTCTCGTATCTCCCCATAATTCAAAAAAAAAAAAAAAAAAAGTAGAGTGGATCCTGATCTTCATCTTCATCTTCATCTTCATTCCCATCTCCATCTCCATCTCCATCTCCATCTCCATCTCCATCTACCACCCTCATCTCAACCCTTCGCTCCCCTCCGCTCCACTTCTGTTCCTCTGGAGAGTTTCTCCGAACAAACATCAAAATTATGCATACATGTCCTCTGCTTTTTTGAACAGAGTATATATGGCCGCTGGCCGTGCGATGGAGACCATAAGACCCAGAAACAAAACAAAGCGGAAAACCCCCCATTTGTACAAATGTAGAGTCCGTTACACCGTAATTGTTCGTGCACGTAATACATTGGCACATTGTCCAACCAAACCAGGTATGCTGATTGATGTCAGTATAAAGTGACGTCGTCGTGGTCGTGGTCATCATCGTCCCGTCGTCCATCGACATCGACGTTACTACAGCTGGCGTATAGCATAACGCAAAAGAGAGAGCCAGTGCCAAAACTTGAACAAAAGCGGGAAGCCATCAGTATGTTGCGGATCATTTCTGATCGTGCCCTCGTCTTCGTCATCCACCCAAATATTCATGCCGAACAACGTGGGTCAGTACGATAAAACAGACGAAGCATTATTCATCTCGTCATGCCAACCATCCATCCCAAGCAGCCAAAGAAGGTATCGACCTGGTCCAATGACCGTTGGGTGATTTAAATAATTCCGAACGGAAAGTTCTTGAAGAATTCTGGGTAATTTAAATGCATGAGAGTGATAGCGTGACAGCGTGACGGCCTTTGTCGTGTGTGTGTCGGCGGCGGTGTCGCGGAAGTGGAGTGGACAAGCGACGGAGCTTGAATAGGATATAATAGATAGACACGTAGGTCGGACATGGAATGGTAGCAGCTCCATGTGCCACAATAACCCATACAAAGCCAAGGCAAAAAGCACAGTTCAATACTCCCCTTTCCCCACATGAATATGGAGCTGCGTTCAGTGTGAAACGGTTTTCGAATTCCGCTGGGAGAAATGGGGATAGGAGATGCCGAGATAATGAGGAAGGGAAAAAGGAGGCAGCATGCAAGTCCATCCGTTTCCAGAAGATTCTTAAAAAAACTGCGCATTATGGCGTCTTAATCGACGCATATAGATGTGTGAAAAGAGTTCGTATTCGTATGTGTGCGTGTGTGAGTCTGTAACTGTATGCGTGCGAGCATGAATAGAACGGGGAGACAAGGCAATGACATGATGCGGGCGTGACTGGTAGTTGTAGTTAAAATCCACCGAGCCTTATAAGCAGCGATTTGCACTCGTATACAGAGGCGTAAAACCCATGCCGTCCCAGCGGAAAGTGAAAGCAACGACGGCTGGTAGTATCCACGAAATGACAAGGCTATATGTTGCCATAGAAACAACAGCGTCAATGCGGAGGCCGGTGAATTTGAATGAAATAATGATAATGGACGGTGGAGCGATAAGTGAGGCGGGAGTGTTGGGAAAGGGGGGAAGGAGTAGAAGGGTATGAGTGACAGCCACAAAACCAGAACAAAAATAGAACGAAGTAGAAACAGAGTATAGTGTTCAAAATGTGAGGGAGAGAGAGGCGACGATCGTGACCCTTTTTAGACCATGGCCGACGTATGTCGCCGCGATGAGGAGTTAACTGGCGTGGAGGAGTTCGTAGGTGGTGGCGGACGAACACCACTCGGTCTGCGGAGTGTATGTCTAGACATGATGATCTTGGCCATTGATATGGGGACCTGAGTCTGATATATTGATGGCACTGTAGGAATAATCACGCAGATCAGTATACCCGAATTCAGCGCATGAGAGCGAATGCCAAGAATAGATATGCCCTGGGAATATGAATTGTGGCCAACAAGGGCACGCATGTGTGCCTAGTTCGCCGGAAACGAGGAAGGTGCAGAAGATGATGGAAGAGTGGCATGGAAACTCACATGGGCGATCGAAGACAGGAGTCCCTCTTCTCAAGCTCTGAACGAGATTCTGTTGCTGTTGTTGCCTCGATGAAGAGGCTGACGGAGGGGGCGGCAGTGCAGCAGAAACGGGTGATGGGACCCTAGTGATTGTATTCATCAAGCCAACCCCCTGACCAATGACTCTGTTCTGATTGTCCGGAATAGCAAAGGAAACCGGTAATGCGGGAAGACGTTGCCAGGTAAGCCAACCCAAGGACCATTTCGAGTTGGACGCCGCAATGGTCGTGGTGGTTACGGATGTCGTGGAAGATGCTGTACCTTGGTCAACTGACTGAGAGAGTGGCTTCTCCTTTGGGACGGTCTCTGCTGACTGGGTTGCCTTGGTACAGACGATGACGACCTGTTTCTTTGAGCGCTTGGATGGGAAGAGGAAGACACGGACAAGAGTGGCGAGGACGAAGATGGAGAGGGTTAGCGCCAAGATGATACGGTAGGTTGCCAGGAAGTCGGAGGAGATACGGGGAAAGGAGAAGGGCAGCTCAAGAGAGGAAAGCTGTAGAGTGGGCATTGTTTAGGACGAGGATGGTGGTGAGTTGGGCCGAAGAAAGGCGGTATAAGATGCTGAGACGATTAGCGTGACAACGTGGTTGCTCTGGATTGGGATGATGTTGTTGGTTTGATTGGCGTGAATAGCAGCTTGTTGACCTGTTAACGATCTCTTAATAGAGTTGACTGAGGGAGGGCAGACAACGCACAGAGGAACAGCCACAGAGCCCGAAACAACCAGAGAGCACCAAAACCAAGTCAGCCCCTCAAACTCCCCCCGTCCGCTAATATAAACCAGTTCTTCGGAAGTTGCCGAGTGCTCAGACCATCATTTCCCACGGCCAGTCTCACCGAAGAAACCCATTTACTATGCCACCTGACCTTCCGAGGTTTCCATTGACGACCTTCCGTTGCACAACGACTACGGCCCGGAATGGCGTGTATACTACACCCCGTTAACCGCAAAAACTACTTCCGACCCGTTCATATAGGTAACAAAGTCTCCGCTCCCGTCCGGTCTTTGTCAACCCTCACCCGTTCTCCCTCGATATGGGTATCTGTCTTGATCTGTACCAAGCCATGCCGTAATGCGCAGCAGAGATGGTGTTCGTCATGGCCGAGACTCCTCTCACCTGGCTAGTTCAGCAGCAAAGTTGTTGAAATAAATGTCCTCATTCCGAACCGCGTACGTGTGCTATTGCATCATACCAACGTCCCAACTCGACATCATCCATAACGATGGGAGAAAGTTTAACACCGCGTGCGAGTGGACTACGACGTCAGTCAGTAAATCAACACCAACAACTTATCACTGATTCTCCCGGGCTGCTTCTCATCCTGAAGTCGCCGTCGCTGTCGAAACATACTGCCAAGCCATCACCGGTCCGAGCTGAACACACTCTGCCCAACAACTTACCACTCCCATGAACCAAACAGTCCTGACTCACTCAAATCAGCACTGATCCCGGAAATCCCGAAATGACAAACGCGAGTGTTAGCAATGCGAATTCGTCATGATCAAGAAGAAGGGTGCATCGTAATCACCCCTCTTCCTGAAGTTCTTTGACGAATCATCTCATCCTGGGTTACGAGGATGGTGTGAATCCCTCGCCATCGGAGAAGTAAAAAGAGTGCTCGTCAAGCACAGCACCATCATATGAAATAGGCATGCCCTTCCCTTGCCCAGCAATCGTATACAGTCCGGTAAAGACCTGCGCCCGTCCTGACCTACTCGGTGCGCTGCTACTCGATTAGCGATCCTCGGAATCGGAATCGGAGGAGGGAGGGGGCGAAAAAGCTTCAATGTGGATTAACAGGCCAGCAGCCACGCGGTCTGGCTACCACCAGGCTCTGGATGAATTCCACCCCAAAGCTCCCAGGCTTCGCAGATTTGGTCCTATGTGGTCGCGTGGTGCTGTCTACCGTGGCATGACCCTAATCCGCGAGTTCTGTTATTCTGGGAGATAATGGGTATAGCATGGGCTGGAGATCTTATGGTGAAAGGCGTTGGTGGCCCGCCGAGGTGCTTGATACTGCGCATTACGGTCCACTCAGATTGTACAGTCCTTTTGGCACATCACACGCACACACACGTGTTCCTTGAGCACTGACTGATACAGCTTCGTTCGATCGTACGTAGTTGTAGTACTGGTACATGTATGGAATGGATCTTCAATTACTCCCGTGTTGTGGTGCGAAGCGTGGCGACCATGCATCGTTAGTGCATGACGATTGTTGGCGGTATGATCATGACTTTAAACAACACTGTAAAACGGTAAAGCATAATACGTGTGCGGCGCAAAAATCTCGTGCTCAGGCTGGTGAAACGCTCCGCGATGACAGGACAGCATGCGGTACCGGTACTGTTATTTGGGGAAGTAAGCGACTGCCAGTACTGGAATGTAACGGACGATCTTGTTTGAGGCTGAGCTAGCTTTGCACATAAGTGCTAACCTCATTGTCGTCATTTGATCAGTCCGAACGAGGGAATAAGTTTCACTGATACGGCAATCAACGCCCCATGTTGCAAGGGGGCAACTTGTTGCAAGTTTCCGTTTCAAGCTTCGATTCTTCTTCTTCCGAGTAGAAAGTCCATGTTCGCTCAGGTTGCGGCTAATAGTACTGGAGTAGCGGGCGAACAGATAAGATTTAATTTGGGATTGGGTTACGCAAAGTACAACACGTGCTATTTCACTTTTAAATATTTGTACACTATTCTTGGCTACATTTCGGGAGGATAGATATACGAGATAAGAGGTAGGTCCAATGTGATACAACAAATAAGGTCTCAGGAGACCAAAGGAGACCAAAAAGTAACGGAGTGATGGGATGGGATTGAAGGCAAGTGACAACCAACAACAGAAAAACAACGATTGTCCGATCAAAAAACACTTGAGCCCTTTCACTTAGGGGTAGAGAACTATACAAAATAAGCCAGCGAGAGACAACGAACGAGAACGAAAAGGAATAAATGAAAGATAACCAACTTGAGCCCCAAACAACAAAGCATTCCTACAATCAGGTAGTAGTAGTCAAACACCACCAAAAGTTCTTATTCAAACATAGGACGGGGAGAGGAGGGGGGTTACACGAGAGGAACGCGAGAAACGAGGAGCGCAAAGAACAAAAAAAGATAGCCAAATAACACCACAATCAGATCATCAAAATACCAGCTGCGGCGGTGTGATTCTGACCGCCACTGCTCCATGTTGGTGGTTTAGGGATGTTGACAGCCAGATTAGTAGTAGGGACCTGGGGTATAAACGATTGAATGGAGTTCGCAATCGTGATTCCGGATGAAGCGGCGGTTTCATCAGCGAGACGTAACCTTTCTATGAGGCTACCACCGCCAAAGGAAGAACCAGCAGCAATAGCGTCGAGTCGACAGTTGACGGACGCAGCGGCTCCCGACCTTGCGCGTTTGAGGCTTTGCATGGCGAACCACCGGTCGATGGTGTTCAAGATATCCTAATGAGGATAGATTACGATGAGATTTTGAAATGATTTCGCTGGAAGACGAAAGGGTACTCACGGCAATTAAGAATTGGTTTTGGTTTGTCTCTCCCCAGATGAGCGCACCGGTTTGAGGATCGCGAATGGAAAGTTTGTCACGGAAAGCGGTTGTGCCTGCCACAAACTTGGCCTTGCAGAGCTTATCGTTCGCATGGGTGATCAAAGCGTGCATGGCGCAGAGACGGGTCAAGTCAGGTTCGTGGTTGACAAGAAAGTCCAAGCAGAGATGAACGTCATCTGCCGTGGCTATTCCGGCTGTATACAGCGCTCCGATGAACCCGGCGGTATTGACTCCGCGATAGGATGTCTCTTCGCATGCGCTGGGTACTTGTTGCCAATCACCATTCTGGATGGAAAGAATAAAAGGTAAATCAGCGAAAATATTCCTTATTTCTAGAAATAGAAAAAAGCGCCACGAAGAATGAAACTTACCAGTCTCCAGTGTTCACGGAAAATTCCAAGTGCGCCGAATCGAAGAGCAACGCGGACTTCTTTGAATTTGTGAATGCCACGGATGGAGAGCTCCTTTAAGATAGTATGCGCTACCGTGGCAGTTGGTGTGGCGGATTGGTAGTCCTGGATTCCGAGGTCAAGGAGCACTTTGACGAGTGCCTCTGTTCCCCTCCAAAGCAGGATATCCACGCCTTCGTTCACCATCGATCGCGTATCCCAAGCTAGGGCGGAATCTCTTGGAGAGCTTTCAGAGTCTGCGCTGGCTGCGACGGATGAAATCGGGCTGGGGTACCTGTTGGATGGTTGAATATCGGTGGTATAGATAGTTGGCGCAATTTCGGATTTGAATGCGCCGACGAATTTGGTGCTCTGTGAGTAGTTGGCCACCAGAGGGGTTGAGACTTCAAGCAGGAAGTCCTTGTCCTTGAAGTTGTGGCCTTCGTCTGAGCATTGATCGCAGTCAGAGCACGGAATCATCGGAGCATGGAATAAAGGTGTTGGGATCGCGTAGATCTCGTCCATCACGGGAGTAACAACCCTCGTGCTTCCACAAGAGGAAGAGGTGCTTGTGGAACCACGACGTTGGAATGGCTTGAATGTTGACGGTGCATGGTTGGACCAGACGAGAGTATCAGAATCGGTGCTCGGAAAGTCGAAGAAACCGTTTCCGATACCGGCGCTAGTACCGTACCGAGAGGAGACCAGTTTGTTGGGGATGTGTGACCAGGCAGCGCCCAATCCGGTGGCTGGAGGAGGGAGCGTGCTTCCGCGCGAGAGTTGGGTAGAAAGACACATTGTATCGATATGCAACTGCCGTACTGGGTTGCATATCTTTGGTCTAGGTTGTGGATGGAGGAGGGGTGTCGCCGAGGGTAGATGAGCGATGGGCATGGTGAATATCTAATAATAATAAATCAAGAGGGAGATAGATGGGAGCGATGATGATATGGATAGTAGAGAAGAAATGATGGCTTCGGAAATAATGAATCAACTTTCCCTAATTGAAAGGTTGCGAAGAAATGCCTCGATTCAATTTCGAGGAGTAAGGACTGTGAGGCGAAGGAACGATAGTGGGGAAGGGGGACGAAAGCAAGGATGCCCCTGCTTTTAAAGGGTCTGACGAAGGGAAGGTATAAAAACTCCCCCAGGTCAATAGGTAGATAGCCTCAGAGGACCAACCCTGGCGGCCGCACCGGCTTTTGGCGGATGGATGTTGAGGTTTTGTGGCCATGGTGTAATCTATGCAAGCCATTACTGTGGAACACATCGAAGATTTCTGTATTCAGGCTTGGTTGAGAATGGCACCGTAAGGGTTGCAGTCAACAGGGGACAGGGCCCCGGAAAATTCACCCGGACAACGAATGCCTCTGGTAAACACCATGCAATTTTCTGGGCGCTGGCCCCATAAGCAAGGGTGCGGCAGAAGGCAAACCGCAAAATGTGAGGGTCGCAATGAATTGTGTATGTAATTTTTTTTCCGCGTTAAAAATGGTGTATGGAGTCGACGTTGTCTCTGTCTGTGTTTGGAGTCGGAATTGTAAAACCAATGGAGAAAGACAGTGAATTTTTGGTTTCCAGGAGTTGGTGGCTTGGTGGGAAATGTTGAATACTGCCCAAAAGCAGAATGTTGAAAAAAAAATTCAGGAAGTAAGTCATTGCCTTGATAAAAAGGGATATGGGGAACACGAAACAAGATTCGATGGACCCCATATTACGTACCAGATGATGAACCAATCTTCAGCGCTTCAGCTTCAGTCCTTGTCGTATTTGTTTACCCCACAGTCAGTGTGCATTTGTCATGAGTAGGCACCGGCACTCCTGGCCATGCCAATCTATCGCTCACAGCTTGAAGATCTATTGTTGAGGTCTGGATGCTTCGCAAATTGACACCGGCATCTAAATTGTGATACAAGTTGAACAAGATTTGATTGACCCGTTTAAGCGTTTCATTCTGTGGACCACACTAACTCTACTTGGTTGCCGAGCGTGTTGGAAAACATATATATCTAAAGTGATCAAAACTATCCGTCAACATGGACCAACTTGCTCATTTCCGTCATCTCATTCAGGGATCGATAGACATATACTGATGTGTCCATTGTCCCACCTGATACTGCAAGGTACGGTCGGGTTTCAAGTCGTCTATCCATTCCGTTAGCGAGGACCCTATACAGTATGAGGGGGGAAATAGTATAACGCTAAAGATGACAATCATCTCGCGATCGTTGCCGTTCAAATAGGAGGAACAATGTGATGTAGATCAATCGGTGGAGGAGTCATCGGAAAGATGGAAAACCTGATTTGTGATACTGTGCGCTGTACGTTACCCCCCCGCCCCAATCATGCGGGCACTTCCTGGTTCACTGGAGTAGAACACAGCTCAGCTGAGTAAGCCGCTGTCAAAGACTGACCTTCACTATCGCTATCTAACTGTCAAAGCTCTCCTTTCAGAATGTCTTGCTTATTTCCCAAATAAAACACAGGAATTTCATCAAGCCCAGCCTCGACGACGACGAAATCACCCCCTCGCCCATATTCCTTATCCGTCCACCTGTCACACGTAGTTTCCAGTCAAAGCGTCAAAACCCCAAAATGTCGGATCATGACAATTGGACGATGTGAATAACATACCAAAATGTCCAAGTGGAGTACTTTGTTACGAGAGAATCGGGAATACGCGGGAGATAAAGCTCCTTATTAGTTGCACCCAGGATGCCTACGGGTGAAACCAGAAGACGTGGTCCTGACGTAGGAACGCGTCAGACTGTCAAAAGCATCAGTATGATCAAGGAGACCACTTACCGAACATATACTGATGAACGACGTGAGGGTCGTTTGCTGCAGTTGCATTGACCACAAACGAGTCAGAAATGGAGAAATCCCAGGATAACGGCTTCATAATCGCTTTTCCAGTTGCTTGCAACAATTTGAAACGGCTTTTGACATATGGGATTAGTTGGTAACGGAGTGCAATATACTGCAAGGTGAGACGTGTTCCATCAGTCGGGCGTTGTGAGGTCTATTTCTGTGCTCCCTTACCTTCTTAATTACGACGAAATTCTCGTCTCCGTCCGGGTTCTACGTTGACTTATCAGCTTACCCCGAATGAAAAGTCAACTGCTTATGCTGCACACCCGTGAACTCTCATCTACAAAAACAAGTTGCAATGCGACGAGGTGAGCTTCCTCGCCACATGCCTGAGGTTTATGCGAACTCACATAGGGTAAGAACACACCCATCGCTAGCCACCTGACAAATAATCCTCGGCCCTGTCAATCCGACAGTTAGCATACGTCTCGTGCATCTAAAATAATATAGAAGGCAGGGCAACGACGAGAAATGGGACAAGCAGTGTTTATAGAACTATGGTAACTCACAGCTTCACTCTCAACGTCAAGACCCACAAATCCCCCAATATCCAATGTCCAAGACGATACACCGGATGCTACCGAAACACCGGCTGTTACTTGTTGCAATAGGACATCGAACCGTGAGTCCGTGTCCCCGCTCCACAAGTAGGAACAGACTGTCCACCTGCAAAGGTGCTCCTTGTCAAAGACATATACTGACACGTCGTTTGGTCAGTTGACTATTCAGTGCCTTGGGGCAGGGTTTCGCCAGTAGTGAGGTTGTTGAACCCTTCATCAATGGCCCCTGTTGGTGTAGCCAAGGATACATCTTCCCGGTGGCCTCTTGCGTTCCGATGAAGTACTGTGCGAAAGAGCAAGCATATGGTATGTTCGAAATCAGCTGGCCATCTATGAAATAACATCCACATTCAGAGCGTTCAGGCGCAACAGGAAAATTATTTGCAACCACGATGCCTCCGGCATATGGCCAGATGGAGGCGATAGAAAAAAAATTAGCGAATTAGAGTGTGAGCACTGAGCACCCGAGCGAGCACGCGATTGCGTCCTACACATATCGTCGGGTTGGCCAATACTCAAAATTGGATACGAAATGAGGGCACAAACTTACTATTTTCGAAAGGCTCTCCCAGAGTACCACCTGCTCGATGGTAACAATGAGTACATCCCCAAGTAGGTAGTCCTTGTCAGGTCCTAAATTGTACAAAAGTGGATGACAAACACGACCTAGAAATAATATGGGAGCCATGTGGACGGGTGGGTGTTGGTACCACCGGTTCCGGGGCATAAACAAGCATCATGGAGAAATCTGCCATGCTAAATTCAATTGTTCCTCGTCATTGGCCATGCCATAATGCGGAGGTTTTAGGTGCCCACCATCTGCCTGATCTATCCAGAAATTGTGAATTCCCCTAGAGAAATAGATGTCGTTAAGGCGTCGCCCTGTACACAGTTAGTCAGTAGTCAGATAAGCATCTTCGAGATGTAGCAACCATGCTCACATATGAACTCCCTCGCAGCAGGGTTAGTTGAATCAACTGTTGATATTGGATCAGTAAGTGCATTCTTTCCTACTTTCCCCCGCTAGTTCACATTCAGCGACTCGAAACCTCACCCAGTCTTGTATAGACGCCTTCGAAAGAATCTTGAACACCAGGTCCGTCTCTCGTCGTGGCTAATAAGCCATTTCTCTGCAAAATCAGATTGTTTTCCGACAAATCCTCGACACTTGGCCATAGAGAGACCATCATTTCCGCTCCGGTTAGCCTTCAACTTCTGATGCCATATGCGCTTGGTCCGGCCAATATTGCGTATTGACGGACCTAACAGAGTTTCCAGATCGTTGACATTTCAATTGGGTGGGGAACAAGTAAATCATGCCGTTCGGGAATGTGCCAGTGAGCCGCAGGGAAAACCACGCGATGCAGGTAGCGAGGTAAGCATTTGCCCGTCAATGTCGAGGGAAGGAAGTCGGAGAAGTACGATACCAATCGCCTTGGAACTTCCATGCAAAGAAATCTATGAAGAGTCTGGATCAACTTGGCTGCAGGTGGTCCATGAGGCTTCCCGAGTTACCCAACAATTACAATCAATGACACATTCACTTGCTCGTCGTGGAATTTTTGGGCAAGATCAAGGACCTGAGACTGGTTGAAGTACCGCAACTTCGATTGTTGATACCCGAGCATGAAATCTGGGGAAATGGGTTGTCGTCCTGCAGCACAATGAGCAAAATAATAGTTTTCGGTGGTATGCAAATTTAGGAATAAAGGCAGCTCATATCCGGTAATACCGAGGAAGAGTTGTCAGACCGCATATAATGTATCGCACGATGCCTAATATGAAAGACGTACCGGTCATAGCGGTGTATTGTTTCTGCAGAGCATCGTAGTCCCCTGGGGGGCGCTGTAGTGCTGTGGGATAGATGGTCGTTGAGGACCGTAGCATCGATCATGTGTATAATGGCGCATACATCCAGTAATTCACCACCATAGTTTCATGAGCCACAAATCTGGTGCGACAGGGCCCAAACTCTAAAAAAAATCAGCGCATATATTGAGTGAACAGCTGATAAGCTCGGCAAATTTTGCCACCTATGCACCCTTCACCGGGCATATTGAAGAATTGAAGGTACCCCTACAGATATATGGATCACTTGCGATCAACCTACAAAGTCAGGAGCTTTGGACCTACCTTGCTCGACATGTAAACCGGCAGCCTCACTTGCGAGTTGAAGTTGAGGATATCGATTACTTGCCCTTTCTTGTTAACGGTGTGATCCCTACAACAAACTCGTTGTCCGACGCCATAAATATGTTCCTGTGGGTCACCTGTCGAGCTTTCGTACTCGCCGTCTCCACTGGGGCGAAACGAAAACTCAGCATAAAAGCTACTCGCCCTGAAATCCTGCGAGGTATTAGGCAGGGTTTTGGCATCTGTGAATTTCTTCTAATAGAAATGTCGTGATCAATTTTCTATGCTGTTTGTGTTGTCTCCGTTGTCCCCGTCGACTGATAGGACCCCCTGGTGTTCAACTGTATGGAATGATATTGTACCGTTTGTCACTCTCACGATAATATGACCGTTCCTGATGCTGGTGATATCAGGGAATGGGTTGCGTATGATATCGTGTGCCAGCTCTTGGGGGGTCCAAAAGAGCTGAAGGCTCAGTTCCGGTTGGATCGCGAAGAATGGAAGATTGGACACGAAATCCGTGCTCTCCAAAGGGCGGAGAGAGGTAAGTGGACACGTCATGCAGACCGTGGCTTTTGCCTTTTGTTTGGCAAAAAAAAACATACCTGGATGTAAACTCTTTCGAACCCATTCTGCGGCTTAATACCTGTATAAGTGGGCTGAACATATGGTGCGGCCTGTGAACTATCAGGCGCTGCTGATGCTCCGTAAGTGGCTCAAAGTTGGATCAGCCACAAGGTTTTGCCTGTCCAAATGTGCAATAGGAGGAACAAAGTCTGTTATCGTGACAGGTGCAGCAAGGAAACAAAGAAAGGCAATAGACGGAAAGCTCGAACGGCTTAAAGGCCAGCAGGCGATAGCTATCAATAGAGGGCCATATGGATTACGGAAACATCAGCTTGACCATGTACGCTTCTGAGAAGAGAAGGGGGAGGAAAAACCATCCCAAAGCCCATGTGATGATGGAAATGTTGTGGATAAGGGTTGAACGCAGGTAGTGACCTGCACTTTGAGCAGGGGTAGCCCCCAAAATCGGTACACGTGCCAGTAATGTCTTCGCCGGAAAATCGTTATCGTGTCAGGTGCAAGCTCAAAATTTGCCACTAATATACCGAAGCAAGTATGCAAATGACGCACGCAACAGCGAGATGGGGAAGAAGCTGTAGAGGAGGGAGGTGATATTTCCGTGCGGGCCATCTAACCTTGGAATGATACGCCAGCCTTGGATGTCTCTGCCATTCCACCACCAGCAAAGCCGGTACCTGTACGTGCCAAGCAAAACGTGAGGCTTGAACCTGAGACAGGTGTGTTGCACATCTACGAACCTTCCCGTTTCATCTCAATGACGTCCTTATCCTTCAATTCAGAGTCGCATACAATGCATTGCTTTGATGGACGTATGAGTGTGTCTGTACAGGTCTTGCAAGCAACGTGAGAGCATGGTTTCATGACTACCAATTAAAGGATAGAATGAGTGGTGCGCATCATGACGGGCCGAAAACGGAGCGTACGGAATATTAGTGTATTATTCGACAATTTCTTCTTGCAAGATGGGCACATTGGTTCTGGTTCTTCTTTCGATAGTTTCGATGAAGAAGACTCTCCTTCAGCAGGTGTAGATTCAGATGATTTTGAGGATCCAGATGCATTGAACGTTGTGAACTTTACTGGAATGAGGTTTTTTAGACTATACGAGTGTTAGGTAATCCTCTGCGATCAGATTCCGGCACGCACGCAAGAGAGTGGAGTGGGTTTCCACCCCGACATGTTGTTTGCACTTTAACGTCTGTGAGAGATTTCGGTGGACCACTGGTTGTGTAGGTGGGAGTCAAAGAAGGAAGCCAGAAATCGGGTAATTTGTGTCTTAGCGCTTCAGCTTGCTCTTTCTCAATTTGTCGAAGTGCTGCCTCCTCGGCTTCACGAGCGAGCCCCTCTACTGCTGACGTATCGAACTCGAACTTGCGCTTTGTTCCTCTAGCTTGATAGATATAGCTTAAGAAATGAGGACAGTCTCGTGTATATAAACTCACATTCATTGTTCGTTGTGGAAGTTGTTACTCCTGGACCGCCTGCTAATCCAAGTTGGCCCTTCTCAAAGTCACGTAGGATACGCTCTCGTGCGGCCTGCCTAACTTTCTGCCTCTCCTCCTCCGCTTCCCTCTTGAGAGCGTCCAATTTATCTTTTTGACGTTTGATATCCTTCTTCTGCATCACTGTACCCGTCTCAGCTCCGGACGGACTCAATAATCAAGTGGCGCTCACGAAGATCAGTATAGACGCATTCTTTGCAGAAAAGGTGACCTTCGTTACAGGCCACCGGATCTCTTGCACGGTTCAAGCATAGTGCACATGCATCGAATGCTCTCATAGACTCATTGCCTAGACGTTGCTAACTTGCCTCAGCCAACGCTCGCGTCACCAGATCGAAGACGGTTAGACGCACTCGTTTCGTTCCATAATCAAGCTTCTTGTATTCAGCATAACTAAAAATTGAAGAAGCGGTGTTATTCTTGCTATGCTTGGTCATGGGTCCTGTTTGAACAGCCAGGGGCCGAGAGGTGAATGGAGCTGTGAAAGTGTCCGCAAAACCAATTTTGGTGGCAACAAACAGCAGACAACTCTCCCACCACTGTACCTTAATTTCGTCCTCGTCGACATCGCCGCAGTTCCGAGCAAAATGGACCCTCAAATATTCCGCTGTTCCTTGTTTTTGGCTATGCATTCTAGAGATATTTATGGCATTCTCGCCTAGTATCTGCGCTCTAACCGCCCACTTGGAACATCATATGTGACGGAATCCAGGGGTAAAACGTAGCAGCGCGTGTCCGTCATCTGCTGGATGGAAATCACGTTCCCAAATTGCAACATCTTTAACCAGGGCCCAAAGGCGTAGCGTTGCATAAATACCTGCACTCCCATTTCAGGGTCTCGTCCTGAGGGGATTCCTACAGACACCTGGTTGGTGACTTTTTCAACCTCTCGCCGCCCCCCAACCTCCTATCCTGACCTTGAGTATTTGTAGCGCGCGTAGCGAAAACCCAGATATCCTTAGCCTCGGTTTTTTGCCCATTGCTTTACTGTCTCGTGAGTACCCACTGCCCACTCTCCATTGATTTCCTTTTTCCTTTGTTGCTTGCTCCTGTCGCCTGCACACCTTGCGGGAAAAAGTTGTGTCCGCCTGATCGTGGAACCAAAATCCATCGAACCTGAAAATTTATGGAATATCATAAAATTTTGGCGGGCTTTTCTCGGCCTTCATTCACTAGACTCAACCACTTATCTTCGTATCATCTGTCTTTCTTCCTTGAGCCCGTCACCCACTCACGTCACCGATTATCTCCTCATAGACATTAGAATGCGCCCCTCCACGATCCTCGCTTTGGTTGCTATGCCCATAATGGCCCTTGCTCATCCGTCATTAGGACGAAACTCAGCTATTCCCAGTGCGGTTGCAGAACCAGTTGCTGCAGTCATACCCTCCCCTGAGGCGACCGTACCAATCGCACCTATGCCACATGAAGTCCAAGAACCCGTGACAGTTGACACGGATGCACCGGACACCGCACCAACTGTAGCGGATGAGGGTCTCCTTGCTGCAATATCCCGTCGTATTCTCCCCAGCCATTTGTCATTTGCTGGACACGAGGTCCAGGAAGCACACAACCACGCAGTGGCGATGCGTCGCCGATACGGGCCACGCAGGAGGAGAACTCACCCTTAATTTATCCTTTCCAACAACTGAGTGGGCTGTGACTTAATTCGCTTTCGTCGGGTCTGAGAAGTGAAGGCTCGTGAATGCTTTTTCACTGGTATCAAGTAAATCTATCTATAGCCGCTATACCCATTCGCTGCCGCCGGTAAAGTCCTTTCTCTATAACTTGATTCAATTACTCAACGTAGCATCTGATTTAGGGAGCCAGCCAATGTCACTGTTCTCACATGATGTAACGTGGTAATCGAGTTGTTTGTAACTTCAACGAACCCATTCGTCTCCCTCGTCGATTGACTCATCACGCCTATTTATGCAACCGCTGTCACGCCAACTCCGTCCGCCGCCCATTCACCACTTCCCGCCTCATTACGCTATTCTCCTCGATGATAATACTATAGACTGTTACCGATTTCCATAGATTTTTGTTCTTCTCTCTTTTCGCTGGTGTCTTGGCACATTCTGCGTTCACCCCTTCCTCCAAGCCGCTTATTTTCAGTTGGCACTCTCCACGCAGGCGCACTAGACCTAACTTTCACCGATGCTGGCTCACTATCTTGGTTTCAGGATCCTCGAAGGAGCAGAGCGAGCTCTGTTGACCTGATCCGTTACTTCATAATTTAGCTTCATCATTCCACTGGTTGGCCCTTCAAGTTTATACCTCTTGAAGTCGGGTATATAATATATCTATATTTTCGGTTGTGCTGGCGCATCTGTAGGTGTATTTTGTAAATATACTTGCAGGATTACTTTTTGGAAGAAATTGCCTCGATTTTCAGTTTCAGTTGAACGTGAACAGGTTGGTTCTTGCTTGCTAGAGGTCAACTTGAAGCAGCAAGCGAAGTACAAGCTTAAGCGTGACAACACGAGGCAGCTATGCCTAGACAATCATGCTGCGGATTGCTACCCTTACATCCAAACGTTTCGCAGTTGATCTAGATAATTCTAAGCATGACGCACAAACTCAAGTATTCACGCGGAACGCACACAATCTCACCAAACTTCGCGATCGATTCAAGCTAGTAAGGCTCCAGGAAAGTCTAGTCCAGGAGCGTAGCTCGGTCCTCTGCGCATATCTCATCTGCACTGAGTTGTATGGTGGAGTCGGTCCGGTACAGCCGAGACATCCCCTTCCCCGTGTTGAGCCCCTTCCTCGGAATTATCCGCAAGTAGAACTCAATTCTACTCAGCGCTCACAGGCTTCGATAAAAGACATTTGATAAATCATGCTGTTTGTTAACTCCTCGGCATATGCATCCCATCCATTGGCATTTGGCTGTGCCCCACGAGGGTGACACCAGAGCCCTCATTTCGTATGCTCAGTGTCTAGGCGCTCCACTCGTTAGGAGTCAAGTTTCAACCTGCAACACACGTTGTGTGGTGCTCATTTACTTGGTTTTTTTCCTCCGAAATATCTCCGTGCACCCTGGCAATTGGCGCTTTTCTAACGCCGAGTCCGGCTCCTCGAGCAGGGTTGCTCCCTCAATTTCACGCGGAACTGTCCAGTAGATGTTCTTCCCAAGGCTGAGGAAGTAGCCTTTCACCTTGGATCAGGATTTACGTCTTCACGGACGATATTGGTTCTGAGCTTCAACTTAGGGAACGAGGCCAGACCACGAGTTTTCATGTCGGCATCTGTAGGCATGCCTAGGTAAACATTGAAGCCAACGGAGGGAAGTCGTTCGTCGTCTACGATGAATTCCGGAAAATCGCTGGCACGATCTCCTGCATTAAAGGGTTTCTTCTGTCATCCTGGCAGAACTTAGTCTCCCTTCTTTGGTATTATTGTGACCTGCAGCAACACCAATAATGGTCTGACTTTCTGTGCTGTGTCTTTAATATCTATTAACCTCTAATGCCGAAGCTCCCTCGCTTGGTCTTGCCGGGTTGACTCCAATCGGCCTGAAAAGAGCTAAACGATCTCTCCCTCAGGTCAGTTTTTAGCGTCTTTAATACAGAAGAGGTGCCGATGACTATTCACAGGAGCATGAATATTGGGTTTCTTGTTGCTTGCGCTCCGGGTCCTTACTGGAGCATGCTATGCTACTGTTATGACGGCGACACTGTTAGAGCAATCGTCGCGATTGACCGTCGATACTTTCTAATGCGGATGCGGTTCTGGACCGCTGTAATACCATATGCTGAGCGAAGGATATGAGCTTATTGGAAGTTTTGTACGAAACTCTTGATGTTGAAGTGGACATTAGAGAAGATGAGGGTGGTATTAGCTTTCCATAAGTCAACGTCCAACAACCCTCTCCCCGCAAAGAAGGGAAGAAGCCATGGCTGACATGCACCCTGAGTTCTACCTTCTTGTTCAATACATCATTGTCACTATCCGCAACGAACTATACATTAGTGCGACTTCTCAAAATTTCCAAGGTATCGATGGAGTCGCCCTTGGAAGTGAGGATCGTCCTGACGATCGCATTGTTCCTTCGCAAGAGGGGAAGAGCCGTACAATTCTAGAATTGAAAGAGAGTTGTTTGCTATCCAATTGTGTCGGGCTCGGACTGCGAGTGACGCCACCTACGACACCTACTGTGTTCTGGCTACTTGTAGTGGTCCCTCTCGTCCCTGATTGACAGTTCTCTGGCAACGGCCTTTCCAAGCCAGGGGATTCTATTGCTCTGGCTCTTTATTGGCCTGATATCAGGTGACATTGAGCTGACATTGAATAAATGCAATGACAACATCCAGACAGGCCCTTTTCGACTTCCTTGGAATGTAAGGGCAGTGTCGGCGATTGAGCCAACTACGGTTGTGAACACTATGGTGACCATGGTCGCCGCAATGAGCTGAGGAACAAGGCCCACATGCGCTCACATCTCAGAGATGAAGGCGGTCATCAAGGTCTTATCTTATCGCTGCGCGCTACGTAAGCCAGACTTGTCAAGGACATCAGAGCGTAACCAAACAATTATTGCACCCTGATACCTGGAGTCCATGCCCCCTCGCTCATTTGCTTCTTCAACGGGATCATTCGCACCACCCAATGACAAAGAGACATTCCGGGATATCTTGCTGTTTGAGGAGCGTCTAAAGACGACTGCTGCGAGTCTGCAGCGGAGGAAATCTCGCTACCAGTGTATGCCGTTCGTTAATCCGCATCGAGACTATAACTCAACCTCTGCCCTTGCCCAGTTCTCTTAGCGCAGCTCTTGATGACGATAGCCTTCTTTCTGGTAGAAGTTCTTCTACCATCTCGTTTGACAATGATGTCGAAGGGTTATACTTGGGCGTTGCGGCGTATACTACCGGACTTGTTCTCTCCAGACAGACAAGCCGTTGTACATCCATACATCCCAAGTGGTTTGTTGTTTGTGAGCGTGACAACCTTGGTTCTATTCTTTGCTAGTGGGATGTATTCTGAGAAAATCGCATACGCCAATAAGTGAGTGGTCATGTCATCCTACTCTCACACCTTCCCAATTCGTCATTTCTTATCCACTCTTCGACCGAAATACCCGTTCCTCGAAAATATCTCCCGACCCTTTTCTGAATAATTGCCTTTTCCTTCCAGATATGTACCACATGCCAACCGCGCACTACGTTCGTTGAATATATACCTCAATGTCAGAAAACCTCCGCTTCGATCAAAATTCCCGTTCAATCCTCTATCATTCTTCTTTCCTCGTCCAGAAGAACATTCCTCCGCATCTTCTCGTTCATCACCAAGTCCGACGCGTGTTCGTTCAAGGGACTCATCTCCAACGAGACCTACTTCAATACCGATAACACCCATACCGCCTGCTTCGAACCCAAGAGGAGAATTAATATTTTCTTCGAGAGTGGACAAAAATCTTAGAGAGGGGTATGTACGGTATCGAGAAGGCTACGAGCGATATCTGTTTTCCGTCGAACGGAAGAAGGAAGAGCTAGAACGAGCAAAACGACGGAAGAAGTGGTGGAGTAAATTAATATTCTGGACGACGTGGAATCCGCCCATTGATAATAACGGCGTTGGAGCAGGAGGTGCTCCAGGGTTGTCAAGAGCCGCTTCAACAGCTTCATCCCGTGGGGGTAGAGGAGGATCGAGGAGCGGCACGCCCCCAAATCCTCTAGCCATGAAACAAAGAGAACGAAGCAGATCGCCGGTGGACGACCAAGCTTTTGAGGGCGTGAATGTTGTAAGTGGTACGACAGGACGATCACCAACACGTCGGACACGAATCAAGAAGGAAAAGGGTGAAGAAGGTGGTGACATGAGAATGCTTGTGTTGGATAGAAGTATGCAAGTGCAGATACAAAAGTATCCTGAGGACGGTTCATGATGATATTATCCATCTTCCTGAATTGCAGAAGATGCTTGGATGTGTAATGATAATGATAATTGTCTTTCTTCGATTTCTTAACTATAGGGCTTCTGGGGTGTTACGGTTTTTTTTTGCTTTAATATACTTGACTTCTATTTCAAAAGAATTCTGCCTGCGCATAGCCATTCTTTGCTGCGTGGAATTTGCGGGGTGTACAGTTTCGCAGTGCTACTGTGCGGCCTCAAGGCTTCCACAATCAGATGCGTTCATCACAGATATACAGCATGACCTATATTAGACAGCATGTCTGCGCCGTTTCTCATCCATTTTAAGAGTGCCATACAGTGAACCCACATCGCATACAGCTTTTGTTCCCCACCATTCCCTTCCACTCCTTCATTCGAGTTTCAAAGTAATGTGTCAGTATTTCGGTGTTGAAAATCACCATGGCTTAATCCAAGAATTGCGTGAAGAGCTCAGATTTACCAGGGTTTGTTGATAGTTTCTCCTTATCGTGCACCCATCTCCATCACATCGTGGTCACCACTGAAGCATTGCCATCCCCGTGCGCCCTGACTCCAGGATGTTAATGGCAGCCTCACTCGGCAAATGGACGAGGTCAAAAATGAGGTACAACAGCTGCGGTCGGGTATGACGGAAATGCTAAGCTTACTACGGGGGATCGGTCAACGGCCCGCCGGGTAAGTTTCATCACCGCTCGTGTGCACACTTTTACATCGGGGATGACCTGACTGACCGGAACGCTGTTGCTCGTTGTAGTGAAACACAACCATCAGTCGCGCAATCCTCCGGTACATCTGGGAGTGAGGCTGATGGTCCAACTGATGCGGGGGCAGTAAATAATGTTCCTACTCCCTTGGATCCAGTACCTGGATTTGAAAGTTTGCCGACAGAATTCGACGTCCCAAATCCTCTGGTGCATTTCTGTGGAAATGAGAATCCAAAAGATCTTGTTAATGATGCTAAACAGGTGAGCACGGGGGACGATCTTGAGAAATCATGCAGCTGATTCGGTCCTGTAGTTAATTCCAGAGTACGTCCTGGAAATCATATCACAATGCTACTTACCACATCTGCATACAGATATCCAATCAACTGTATCCCCGCAGGTCGGGATTATGTCGAAATTGATACCACTCATCCAGAGGGTGGTGCCGTCATTCTACCGATACCAAGACGAGATGATCATCTCGGGATTCAACGAATGTGGAAGACTATCGAAGAGTTGGCATCCCGCCCAACGGAGATTACAGTTCGTCGATTTGATACGGGCTGCTATTATCTGGGGACGTACAGATACGATATCACTCCGAGGGAGTTGACTGCTCCCGAGTTTCAAGCCTTACCTGACACGGTGCGTGATCGATTTCCTTCTCCACGATCGTTTTGCAGTTGTAGCCTCCTCCAGCTTGACACTTTAGTCCCATTTCATGTTTCATGTTGAAGACGAAGTGCAACGTCAGCTAATTACTTCTTCACCACCCACACCATCTGTAACGGAACTTGATGCCAAAACAGGTCAAATGTGAAATCTATAACAGGACTTCGCAAAGACTCTTTCCACCAAAGGGCGGTAGAGGGAAAGCGTCGGAATTGCAGTATCATTTTGCGACTGGGGAGTTAAAGGTGTATCGACTTGAGTTTAGACGGGTTGGGTATAATCAAATGTTTCAAGAGGCCTTGTTGAAGGCTGTGAGGGACAGGGATAGGAAACTTCAAGCAGATAATGCTGCAGCGAGCCAGAGCCGGTGGTGAGCGTGATCTTGGTGACTCCCAGTCCCTTGGATGATTCGCAGGGAAGGACTTGGGAACTTGAGAGTCTGTGAAGCATTAAAAAGAATGTATCACGTTATAATATATTGTACCAGTACAGCATTTGAATACTCGACTTCGCTTTCGCGTTTACATGCTTCCGTACAGTGTGCTTTATAAGCAAACTCCGAGAAAGCCGGTCGGTCCCTATGCCTCTGAAGCTTGCCATCGTTGGTGGCGGTCCTTCAGCTTTCTATGTCGCGTCCAGATTACTCTCTCTTCTTCCGACAGCAACGAAATGGGGCTCTGACCTCCGTGTGCATATGTATGACCGCCTATGGTCACCACATGGTCTCGTACGATATGGTGTAGCACCAGATCACCCTGAGGTGAAGGTAAGTGTCCACTCACTTGTCCTTCAACACATCCTGACCATGCACATTCGGCGACTTGTAGAACTGTACAAATAAATTTGACACCACTGCATTAGACCCTCGATTCCGGTTCTTCGGAAACATCAACATCGGACCAGCTGCCCAGCCTCTCTCAAGCAATCTCCAACTCCCCCTCTCAACTATCTTCCAAAACTACACCCACGTCCTCTTCGCCACTGGGTGTACTTTACCAAAACTCCATTCCTCTCTTCCACCGTCATCGCATTGTATACCCGCATTAGACCTCGTACAATGGTACACACAACATCCTTCTTCGCCACCACCCCCTAATTTGGAGCATATCACCCATGTATCGGTTATTGGAATTGGGAATCTTGCTATGGATATTGCAAGGATGCTGTTGATGCCTGTTGAGGAGCTACAGCAGTATGATGTACCACAACCCGTATTCGAGGTCCTTGGCCGTTCGAGTGTTCAACATGTTTCGATAATAGGGAGAAGAGGACCCTTGGAAGCCGCTTTTACGACCAAGGAATTGAGAGAGCTGATGAACCTAACAGACTCGTCTCTCGTCCCGATTGATTCGAAAATGTTGCATCATGCTGCGACAAGTGGGGCAAAACTAAGCAGGCAACAATCGAGGATATTGTCCATTCTCCAACAAGGATCCAAGAACTCGTATGGAAGTACGAAAAAGACTTGGTCGCTAGACTTTTTCCGCTCGCCAACTGGATTGATACCACCCGTTTCAACCACACCCGCTACCAATCATCAAGCCCTCGCACAACTAACGCTTGCCCATACGACTCTTGATCAAAACTCCAGATCCGTTCCAACGGGAGAAACTTCCGTTTTACCAACTTCACTCGTTGTAACTTCTCTGGGATTCCACAGCGAACCCACAGCACCGTTTTACGATCCCGCACTAGGACATCTTAGAACCGTCTCGTCGAGGATCATATCCGATGCGGGTACGACGTTGAAGAACGTGTATGCCAGTGGTTGGGCGGCGACAGGCGCTAAAGGCGTTTTAGCTACAACCATGATGAACGCCTACGCTGCAGCGGAGATCATCGCTGGAGATTGGTTGGCGCAAATCGCTCATCCTGGAGATGGAATTGTGGAGAAACGAGGCGGAGGAAATGTTGGACATGAGGTTGATGAGAAATTGGTGATGGAAGAGGTATTGAATCCTGATCCACATCCTGAGGAACCGCCCAAAGAAGTTTTGGAGGGGATCAAGAATGGACAAGTGATGCAGTATGAGGATTGGAAGGCTATCGATGCTGAAGAAGTTAAAAGAGGTGAGGCGTTGAAGAAGGAACGCGAAAGGATGGGTTGGACCGACGCGAAAGCGTTCTTGGCCCAAAGGACTTGACGGATAGACCTCATCACAGTAGTGCTGTTAGACATTCATAGATCACCCCAACTCGCGCATAATACACATACAACTCTTTATTATATATCTACATTGTTCAGATTTTGTTCAAAGATGGCAAGGAATACAAGGGAATTACAAGCTTATGGATGCAACATGCTGAGATGACCCGGAACTAGCCCGGGAGAAAAACGATATCAACGACCATGTCAGAACAGTGAGTAAAACTGGGACAACAATGCACAGGCACCAGGACAATAAAACGGCAATTCAAACCACTGACCACCTTGTGAGGACTAGATCTTACCCCCTTCGGCACCTACAAATAAAACATCGTATCCTTCAAGTGGCCCGCCACTCCATTCTTCCACAAAGTTTTAGCCTCCTTCTCCACTTGCTCCTCGTTTCCACTCTGTACGGTGGATACTCCACTCAACAACGTGTCCAAATAGCATCTTCCTCTCTCACACGCCAAATCGGCGTAGTAAGCTGGAGAGACGAGACTGACGGCTTTGGTGGCTCGGCCGAAAAGGTAGCTGACGGCGTTGGTGAGACCTTGAAGTTCGTCGGCTTTGAAGTTGAGTTCGTCGCGGAGGACATAGTAGTGTGTTGGGCGGGTTGTGCCTTGAAGACCGCCGTGTGCTAGATCGGATGTACGGCGGTTGAGCGTTAGAGGTTGGGAGGTTAAAGCATGAGTAAATGCTGTGCTTGGACGAGAATGCTCACCTTGTAAGAAGAAGTCGAAGTGATAGACAGAGGTTACCCCACGATCGACCACGGTTCCAGGCTTTGGATTTCCATTTATATCCGCATCTTCCGTCTTGGTTGGATTAAACCTTGTGTGATGTCGTTTACCCTACAAGTACAGGGTGTAAGTCATGTTGTGAAGAAATATGATGGTCCATATGGCTCACACAGACGACGAAAGTCAAGCTGGGTCTATAACGAGCATCAGGAGCACTGGGATTGGTGAAAGATTCAAACGCTTTGTAAATGAGCGGGATCTCTTCTTCGATAACAATCTTGAATTGACCCTAGAAGCTCAATGAATTAAAAAAAGGCCTCACGATTAAGAGGACGAGAAATGAAGTACCTCTGAGACACCATCTCGATAGACGATAATTCGTCTAGGCAGCATCTTGTTGCGTTGTCTGAAATAATTTATTCTTTCAATCATCATTTTACCGAGGTTGGTCACCATCTATACGCGAGTCACGTTCATGCAAGTCAGAAAGGCGCATATAGCCACTCATCAAACATCACTGAGACTCACCTCCTTCTTGGAAGCTTGTAACTCCATGCTACAGGGGTATTGACAAAAGTTTTGGTCGCAACTTGCTACGACGGCTGCTATCGAAGGCGTTCCTTTCGCACTACCCACACTTGGGTGGGTTACGTCTATGCCGACCAACATCGTTGGTTGCTGTTGTAGCCACGATAAGGCTGAAGAACCTCGAGCAAGAGTGTGGCTGGTCACGGGTCAGCGACGGATACCATGGCAAAACTGTTAAGATATGCAACTTACTTGATTCCACCCAGCTTCATGTTGATCTTCAGTGCGACATTGGCCATGTACTGAATTTGTCCCTTCTCTTTCCTAATCTTCCCGGCGTGCACGCAAACGGAGGCTATCGCAAAACTTTCGATCAACTCTCATTCCCAACAAGAGACGGTGCTACTCACGAACGTCAAGGCCAACGTCACAAACCCTTTTAATGGCCGCGTAGACGTGCTTGTCCCCATTTGACAGGAAGAATATAGCCATAGGAGGCCTTCCAGGCAAAGACCTAATCATGTTATAGAGGACACTCCCAACACTAGACCTAACGACATCTCCTAGTTGTTTAGGTGGCAACCGAATCTCGGTGACGGTTTGTCTCCTCTTGAATTCTTGCTCGTTGGGGATAACGACTCCGGACATCTTACAAGTGTCCCGGAACTTATCCAACACATCCAATATTTCGGCTTGGGACTGAATTTCGTCGCGACTTCCGTCTCTGATGACGAATACTGCCCAGTGAGGAAGTGAAGCGCCCTTGGCGAATTTGACGGCACGTAAATTCCAACTTGCTCTGTCGTCAATGGAAGCCTGAGTCGATCCGTGGTATTGAATCTTAGGAGGAGACAAAATCCTTGCAGGAACAACAACCATTTCTCTGCCAATCTGGATATTGAATGCATTCAAGGGCTGGTTTAAGGGGTTTTGCGCGCTTGGGTGCGATAAATCGTAACCCAGTTCGCGAATGCCACGGTTAACGATTTCGTTTGCGTTAATGTTGGGAGTGTTGGCGGCTACGAGAATCATGTTTGCCGTATGTTCATCGGTGAGCTTTCCGCGATAGGGTTGGCCCGGAAGGACTTTGCAAAGCTCAGCGGGGATGAGATCTTCGCGCTGAGGTGTCCCCACATCGATCAGTGGCATGTCAGGTTGTTGCAGGTTGATTTTGTACTCTAAAAAACGACATCACATCAGTCAGTGTTTGTTAAGCGGCGTAAAGTATATAAAGTATACGCACTCATCTGGAAATATTGTTTGACGGTGACAGTCTTACCCTCGTAGTCGAATTGATGCGTATTCGCGCTTGCTTTGCTCACGGTCTTAATAGTTTTGCGTCTATTCTTTAAATGAGGGAGTTCGATGCGCACTCCTTTGAGGAATGTATGGACTTTTCCAGGCCCATTCAAATCGTGATACATCCTCATCAACGTTGACAATTGTACGTCTTTATAAAAAGCGGTGGTGCAAACTGGAAGGAATGATCACATTAGCGATGTTGTTTCAATCGATCAAATTGCTTACCATTGACGTTGACCATCAGTTGGTTGTAAGTAGGTCGGACGGACGAAAAGAAACCGCGCCATGCTTCTAAACCACCCCCTAAATCGGATGGTTGCGCCTGCGGCGATCTGAAGAAGAATTTATTCCGGCCGACGAGTATGCCACCTCCAGCACCGCTGGGGAACGCGGCTAAGATCAGGTTCAACGCCGCAACAGAAGGCGCAAAATCATAGTCACGATTTTCTGGCCTTCCTTGCATATAGCTGAATGCATTACCTATGTGAGCCACTCATTGAGTTTGGGTAAGGAATGAAAGGATTCACTTGATCAATCCCTGGGTGTCAATTGGCTGTATATATTTGATAGCGATGGTATACTCCTTGCTATTTTCGGTAGGACCGCTATCGTTCTCGTCATAGTAGGGGAAAGTAATCGTCAGGGGTTGGTCCCCTTCATAAAGCTCCTTGCATGCGATGAGTTTGGAAGAATGGTCATGAGCGACGTTCCCTTTCAACCCCAGCGCTCTCCAATCGGGATGAGCCTCAGCAAGTTGGAAAATTCTTCGTTTAACGTGTTTATTGGAGACTCCTTGTTGCGGAGTAATTTGGATATCGTATTCGTACAACGTTTTTCTTGAAAAATTAATTGGGAAATGGTTGGCTCGTAGCTGAATTTCCCTGCCTGCAGTACCGTGTCCCGGGCGCAACGGTATCTCACTGTCGGCTAATTTGAGGCCCTTGAAGGCAGCAACTAGAGAATTTTCCCCGTCTGTTCGTGCTTTATCCACTCGGGCAGGTAGTTCAGGGGCAAAGATCCTATAATCAGGTGTTGATGTGGGCCAGTGGTATTGGAGTAACTGCGCGATCACTTACCCTCCTCGTCCACGGCTAGGAAACCCGCCTCTGCCGCCTCCGAAATCACCTCTACCACGTCCACCGCGACCCCCATCGAAACCACCTCTACCGCCGCCCCCTCTGCCACCACCACCGCCGAAATCACCACGACCACGCACGCCACCACGCTGACCACCATGACTAGACATACTAAATGCTGATCAAAGTCAAATCTTCGGTATCAAAATGTTGAACATTAGGGGGGGGAACCTTTCAGAAAGGAGTGTCGCCGCTGGGACGGCTTATCGATGAAATGGGAGTAGCGAGACCCTTAGGGTTCTTCTGATATGTTTATGAACCAGGAAGCTGATCCTGTCTGATGAAAGGGAATTGCCGCTGTACGGGTTGTGGGGAGTGGTCTTTAAGGGTGTAAGGCAGAGACGAAGAGATTATGGCAGTTTCATTCGTGGAACAACACACTGCTGCGCCACGAGGCTTGTGTTCAATGCTCGACGGCTCAGATCATCCAAGTCTCAATCGGGAATATCTCTGACTGAAGATGCCCTTTGATCTACATATATTGTTGTTTCCTTATTTCCTGTCAAACACCACTAGACGCCCACCCGACTTAATTCTTCCTTTGGCTGGATATGGTCCTCCAAGATTCTGCAAAGGTAGTCAGATACTTTCGCAGTGGTTATCCACAAATTAGCCACGAGACACCTAAGTTTGCAAGACGCTGTAAAATGATGTCGTCACGTTACTGTATCGAACCAGTTGGAAGCGCTAGCATTATTATTAGGTCAGAATAGTGCTTCCATGATGTTGGAATTCAGTTCTGAAGCAACCTTATGACACATCGCGCAAAGTAGTAGAGAGAGCCCGCATATCAGATATAACAACAATAAATTCTTTGCTCTCAAAGTCAATTAATACATGCTCAAACTAACTCAGCATTCGGAATGATACAGGCATTTGTACTATTGGTACTCAAACCCGACCCTCAATCCTGGAGTAGATGCGTTTGCTGAGTTGGGATAAGGAGCGTCGCCCGTAGGAATCTCCGTCATGTTCCTTCCCCTTGTCGTGTTCTTTGCCCTTGTCGTGATCCTTTCCCTTGTCATGGTCCTTTCCCTTGTCATGGTCCTTTCCCTTGTCGTGGTCCTTGCCATCGTCGTGGTCTTTCCCCCACTCATGGCCCTTGTCGTGGTCCTTGCCATCGTCGTGGTCTTTCCCCCACTCATGGCCCTTGTCCTGATCCTTGCCATCGTCGTGGTCTTTCCCCCACTCATGGCCCTTGTCGTGGTCCTTGCCATCGTCGTGGTCTTTCCCCCACTCATGGCCCTTGTCCTGATCCTTGCCATCGTCGTGGTTTTTTTTCCCCCACTCATGTCCCTTGTCATGGTCCTTTCCCTTGTCATGGTCCTTTCCCTTGTCGTGATCCTTTCCCTTGTCGTGGTCCTTTCCCTTGTCATGGTCCTTTCCCTTGTCATGGTCCTTTCCCTTGTCATGGTCCTTTCCCTTGTCGTGGTCCTTGCCATTGTCGTGGTCTTTCCTCCCCTCGTGGTCCTTCCCCTTGTGATCCTTTCCCTTCTCGTGGTCTTTCCCCCCCTTATGATCCTCCTTGTCGTGGTCCTTGTCGTGGTCTTTGCACTTGTCGTGATCCTTTCCCTTGTCATGGTCTTTTCCGCGCTCGTGGTCCTTCCCATGGCCCTTTTCCTTCTCATGATCATTTCCCCTCTTGGAAAGGCCATCGTATTCTTCTTCATCGTCTTCGCTATCGTACTCTTCTTCTCTAACGTCTGAGTCAACGTCTGAGCCATCGTCTGAGCCAACGTCTTCTCTAACGTCTGAGTCAACGTCTGAGTCAACGTCTGAGCCATCGTCTGAGCCATCGTCTGAGCCAACGTCTGAGCCAACGTCTTCTCTAACGTCTGAGTCAACGTCTGAGCCATCGTCTGAGCCATCGTCTGAGCCATCGTCTGAGCCATCGTCTGAGCCATCGTCTGAGCCAACGTCTTCTCTAACGTCTGAGTCAACGTCTGAGCCATCGTCTGAGCCGTCATCTGAACCCTCATCTGAGCCATCATCCATGTCCATGTCTGATTGACGCTTTGCGTACTTCTTCTCCATGTCGTGCTTCCCGTCCTCCATGTCATGCTTTCCATCGCCTATGTGCTTGCCGCCATCCTCGTGCTTATCATCATCCTTGCCCTTGCCATGTTCTTCGTGCTCTTTGTGCTCTTTGTGCCCTTTGTGTTCTTTGTGCTCTTTGTGCTCTTTGTGCTCATCGTGGTCGAATCCATGGTTTTTGCCGAAGCCAATACCATGGAATACTTCGCACTTGAGGGGAATCACTTTGATAACTCCCTTGTCGTCGGTGATAATAACGACATCCTTTCTAGAAGATAATAGGAAAAACAGTCTTTAATCGCGCTTAACACGTAAGAGAGAAGCAAGACGCTTACTTCCAGTCTTTATGGTCTTTATCATGGTCTTTATCATGGTCTTTATCATGGTCTTTGTCGTGATCTTTACCATGATCCCCATCATGTTTTCCATGGTCTTTTCCATGGCCCTTGCCATGGTCCTTTCCGTGGTCCTTTCCGTGGCCCTTGCCATGGTCCTTTCCGTGGTCCTTTCCGTGGTCCTTTCCATGGTCTTTTCCGTGGTCTTTTCCGTGGTCTTTTCCGTGGTCTCTGCCAAAGTAGTCGTCATCGAAACCTCCATCATTCAATTTCTTGAAGAACTCGGTGATTTGCCTCTCATCCTATAATTAAACTCAGTACACTGATCTACGGCTGAAAGCAAGTCATACGAACCCAAGAGACGACAACTCCCTTTTCACCGTGCAACTTGATGAGCTTGAGGATACAGTCGAAGTCGTCATGTTCACTAGTATGGGCGCATTATGAGATATTCGATACAAAGACCTGGCAGATGGATGATGACTATATCACGTACCAAGTACCATCAAACTTGTGGGCCCACTTGACACCGTGGTGCTTGGACTGCATCACATAATTAAAGCGTAAGACGCCAGAGATTCAACGGCGGTATAGGTGCGAGACAAACCTCTAGGATACAGATGGCGGTGGAGTCATCATGGCTGAATTTGCCAGGGGAACTGACGATCTTCTTGTCGTCGTGCTTATAGGGCTTATTGGAGTCCCGGTCGGTAGGAATGGCTCCAGCAACGCCGGCAGAGATTAGAGCAAGAGCACAAGCGATGAAGCCGCTAGAGATGCGCATTTCTAATGTTAAGAGCTGTCTAGTAGTTGGTTTGTGGGATGTGATTCGCTGTGCTGAAGGACATTGCAACTGGAGATTGGGTTTTATACCCAAACCAATACTCGTAGCATTTGAGGCTAGAGTACGAGTAGCAGATCATCGTTCCCCAGCGAATGGTAGGTACAGACTTCGCCTCATTTTGCCAGAGGATGGTCCCCGCCCCGCATCATTACAGGGTATATTCGACGAGGGTTCACAACGTTCACCCGCTAAACATGTTAAAAGTCTGGAGCTGGCTTAAAGGCGCACATAAGCCTACTAATAGATGTTATTAAATAGTTGCGAAATGAGCACGCACCCTAATATTAGTCCAAAGGTCCAACCTCGTTTCGCCTGCAGCTGAATTATAGCTAACGTCCCCTTTTTAGAATGACCATGGTCATCTAAATATGCAATAACTGCAACACTCAAGGAATGTAGGCAAAACATTCTACTCGGAGAGGCTTGAGGAGCAAGTTGGAGCTGCAGTCTGCGTGGGATGCGAAGAGCCTGCCCTGAAGGAGCAAATGAGCGCGTCGCGTGACATGCGTCACAATCCATCACGGAATCTGCTGTTGTTCGCTAAGATATCCTCGTATTTCTTCATCAATAATGTCCTCCCCACCAGAACTGGATTTTCCTTCCTCAGATGCGCCAGACGGCGACGTTGAGATGGCCGATAGCACCGGTGAACAATTAATGTCCCAGGCCCCTCCGCCTTTGTTCCTGCCATCGACACCCTCAGTTCAAGGCACGCCCTCGCGACGGCCGCAAAGCGTGCGAGATAGTAGCCCGCTGAGGAGCGTTGTCGCTAGAAGGGCTGTTGGTATGAGTACTCCCAAAAAGACACCCTTGTTTGCGCGTAAGGATATGGTCTATGTATCCTCAAAGTCATCCCAAATACTGAGGTGTTGGTGAATAGCTGGAAGCTCGTCCCCAATCGCGTTTCCAAGTTCGTCGCCTGCGAAAACTCCAAGAAAAAGGGCTCCCATGCCAGCTTCCGATGCCTTCATGAGCTCAGATCCACTTGACTTTCCTTCGTGTGTTGTCCTCCGTCCAAACCCTTTGCGACTAAACATGACCTTTCCTCAGGAGTCCTGCTAAAAGGGTCATTTCGTCTCCTAAAAATCGTAGAGGAGACATTCACACCAACCTATCATTGACGCCAAGTCGACGGGCAGAAAGACGCGAGCCCAGCCGAAACATTGATCCCAACGGCCTCAATTCAGACGCGACTCATCTCGATGTACCACCCTCTTCCGCTGCTCATGCCCTCTCCGCACCAGTCCAGCCTTCAGATGAACCAGATCAGCTTCGTGCTATCTGGGGTACTGAAGTCAGTATCGTTGAAACTATGAGCGTTTTCAAGGACTTCCTCTTAGGCTTTAAATCAAAATACCGTGCTGCATATGATCGTGAACATGGGCATCCTACGCGCACTTTCAGCACTCCCGAAGAGGCGGAAGTCACCTTGTATCAAGGTTACCTGCGTAGGATGCGTCAGACCGGTGAAACGATGTTGAATTTGGATATGACCAATTTGCTGGCTTATCCACCTTCAAAGAAGCTGCACATACGGTTGATTAAGTACCCTCAGGAAGTTGTTCCTGCTATGGATCAGGCATTGAAGGATGTCATGATTGACGTTGCGAATTGGGACCAAGAAGCCGGCATGGTAGGTATGCAGGGCGAAATGGGCGACGAAGAAATCAATGAAATCATGGGGAAAGTTTATAAAGTTCGGCCGTTCGGTATACCAGCAGTAAACATGCGAGAACTCAACCCAATTGGTATGTCGCCCTCGTTACCCTTGTTGAATCGTTTCTCAATTCATTCAGATACCGACAAACTGGTATGCGTCAAGGGTTTAGTCATTCGAGCAACACCCGTCATCCCCGATATGAAAGTCGCCTTCTTCCGCTGTCTCAAGTGTTCCCATACCGTTCAGGTTGAAATCGACAGGGGTAAAATAGAAGAACCTGCTCGCTGCCCACGGGACGTTTGTGCATCTGTTGGGACTATGTCCTTAATTCACAATCGCTGCGAGTTTGCCAATCGTCAAGTGATCCGATTACAAGAAACGCCCGATGCAGTACCAGATGGGCAGACTCCGCATACAGTTTCATTAAGTGTTTATGATGAACTGGTTGATATTGCAAAGCCGGGGGACCGACTGATCGTCACAGGGATCTTCAGGAGTACGCCCGTCCGAGTCAATCCAAGACAGAGGACTATGAAGAGCTTGTTTAAAACTTTCGTGGATGTGGTGCACCTCAGGTTGGGAGGTGATGGAAGACTCGGCCTCGACAAGTCTACGAGACCAGCTGGAGGAGATAGGGTTCCAGGTATAGGTGGACCTTCAGGCAATCTCAGCAGTGGGGCAGGCGTTGGGGACGGAAACGACGAGGATGCTGAAACACAGGAAAGAGGTAGAACGAGGAGAGAACAGCTGGAAGAAAGACTAAGAACTCTAAGTCAACGGTCTGATATCTACGAGTTATTATCAAGATCACTAGCACCATCTATTTGGGAGATGGAGGACGTCAAGAAAGGGATATTACTCCAGTTATTTGGAGGCACGAACAAGTCAATCGCAAGAGGTGGAGGTGGAGGCGGACCAAGATACCGAGGGGATATTAATGTCCTTCTAGTCGGTGATCCTGGTACGAGTAAATCTCAAATTTTGCAGGTAAGCCGAGACCAGTTCCGCGTGGAAGCATGAGCTAATATATGCGTGTAGTATGTGCATAAGATCGCGCCAAGAGGTGTTTATACCTCTGGCAAGTCATCTTCCGCTGTAGGTCTCACTGCATATGTGACGCGAGATCCTGATTCAAAGCAACTTGTATTGGAGAGGTGGGTAGACGACGACAACGCTTCGAGGAGGATTTGTGATTAATACATATCTTACAGCGGTGCCCTAGTACTCAGTGATGGAGGTGTCTGTTGTATTGACGAGTTTGATAAAATGGCAGATGCGACGCGCAGTGTGTTGCACGAAGTTATGGTACGCTTTATCTTCCATTCTGCTTGGGCCCATGCTCAATGAACTACTCCACGAATAGGAACAACAAACCGTCTCCATAGCCAAGGCAGGCATCATAACGACCCTCAACGCCCGAACCTCCATCTTAGCAGCTGCCAACCCTGTAGGCTCGAAATACGATGTGAACTTGCCCGTCACGAGAAATATTGACCTACCACCGACCTTGATCTCGAGGTTCGATCTCTTGTATTTGATTTTGGATCAAGTGGATGAAGGATTGGATCGCAAGTTGGCCCAGCACTTAGTGGGGCTGTACCTGGAGGATACGCCTATTGCAGATAGAGAGGAATACCTGGTATGTCACCCTTTTCGTTTTAAGAACGAGCTGATTGTTTGATTTGCTGTGCAGCCTATGGATGTATTGTCGGCGTACATTGATTATGCAAGGTCTAGAATCCAGCCTATCATCACTGAAACGGCAGGTTCAGAACTAGTCCGTTCATACGTTGACATGCGTAATGTCGGAGCCTCCGATCAATCTCAACAATCCGGTTCATCGGAAAAGAGGATCACAGCGACCACACGTCAATTGGAGAGTATGATCCGACTTTCGGAAGCTCATGCCCGAATGAGGTTTTCCGAATTTGTGGAAATGGATGATGTGAAAGAGGCTGTTCGGTTGATGAGAGAAGCTATTAGAACTAGCGCTATGGATCCTAGAACGGGTAAGATTGATGTGGGGTTGTTGAATACTGGAACTGGAAGTGGACAGAGGAGATTGAGGGAGGATATGAGAAAGGGAGTTTTACAGATTTTGGAATCTTCGAGCGGTGGGGCCGGCGGAGGCGGAATTAGGTGGACGGAAGTGGTGAAGATGTTGGCGGCGCAGAGCAGCATTAGAGTGGACCCAGTGGAGTTTGGAGAGGTCGTCAAGGCAATGGAGAATGAAGGCGTTGTGAAAGTTGTCGGAGAGAGGGAGAAGAGGGTAATTAGGAAAATTGCGTGATAACAGGTGCCTTCGGGAGCGAAATGCACGGTTGTTTTGATCTCTTTTTTAAATTTAAGATACCTTTAACCTTTAACTCAAGTTTTCTATATTTTTGATGTACATCGTTTGCGGCGATATACCAGTGTACTCATCGTCGTTAACACTCTGACAAATAAAGCGTGAAACACAACGACGCAACGATTCGAATAGCCGAATCGAGTGGCAGTCTATGGCGGACAACAGCAAACTCCACCCCACTTCTGGAACCTTTCTACCTATCCCATTAATTACCACGAACGCATCTAACGATCACACCCTTGACCAGCTCCACGGTCGGCTCTTCAACATCTATCACTCTCTTCTCTTTTTCCAACAGCCCTTTAAACTCTTCGGGTAAGACGTCGCGTTCAAAGTTGAAAGAGGGTATGGTCGACAGGGATTGCTCCACAGCAGATGAAAATTTGGCGGGGTGAGCGGTGGAGAGGATGATTTGATGTGTTGTTGGAGGGCTGTGAAGGCGGAGTTGATGACTGAGTGACGTAGCATAAGGTTGGTGAAGTGGAGACTTACTTGGATCTTGCAATTACTTTAGCTGCGGCTAGGCCCACTGCAGTATGGGGATCTGCGATGTATGAGGGTGAGGAGAGATAATGTTCCCGAATTGTTTCCAGGGTCTATCCAGCCCACAAGATAGGCATGTCGATAATCTATTCAAAACACCGGTAATAATGACTTGCTTACCTGCCCATCAGAAATCCTTTCTGCTAAGAAGTCCTTACGTGCGATCGTGAGAACGGACGGAGGTACTTCAACTCTGCCATAGTTCTTAACTTTTGACATCCATTCACTAACGACTTGGCACGCCTTCTCTATTTTCTTTTGTTCGTCCTGAGCACCGTCGACTGGGATGATGGACTCGTACGCCAAGTACCACATCAGCCTCTCGAAATTACTCGAGACCAGAATATCCATCGCTGGGCTGTGAGTCTCCTTTACCCCACTTGCTGCTTGGGTATCAGTGCCAGTACTATCGACCTTTTCGTATTTCCCGGTCTTCCAGAACCGAGCTAAAATATCATTTTCGTTGGTCGCGACCACGAGCTTGGCAATAGGCAGTCCCATTCTTTTGGCATAATAACCTGCAAGGATATCACCAAAGTTTCCTGTTGGTACGACGAATTGCAGTACGGGTTCCTCCGCCAGGCTTACTCCCGATGCAACTAGTTGGTGACGGAAGTGGAAGTAGGATTGAAAATAATAGACTGTTTGAGCGAGGATGCGGGCCCAGTTTATCGAGTTAACGGCTCCAAGGTTGTAAGTCTTCTTGAATTCTTTGTCGGAGAAGAGAGCTTTGACGATGTCCTATGGGAGGTGTACAATGAGCTACCGAGGTCTGATAGCTATGACATCAAGTACGCAATGCACTCACTTGACAGTCATCGAATGTACCTTTCACGGCGATGTTGAACACGTTTGAATCGGTGACAGTGGTCATTTGAGCCTCTTGGATGGGTGATACGCGGCCTTTGGGGTGAAGGATGAATATCGAAATGTTGGCTTTATTTCGTAGCCCATAAATGGCTGCACTACATTAAAACAAATGGTATGTCAGTGAGCCAGAAGTATTGACCGCCGTACGTACCTTCCAGTGTCACCGCTGGTAGCCCCAACGACGGTTAATCTCTCCTTCGGCTCATCGGCCGATTTGTTTTTGTTCCTCCGATTCAAGAAATACTCGAACAAGTTTCCTAGGAGCTGTAGTGCAACGTCTTTAAATGCATATGTAGGTCCATGAAAGAGCTCCAAAACGAATTTCTTTGAGCCATTGCCATCGCGGCTTGAAAGATCCTTTAGAGGTGTAATTTCTGGGTGACGAAAGGTGGAGTAGGATTTAGCGATGAGAAACCTAAGATCTTCAGATGGGATTTCGGACTGGGAGATAAATAGAGAGAGCACGTGAAATGATAGCTCTTGAAATGAAAGGTTGTTCCATGTTGTTTGCCAGTTTGAAGGAAGGGTGGGGATATGGGATGGGATGTACAGTCCACCGTTGGGAGCTAGACCTGCGAGAACTGTCTGACATTTGTTAGCTAGAAACGAGAGGGAATCAAGTGCTATACCTCTTCGAAAGATAAATATTGCTCTGAACCACGGGTAGAGAAGTACTTCATGATGAGGTGGTTGTAGTGCTAATTAGGGGCTAGATAGCTGACTCATTTTATCTGTATGCCCTTATTTGGACCCAAGATAGATCCCGCGATCGTAGTTCAGTGCAGACAACGTCCCGCTGGAGAAATATTTGCATTCGATCTTCGGTAGATAAGCAAGGAATATCTAATACAAATTGCTCCGGGCCTCGTCTGTATATAAACCCGAATACTCGTGTCCTGTGGACTCACATCGAGTTCAAAGGACCGCGTGCGTATTCTGCTCAGAGCATTCTGGGAATCAGCGACTGGCTGGCATGACCGTGCAATCTTCCTTGTCACGTTAGTGTCATGGTCAAAACCGTCCAAGTCGAAATCCGTGTAGGTACCCCACTTATACCGCCTGGGATCAAATTCCTCAGGTTATGTGTGGATTCAGGGAGTGCTGGGATGCATGGAGCTCTTTAAGCTCACTTGGCCACTGGAAACGTGATCGTAGAAGTCATATATCGTATCCTTACTAGGCTAGCGCTTGTTATTGGCTCTCAACATATTGCGTCCAATTGCTCATCGCGCTGAATTCCTTTCGAATCCATCACTGCGAATCTGGAGGAACTGGTAGGATGCATGGAAGTCTTTGGAGTCGGCTTACCACGTAAAAGAAATTGAACTCCGGCCGCAGGAGGATTCAATTTTCAAGGGTGATCACTACTCAACCGCTCAACGTTGCCTCAAGCTCGAAAGCGTGATGATTTCAAGACACATTGTGAGGCTAATACAATGCGATTTCGAGCTTCTCGACATCCTACCTCAATCGCTCTCGCAAGCTATCCTCAGTCGGCTTCACCGAGCTACATGTCGATGAGGAGCCTATCCCGGAAAAGAGGCATTCCCAGTTCGAACACGTTGCCCTCGAGATCTCTTCCTAGGGTCGAACTCTCCAGGACTTCGACCACTTTTCCGCGCCATTCACTTTAGATGCATCACCCCCATTGCGAAGCATTACTTTATGGATAGCCTCCATCACTGAAGAAGGGCTTTTGGAATTCTTCCGACGTGTCCCACCGAATATGTTCGCATATGACACGGTGGAGTCATCGGTCATGTCTGATAATTACTCTCATTTTATCACCAACGCGTACTACACGATACCTGCCCAACCTCAGAAGCTTCATTGGAAGACCTGAAGAAAGAGTTGAGGAGCTGGTCATAGCGGACCAATAACTTGATGGATGGATTCACTAGAATTCAACTGGTGGTTGGCATTTATGATTACGGGAAATGGAGAAGAATGGCTAGACCAGATTTTGGTAATGATATGTTCAATTTCCGTGTTTTGGAGGACGGAGAACGCACTCATGCCCGCTGAGTCGTACGCTTATTCTCAGAGACATAAATCCAGATTCTCTTTAATGTTCTCAGCAACCATATTGCATTGCATACCATCCGGTTCGCTCACTGGAGATTGTGCTTCTTCTCACTACACTCACTGGCATGCTACAACTTGCGTTGCAATGTCCCATCAACGCTCATCGACCAGCAAGTAATATTATTTTAACAATGCCATTGGTCCTCAAAATGATGCAGATTCATTTCGGTGCTATGGTAATAATAAATCTCGAGCCACTGTGCTGGCTCCGGCTTGAGTACTGGAGTCATGAGGTTGATTAAACGAACCCGCGCGTCAGACCCGAACGCGACCTGTCACACTGTCACACTGTAATCTCAACTGCCCCCGTCATGTCGGATCCACCTGCGCCTCCTCGCAGGTCTCAGAGGGAGAAAAAACAAGTAAAACCTTTCGCAACAGGTTTGTAAAACAATATCAATAGTGTCCCAGTCGTTATGCTCACTCTACTTCACCATTTCTGCCACTCATTCATCTTGTATTTGCATGCCGTTGTGTTGCGGTCAACGGAACTGAAATAATGCCGGGATTTTTTGAAACCATTCCTCGTCAACGAAACAGCTACGAATACGACATTGACAAGTCAACAACAACGGAAACGAAAACGAAATGAAGGAGATTCCGATGATGAACGACAGGAGGATGAAGAAGAAGAAACGCCTGTTTCTACGCCTGCCAAACCAACTGGTCGGTCTGGCCGTGGTCGTCCGAGTATCCAGAGTAAAGGGAAGAAGAAGACAGATCAGGACAAGACTGATGGCGATGAAGCAAGCGAAGAAGACGTCCACGAAGCAGGCGGTGATGCTGCCGAAGCAGAGGAAGACCACGAAGACGGTGACGACGACGAGCAAGAGGAAGATAGCGATGAAGATAGTGAACACGAGGAGGAAGAAGAGTATACTGCGAAATCGACAGGAAAGGCCGCTGGCAAGGAGCGGAAAGGGAAGCCTAAACCTCCCGCAACACCTAAACCAAAAGGCCCGCCACCCGCCAAACGCCCCAGGACAACGAAGCGCACGAATGTTACCTCGGGCGACGCTGCACATAAGGTCCCCAAGCTACCAGCTAAGAGGGGTCGAAAGCCCAAGGAACCAACTGCAGAAGACGCACACTATGCAGAACAGGCAGTCAAGGAGAGCAAGATTCAAACAGATAACCCCCTGTTTAGTGCGTCATTGACGAACCTTCATTATGCTTATCTTGACCTATTGGAAATAGATTCTCTCCTTAACCCCACCGCAGCGTTACAACAGACAGCAGAAGATTTTCTGGAATCGCTGGACCAAACTCCTGGTCCTGCGCATGCCGAGTTGGTTAACCTCGTTCTTCGCTGTTGTGGATGCAATGACTCCGTGAATGGGGATGAGGCTGTGGATTACGATGGGGTAGTGGACGCCTTGGATAATTTCACTGAAGCCCTCAAACAGGTGTGTATCGCTCATTTCTTTACGCAAATCCTTCCCCTCTCATATGATACGTTCTTTGTGTTCAGGAGGACTCCCCAATATACCCGTTAACGTCCAAACTCCCCTTATTCAAACGATTCCGGAAGTCACTCTCAGAACTCATTGATCGCCTGATCTCTTCCTCCGCTGCCCTCGGACATCTATATACCTCCGACTTGATGCCTACTCTACAAGCATGGGTCATTGCTATGTCATCATCCCATATTCGTAGTTTCCGTCACACGGCTACAGTAATTGCTTTGGAAGTTGAGACCGCTTTATGTGAAGTTGCGAATGAGGTGGAGAAGGAAGGCGAAATCGTGGCAAGACAAAGAGAAGGAGAGAAGAAGAGGAAGGCCACTGCCAAGGGGGCAGCAACAGGCTCTGCCGCCCGGCTGAAGGAACTCGAAACCAAAGCCAAGGATATTAGGGACAAGAAGAAAAAATTAGCAGAGTATATCAAGGAGTTTATTGATGGGTTCGTATTTCACTTTTCCTGTTCGCTCCCTTCCTTACCACCCCACATATGCAGTGTATTCGTCCATCGTTATCGTGACCTTGATCCCAATATTCGAGCAGAATGTGTTCGCTCCATCGGCCTTTGGTTCCGTAAACATCCTTCTCATTTCCTGGATGCCTCGTATCTTCGCTACGTTGGTTGGGTATTATCAGATGCCACGACTGTAGTCCGTCTCGAGGCCGTGAAATCCCTTTTACCCGTCTACTGCCCTCCTTCAAACTCGTCCAACTCGCCAACATCCTCATCTGCAACAGCTTACATTGGGTCGTTTAGTTCATTCACAGAGAGATTTAAATCTCGAATGATCGAAATGGCTAGGGGCGATACGGAGTTGAGTGTGAGAGTGGCAGTTTTGCAAGTCCTGAAAGGGTTGGACTCGTATTCTCTCCTGGAGGCTGACGAGAGAGAGGGAATCTGCTTATTGGTTTTCGATGGAGAAACCAAGGTCAGAAAGGCAGCAGCGGGATTCGTCAAAGCTGTCTGGGAAGAAGAAGTTGAGGAGAGGCTGGCGATAAGTGAAGAGAACTTGATGGACGTTAGTGAACGCGATTCCAGTGATGCAGAGGGAAGCGGAACGAGGAAGAAATTGAGTAAGGAGGAGAGAAGGAAGAGGGTTGGGGCTAAAGTCCTTGCGGAATTGCTTGTCAAGTGGGGGAAGAAGTTGGATCAGATGTCCGGGGAACAAAGCAGTGATTTCGGAAGTGAGGCTGATGGAGATGCTATGGATATAGACGACGACCATGAAGAAGGGCAGAGAAGAAGACAGACGACAAGTGGGAGAAGGGGACTTGGAACAGGCAGCAGCCATGGAGTCGCCGCCGCTTTGGCTGAAAGTGATTTGAGAAGTCGGATAGCGTTTGTTGTGGAGGCTTTGTGGGATGAGGTTGAAGCTGTCAGCGATTGGGAAGACCTGCTAGCGATCTTGTTGCTGGATCACTCTGCCAGACGTGGCGAGGAAGTGGACGAAAGTACTGCCCCAGCACCTCGAAGGGGGGCCCGTACTGCGGCTAGCGCGAGGAAAGCTGCTAAGATGAACGGGAAGAGCAGGGTCAGATCATCTAGGACTAGCGACGATATTGAAGAGGCCTGGAGGTTGGAGGAAGTTGAGGAGAGTGTGTTACTAGAAGTGTTGGTTGCTGCATTGAGGAGAGCCAAAGTGGAGGTTGCGAGTGGCAAAAAGGTAGGCTTTCTATGCGTATATGACATGAATTAACATTATTTTCGATCAACAGAGCGAGGAAGAGGGAGTTACTGGGGATATCACACGAGCCCTCATCGAGGCCCTTCCTAGGCTATTCATCAAGCATCAATCTGACCAGAACAGGATCGTCGTGGCGCTTATGATGCCTCCTTTAATGAATCTTGACCTCTACGTCGAGATGCGGATGTTGGCCGTGAGTTTTCCCTTTACAGTTATCAACTTCCGTGCGCGAATCTCCCCATTCACCTGTTTTTTCTCTCTCATCCAGGCCTATGCTAGTCTTTGGGATGACATCACCAAGCAGTTCCTATCACATTCTTCTCTGACAGTCCTTCGGCACGCCATAGCGGCAATCCGTTACCTCCTCGATGCCACAAGCTTAGCTAACACAAATGCTACCAAGATGGCAGAATTGGAAGACGAGTTGGCTTCGACCTTACGCACTACTGTGCTTCGTGAGGACCAATCGGCTCAAGATGACGATGACGACTCAAACAATGCTGAAGGTCGAATGAACGGCGTTGACGATGACGAGACATCGCCATTGCACTCGAGGAAAAGAGCCACGAAGGCCGCAGTATTGGCCAAACAGAATAAAAAGAATGCGAAGAGCGCTAAGAAGAATAACAAGAAAGAAATCGACATCGAGTTGGCGAGGTATAGCGAAGACGAGATGATCTCAATAGGTGCCATTTGCACCAGATTGGCTATTTTGGCCGGTGTGAAGGATTTGACTGGTTGGATGGAAGATGATGATGGTGGAAAGGAACGATGTGCTTGGGATATCGTTATGGCTCTTGTCGAAAGAGGCAAGTTGGGAGATAAGGTTGAACAGACGGTCAGTCCCTGTGCAAATTAAAATTTCTTGCCTTTGTTCATGATGTGACTGCTTACCCTTTTTTCTTTGCATTCTTTTTGTTTAGATGGTGGAGCAGTCGTTACATCTGTTGACGCTACATATCCTCTGGAAAGGCAGAAAGTTGTCGACGGATGTCAACCCCTCACCAGGAGAAAAGAGGCTCAGAGAGATGCTGGTAACGCAACGCGGACAATTTCTGGAAAAACTCGAGGAATATGCAATTGGAAGACAATCCAATACACTGCCAGACGTCAAGAGGACGGTGAGTTGTCTACTTAATTCACCCAAGCGCGCATATATTTAGGTTTGTTCTTCTCCCCAGGCATTCAAGCACTTCTTGGACCTTCACGTACTGTTTGCTCCATCGCTTGAGCCCGAGCCCGAGTCCGATCTACAACCTACAGTTTTCGAGGTACAATCAGCGCCAACACCTGGCAGCGATGCAGAAGGCGGAGATGGGGAAGTCCATGAAACAACTACACCCGCGTCTGTGCCTGCTTCAGCACCTGCTCCAACGCTTTCATCACCTACTGCTTCTGTTTCGATCAAGCTAACGGACAAGCAGCAAGCCGATTGTGCTGGATATATTGATGCTGAGATTGAGATCTACGAATCAGAACTCGGCTGGGATGATGGTGCAAAGGGCGATGCGAACGTGGATGTCAGCAGCGGTGAAGAGCCAGAAGAAGATGAGTACGACGATGGACCTCAGGCAAAGTCTGCTCTTGGGAAAAAGAAGGCGGGAGGCAACCAGTTAAGAGAAGGTATGTCCCTATGGCTGTCATTTCTTCGGGACTGACTCAATTATTGTTCGACTTGCAGTTGACACCCGCTCTCGTACACACTTGGAGAAGGAATACATATTCATTGACGTTGTATCGACATTCCTGAGGGCCATCAGGGCTGGCGCTATCCATGTTCAGTATGGCGCAAAAATCCTTGCCCACCACGGACGACTGGGACCTGCATTTGATGCGTGCGCTAAAGTCGTAGTTGACGTGCTCCGGGAAGAAGGGATGTTCAACGACAACGGTGATGTTGTGGTCAATACGATTATAAACGCCATGAAAGAGGTTTGTCGTTACAACTCGATCTCCTTTCTAAGGCGGCTTACCGAGTCATTTAGGCATATGAAGTTGAGCTTGGTAACGAGGCTGGTTACACTCAACTATCGAAGCTCCTTTCCTCGTGTTTCCTCATTCGCGGAAGTCAACTTTCCATTGTGCGCAAATTGGATATCAAATACGTTGTCGAAATACAGACGAAGTTGTTGTCTTGGATCACCTTGGAGGTTGCCTCAGCAGAACAGAAGCAGCAAAGGGGGAAGAAACTAGTGAAGAATGCCATCACATTCTTCAAGGCTCTTGTACCGTTGTTGAGTACAGCGCAGAGCAAGGATGCTCAGCAAATGTAAGTGTTCCTTGCCATTCCTCTTTCGATTCAGTTTGGAATATTGATACACTTTCTGTCCCTATATAGCAAATCCGCTTTGGGTCTTGCATTGAGCAATGCAAAACTCGAACCTTCACCAACAGCCAAAACCTGGGAGCCCTATCGCGCATATGAAAAACGGCTGACCACACTCTTGAGTAAAGAGAAACGTGGGTTTTGTTGGCTTTCACCGCTTCCTTTACTGATACATCTCGTTGTTCTTCAGCTGCTACCAAAGCCCGGAAAGGCAAAGGCGCCAAAAGCGCTGCTGCTGTTGCTACGGATGATGAAGAAGAGCTGGAAGTTGAAGCAATGGTTGATACTCCTGATGGTGGTCAGCCGGAGAGTCCTGTTCCGACTCGTCCAGTGCGGCGAAGCGGCCGAGGCAAAGCTGCAACCACACCACGACCAGCAAAAGGTGGTGGACAAAGAGACGGCGGCGGTGCAGCTACTGAGCCCGAAGACGAACATACAACGCCCAAGACCTCCAAACAAAGATCCCAGCCGAGACCTCGTGGACGGCCTCGTAAAAACCCTGCTGCCCCGAAAGAAAAATCTCCTTTGGAGGCATCATCAAGCCAGGAACTGCTGGAACAACAGGGGGGGCGTACACCAACTTTTAGGTCTCCTGCTGTATCACCACCCCTGTCGTCACCACCACTTAGTGACGATGAAGGTGATGAAGATAAAGAGAATCGGAACGAGGCCCTGGAGGGAGATGACGATATGGATGGACTGTTTACACCGAAAGCTTCTCGCAAGCGGGCGCGGCCGCTTGATGAGGACATGGACTTCCAATCGGATCCGAACAGAATGTCTGAAGAGCCTGATCCATCTACGCCAGATGCACCTCCAACGCCCGCCAACGAGATTCAGATACGAAGGAAAAGGATCCGTCATTAGCGCTAGAGCTTCCGCCGCTCTATTTCTTGTCTATATTCTGCCATTCCCCTCTTTCGGCCATTCAAGTGAATGTTCCCTTTGTGATGGGTACTATTGGCCCATTCACCCTATTGAGCTGTGAACCATATTGCTCTTGCTAATCTTCCATTAGCTGACGTTGTAATTTTTGCCCTCGCTTTCATTTAATCATTATTATTCTCATCTATTGTAGTACATCACGATCACCTATTCTCCGCAGTGCTGCTGCACTGCAAATTCCCTTTTGTCACGGTCAGATGTCCGTCGGCATGTCAACCACTTCGTATTGCTATCGTGACAAAACATCGCCTCTGCATACCTAGTATTAGAACCGCGTTACATTAGTTGCCCCTCTGTAAATCGCTTGTTTTTAGCCGTTCATGCTTGTTCGAATTCGGTATACATGTAAATATATGCTGGGTATTTGACATTGCTGCGTATATGGGTGTTGCGCCGAGACATACGCAGCTTGCTGCATAATAACCCCAGTCTGCCTACCCAAAAGGAGGGAGCGCAGAAGGGTTTGATAGATGGAAAAGAAAGTGTCAAAGGAATGAACGAAGAGCGCAGCTGCAGATGCATCGCTGAAACTCGCATCTCATGATTAATGTGAGCGACGCATGACAAATAACTTTACGAATATGTAGAATATGGAGTATAGCGCCCATTGCCAAATCAGTTGCAAATCGTCCAAGTTTGTGGGGTTGTGGGGCTCGAATCACTGGCAAATTTAAAACATCTTAGCACTGTTTACCCTTTTGCCTTGCTGCGAAAGTTGCTCTAATTCGTGAAAGGTCAGTCCTGTCACAGTAGGATATTCATCGCAGTGTTCTGAATATAACTAGGTATTATAAGGGTATATTGTCTCACGTCTGTTTTAGTGACGTGGGACCTGAATACGTAATGATACAAAACTAGCTGGTATAATAATGCAAAAATGACTGAAAAAAAGACGGCGTGGAGCACAGATGTGCTGCGGGCCCAATAAGGATTACAGAGTGGCCATATAATACTCGTAAGCAAGTTCCTATGTCATTAAAGATATGTGATATCGCGAAAAGCGAAAACCAGTCCGGTCAAAATGAAGGAGAGCGAAGTATCTTGATTATTCATGGCTCAGCTAACATATTGATGGCAGCGAGCATCGCATCGCGCTAGGTGACATGTAAATGATTGCACCAGGAATCGGACGAAGGGGCTTACATCGGCAATTTTAGAGCTATATACCTCTTGAAGATCCAATGATCTAGGCAATGATGATGGTCTATCATTTCTTGGTATGCTTAACACGCTCGACCTTCTCCGCCCTAGTTTGGGTGGCAACATCAAGTTTTGCGCGACCTGTCTAGAATCGCCGCCTAATCCCATGGCAGAATTCGATCTTCGAATGCCTTTAGCCGGGGTATCGTGGACCGATATGCCGAGCAATTCGTATAGTTCCTCTTGAGCCTTCACCATCGCCCTAGTTGCTGATGTTGGTGTGAAGGAGTCCATCGAAATGGCCTGAGAAGCACTCGAGAACCTTAGCGAGCGATCAGCACGATCGGTCATTTGATACCATGGTATTGGTAGTACAGGGGGGATATTATCATCAATCGAAGAATACGTCGTTCGGGCACTTAACGGTGCACCTGAAGCATTGCTCATCCTATGACTTGCACCACCCATGGTCAATCGATGACTTATTGTCCCGGATAATTGACGAAGCCCAGCTTGCGTGACGCGATTACTTGATTTACGACGACTCATGACTTTACTTGCGCGTTTGTGGGACGTAGTTTCTGAGCTGAATCGTTCACTGAGAGCATCGTAGTCATGTGCAACTTCTTCCGCATTCTTCCATGCTTCATCTCGTTCGGCTTCCAACGCCATTACCTGATCTCTAAGGACCTGATTAATATAAAGTTGTTTGTCCCAACTCGTGTACAGCTTCCTCAAAGCCATCGCTAGTGAACTTCCAAAATGCACGTCCAAAAGAGATTGAAGTTGACCTATCTGCTCATCCAAATTATGTAGTTCTTCGGCCAGCCTATCCTGCTCTAACGTTACCTCCTTCAAATGGCTCAGTACTTGTTTCGCGACTAGAGAATCTTCAGGCTCTGTACCATCCAATGTCTCAGCTAGCTTCTCCAAGTAAGCATTCCGCTTCCGACAGGCTAGCTTATATTTCGTCTTGACGTCCACCCTCTGCAACTCCAACCTCTCCTTCTCCTCAGGTATATCATGATCCACTGAGTCTGGCTTCAACAACCTGATAGCATTAGCCTCGTTCGCTCGCTTAATCGCCTTGCTAACAATATCCTTCCATTGCCCATTGGAGAAAGTCCATTTCGCAGCTTCGACCGTGTATCCCCTCCACTTCACAGGTGGACTTTGGAATTTTGGTGAAGCGTGTTGCACGCCAATGACTCTTTGTCCGATACTCGGGATGGATGAAACAGATGCGTTCCTCTCCTCCGTGATAGGCGTGTGAGAGCTCTGTTGACTGGGTCGCCTTGGTCCTGCGGGCATAGCCGGTCGAGTCAATGCCCGCCTTTGCTGTGTAGACGCCTCCCTGGATAGGCTAGCGGAATTCTTGAAGTTAGCTGGTGCTTGTAAAGATAACGCCTGTTGTGACGGCAAATGCGGAGCTCCGTGTTGTTGCGAAGTACCGCTTCTTGGAGCAGCTTGATCCATTGGCAACCCAGCTGAACTTGCAGTGAAACTGGTCTGAGGAGTGCCAGTGTCCAAGATAACGGCCTCGTAGGATGGTGGTGAACTAAATCTTGTCGTGAAAGGTGAACGCCCCCTCGCGTCAAGAGGGGAAGTTGTGAATAGAGGGGATCCAGACGATTGATCACCCTCCGATGGCGCAGATACAACTAGGTGTAGGGGGGGTTGTGTAGAGTATGGTGTCAAGATATTAGCGCCTCTACTTGAAGACGATTGGAAAGTGGATGTCGAAGGTAGCGACACAGTGGACGCCGATGCTGACGGTCTTAGCTGCAAGCGAGGTGATGAACTACGGGTGGTGTCATCTTGAGTGCGGGTGGGTAATCGAGCAGGGGACAGAGTCAAACTATTGACCGGTGACTGTTGCGTTGACTTAGCTGGCGATACATGCCCTCTTTGCATGGATGCTAGGTGAGATGCAACACTGAGTGGACTATCGTGTTGATCGTGTATACTAATCGGACTAGATGACTCATGATATGAACGCATGTCGCTGCTTAGGAGAGAATCCCGAGGAAGGGCATCAGTTGGAAAATCGTTTGACTCTGCGGAAAGCGGCTTATTTTCAAGGCTTGGAAATTCCAAGGAATATCTCCCCTGCACAAACAGTACGCTTATTGTTGTCGTGGCCTTGGAGGCTGACGACGGGGACCTTTCCAGATCTTGATTCGACGGGGCCAGCTCTCCTCGTCCTTCGGTCAGATCAAGACTTTTGGACATCCTACGTGGCGCGTTCGACTTTGATCGACCTTGCCGAGCTCGGGCGCTCGCTCCTGCTCTGTTCATCAAGATTCTCTGTGAAGATGACCTCATGAAACTGTTTTTCGCTGAAATAGGGGTGATACCGCCCTCCGTAGGAGAAGTGGGCACGAGAGAAGTGACGTCCCTCGCATCTCGGTATGCTGTCGGGATAATGAGAGGTAGAGGCATCTTGGGGGACCAGATAGGACTGAAAGCGCTGGGTGTTTCTGGGAATGTTTGCTCAGCATTAACCCTATCTGCATATCCTGGCGGTTTAAGTCCTCCTGAGTTACCAGCAACGGGCGATGCGCCAATATTGTATAACGCTGGATCACGAATAACCTTGATTGGATTTGGAGCGCTGCCAGACCTTTGTCGATTGAAAATTTGACTTGCAAGGGGAGGTGAGTCGGCGCTGACGACCAAATTAATGGATGGAGATGCTTGGCTGTAATCTGATACGGTACTAGTTGAAGACGCAGGAGACTACGAACCAGGATGAGCGGTCGCCTTTTCGATGATGAACAAGTGCCCTACCTGTGGCAAGTGCGGTTGCTCCCTGATCGGAAGCAGTACCGGTTTTGGAGGTGAGACTGCATCTCCTGTTTATGCATATTAATACTGTGATATATCTAGACTTTGTGAGCGAAATAGTACCTCGTATTTGCGCAGAAGCAAGGATGCTGAGCATGCTTCTTTGAGACTCCGGTCTCCAGATTGTATTTGGTGTCATTTGGGATGGACTTTCTTCCGTTATAGGCGAGAATGCTGGCTTAAATCCATAAGCCGAAGCCTCCGGAGTTTGCAGGAGGGAATAGTAGTCTAAAACCCCATCGATATCCGGGGCAGAAGAGACTGATAATCGGGTAGGCGAAGAAGCGCCACCCGCTGTACCCACAGGAACCTCTTGTGTAGAAGGATGTTTTCCGTTTGGGGCTGCTGGTAGTGCACCCTTTGGGGATAGTGGTACAGGAGAGCTTGAAGGTACTGACGATGGTGATGACGATGGTGATGATTGAACTGGTGGATCAGGAAGTGGGAGGGCTGGTGGATTTGATGGCGATCGTCCAATCAGAGGGGACTTTTTGAGTTGGGGAGAAGGTGCGAGTACAGGAGTTGGTGGTGCCGAGGCGTCCACGGAAATGCGAGATATACTTCGTGCTGCCTGTGAATCAGTTATCCCGCTCACATTGACATGGAGCTGGTTGGCATCCAACGCGTTTCGCATACCCCTTGAACCCTTTACCCTAGGACTAGGTATTCTGCTATCTGCAGTTTTTCCCCCGGTATTCGCGCGAGGCGTCGTCGGAGGAACATAGACCTGACTAGCGGCGGCTGGAATAGGTGGCATGGGTGATAGTTGCATCCCATAAATAGGTGTCTGAAATTCATCTCCTGCAGCCTCACTTCGCCAAGGAGAAAGCAGATACATAGTTTCGCGCGGTAAAGTTGCAGAATCAGCCCTCACAAGCATAGATGCACCGCTTCTGTAATGGGATCGCCCAGCGGAAAGTGCAAATGAGTCCCCAAGTACGACTCGCGCTAAAGCAGTACCAGAGATCGCAGAAGAGTCCGATTCTGAGAAGAGTGAATCAGGACGTGAATAGTGTCTTGTTAAGTCGGCATTGAGACTATCCTGCTCAACCTGTATTTTCGATTTTGCGACATGTTCTGGGATCCTGATGGGCGCTGGTGCAGACCGTTTATGCCCTGATCCAATATGTGCGTCCTAATGATAGATGACGTGCAGAAAAGTCCTTAGCGTTTATAGAGGGGAGGAATATAAGTGGTTACGAACAGGGTCGTGTGCGGTATTGTCCGGTGTGGATGACGTAGGCATTGAGGACTATATTTCAAGTTGTGAAAGCGATAAGGTACCTATGCCACATGAACGTACCTCTGCAGCACCTCTTTCGAGATTGTTTCGTTGGCTCGGGGCTTGTGGCGCTGCCTCCCCATTAGCAGAGCGCTCGTGTATCTTGGCGTTGCTCAAGACTTCTGCGGAGTCATTATTGATACGCCCACCAGCATCAGTTGCACCATTACTGCTAGCTGTTCGTAAGGCACCGTAAATACCTGATTTCATCAATGCCGGTCCAAACCAGTCCAGCGGCTCTGAAGCGATATCAAGGTGTAGCTGTGGGGACGGGGAAGGCGCTCTGGGAGCTGGGAGGGCAGGGGCCCGCTCCTCTTCATCAGTGTCTGGTTTCTCTGCATCATACTGCTGGCCTGCCGGCGGAATTGGTGTGGAGTGGTCAGAGATGATATGAACCGGAGAGGAATATAGGTGTGGCGGTGCGAATGGTTCGTAGCGGATTTGATTAGGGTTAAGCTGTGGTGACTGTGCTAGTTGCTTTTCTTTGTTGCGTTTTCTATATCCAATGAAGGACGACAGGACTGACATCGTGATGAGGAGTATTGCCGACCTGAGTCGTCCTCACTTGAAACCGCAACGATCTTCAAAAACAACCGGTAGATAGAGCAGAACAGAGGTTGGCAGTAAGAAATGTGAACGGTAAGGCAGCCGTCACGAATGGATGAGAGCAAGTCAACATGCGATGGTAACTGTCTCCTGCTCGCACATCATTCATGGTATTTGGCCATGTGTAGATCCACTCCCCGGGGTCGCTCTGACTATATAATAGCCGGCGTTGCGACTTGATTAGATTACACCCAATGAGCGTCCTCCCCCCAACTTTTGCCCTCCCCGCCGGCACTTTCAACCGCGTTATTCTAAGCTACTGTACTTCTGTTAAAATAGCCGGCCACACGTTAGCCTGATTTTCTCTAGCTTCGTTTCATCCGAGCTGTGGCGATCGCGGGTGTTGCATCACCTCTTCAGTAATTCCCGAGCTCGTTCAACGAACCAGCCAACGCACATGCTCCGTAGGCGCCAAGTACATTTCTGAATTGTACGGGCATCAACTTTCAGTGCACTTATCAGCAAGTTATTAGAAACAGCAAGAATCGGCAACTAGGCGATCGGGAGAAGTATGGGCACAGTTTTACAGCAATCGCCTCACTCACTAGGTAAAATAAAAAGCTGACTGAGTTCATGCTAAAGACAAAGTCCTCGGGGAAGGGGACCGAACACTGCTGAAATAGCTTCAGCGAGTATCAGCTAATCTTCATCATTGGTTAAAACAGACATAAGGCCCCTGGGCACTCCCGCCGAAGGCGAGATCAGTCTTCGGACAAATGTGGAGCCCTGGAGTTGCTTTCGGACAAAACGAGGGCCTCCTGGGCTCTCGCCTAAGTCCAATTTCCGGCCATTGGGGCCGTTTTCTGTTATAAAAATCTTCTCATTTACAGAGCAAAAAAATAGGCTAATAACACGGTAGTAGATGTCCGAGTCGATACCCATTCAAGCTTTGCAGGTGAATTTGATTGGTGTTGGAGGACGTGCCAGCATTCCCGCAGATGGTAAGACAATGCGGCCATGCTCTGCCTGCGCCTACCGCAAACCAGGCGCCGATCCGAATTATTAACCAAATTCTTTCTATAGGATGCCGTGTGCATCTTCAGCGGAATCTTTTGGGATTTTTTGACGATTTTAGCTAAATTTTGAGGCTGATCATGGGTCTGGACATCAATTGCAAGGCGCCGAGCTGGCACATGCTTGATCGATGGTCACCCTAGAGTGCCAGTGCCCAGGGTCTCATACATATCCTCTACGTGTTATCTTTTTTCTTTTGGTGGCGCGTGCGAAAAGGTGCAAGTTAAGTCCACCTATTCAGCGAGGGGGTAGGGGGTTTTCACCCTGTGCTATCTCCGCCATGGATCGTCGCAAGTTGCGCCCTCACCGCAGGCAACCAGGGCGTCACCGGAAAATTTCCGACTTTTGTTTGGGTCTTTCTAAACAGGAATGAGCTCATTTTTAGCTTCACAGACTGCAAGCCCTTCAATCATCTACTCAGCAAGCTGGAGGTCGGTCAACTTTCAAGTTCTGCCCTCGACTCCCGTCGTCAGACGCCCGGACGCCCACAAAGCCCAAAGCCATGGCAATCCTGATTACCCTGCCGGTCCTATTACTCCGACACTAATCTGTGCCCATCACGTTCCACTAAACGATCGGATAGGCGTCAGTGCTGTCACGTTGTATGATCGTGTAGACGAGCTGCTTGCGCATCTGCATCCAGTGGGTTGATGGAGCGTGTCAAAGGAGCACGACTGTCCGCGCTATACTATACGATACCATTCGATTTGAGCGGGTGCTTTGCTCGATGGCCGAGGTCCTGACCGACCTGTACATGGCTTCAACTCCCGGAGGGCGTCAAATTATAAGATAAGGTTTCTCTCAGCGATCTACAGATAGCACTGATGAGTATTTAAGCCATGACCCGTGCAATGGTGTCAGTATCGTGTCGTCCTCAGCCCAAGGCTTGTATCGTACATTTCCAAACGCTCTCAACGCAGCCCACGCGTGCTGGAATGACTGCTAGCGGTGCTCCATGCATCCGTACATCAACCACACGTACCAATGGCGATTCGCGTGTCTCCTATATCTTTTTGATGGCACTGGTGGGATGGGAGCTAATCCAACTAGTCTGCTGCCTGGGACAGGGAAGTCATCTATCATGGCACGGACCTGACCTTGAAGACGGGTGGTATGCGGCTCCAGAGTGCCCTGAATCTATTATTAAAGAAGATACGAGCGCTACAGCTGGAACACCCAGCTTGGGATCCGCAAAGAGGACCGGTGAGACAAAAAGCGCAAATGGGAAGACGGAGCGCAAACATGGTTAGCTATCTGCTATCAAGAAGTCGGCAAGTCGTCAAAGCAATGAGAGAATGCGCTGACGAGATAGAATATTTTATCACATGATGTGGGCATTGAGGCCGAGGCCTGGAGTGCGACCAATGGGATGGTGATGAGGGAGACGAGGAAGAAGGCTGACCAGGACCAAACCTTAGGCTACCAGTTATACGCTCGCATATTAGGCAACTGAACAGCATAAGAAATTGAGGTAGGATGAATAGATATGGAGCTAGAACACTGGACGATGGGTAGTTCGACGGACCGCACCATATTACTAGCCTCAAATGGTGAGGATCATCTACCGTTGAACAACACCCGCACCGGGCAATGGGACGGATGCATTTCCCTCGTCCCACAGGCCACCGGTTCATTCAGCTCTTGTCGAGCACTCTTGACACTGCTCATTTGTGATTTGTCATGATTAATGGTAAAGGATTTCACGCAAAGAGCGTCCTGTCCCAAGTTTTGTGCCTGGGATACTTCCTGTCTGTTAGTTTTCAAATGCATTTATTCCCTTGCTACTTGATCATCATGTCTTTTAATTCAAGCTCCAATACATGCAATGCGCAGCTGTTGTTTAGTGACATTCATCTTGCAACGATTTTCCGGGACAAATCTTGATCTAGTAAGGTCACAAACATGGGTAGCTATGCTTCTTGAAGCACATGCACTCAAGACTCATCTCCCCACCTATTATGCCTGGATGTGCCCATTATACAAAAGAATCACAATGAGTTATTTAGACATGAGAAAGGGATGAACATTGCCATCCAACGATATAATGAGCACCGAGAGCATGAGGAAGAGATTGATGAAACCATTATCTGAATAAGCAGCCCCAGATGGTGTCCTCTTGCCTAGTAAATTATGACTTTGCCGAGCGCTTGCCACGTCTCTCAACATTTCGTGTTCAATGTTGCCCGGTGAGATTTGGCAGTCTGGATATATGTAGCTTGTATTATTGTACATAAGTGTGTGTTAACGATCTACCTCGATATGTCCCATGACGTGAGCCGGAAACTGAACATATTTGGTTATCCCATTCAGCGGTGAATGACTGTACATCCTTGGACAATAAAATGACACAAAATAAATCCTCCGCCGGTCTATTGTAGGCGTAACTCAAGAAGGTGTGTGGACAAGCAAACACGACAAACTTATGTCATGTGGACTGTCCCCTCCTTGCAACGTAAATAGCATATTTACACTCAGTGGACAATATATCGGCGAGCACTTTTCTGTCGAATCGAGTTTCACTTTTTTTTCCTCCAAGAATTTGGCCGTACCCCAAAAGGGTGAATAAATAATAAGAAAAATGTGTCAATTGACTCCTGTCAAAATTTTAATGAGTTTTTGATCCTTAGTCCGCACTTACGGCTATACAGTACTATCATTGCTACCGACATGCAAAGGGTTAGGGATATGCAAAATCATAAATTCCTCAACAACAGTAGCTCGCACCTAGACTGTTCTGCTCGATATTTTGAAGGAACATATTTGCATTGTAGATCTCCATTTTTAGGCAGATCCAACAGATGCTTCTTTTTGCAGATGCATGTCTTCCTCTGCGAATAGTGCAATTTTGGAGTAAATTGAGCCAACAGACGCAGGTACTCTATAGAATCTTATGAAACTTGCACACAGACTGGCCGACCTTGTAAAGAGTGGATATACCAAACCTCAGAACAGCAATATGAATCATCGTTGAGTATATCGAGTACCCCTACGGTGGCAGTGTTGTAGCATCCTCTCAACTTCATTTCATATCGAAGTAAGTACATAGGAGTGATCCAAAGATACCTGACCATTTGTACCGGACGTTGCAGTTTGGATTTTAGGAGTGACTAGGGAATCCGAGGGTACTCTTTTAAAAAATTTGCATAGTGATGATAGTATGCCTAGCGTGATGGATGATGGGTCAGGTAGAAAGCAACTACTGCCCAGTTGAGTCGGGCGTTCATTCTCAACATATCCTTTCACACCCCGACACGATAGATACACTGTGCGCTCTGTGCCTATTCGTCTACATCTTTTGTCTCCTGCTTTAGTTACTTTCCCCCTCGTTTTTCCTTAGTCCGTTTCGCCACCGTGTATATTCTATGTACGTAGCGCCGACTGCTGTTCACGGAATACACTTCCATCCAAAAAGAAGGTGAGTCGGGCGTGCACTCTTGTATATTTGATATAGGGTTGCTTATTAACATGGCGTGGGTGATTATGATAATTTCATTTCATTTCGACTTTGTTGGAGGCATATCAGAGGATAATCCGTTGAGCTGATCCTATTTTTGACCGACAAATACAGTAGACTCCCCCATAACCCATACCTATCCCTGAGCCCTCGCAGCGATAAGCTCACAGTTATAGCAAAACTGACTTGAATCTCAACAAGGCCCATACTGGGGCTAATTGCGTGTGCACTGTGAAGACAACCCAATTACGGGAATGTGCCCCGATGTCCTCGGAAATAGTTATGGGTTATGTAGGAGTCTACTGTATAGGCTTCCATGCCTCCTCCCAAACAACGATGGGAGAAACTTCAGAGATGCATTTTCCTACGTATTCCAGCAACCTGATTCCGTTAAAAGTTCGGCAATTTACCGAGCCGATCACGAGATACGCGGCTTGTCATGGCTGCTTGTCCGCGACTGCAGCTAGCAGTTTATCCTCGGACTCTCTGTCATGGAATAGTTCTGACGAACAATCTGATATCCAAGACGGATGAACGTTTTCTTTGACCACCGGTTATTCGCTTGCCTTTCGAGATCATATGAGGTTGTTTACTGGACAGCACTCAGCGCTCAGCCCTAAACCTGCACACGCTCCCAAGTCACTTTTCAACCCCTCAGAGATCCATCACAGGGCAAAGAAGCTTTTGGTATAAACATTTTCCTGCGTACGTAATATTTTTTGATGCATAGTAACGCACTTTCAATGATAATCATCTCAATTTCCTGCCTAATAATGTGGAACTGAAGCTGAGGCTAATACCTTTTGGCATTTAGTATGTGTTATAGAGCACACAGGGTTGTTACTTGTATTAAGGCGCGGCGAGGTTGGTTTTCATGAACCATCCGACCTGTCGTGCACTATAGTCAGGGTGAGTGCATTACAAAGCATCCGAATCCCTGCTTGGACTGGCATCCTTTGCTTGAACCGAATTGTATTGATGCCCGTTGCTTAAACTGAAGCAGGGACTAATCCGAGACCACATCAATGATGCCATGGCGGAAAGTCTGTATGGCCGTTGGTTGCGATATCTATTCAACCGGGAGTCATTAGGACATTAGCGCTGATAATATCATTATTAACTAGGAAAGCGCCCAGCCTAGGGCCTGCCAATGCAGCCAATTCATTTAGAGGTTAAACGGCCATTGACATTGCATCTACTCATTGACAAAAACAGATTGAGTTAGGCACGAACTTGTCAAACAGTATGACGATCATTCAGCGCTCAGCAATGCCAGGCTTACTCGCGCGAGAAGGCTCTTGGATGGAAGTCTAAACCCATCGCGACAGCATTCCGTCCTGTCCGAAGTTTCTGTGTTTTCTCTTCGCGTTTTACAGCAAATCAATCTGAGCCTGAGGAATTCCATGACCATGTATGTAACCAGCCCATCTTTTGTTTGCGCGTTACGTTGTGGGCCTCGACTCTACGTTATCTTATCTCTCCATCAAACTTTCACTCAACAGGGTTAAAAAAATTGAACGAATGCTGGAATCCGGAGACGGGCCAGTGATGTAGGGTAGCTCATTCAATATCGTGATCGGGTTTGGGCTGGTGATCAAAAGTAGAGTAAAATCCCTTCCCACCTTCTGATGTCCCTTCAGTTCGGGATTACCAAACCACCGATTTAGCCATTTCTTGTCTCTATCCCAACACGTGTCGTCAAGTAATTGAAGTACTTTACCCGTTCCGCGTGGCTGAATTCAACTCACTCGCGTATGCATTCGTGAAAAAATCAAAAGAAAATAGGCATCCTGACAAGATCATTAAGAAAACCATGACCTTGATAGCCGCACCCAACCTTTTGAGATTTGGACGCATCAGGCCTTTTCTTCTGACTAGTATACGTCAAAGCGCTAGGCTGTGTGGACGTGCGGGCCTTGACGAAGATGATTGGTTGTCTATTCGCGCGGGAAAAGCACATGCTTGTCATCGATTATAGAGGACGTCGAACCTAATTATTGTCAAACCTTTGTTTCTTTTGTTTAAGACGCTACGGTATTGGGTTGGTGTTGTTCTCGGGAGTAGTGGGATATTGATGGTCCTTTTGTTCGTTAATGAAGGCCCTTCGTTGACCACTAGTCACCAGGTAGAGGGACATCTCCCAAAGCGCCCTTGCCATGTGAGCACATGTGATTGGTGCCTTGAAGGTGGCGTTCAAGACGGCGATGTGTAATTTTAGCCGCTATTTTCGGGGGCGGTGTTTACAATGTGGCATATAGACAGGATTTTTTATCCTATACGCAATAACAGGCGAATGTCATCAGAGAAGGTGCAAAGGAATCGAATAAGTTATTAAGGAAACGCACCAAAGCCCAGTTCAGGCATTGTAGCGCACACGCCAGCGTCCGCCATCAACAAAGTTATATATAAGAAGCCAGAGAGCGGCGGTCGGTCAAGGCCCTTTAGGAGGGCTATCATAGTCACGAGCCGCAGTTCCAATCTCCAAATCAACTAAACCATGATCTTGCGAGCTGCGTGTATCGCACGCCCTCAAAAGGAAATCTCGATCCCAAAAATTCCGGGTTCCATTCTTTGGGGTCCAGATCAACAAAAATTATCTCCCTCTCACCAAACCAACAGGGCGGACGGACATGAACGATCTTGATGTCTTAGTCAGGTTTGTGGGTATTTATTTGCATGTACTAACGGACGCTCCAAAGATGCATGTGCGAGGAACGCGCAAACTCGAAGGCCGACAGGTGGATGTACTTCAAGACAGATGTCTTCCACACGAATAGCCATGAGCTGGGGCTTTATGCTCCTAAAATATGAATGAGAGCTTATGGTACCAAGCGCGAGCATGACCCACTTATCATTACTAGTGCGTGGGTCCAGCTTGTCCAGCGTTCCAGGGTCAATTACTGAATCTGCTGGTGGGTGGTCTCGAGTCCTCGGAGAAACATGGCTTCTATTGAGGCTATGGATACCCGCTATGGACGTGATGAGCGGTAGCCGTCAATCGAAAAGTCAGCATGTGGACCGGGGCTTGTGCGTGCCGAAGCGCCTCTGCGATGGAAAAGAGAACGACACAAAGAGAAACAAGTACGGTCTAATATATGCTTTCATTTTAGCAAGTATGGGTATCGTGTTTCAGGACGAAAAGGCAACGGAATTGCTGACACTATACCTTGTATGTTGCTACCAGATTTCGGGATAAGTGCAACTGGCCGGAGATGCTGGTGAGTAAATAGACTGATCCTAGATCTGCTCGGCTCGCAATGGTGATGTCCTGGCAACACTAACAGGCATACAAGCACCCTCAACGGCTTATTTCTCTGAACATTGTGGGCTTTTTTTTTTCTTTGCTATGCCAACCTCCTTGAGGACCCTCGTGCGTGATGTCAGTGACAATCATTCGGGAATCCTTGGTAGGAATGATGGGTTAAATCCAGCCCATGTGCACCCCGCTATGTGGTCATTTACAGGGGTTTATTTACCCAATCCCTCTCCCTTATCACCTGTGGGAAAGCTGCAGATCGGCCTTTGCTCGAAAAGCTTTCTCAGCAGTTTGTCATTTGTGGTTAGTATTCATAATATCCATTGAATCAATACCCGTTATGATTTTCCAGGAGATTGGAACAAAGGATTCAGGCCCGGATGATAGCGCCCGGGTTGTACTTAACGAGCTGGACCGGATGAGGGACAATCACTGGCTAGCACCAAGGATCTGCCGTTACCCTGCTTGGCGAAATGCGGCAGATTTTGGTCCATTCTTCGAAGATGAGGACTCGAACTTGTGAGGCGTAGTCAGGTATTAGTAAAGTCGTTTTGGGACGTATGATACCAATTGGGTATTGTGAAAAAGAGTTGCACTCCCGTCGGGGGGAGTCTGAGAAAGGTGACGGCCAGGGTGGAAAAGCAGGGTCGCGCTCATGATCTGGGGGGCGATCTCGATAGTCTTTTTGTTTTGTCTAGGGTCCCCTACGGTCGAATAGAAGAAAAAAAACACTTGATACATCTTGGGGCGTTGCGTTCGTTTCATCTTATTAGAGAGGGCGGCAACTTAGTAGGGTTCACTTTCTTCTCCCGCTCCTTCCTCACTTCTTGAACGACCTCTGGAAATTCCAGTACTAGATCCTCTCGAGGGGGATATCGTTGTTGTTTACTGATCTTCGGTGAGCCTGGTGGAGAAGTATTATCTCCAGACATCGGCACTTGTCGGCAACGAAGGGCATCCTGGTAAAGTCTTGCATAGGTCGTTATAACCTCAATCGACGCATTACTCCCCGTCTTCCCCGTCTTCCCCGTCTTCCTCATCCTTCCTGGCCAACGAGCTATTCATTCCTTCCCACTCCTTTCTATCTTTCTGTACTCTTGCGCGCTTTCGTTCTGCACGTACTCTCGTTCGTTACTTCAACAATCCACATTCTCTCGTCATCTCTTTATGTCGTCTACTCTGTCCCCTGCACAACGTCTACGAACAAAAACCTCAGACCTCACGGAGCTCTTTCGAAGCGGTTCGACTTTGGGAACCCGCTCCAACAGTCAAGTACAGCTTCCATTTGTCACCGAGCAAGAAGTTGCCGCCGCTTCAAAGAAGAAGACGTCCCGCATTCCATTCCTAGGGAGGTCCCGGAAGAAGTCCGACGCATCAAATGGTCCACCACCAGTGCCGAATGCCTCGAATCGTCCCAGTATCCAAGGTACATTGACATCGCCACGAATTGAACAGCCAAGTGAGCCTGTTGAGACAGACATGGAGGAACATAATCAAAGGTTAGCCGATTTCGGTTCGCGTTGTGCCTGAGGCTCGTGCCCGCCTCACGGCATGCTTGCAGCACCAGAAATCTCACCAACTAACGCTCTACTCCCTCTAGTGATAAGTTGCTCTCGACGAAATCTTTAGTAGCTCGTGCCAAGTCATCGTCCTCCACGCATCAGCAAGCAACAACTTCTCTAAGCTCAAAGTTTGCCGCTCATTTTGCTACCACCCGTGTTCGCAAACGGAAATCATTGCCACCACCTCCGGAGAATCAAGATGGAGACCGTAGTAGTCCATCCAACACAACAAATACACTCGCACCCCCTAACTCTAGTCCCCGATCTGCCTCTTTCGAGTCGGCCTCTTCGGGGACAACGCGATCGCCCACACCGAAACCAACAATTACGGTCTCGCCATCCTCAGAAGGAATGGCGCAAAACTTCGAGGGCCTTTTTACATTGCCAGATGTGGGACGTCGTATGACAAGCACCAATCCCCGAAGCTCCAGGACCGATGAGCTAGGAAATAAATCACCTGTTTACGACAAACGCCATCCTAGTCCAGAGCATAGCAGTGTACCATCTAGCCCTGAAGATGTGTGTCCTTCTGGCCAACATACTGGATCGACTTCATCTCGGCACAATCGTTCGAAGCGGCCTGAAGTTGCTGCAAATGCTCCTGGTCCTAGTGATTCTACGGCTACCCTGTCGCCAGAAAGTGTTACACCCAAAAATCAGAAGAGACTGAGCGCTCCAGGCTTGCTATCCGCAAAATCCGAACCTCTGCCTCCTAAACCCACACCAACGGCCTCCCTCACTCCCGCTCGGGCCCGACCTGCCCAACCCGGCAAACCACCATCTATTCCCTTACCCCCACCACCTAAATCACCTCCTCCCGTTCCTCACCCCGCAACATCGGCCGGTCGAGATTCGTCAACGCCTTTCCCGACGACTGTTAAATCAACCGTTACACCACTCTCTCCAGATGACAGCGGTGGATATCCAGGTCGCAGACAAAGAGCTCACACCGTAGGAACTTCCTCCCCTACGATTCGAGACTCCGGTGCCTTGTCTCAGAGCGATCCTAGTATTGCGACGAAGACATCAATGCCGGAAGTCCCCACCAGTGAGACTCCATCAACTGATGTCAACAACAAGCCATCCAAACCCTCTAATGCCGACGAACCTCCCCCTCTCCCTCCATCACCCAAACCACCTGCAAGTCTCGCGCCACGGATATATGCTGAGCCCCTCCCCAACTTTAACATCAACACCGCCACGCCTGAGGAATTGAGGGCCGCCCTCATTTCGAGGAATCAACAATATGACGAATTAGCGAGCTATCTATTGAAGGTCACCTCGGCTCACGTCAGTGAGCGGGCTTCTCTAGAGAAGAAGATCGCTTCCATGGAGAGAGACGCAGCCCGAAAAGACAAGGAGATTAAAGGATTGACATGGTTGGTCATGAATAATCGGGGACCGAGTTATCCAGCCCTAGGTCTCGATAACCCCGGAACCGCTGCCAATGGCGTTCGTGCTTCTGGCTTGAGCAATGTCAACGTCAACCGAAGCGACAGTCCTGCATTGAACAAAATCTCAGCGCGGCGATTCCACTACGCATATACCGATGAATCGGGAACCGAATCACATTTGACGTCCGGTGCAGAGTCGCATCGCGGATCAGGTGGTTCCGAAAACGAAGCCGGTGCCTCTTACCTTCGACATAGAAGGGTAAGGAGAATTACAACCACCCATGTCCCGACCGATGGAGTCAGAACGACTGGCAGTCACTCGCCCTCAGTCAAGAGGATGTCCAGCGCAAGATCAAGTCTGCTGACGGAGTTATCTGCTTCTGATTCCGCGACTTCAACTACCACAACTACGACATCATATCAGAGTAAACGATCTTCAACCTCTTCCTTCACTTCTATATCATCAGCGACACCCTCACTCGTTCCAGGAGCTACTTTGTTAACCAATCCTTCGTCAACCGCCTCACCCGCACTTAGCTCGATCCCTGAAGCGCCTACACCCCCTCCAAGAGTACTTGCAGATACTGCAACGCCGATCAGAAAAATTTCCCTTTCTTCAAGGCAAGGGCCGGACACGAAAGATGATAAGCGTTCCTCCCGGTCTAACCTTTCCGCCTCCACTACCTCCAATTCTGCTTCCGCCACACCTATAGCCGCGGCGTCCGTCGCTTACGCGACCTCTATTCGCAATAGCCGGCCAAGTTCCATCTCTCAAGTGTTGGAGAAATCATCAGCACCCTCTACCCCTTCCATCCCGCCACAACAACTGTCCAACATTCAGACTACGGCCGCAACGACACCCATTGACGATGTCCTTGAGAAGCTACGACCTTTCGCAATTTCAAAATGATTGCATCAGGATCATCTCTGTAGCCCTTGTCGTTTTTCTTCGGTCTTACAAAGTTCTTCATATCAAAGATTTATCGGAATCATTCTGTGTTTTTATTTACCCCCTCCCTTCTCCGCCACTGGCCCCTATGTATCTCCAGCATTTCCCCCGGAAAGAGTGATGGTAACGATGAGGTCGCGTTTTTAGGCTCACCCCTCATACCTTTCATCCCACACGACAACCTCTAAGTTATTCCATCATTCGCATTGTATCTAACGTAGTTGACCCGCGCTTTCGATTTATTTCGTGGATCTCGCATCGAGAGGCCCATATTATTCTCTTGAATCCCCCACTATTACTAGCCTCAGGACTCACACATACACACACACATTCCTTTGATGATCATCTCATTTGGATTTATGGCATATGTGTACGATAAAATCAGCTGTCCCCAAATCTCGCTCCTATTTTCGACTTTCACGCCATCTTTTCGCCCTTTTGTTTACCATTCGCTGAGAATCAACGTGCAGTGCAGATCGTATATTCGTCGGACCCTTACGACCCATGCATATTTGCTTAGAATGTTTCGGAAGTAAATAATAAATAGAATATAATCTATTCACCGGCTCTGAAAATTGACACCAGTAAATTTATGCCGGAAAACTTTTTCCATGGTTAAATGAAGAGGATTGGTCACAGTTGACCCCACTTGTGACCCGTTGTAACTCGCTTTGTAACCCAGTTATAATTAAAACCGATCCACTTACTTCAACCGTCGAGTAATTTTGACGCACATTGACCCGTTATTTTTTCCGACAATTACGGTTCTCTCATCATAGTGGCAGGCAAAATAGCAATAATTTTCATTTGGGAATAAATATCATACTATATACATATCATACAAGACGTGAACCGCGAAAGTTTGAAAATACATAACCAGGATGGACGAAAAGTAAAAAAAAAAAAAGATATATACGTAGCATACTATTTACAACGGGAAAGACAATAGGGAAAGTTCCATTATCATACTTATGCATACAGCTTGCCCCAAAGGCCATCAGGGTTGACCCAAGAAAAATTGTTAATGGAATATTTGGTACCGTTGTATTCACGGTTGTTGACAGTGGGATGTATAATATCCGTAATCTGTTTCGTGTGGTACTTCCTCAGCGAGTTGGGGTCCTTCTCTTGATAAAGGGCTAGGGGGGGAGCAGAGTCAGTCACTATGCTAAGATATGATAAGTTAGATAAGGCTACTCACCCTCCTCCTCAATGTCATCAAAAATCGAGGCACTGCAAGCACAAAAGGCAAGGCAATCATCAACAGTGTGTTCAAAGGCGAAATAAACGAACTTACTCCGGAGAGCCAAACCAGGTGTCAAAATACGGTTCCTCACGTAGATCAGAGAGGTTAAACCTCGTAGCAGGATCAATTTGCAGTAACTATAAATCCAAGTCAGAAATCCATCCATCCTGAAGGGGCGACGCACTTACGCCAACAATCACAGCTTCCACTTCCTTACGAAGTCCAAACGGCGCCCACCAAGTCCGTCCAAGGCCCTCAGGACATGTTTGCGCATACTGATATGCCCTAAGATCATCCTCGGTATTGAACAAAGGCTAGAACAAATGCGTTTCAACACATGCCACGCTAAGGAACGAATGGGAACAAAAAGAGCAACGGCATACCTCGCCCATCTCTGATTCCAACTCAAAAGCCATACAACCCAGCGCCCACCAATCAATCGCAGGTCCATAAGGCTTTGTAATCCCCGTCACATGGGTGTTCTTTAAATCCAAAACTTCAGGTGCGAGATAGGGCCAAGTTCCAAGGACGGTGGTGCTGTACTCTTCATCACGACGGAGTCTTGTAAACTGTGAGATATGAGCGGAGCCTAGATCGGTAATGCGAACGTTGCAGCGGGAATCGAGGAGGACGTTCTCTGGTTTGATGTCACGGTGGATGATGCCAGCTTCATGAAGGGAACGAAGTCCTACAGCCTGTGGCATGGGACTACATGAGAATCGTCAACGCTAGGATGAAAGGGGAGAACATACGATTTGTGCTATCCAGCGTGTTTTGTGGTCCAGTTTAAATTGGACGATATCAGGATCAGGACTAAACACGGCTAGCAGGTCGCAAGTCATCATTTCCTTATAACAATATGCGTTCAATTAGTTGAACATGTGCGTGTCATACAAAGACACTTACCATCACAAAGTAAAACCTATAAGCATCCTGCATCGAAGCATGTAGATCCATAACAAACATGCTTCCCCAAGTCATCTTGCCTCTCACATACCAGGTCTGGTACGCCTTCAACTCCTGCAAGACCAGATGTATATACCCACGTCTCACACTCTCCTTCTTTTCAAACGTTTTTAGACAAAAGACTCTTGAAGCTTTCTTTGACCCATCCAAATACTTCGCCAAAGACAAATCACGAGCAGCCAGCACCATGCCGCACGACCCCGGTTCCAAGCTTCCAATGAGACCAAATGGGCCAGGTTTAGGCCCAAAGTTATCATAGTCATCAATAAACTTCATATGTCGGCCTGGGAAATTATCCATGAGAGGGAGACCAGCGGGGTGATCACTGGGGATCAACACGAGATCACTTTGAGCAGCGTCATCAGTTGAAGAGAGGCTGTTGTTGTCAGAGTCGGAAGCAACTGTAGGAGAGCTTCGGGTGAGCCTGGGTACCTTGTGTGCCTCTTTGCAAGGACAATGAACCAGCTGTTTCGCGGAATGCGGCATGTCGTCCGTGGCATCAGCCTCCAATGGCGAGAGGGGGTCCATGCGTAGGTGTGAGGCAGGAGTAGTGGCGTGAGTTGCGTCCAAGGACGGGGAAGTGCTTTGTGTCGATGAACACGGTTCGCTGGATGTGGCATCAGGGCGTGGCGCATCATCCTCAGCGACTAGCGAGGTAGTCGATGTAGGGGAGTAAGTAGTCTCGTCCGATGGTGGGGTGTCAACTTCTGAGGTGGTAGGAGGTCCATCTTCCGACGCGTCGTCTGTGGATGGGGCGGGCCTAGGATCTGTGGATAGTTCGTCGTTGTCGGATAGCCCCTCCAGAGAATCTGAATGCGTCGATACTATAAAAGACATTGTCTCTGAAGTGGAGATGTACGTGGTGGAAGGAAGAACCGAGGTACTCGTCGACCTATGGCGCGACCGAGGACATCCTTGAGTCGTGGCTCGCATGACATAGTGCAGACCAACGGACAGCAAGAGATTATGTATAACCAGAAGCAGACAAGCAACTTCTGAAACAATGAACGCCGACATATTGTCAGCAATTTGGTGTGGCGAGAGAAAAAGTGGAGAATGTAGAGAAAGGAGCAAAGGCCGGCTTATAAAGAGTGGCGTTGGTGGCATGAACTTGATGAGGATAGGTCCGGCAAATTAGATGAGGTCACTGAGAAAGCAGTCAAAGGCCAGGCACTTTTTGACATAAGGCAAAGCAGTCCCGCTATGGATCGGCACCTCATAGAAAGTGCAATGGCTAATCGGGCGACCCTGTAAATGATTATGATCCCCACTCCATGATGCAACATGGGAGCGATAAATTTGCAGAATAACGTGCCACATAGCGAGTTTATGGCCTGCCCTCGAAGACAAGGGCTCAACCCCAGGGTTGATAGGAGGTGCTAGTCAATTTCCAATCTCGTTGTATCCATCCACTCAGTCGCATTAGACACGGAGCAGATCATAGGGCTGGCGGTCCAAACGTCGCAGCCAGGCTTTGAGACTGGCGTTAAAATGAGTCACTAAAGTTGGATTTTGCGTAATGGGAAATTATCGTCTAATGACGTCCATAGGGACTTAGCTAGCACAGAATGACCAGAACAACAGTGAAGCGTGCGAGTCATATCGACCCTTCAATAGAATTTCTACCCGATGCAAACGAACTTACGAATACTTGGCGGCTCACAATGACCCGCCATCATTGCATACGTGGATAACAGCTGGCACATCTAGCAAAGCTCCACAATGCTGTTTCGGAGGATCAGGCGGCATTCGGTACAAGGCATCAGAAAAAGCACATCAAAGCACAAAGCAAAGAGCGAAAAGCCAGAAGTGGGATTGGTTGTCTCAAAATGGAACGTGATGCGTGATGACTAGAGGAGTGGGACGTGAGCTGTGCGGTGTCCATGAGGCAAGGCTCTTGTCAAGGCGCATTGCATTTGCAGGTTGGAAACAGAATAAAAGCGTTAAAGCTCAGTGACAAATTTGCAAAGGTTGGCAGCAGGGGTGAGGGAGGGGTGGGAATGACTCGGCATCGACCGACCGACGCTCCTTGCTTTGTGCCAGTGCTGGCTGACAGATATCGATGCGGTATGGGGATAGCATTTTATTGCAGCAAAAGTGTCCTAAACATGCACCCGTCTTTTTACAAATAAAGCTGGCGTCCGTTACCATAATGACCCGATCGTGAGATATACTTAACTCCATACACCGTCTTGGCCAATTTCTCTGGGGCCACCTGCAGCTGCACCTGTGTGACCATAGGGAGCTGGAGATTGATAACCACCAGGATTTTGTCCAGATCCCGGCCTTGTGTATGGTGTAGGACGGCTGCCATATAAAGCAGGGTGATCATCTTCCTCTCCAGTCAACTCAATCCTCCTTGCCCCATAATACCTATGATACACCACACTCGCTAGCAACACGACTGGATGCAAGGCAGTGAATAGGATTGCAGTAACCTGAAATATAAAGTAAGTAATCCACTTCACCCTTAGAGTATATTGAGCATGCTCACGAAAACTGGTGCAGGCTTGGGCTTTTGGGCCCACAAACTAACGCATGTCCAAGTTGCAGCAACACACCAGATGAAATCCCTCCTGAGGGCTATGATCAGGGTACCAAAGAGGTTGGTTGAAAACACTACAGCAAAGCCAGCCCAAGCATGCCACGCCGAGTACTTCTCAGGTGGATATTGAGGGTCAAACGTCATATGTAGCGTGATGCTAAGGACGCCATTCAGCATACGGATATTAAAACATGCAACGGGCTTAGAACCTACAAAATGGATAGAGGGAATAGGATTGACAGAGGAAGGACGATGAAGAATCTCATCGGAGCGTGTATGAGTGCCATATCGAATGGTCGCGATGACGCAGGCGTGTGATACACGAGCAACGCAATATTGGAGTAAAGAAGAAGACCAAGAAGTATGCCTTGAAGGACAGTTGCGACCGTGAACCAGCCTAATACCTAAGGGATTGGCTCATGTTCGTCAAGGATTCTGTAATGAATAGGAAGTAACGTACCCAGACAATCGCCCAACCAGCCATGATCCAGTTAGCCAAGACAAGCCAAAGGCCAATTGCCTTCGTAATGGTCCTCTGCAAAACGTCTAACATCAGCTCTGCTTGGCTTTCAAGGGCGTTATGGGAAGCACCTTGGTTTCTGGCTTTCTCGCTATGACCAACAAGAAGCAATAACCGATTAAAGCCGCATAAAGGACTACCAGATACCCAGCGATCACTGGTGGATTCGGCGATATGGCTGTTGCATATCGTTTTGAGACGGCACCTGATACGAGTGGCCAGTGAGCAAGAGGTCAAACGCGAGAGCTATAAATGCCTGCCTAGTGAAGGGTTTACTAGAACTGAGCAAACCAGCACGGTCACGATATTAACCAAAACTGAGAGGGGAGTTAGGACTTGCAGCCTGGGGGTGATACGGTGTTAATATCAGTAGAGTAAGGCAACATCGAGGCTGTTCATCATACCTGACGAGGTCGATGTACTCACGCACCTGAGGGTGCGACGTGTCTATAGGCAGTGAATCCATCGTGGACGTACAGTATAAGATTTGTTGAATGGTTTGGCAGCTCCTTTCACATGCCCAAGGTCGAACTCGTGACGTCATATGTGAGTGGAGCGGCGCTGTCCGTCGTCGGAATGTAAAAGCGCTCTATGCTACCCCGCCAACTGAATAGTGACATATAGAAGAGGATCCTGAGAGACGAAAAAGTATTTGGACACACCCGGAATTGAACCGGGCACCGCCCGCAAGCAGACTGAGTGCTAAGCGGGCGTGATAACCAACTACACCATGTGCCCTTGGACGAGTTGTCAACTTTTGATAGCCACGTGGCAAACATTAATTAAGCTCCCTCCATTTTAGCCCTCCCTTTCTTACCACTATCGGCCCAAGTCACGAAAATCAATAACGAAGGCTAAAGCATCTTTCACCCCAACCTGCACGATCATTGACACCGTGAATGATGTCGATGGATACCGACAATCTCAGGATCAGAGTCGAGTTTGGGGGTGGATTGGAGTTGCTTTTCGCGAATCAAAAGTCATTGAGCTTGACGATACCCTCACGAGTGCCACACGACAAATCGTCTGTCACGCATAGCGCGTCGAATCCTGCTACGAAACCTGCCGATTTGACGTACCTCATGTATTACTTGAAGGACCAAAAGCTCAAGGAAAGACCAGAGCTATTCATGGAGGGGAGCACAGTGTAAGTTGTCATACCCACCTATCAACAGATTGAATTTACACGCGGTTCTAGGCGACCGGGTATCCTGGTGCTCGTTAATGACACAGATTGGGAGCTGGAGGGAGAAGGAGAATATGCACTGAAGAACGACGACGAAATTGTCTTCATTTCCACGCTACACGGAGGTTGAAGCTAAGAGGGCTCTTTTGGGCCTCAGGGCGCTTGGAAAGCAATTTACGTTTCCCGTCGACCTCATGCCTGCACTGGCTCAAGTGTATTCCGATACGATTAGAATGACACACACCCCTTTTTTTCGTTGCGGATCATGGACTATATGCGCTAGTTTCCTGCTACTACCAATCGGTGTAGTTTGGCAAATTCTTTGCTCAAGAGCAAAAATGGTTCTAGCCTTCTGGGTCATCTTCCAGTATGCGAAGAAATTTGCTTAATCGCAACGGGCGTATATTATCGCCCGCGTACGAAACGAACTATACCGTGCCAATTGGTTAACCCACAAATCACCGTTGCTATGCACGGGGTGTTGCATGCATCTGCGAAGGCCATGAGTCTGACTCGTTCCATAACTGTTGTCGAAGTTGTGCCGGTTGTGCCGCTGGTCACATCCATGTAATAGATCAACGCCTTTCTTCAATCGGGTAATGATATATCACGAAACATCCGTCAGTCATAATTGCGAACACGCGGTTGAGGTATTATCGATGAAAACATGCATCGCGGTCAAATGGTGTGGTCAAATGCTCTCCATGTCAACAAAGCACTACAACACCCGGGCTCCACCGCTGGCAGCGGTCTCGCCTTTCCCAACACCGAAAAATGGTTTCACCAATGCCCGACCATATTCCAACCATGGAGACATACCGTGAAAAGGCAACGCGGAAATTTAAGGAAAACCCATGGGTTCCACTAGGTACATGCCACCATATTTACGTCATTTCATGCCGTCGTTGTAATCTCATTTCTCCCTCTAAACAGGTTCATTGGCGACAGTGGGAGCCCTCGTAACAGCCATGGTGAAAATGCGTCGCGGAGAATCCAAATCATTCAACAACTGGCTACGCGTCCGTGTCGCTGCTCAAGGTCTCACCGTCGTCGCTATTGTCCTCGGCACATACAAACTAGGAGCCAAAAGGGAAGAAGGAAGTTTGCAGAATCAAGGTGAACTCGACACTCAAAAAGCGAGAGAAGAGAAGGCGGAGAAAGAGAAAATGGCATTTGAGGACAGGTTGAAGGAGGCTGAGATTTCACATGAGTTTGAGGCCGCTTGGAAGAAGGCTGCATCCGAGTCGACGGCTGGTCCTAGTACAGATGGCAAGAGCAATAGTGCCGCAGAGTCGAGCAGCTCTTCAGGTGGATGGTTCAGTCGGCGGAAGTAAACTAGATGGACGATATTCCCTTCATCACACTACGCTACCAATGAAAGTACACTAGTAATGACTATAATGCCTTCCCCCGTCTTATTATAAATCTGGCCTGTATCGGTCAGTTGAACTTTGAGCCATTGCTTTGTAGGTGACAGGTGCATATCGATCTTTTGCCTGAGTTGAATGGACGGACTCGTAGCGTCGCCAGGTGGTTCACACTGAGTTGCTGATGATCATATTAAGCGCTCTTCCATGGCATGAACGATCTGATATTTCAATCGGCTGCTCAGCCGTGTCTCCAAATGTCAAAAGGCCATTAGAGGATATACCTCCTTCCCCTACACCGCTAGCTCCACAAAACGAAATCTTCCGCCTACTCGCGACAAGGACGAAGTGATGTCGCAGTGCTTTAGATATACTATAGAGTGGTATGGTATCCCCGACCATTCTTGCCCCATCAAGAATCACTTCGTTCCGCAATGACCTCAGGATCTTTTGGAGGGTTTTCTATCGCCAACTTCCAGCCTCCATATAGCTGGTTAACGACAGCACTGCGTCGTAATACCGTCAACTCCTTGACGGCGTCCGTATACATGCTGCGGACTTTTGATGGATCGCTTTCCGCCTGAGCAGCGCAAATCGGAGACCACAGCCAAATCCAACAGACGAAATAGCCATTCAGCGCGAGCTACGTCAAAAGGAACGGGGGGCACACACCTGAATTGCACGGAATGTGTCCTTCGTCCGTTGGACGAAATAGTTCCTGAAATTATAGGAACTAAATGATCGTGAAGTGCGGAGAGTAGCTGCATACAGCTGCAAGATTGATTGACGACCAGGGGCAGTAACAGCAGACATGCGGGGCGTCGTCGTCTACGCACAAGCCAAGAAAGTAGGAGTGTCAACGTTGCTGGAACGGAATCGAAATGATGCTGACCGACCAGAGCCGTTCACGTGATCTATCGGCCTAACTTCGGCATCGGCTTTTTCCTGAAATCATCATGCCCTCGTTAATCCCTGGTTGCTGCATTCCCCATGCTCTGCATGAGCTTATGGGCACAGTTGATGTAAGAAGGCACGGACACACTATTAAATCAAAGTCTAGGGTGCCCTGGTTTACCCGCACCTGGGTACACAGACCTGTTTTGCACGTTCTTAGCACAGCCAGAGCAATCCTGCGATGCCCGGTTTCCATATCTGGATGATATCATGTTGATATGTTCTTCCTGTGGGATGTGAGGTATTCCATCATCGGCACTTTGCTAATCACGAATTTCGAATTAGGGAGTTGGATGATGAGACGGGTGCTTATACTGCATGTTACAGCATCGCGGAGAGAAAATTATCGTCATTTGCACGCAGATACACCAAATCTTTGCGCTGGGTATCACAGCTCTCGTATGGGCACAGCAGACGCATGTCAGGGTGTATTGGTAGGCTGGGCATAAAAGATATGTCGAGGTGGTATCCAGGCATCCATCGCCCCCTGTGCTATTAATCCGCAATTGGAGGAGGTTGAATTTGTTAAGCCAATCCGTTAACGCTGGTATTAGCAAGGTGTTTTTGACTGGAACAGCCTATGCAGTATTTGATCGTGCGTATGGCCCACACTACAAGTTACCTGAAGCTGACCTTGTAATATAGCGGACTACAAAACCACCAAGGTCCATCATAAAAGGCCTTACACTAGTAAAGGTGAGATTTCTCTCAACTGTATCGTCATTCAATTAAGCGCCGGTTTTTACCCAGACTAGGGAAGAGTTGGATGTACCCAAGAGGAAATTATCGAAAAAAAATTCACCCGACTTGGGTCTATGCCTCCTCCATGACCTTAGCTGAACAAACAACTTGAGATTTTGCCGCCACACATCCACAACTGGACCTCTCAGTCAGTAAGTATGCCCCTACCTGCTTCTCTCGTGTGCGTTCGTTGGGGATTACCCGCGTACCAGTACTCCCGCCATATATCTACGGTGCCTACGCACCACATTTCCCCGACACAGAGAAAAGCCTAGCATCTAACTACCCCATCTATGCTCTTTTAACCGGCAGACAACCATTAAAATTGCTTCCGTTCTCCTCTGATGTTCGTGATATCACGCGCGCTCACGTTGCTGCTCTCTGTTTGCCACATACCTCCTCCGGCCAACATCTTCAACATAAACGTTTTTTGCTGACTACGGGTCCTTTTACCTGGAAAGATGTCTTGCAGTACCTCAGATTTGAGAGGAGGAATTACAACGACTGGGTTGACTAAGGAGACTGTGGAGGTGTTTGATAGGGAGGGTATGATGTTTGATGTTGAGCGGACGAACTTAATTCTTGGGTGATGAAGATGGTGGATTGATTGGTTGGAAGAAGTGTGTGCGAGGTACACTGAACCCGTTCTTGGAGATGGACTGAAGAAGCAAACTCGCAAGAAGGAGCGAGAGCTAGGCTATGAGAGTTATGGAAGATGATATCTCCGAGCCGCAAGTTGGTCCAACCCTGTTCATTACTTACTGCTCAACTGATTGCACCCAGGTTCTGTATCTCTAATAGAGTATGTACGGTTAGATTGCGGCAATGCAACATAGAAGGGCTTATAACACAAACCTCACAATGGAGTATTGATTGTTCGTCCTCGGCACTTGCCGAGTTTATATTTATGTCACTGTAGATCATTCAGTTCACCCGGCGGCGACCTCATTTACTTCCGACTTTAGTATCCGCTGATACTTACTCCGTACCGTAGTTGTTTACCTTTTGATAGCCACAGTCGCTCTATATATTGATCGATCAGTTATCTACCTTGCGATATTTCATAATCTGAACTTCCCCCCATCCATGGCAAATAATGAACTTGAACAAATAAACTGACATACTAATTTTTTCGAGCCAGTCTCGTGGCCGTTTACTTTTCGGTCTGAGATATTGGTGATGATCGATGATCGCATGAGTGGGACCCCAATGATTAAAAAAAAAAAAAGAAGATGGTTATCAGTGTGGTGTAGCAGCCACTCGAATTCCATTCCATTCCATATGCATCAAATAAATTGCCATTTTAGCTAATTTTGGTATTCGGTACACCCATAGTAAATGAGGTGACCGAGAGGCGATGAATCCTTGCATGCATTGAGTGCGTATTGTATAGTCGCTGCGTCTAATTTTTCTCGAATCGCTCATCTGCTTCCTTGAGTTACCGTTCCTTGTTCGTCATGTTTGTGAATAAACCCGTTTTCGCCGATAGGAACACTCGAATTTGTCCGATGTTGTACCCCTTGGCAGGGCCAATACGCGTTGATTGCGATAGTTTCCATCACCGTAGCTTTCCTAGATTTGCCCACACGTATTTCATTGTTTGTCCTTGAGTTTTGAGGTCCGTGAAGCCATATCCTGCATGATCGGGTATTTCTGGCGTTCGACTTCTATTGTATTTTCGAAGATGGGTATCCGTGTCCATGCAATACAAAATGATAAGAGATGTGTATGTGGACGAGAATTACAACCCTATGATACCATTTAAACTCCAAGTGCATCAATCCGGCGGGTAGCCTGATTCTCATCGAAGACATGCCATGCGGCCGTCAATCATTTTGTCCCGAGGAAGCACTGGCCTCTGATAAAATCCGCACGTCTATTGCCAAGTAGGGAACTTCCGGATCCACAGCAACTGACTGACATGTAATGCACCAAGCAGGAGGATGCAGGGTGTCCAACTTCCAAAAATCAACGCCATGACTCTGGAACGCTTCGGGAATGTTCACCTATGAGGGTATAAAGGCGAATTGCAGAGAAATGATTTTCTGTTCCCCTTTCCCTTCCTCGATTTGTGATGTCGCATAAGACAATATTGGTATAATATTCCTCCCCCCCGGAACGTGATTGGCGCTAAAAGTTTAACGGGATGTAGGTGACAGGTGTTAATGGCTTTATTGGCGCGCATGTGGCGGTAGAGCTCCTTAAGAAAGGATACACTGTCCGAGGGTACGACGCTTCCCAGCCTTATTATCCCAATGATTGACGCGCCAACAGGACGGTCCGGCCTGCAAAATTGGCTTCGCTACGCGAAAGTTTAGGTGGTCATTATCCTGGACTCGAGCTGGTTGTCGTGGAAGATATCGCCACCAGCAATCTGAGTGAGGCACTTAAGGGTAGGCGTCGGTGACATCAATGTATCGACGCTGACTTGGGATACACAGGAGTTTATGCAGTGATACATGTAGCGTCACATGTATATGGGAGACTGTCGCCTGCAGCTGTTTTTGATGTAGGTGCCTTTCATCTACCGAGCTAGGTTGCTCATTTCAGTCATTCAAGTCTGCTATACGTGGGACGACCAACGTACTTACCCAGGCAATAAGTGCCGGTGTGACAAAGGTCGTGCTGACAGGGACTGTGCTGTCCACAACTGATAGTGAGTGGCTTGCCTGTAGGCAAAGACCTCTTGGTCACGCTGACACTTCGGATATTAGTCGACTATGCAGAGACCCTGAATTACTTGGGGGCTGCGGTCACCCATAGATGTAAGTTCATGTTGTCTTATACGTACATATGAGCACCTAGATGATATCGCATTGTCCGAACAGCCTGGGGCAGAATCAACAAGGGTTATAACGAGCTAATCAGTGGGAAATTACCTGTTCCATGGGTATATGCAACTTCCAAAATTCTCGGGGAACAGGCTGCCTGGGACCTCGCGGAACACCACCCTAACCTAGACTTAGCAGTCAGTGCGTGACCACACTGTATACAGGCCGATCAGGGTGTTGACTATCCATCTCCCACCCCTAGTTCTCCCACCTTATGTTTACGGTCCATACGCAAAGCACTTTCCAGTTCTCAAGAATACACTGGCAACCAACTACCCAATTTACTCTCTGCTTCGAGGAAAGAGGCCAAGAATAGAGCAAGCACTAGTGCCGCATTACTGTGACGTCCGGGATGTTGCCAGGGCTCACGTCGCTGCACTCAGTCTACCCCCAGCCGATCGACAACACCTGCAAGACAAACGATTCCTCATCTACACGGACATATTTACGTGGAGTGAAGCTTTGGCGTACCTATCTCGGGTACGCCCAGAATTGATGGAACGGTTCAGACCCGAGACCATTGTTGGGGATGTAACGGAGGCGAAACGAAAGCATTGGGTGAAAATTGACGCAGAAAGGACCATGAAAGTACTGAAACTGAATCAGGAGGGTGCAATGATTGGATGGGAGCGGTGCTTGGAAGATACGATAGATTCTCTGCTAGAAGCAGAGGCAAAGTGGGATTTGGAAACAGCAGATGCACAGCGGCAACCACATATCCATTCGCGATTGTAGATACCCTCCGTGTTTTGAGCCTTGAATGAAAATTTCATTGGCGTTGCATCACAGCTGCAATTGAAGTTGACGCGTTCCGGGGGTAAAGCGCGTAACATTAGCGGTTGCTGTTTAATGAATGCCAAACATGCGCAAATAACTAATGTGCGTGGATCAACGGTTGGACTCGCTCACCACGCGTTTCTGTTGCTCCGAACAGTCTACTCCCAGTGTCTGTCATCATTGACGACCTTTCTTCATTAATACAGACCATATCTATCCTCACGTCTCACCCTTCAAGTGATGTTTAACCTCATTCGACGATTTTCACAAGGCATCATCCCACCAGCGGATAGGCCATGGCCTGATGACCGTAAGCAGCCTCGTTTGAATTTATGATTACCCCTTTTCTTCGTCTTTCATCATTGTTCTTGAGGTCTTCATCACTCTCGTGACGTCAACGAGGCATATGAAATCCGTGCCGCTGCATATAGTGCGCATATAGCCGGGAGGTCGTCCACTGAGAGGTTTCTGCCATCAGTCTCCTGCCTGTCGATTCACAGTTGGGCCAGCTCATTTGTGGAAGCTCAGGACTATTGGCTATAAGAGAGCCTCTCATGGATCCTGGTCCCGTTCACACTGTCTTCCCGCTTTTTTTTACTCTTCTCCCACCGAAATGCAATGCCAGCGGAACTGACGCGTTTTTCTCCTTTTCTATCTTATACTCGACTCTCTACCCCACTCCTCCATTAAATCCACTTCTGTTCCTGCATTATCCCCCGCATATAATCCATATTGCCTCCAGCAACTTCTAATGCTCCACAAAAGGGTCGAAAGCGCCGTCTAAGTGACGCTGAGATGGACCCACCCCGGATATCAAGCTCCTCAATTCTGGGTCTAAATCCCGAGCGAAATGAAGACGGAGAAGCTGTGACGAAGAAGATCCGCCGGGAGGACAGTGTCCTCACTCAGGTGGATGAAACAGAGTCCCATACCACACTCCTTGATACGCCTGCGGCATCTCAGTTACCACAATCAGAGACAGAAGATGTCAAGGACGTGACGCAAGGCGTAAAGGAGGTTGATTTATCCGACAAAGAGCCTCTAGCTCCTGAAAGCGTGCCACTCCCCGCTGATAATGATGAAGCCGAACTACAGGAGCCAGCAGCAGAAGGTGCGGACGATCCTGAGGTTGCGGAACAGGTTGAGGATGGTCAACGAATTGCAGATGCGAAAGAAGAAGACGACGTTGCGAGCTCCGTTAATGATGAAGAGGAACAAAAGGACAGTGCTACTATGGAAGGAGTACCTAGTGCACCCACGGAGGAGTCGGAGGAAGCCAACTTAAATGTCAAGGTCGCCGAACCTCACAAGGTTACCGATGACCCGGCGGAAACGCTAAAGGACGCCTCGAGCGAGCCCAAGGCTTAAGATTTCTATCTTGATTTATCTTTTCCCTTGTGTTCTCAACAATGTATCTTACCCGATATCCTTTTGATACCTATCTTTTCGCGTCTACCATTATAGCTTTGGTTCGCATCTTGTATTGTTGTTAGCGATTTACAATTTTCTTGGAGCGGAATATGCATACTTATTTGTCCTCTTCTATCCACTAACTCTTATTCTAATTCTCTTGGAGGGAGCGTACGAACACTACTAACGCGTTGAATGTAGAACATTTCTAGCCCAAGGTTGGGTGCACTACACTTGATCATGGTGGTGGTCCTATATCGCCGTCCACATTCCCAATGCATCACCTGCGTTCAAGCTCGACAGCGAAGAGGACTCCAACTCAATCATCCCGCCGGAGTACACCTGATACTCACCAATGACGGCGCTTCTTCCATCGTAAGTATAGAAGATACGGATCATGAATCAAAGCAGTCTGGTGCTTGGTTCAACGAGGTTTTTGACGTGCTACCTTCACCATAAGGCTCTTCTATAAACTTCTACGATAGTTAGATTTATGCTTCAGTAATAGACCCTCTTACATGGACGAGTTGAGGCGTTGACGTGCTTGTCGAGCTGCAGTGTGATGGGGTGCGTACCAAGACCTTGCTTCGGAGACTAAAAGGTGTCCTTTCCCTCCTTCGCAGACCATATTGTCCATGGAACATTCATTGTATTGTGATCATCGTCAGGAAGGAGTTTGGGTTGAGCCGCTCGGATATTGGCAAAAATTCGGTTTTGCACTCCTGAGTGTCATCAATTATAGGGTCAATCGGGAGTGGAGTTGAAACGTGAATGCTGACAAGAAGAATTTAATGTGGGTCTTGTCCACCTTTTGAGCATCTAGATTTGAAGAGTACAAAAGAGAGCCGAAGGAAAAGCTAGGCAAAACATTCATCTTGAAGCGTCCACACACAGAGACAGTCAGGGATGCATTGTTGAACTCCAGCTCGGGCCGTCAGCACGATGCGGATATCGGTGGGGCAATTGAGTACAATCAGAACATTCCGTCCGCCGTTTCGTAAGGGCGAACGCGTGCGCGGAATCGTGGAATGCTCATAGAGATTGTGGATCGACATGCCTGCCTTTCTCGTGGGGCATGCGTGAATACTGGAAGAGATGTAGAGTGCCTTACCTTTTGACGAAATCAGCAACGTTCGTTGATGATTGGAGCGATGTGGATGAGGACGAGAGGAGAATTGTCAGAGGGTGAAGAGATAGTGTCTTAATTCGATTGTTATTGCTGCGTCACAATGCTTGCGCCGCAGTGCTGGTGGCTCGCCTGGCGAAATAGATAATCCACTAGATCCAGATGAGGACGGGAATGCATGGTGAGGTGGTGCGTTTGGCAGCTGTGCAACAAGGGTTCTCCCTATCTTCGTGTGGTGCACTCGCGCCGACGGATGGCTGTTGTATGTGAGACTCTACAAGCGAGACCGTGGCAATATTCTTGTTGGCGCTGAGGCGGGTTGAAATGTTGATGCCACCCAGGAGTGGACAGAGTAAAGGGGTGATGAGCGATAAATGAAGTAATGTTCCCTCTATCCACATGATGAGTAGATAACCAATTTGAGGGAAAGCCTTGATGTCAGGGACCTGGCTGATGATTGACCTTGAGGCAAGACCCGCAAAAACGAAATTCCGTAACAACCATGTTTGGTCAAAAGTGAAGGGCGACTTAACCGGCAGTTGTCCCTCCTGAAGTGCAATGTGGGTCACAAGTAGCCAAGAGGGCCATTCCGCATTGAACATGAGGTAAGCTAAACCAGCTCTGCCACACTGGATGGCGGGTTCACATCAAGATTTCGTCATCGTGCACCAGGAAGGGTGCTGTTTCCCATTACATTCTGAATGTGTTGGAACACAGCCTTTCTGCCGTATGTAACGGAAGTCGGGTTGGTGTGTAAGCGCCAGTTGGATGGAACCCTCTCCGAGTTGGGTGAAGTTTTCATGAAAACTGACTCGGGATGCATAAAACATTTGGGGAAGTATCAGCAACAACACGAGGAGATGTCAGATATGATGCCAAATCGAAGACAAGGGATGTTGAGTTGTTGACCAGAAGAGGATATGTTTGTATGCAACAACAAACAGTACCGTGTCACGATACCTCTACACGTTCCCCTTCATCTCGGCCACAGCTATCCTGAAATGCAAGAATCAGCACAACCCCTAAATAAGCTCCCACATGTGACCGACCATTGTTCCATCATCATCATTGAAGTTGCTGACTGGGATGTTTATTTCAGGCTGTGCAATGCTAGTCATTGATTTTTCATTTGGCTGCATTCCAATCACAGAACTTTGCGAATGAGTGCCACCCAATCGTATCTTGGGGCGTGTTTTCGAAACGCGTGTACCCCAGGTGTTGGCACGCGCCCATTGTTGATTGGTAAAATATGCCGACCTGCACGCCTGCCCTTTGACAGCCACTACACGTCAGAACCCTGATGCCACCAAGAGAACTCGAGAGAAATACTGCAGTATTCCAATGATCCCTTTCCGATAAACCGATATCTCGGCATCTGATGCACTTTCGTAATGAATCCCACGGCAAGATTGCGCTCAGGAAAAGCGAGGCAACTTCGCCGTTATAATGGCTTGCCTTGGAATCAAGTTATCTCTCCCTCCAGCTTCCCTGTCCTCATCCATATTGAAGCTGTATCCCTTGGCCTCCTAACCAGACGGTTTACCGGGGTTGGCTTGGGTGATCATTCGAAGAATAATCATCCTCGGCACCTGCATTCACACAAACGCCGTGCCGTACATACAGCGTTGAAATTACTTAGAGCCACGAGGTGCGTGATCATGTTCCAAAATTTCTTATTTCAATGCACAGTCCAACCAGGCTCATATGCGTTCGCTTCTTCTCCCTTCCTCCACCTTACGAAACCCTACATCTTCCAGTTTAATCACTTCCTTTTCTTTTATTTGACAGATATTTAGGTTCATTATCCGATCTACCGCCTTACAACAGGCACCTTTGTTTCGCTTTCTCCTGTGCGCCGCTTTCAACACCTGGTCATTACACCTCCTTCTCAATCGCCTAAGGCCCATTATTTAGTGGTACCTTTGGGATAGCTTGAAGCGGAACGACACGGCTCTACTTTCTCTCATCAATCCATTGCTCTGAATTATTATTCGCCTTTGTTTCTGTTCAGCGTCTCTCGCGTTCTACGTCAACTTACGTTTCTCGACTCCGTGTTTCAACGACTTTCGTCCTTTGAAACCGGTTCATTCAGAGATCATACGATTAACGAAGCATGTTCAGCGGCCTGTTCTCACGTTGGACAGGGCGTGGTGGTGACCATGGCAGCGACGAACAGCATCAGCCTGCCTTCACTGAGAAGCCCAGTAGAAGGAAGATGTGGGGCAGCATGAAGCGCGGTGACGACAGCGGAAATACAGGAGAACCCATCATCAGCGACCCTATTCCAAACTCGTTCCCACTTTCCCTCACAGGGATGGACGACCACGCCGGTGTTTGGAACCCTCAGCTATTGTCACCATTTGCGCCACAATTGTCATACCCACAAGGCATCTCCTCAGCGTTCGGGGCGCCTCGAAGGCAGGGCAACATTACATGGCCCACCTCTGACGAGAGTTTGACTGAACACCTCGGAAGGCATGATTTGATGATTGCGCCTCCCCCTGCCGCCTTTGTCAAAGGAACTCTGGCACATCCCGCGACCTCTTCATCATCTTTAGTGCTGACTGAGGAGACTCAATACCCCTCCACTGCGATGCATAAATTCTCCCCTTCTGATTCATCGGCTTATTCTGGATCATCATCTTCGTCAACCATAATACCTAATAAATGGGGCTTAAAGCTTCAAACAGGCTCCTCGTCCTCTTCCACGATACATTCTTATACTCAGGATAGTCTTGCCCAATTCTCATATCCGGCCTCGACAAGTAGACAAAAACTCTCGCCAATCGCGGAGCTGGAATATACGTCACCGGAATCGCCAAGGGGGCCCAAAGGGCCGCCTTCGAATTCTAGCATAGCGCACGCCATTGTTAATCCCAACAGTGCAGGAGCCACACAGTCAATATTCACATCTCATACCGCGCCAGGAAACCCCACACCGAGTCCCAGTAGCTCTTATCAGTCGGAAAATACCAGTGAGTTTTTCTCTCGAGAATTCAAATATCCTCTTTTCTGTCCCATTACATTACAATTGCCGTTTTTAATCCCCAAAATTTGAGGAATGTTGATTCCCCAGCATTTCTCGCTTGCATCACCGCAACTTCAATGAGGCAAGTTGAAAGTTAGATCGTTGCAAATCTGCGAGTATTCCGGGCTTTCCTATTTCCTCGTTCCCATTGTCTTCTCAACCCTGCATTATACCTTCTTCTTTCATCATTTCATCCTTTTTCACGTCCCCTTAATTAATATTCGTCCATGCTGTCATCTTGCGTGAACATTGCTGACTGCACCTCTTCCTTCCAATCATTGGATATCTATCAGGACCAGCCAACTCGGGCCTCTTCATCACTCGTGTTCTTAACCGCACCATTTCTCAAACGTCATCACGGACACAGGTCTCCGTCAATACCACGTCCTCTCAAACCCGGATCAGCACTAGCAATAATGTTAGTGGAAGTGGTAGCACCACCCCTCCTGCCTCCGCTGTCAGCGGTGTCAATCCGACCCATGAACCAGTACTAACCACCCCACCACTTGACTCTCGCTCTCAGTTTGCTGACTCTCAGCCAAGTCCTTTGTGGTCGGGTCCTCACCCACGCCCCCCGAAACGTTATAGCGCTAGCTCAAGCACTAGTACGGCAACCATAGCTGCCCCAGCAGGTCGTAGCGGATCACCCATATCTGCGCATCAACGTCCTTCAAATGTTCCCGCTGCAGCGAACGCTTATGGTTATCACCCATACCCACATAATTACCCATATGGCACTGGGATTATCGGCGCCATGTCAAGTGGTCCGCAACTTTCCACAATCACAGATCTCACGGAGGGCGGATATCGTGGCAGTATGGCAAGCGCAGGGAGCGGTGGTAGTGGCAGTCAAGGAAGCCCTGTCGATCGTAGAAGTGGCAACTTTGGTGATCGCAGAAGCGGAAGTGCCGGTGATGGGCGAAGCGGGGGTTCACATATTCCAAGTATTGTTGGCGGTGGTTCACAGCGAACGACGGCCAGTGGAAGTAGAAAGGGAAGTGGAGATCGCACGAGTGGATACCAGACTGGGGTCGATGGGGACACTGGCTCCTTGCATGCTGATAGCTTTGTGACCGCCAGCGATGCTAGTTTAGCTACTGGTCAAGGGTCAAGGCCTAGAGGGAGGTTGGGTACATATTCTGACCCCGAGCCTGAGACAGCTCTGGATGAGGGTAATACTGAGTCAACTCGGAGTGTGAAGAAAGTTAGGATTGAGGACGGACGCGCCTCGAATAGGACCACCCTCGAAATTCCTGAAGAACCAAGAGATGACAATGACGAAGACGCAGATGATAGAGACCAAAGCCCAGAAACCGACGAGGACAGCCCCCTCCAACGATTTCCTATCTACTTTGGAAATGCTGAAGGCGACGTTGTTGACCTCGGGTACGCATTCCCGATGCCGCCACATAGAAGTTTCGAGAATCTGCCCCAGTCAATTGGTCATAACCGTCAGCCAACGATGTCAAGTAGTGCTTCAACGGCTACCCCTATGACACCTGCTGGAAGGGATCATCACCGCTCGAGCTCTTCTGATACAGCAACGACAACAACTCCTCGCAACCTTCCCCCATCTCCCATTCCAATCCCAACACGTAATAGCCAACCAACTCCAGAGATCATCCTTCCAACTGAAGAACCTCCTCGTCCTTCGGGCCCGGGAGCGATCTTGACCGATCCCGTCACCCTTTTCAAAGGCAAAAAGAAAGAGAAGGAAAAGGATGTATCCGGGAGCCGACTTGGACCTTCTGGAAGCAGGCTTATCTCTCCACCATCTGCTTCCGAATCCTTCATCTCTCGCCGCTGGAACCGCGATTACTCCATACCCACCACTGGTCGCTTAACACCAAGCACATTCCGAATCCGAAAGGCTCGCCTGTGGGTGGACACCACGCCAGCATTTTGGGCTTTCTGGTTGGGTTTCATTTGTCCTATTTTATGGCTCATCGGCGGTTGGCATTTTACCAACTTTGGTGAACAGCCTCCCCGGTTGACCTTTTGGGAGTTTTATTTCAATGCTGGGTACTGGAAGGATATCTTCGCTACTTGCTGTGGAATCAGGAAAGGGGGGAAGGAGAAGGAGAAGGACATTGAAATGGCTATACCTTCGGAACAGTTGACCCTTGGTGGGCAAGCGCTTTCGCTCGGTGGCCCTATCTACGAAGAACCAGGCGAGCTGGAAAAGACGGAACCAAGCGCTGAAGATTCAAAGGTCAAGGGTAAAGGAAAGGACACCATTCAAGTCAAGGACAATAAGCGAAAACGAAAGACTGAAGATGACCTTCCTTTGCCTGCATGGGTTGCTGAAAAACAGAAGACACCAGATCGTCGCGCAAGGCTATACGACCCTAAACGATCTCTTCGTGGTATTTCATTCGGTTACCCGTTCATCGCTCGACCTATTCATCTAGAAGAGGATTATGCCCCTGATGCTGAACACTGGCCGCGTCGCGCATGGAAGCGTTTGCTTACGGTTCTCGGCCAACCCAACAGACTATTTGACGAGTTGTACGGAGTCAAGTTGACGCATGTGAGAGGAAAGAAGGAATGCGCGAGGAGAGTGTTTGATCCTTGGATTCAGAGGTGTCGCTATGCTTTCTGCTATGCTTTGGTATTGGTTTGCATCGGATTGTTGACGGTTACGATTTATTTGATTATTTTCAACACTCGTCAGATCAGATGATTTTCTTGGCAATTTGTCGAGACATCGATCTGTCTTGACGTGTGCTGTTTGCTTTCTGCTTCACCTTCTAAATTTTTTGCTGTAAACTCATTTGCTTGCCTTTCTGTTCTCGTTTCCGTTCTGCTTGTACTTTTCGTTCTCCCCTCATCTTGTAAATCTTGTCTCTTAGTTGCCCTTCCTATTGCCCGTCTGTCTATATTCCAACCTTCTCCTTCCATGGTGATCGCATCACCATGTCTCATTCTCCCCTTGTACCAACACATGTACTCTAGCCTTACACCCACCTCTTCGCTCACCATCCTATTTTCTCATGCGAAGCGTATAGCCGCCATTGTGATACAACTTGACCGCATTATCAGGACTCTGCATACACACGCTCCTTCCATCTGTACTACATCATACATGCATCACATACATACACATCTCTTATGCCTCAGCCGTCACGTTTCCGTCACGAATGCTTCATGACTTAATCATTCATACTACATGGTCGCACGAGGAACACCTATTTATTTGCAGTCTTGGTCGTGGTCACAATGCATAGTGATTACATGGCACTTCGTGAATTTGTATATAATAAAGAGATAGACAAGAAACCAGGTAACGAAAAGAAGCTTACAAGCCACTGCACTAATTAGGAGATATATCTAAATCACAGAAGAGCCCTCTTCACTTGTTGGCTAGTACTCGTGCTTGAAGTAACAGTCGAAGTAACAGTCGCACTGAAATCAGCGACCTTGGCTGGTACGGTTGTTTTTTGCACAGTGACTTCTTCCTTCTTTCTAGCTACTTCTTCCTCACTGACAACCTTTCCGGAGATCTCTCTCTCCACTTCACGAGCGACGTCAGCTAAGAATAACACATCCTTCGTCGCGCTGCTACTCGAAGGATTGGCTTCTCGGCCAATCAAGCTGACGAACACGCCTCGACCCATAACAGGATAAGAACCTATTTGGATTTTGTGAGATTTGAGCCGGTTTTGAAGAGTCGTTAGATATGGTGCTATCATTGACTCCGGACGTCTGGCATGAGACACGATTGAATAGAGCGGAAGCGATAGTATGCGGTGTAGACGGAGGAATGTAGTTCAAGTCAGAGAATGACGAGTTGTGAGTGTGGATACCGTCGGACACGGATATTTTGACAGCACGGAAAAAGCATGAAAAGGGGATATCGTCAGTTCCAGTTACACAGTTACAGAATGAGGACTAGTCCAAGAGAATCGTTCCCATTGATTGAGACCGCAACAGGACTATGAAATGCTGAAATCATAGCACCTGTCTTAGAAATCACCGCAAAGAGCCTCGAAAAGCATATAGCACATTGACGGTGCCCTTGGCGATCATGGCAGACAGCCATTGGTGCTTCAGTATAGCAACGGTGTGAATCACTTACTCGGTGAACACTTGGATCCTCAACGGCCGTTCACTTTGAGGCAGTAGGGGTAGCAATGGTGTCAGGCCCTTCAACATCTTGTGAAAGAGCGCTGGTATCCCAGGGAATATACATAGCTTTCCTTCGAGCCTGACGACAGGCTGGGTGTTGAAAGCGTTAATTTAACATTCATATATAAGAGTGTCATGCGACATCGCAATTGGGACGTGATGAGGGGAGGGAAATTAGCTTCAAGCAAAGGTGTTTCGAGGATCGTAATACTGACCACCCACATATCGTCCCCAACAAATAAGACCTCTGCACGATTGGGGAACAATGCCATTCTCCTGAATGCCTCCTTCTGTTCTGGTGTATGATAAGACGGCCAGGTACGATATTGATACATCATATCCATGCGTCTGATTGTCTCTGGGTGGTGAGCCAGATCCTGGTCAAATGCTTTCGCCAACGCCTCGTAAGTGATATCTGGGAATGCATTAGTTGATTGATGCACAACCTCACGAAGTAACGTACCATCGTGCGTCGGCCCAATCCCCCCTGTTGTGATAACAAAGTCGTAATTCTTCACCATTCGTCTACTAGCTTCAATTCTGAACCATCCCAGGCGCATATCCGGTTGGCAAGACGAATGGAGGATGGGAGGCGATACACAATATGAGGAGACTGGAGAATGGATGCACAAGTTCTCATGCACGTACATTTCATCCTCCTTGTCTGAAATAACTTCTATACGTTTCCTAGTGTCAGGAGTGAACTAAACGCGTTAGCATAACGTTATGACATAACACAGGCACATAGGAGGACTACAGGTGGGCGGTAGCACACAATAGGGGGAGAAAGGCAATGTAACTTGCTACTCACAACTCGATCCCGTTCTCAAAACAAAACTTGGCAAAGTGGTGTGAGTTCTTGTCCCATGTCTTTCCGTTCAGAATCTCGTCACTACAAGGCCGTCATGCGCACAAGCGAGCAAAAAATATCAGTATACAGAAAAATCTATTGAGATAGGAAACCTCAAAACTCACCCAATAATCAAGGCGGCAGCGGTGCGTATGTAGTTTCCCTCTCCCAATGGATTACTCGGTACGGGGGATAGAGGGAAATTGGGATTATATCCAGCTTGGGTGGAGAAAGGTGTTGTTGGTATTGACAATGATGAAGATGTGGAAAGCGGGGGAACCGAATATGAATGAGAGTTCGGTTTAGAGCCTGTCATGGCTACCAGAGCCGAGAAACGCGTTGTGTAATGGCGAGTGGGGTTGATCAAGGGGCGCTGTCGTGTGAGCAGCGAGAGTTTGTCGGGGGCCCGACTTCTTTGGCAATCAAATATTGCTTCTGATGCGTATAGGAGCCTTAATGAATTCGAAATTCCCATGCGGGATGCAAAGCAATGGTGGTGGATCGTTGAGCAGCTTGCTCCTATGCTCATCGTGTGCTGCGTCTCCTATGGCTATGCGATTAACGTCTGGGGAATGGGGGGAATACTCAGGGAGCTTTGCGGAGAATTCGGGTAGGTGGTTCAGGACCCTACCCCAAATCAAGTGATACACAATGGGACGAGAATTGATTGGGGCGAGCAGTGGACACGGGACCTCTCAACGTTGTCAACAGACGACCCAGCCTTCCCTGTAATATATATGGTGCTAGAGCGGTGTTAATGGTATGCGGTGAAACCAATTTTATGCAGGACCGGGTATATTGACAATCACCCATTACATGTCTCAGAGAACAGGGATAAGGCCGCTGACGAGTCGCCAAAATTACTCATATAATACTTCAATCCCACTAAGTAAAATGTTATAGAATAGGTTAACGAAACGGCGAATGCCAAAGGGGTATGATTCTCTATTAGGAGACATGACGATATAGCATGATCCATTCAGAATATAGCAACAACAGCAACGGCGCTAATCACAACACCGAGCCAGCCAGCCTTGATGGAAAATGCGGCACTGTTATCGGAAGCAGCGGTATTGGAAGGCTTTGAGGGGCTTTTGGTTCCACTTCCAGTAGAGGTAGGTGAGTGGGAAGTTGCATTAGTGCCCTGAGTAGTTAAAGAACCCGTGCCAGTGCTTGAACTAACGCTGCCAATAGGGGCGGTGCTTTGTCCATCGATTTGAGCCTGAACTGCAGGATTGAAATGACCGCTCATCCCGGTAAGACTGGAGGTGAGTTGTAGGCGATGAGACCGAATAGCCCAGAAGACAAGGAGTCACTCCGCTTACGTGAATTTTGCTGAGAACGCCAGAGCGAAGAATTGAGGATCCGCGGCATCATGGAGTGCGTTGGACTGGAAGCGAATGAAGCTATAAAGGAAACGTAGCTTTGATCAGCAGGCGTTAATCGTATGTGGCCAAATAAGACATACTATTCCTTGCTCTCCGGACCAATGGATGGGTCGGGTGTGAATTCAAGCGACGAATTTTGGCTGACATCGATATCTTCTGTGATGACTTGGAGCTCAGTCTAACATACCGAGATCGGTTAACGTTAGATGCACGCAGATGCAAGACATTTTTGCCGAAAGCCGTAAAAATAAAATGACGGATCAGATGCGTCGTCAACACATCGAAACAAGCTCAGCGGAACAAAACAACAAATAGGGAGACAGAAAGCTCGAAGGGTGGAGTCCTGGCGATAAACCCACCTGTTGCAATTTGTTACCAGCATAGATGGAGACTCGGGAACTGCCGAAATCCTTGACACTGGGTTTATCTCCACTATCAATCCAGGAGATAGTAGCAGACTGGCCACCTATCCAAGTGGTGGAGGCGGTGGGTTGAGTGGGCTACCAGCAAATTAGCATTTATAGCTCCGATGACAGAAGAAATATCTGGCACATACAGCCACGTTGGCAGCGGCTGAGGAGGCGAGGGCGAGGAAAGCGAGGGCGGTGGCTTTGTTGAACATGTTGTCCACGAAAAAGACTTTCAAAAAAGGAGTGACTGAGGGATTATGGCTGTTTTCTCAAGGGAGTGACGCTAGTTGAATGTCCAACAAAGAGTTATGTGCGGAAGGGTAAAGGGGCTACCTAGCGATTTTTTAACGCGCTGTGAATGGGATAAACAGAGAAGAAAAGAGGGAAGTTAATATAAGCTACCAGCTAGCTGCGTCGGCTGTCGAACTTGTGTTCAGCTGCTACCCGGTGATCGCGATCTGCCAGGATCAACTAATACCACATGGATTGCGAAGTCCATTTTTGGCACATTGTTTGCCTGAACAACTGCGGTTTTTTCTCACTCTCACGGATATCTCGTCGTTATCATGCAGCCACCATGGACGGGTGGATATACTGCGGTTGTCGAAAACTAGAACCGGCGGCAATATACGTGTTGACAATATATGATGCATCAATATGTTTTGGCTACCAGCCAATGCCACGGTAATATATGATATATCACAAAATGTATCATAGTAAAGCTTGAAATTTCGTTTCGCATCTTATCGCCGGTTTCAGTTCGTGACAACCGTAGTGATAGGGATGTCGGGTGAGGATATTCAGCATTCTGACAGTAAAAAATATAGGCCTGAGAGGAACGTTCATCGTGATCAATACAGATGTCCCCCCTTATCCGACGACGTCCCCATCATGAAGCGGGAACAAGTTCCTGCGCAACTCATCTCTAAGCCAAAGTCTCTCCTCTCCAGTCCCAACCGCTCCTTTTATTTATTTATTTATGTATTTTTATTTTCCTATTTACAGATATACTTTCGACACACGTTGAATACTACCAACTTTCTACCTCCTGCTTTGCGAAGTGTACAATATAGCACTTAGCTAGAGTGTATCTTGGCCGTTTGGTACGGCGGCTCACTGCCTCCTGATACACAAGAGCATTTCAAAAAAAAAGGCTGTAGACCATCTGACCTGCAGACAAATATGACGTGATTGCACAGAAACGTCCCAGGACTTTGGTGTGCTGTATGTACTGTACGTGTGACTCAATGGTCATTGACCATGGGCGCACGGACAAATCAAGTCCATCCATGAATGTAGAGCGGAGGCTATCAATTGACGATCTGTCGGATAGTATTTATTAAACTGGGTAGCCTCTCCTGAAGAGGAGATGAACGTACCACCGCACGGCTCTCATCCGTCAATGGTAGTGGATCCCAGGACGCCCAGGAAACCAGATGATATAGGGACACCAAGAGTGGCACCATGTTTGTCCTGCCCTTGTCCCTAGAATTTGCAAAAATGTGATTTCTTGCGCGCGATATTTACACGCCTTGACGAGCCGCGGCACCTATTCCAACGAACAAATCTTGGCGTTTCAAATACCTTATTAAGAATATGTACTCTATGCACTGGACATGCACACAAATTCATCCCAACAATCAACTAGTAATACGCTCACTGCAACCATCGTTGAACTACCACGGCCCACAGACGCTTATCCAATCGTGTAAGACTGTTATCCTTTCCGTACCAATCTCCTGTGTAACCTCACTTTGCCTCGAAATGGGCAATGCTTCGTAGTGACAGAGTAAGTTTCCATCAAGGATTCCCTTTGACAGTGGCTTGGACACGTAATCATTCCGTACGATTCTAGCATGCATAACAATTTAGTTCGTCCAGAGAATGACAGACAAGCAGCTACGTACCGGAACGCTCTGGGATTGAGCCCAGCGACGTGTTGTATATTCCTCGTTAATTGACCTTGGAGCAATTGTAATCTCTTATATGACTGCTCTGGTACGGGCGTGATCGAAAATATCGACCCATCTGCTGAACCCGCAATCAGTTTGGCCTGAGGAATATCTAATTCCTCCTTAGTTCTTCTCGCGATTAGTGTCGAGGTTCCGTATTCGCATTGCCGATGAAACTCCGTACGTATTAACAAGGTACGCCCGTCTCGTGAATCAGGGTCTATTGGTCACGCCAAAGGCGTCAGTCATAAGTCAGCTAGGAAAAGGAGGGTTACCGCCGCTTACCATCAGGATTAAATTCATAAACCCGTAGGATCCCATCCTCGTCACCAGTGATGATAGATAACTCGCCATCCGTGAAGAAAAAGTCTGAATTGGTGACACAAACGCGGTTTGTATCTTTCGCCAGCAAGACGAGCTTGTATGGATCCTCCTAAATAAACATTGATTGCCAAGTAAGAAATTCAGTCCCGAGAGGGGTGGTAAGTGATTGATTAATTTACACTCACCTGAAACGCCACAAACCATACACTTTTCACCGCGTCTCCAATTAGCAACAAATTTTTTAAGGTCCTCAGGGACGTGACGTAGACGCCGACATCCATGAAAGCAACTCCGACTAGGCGCTCATCCGCATCAAATGCGCGAACGAAAATCTGAGACATCAGTGCGTTAGTGGTATGCAACAACAAAGAAGCTCGGATTAAGAAATGCCTTTTGTCCCATTGACGACACAATATACCCATTAAAGCCACAAACGGCCGTCACGGGTCCTTTGGCATCGTCTTTGCATCTCAAGCGAAGCTTGTACCATCGCTTAGGTGCCAAATTTGCATCCGGGACAACCTCCACAATCTCGAAGATATACGTCTGTAAAGCGAAGTATCAGTACCAGGCACTGACCGCAAGAGAAGGCGAAGACAGTATTAGCTTTGTATACTTACAGCACCCTTCACAGCTAGATCTTCACCGCGGTTGATCGTCGTCCCAATTGCCAAGAAATCTTTTACCCCATTCTCTGTACTTGATGTCTCTAATGTAACTATAGACATAGAATTAATAAATTCGTTCGTGGCGAATTCATAGCTAAGGGTAGACATGCCGCTTAATTTAGCAATGACCGATGACCGAAGAGGAGACACACGGACCCATCCAGAGTAACCCAGAGATCTGGTGAGATTAGCTCTACAGTAGAGCATTCACAAGTTGGGTCAGAGACATTTGGAGCTATGCGTCCAAACCAGAGACCGTTAAATCGGAAGAACAGGCATCGCGTATTCGAACTTACCATCTGGTTCCCAGATCTGATTCCCATCTTCATCGAATGATGCGAACCTCGCTTCCATTGACGATCCAGCAATAATAAGCATAGTGTTAGGATCAAATACCACATTTGAATATGATCTTCCCCGAGGTATTGACCGGAAGGGTAAAGGCCCTTCAATCTCCCAATCCGGTATCCATTCTAAAAGGCTCGGCCCCTGTGAATTGAAGCGCACGGTTATTGCTAGGTTTTCAACACAAAAGGCGCTAGAATGGCTATAGGGCGCACCTCTTCCGAATAGAGCAAGAAGTCTCCCTTGGAATCCCAAAGCGAACAACTTGTGAAAGCATGCACGACTGCATGGCCAGAAGGTATGATTTGCATACCCCCTCTATCTGTGCCAATAATCCAACTTGGCCGATCACCCGTAAAGAATACTCCGGAGTAACTCTTCTTTGAACCAGCGTACGATTGGCCGGAAGCGTTGGTAGAGATCGAGAGAGGTTGCGGGGAAGTCGTAAAAGGCACAAACAATCTTTGAACGCGCTTTTGTTCGGCCAGAATTGACTTTTCTGTTGTCTCTTCGGATCTTTGGATTTCGAAAGCCCGAGAAGTTGCTTTGACCATTTTTATTTTCAGGGTGGAAGCCCGGGTACCTGTTATTGGTTCAACAAGGACTGAACCCGTAGGAAGAACCTCATATGTCGCCAGAATGCCAGAACGGAGGAACACCTAAGGGTGACCTAAGAGAGTGGCTTAGGGGAATAAAAGCAAGACTAAGACGCACGCAAAGATGAGGAACTGGTGACGAGGAACCAATGGGAGCCATCAGGATCTGTTCAATGTCCAGATCTTGGGGCCGCCTTGGCGGGTCTTGGGGAAGTGAAAGAGCGGGTGGTTCCAGCGAATCAGTCAAGACATTAGACAGATTCGATATAAGGTTATTCGACCACACTAAAGTTAACTTGGGCAGTGTCCAAATCTGGCGGAAGATGAAAACGATCAGGCTTATACGATCGAGGCCACAGCGGATATACCTCTAGAATGCCCTGCGGTCGGACAAGCAACAACCATTGTGTTCGGTGGGCACCATTGAGTGCTGCTTGAAGTGTTGACGTTACATTCTGGCTGGCTGCGTTTGGCGTCTCAAGTTGCGCCTCAAACAAACCCGAGGTATCTGTGTAGAAAGCACCAGTCAGATATCTAGACGTCTGTAGATTCAACGATCAGCATCAACACTTTCAAAAATAACAAAAAGTAGACCTTTTCTCCCATGGGGGACATATCCTTTCTCCTAATCTTTCCCCTCTCCGGCTCTCCGATAAACAATCCAATCGAGTCATCTTCACGCACAATCAGCACGAAAGGATCGCAAATGGAACAATGCTTGATCCTTGGTCTGGGCATATTTCCATCCATATCTTTGATGATCTGCCTTTCCGTTCCATCTGACACCCAAAAAGAGGATGTGAATTAACCATCTCAGGGAGTAGCAAGCAAGATACATACCAGGTTCAAGAACGCGGATCGCATTGGTCATAACATGTAATATTGCGGTTCTCTGGAAGAATGGAGCAGCACCGATAGTAGTACCCGGAATTCGAGTCGTAATTGAAATATCCGTTTTCCCCGTTCTCATCGAGATCTACAAATCCGATCTCAGCGGAACAATGTTCGAGAAATAGCGAAAGCATGACCTACCCTTGATAGTCCAGGAGAAGGGTTGGCATCCGTGCTGATAATCAATGTGTCACTTCCATGGTGTTGCCGTTCATACTGATTTCCACTCGATTTGACCGGTTGTCGAATGCTCAAAGACCACATGCCCCTAGCACCTCCGATTGCATGGAGCTTGCGTTTGGTTCGAATAGGCAGATCTCGTTGGAAGAGCGTGAATCCACCTAGTGGTCCTGAACCCGTAGCTGCGACAAGTTCGGGCACAGAACGATCCTAAAATGGGACATGATTTGAATTAAAATCAAGGTCCAGATGCGAGGAAAAAGAGGCCTACACCATTCCTTGCTAATGAGAAAGCCATATCTGCGATTGGTCCATACGCGGGCAAGAAATCACACAGCGATAGATGTATCATGGTCCTAGTTTTCTTCGCGACTGCTTTTCCAGCACCGGAAGAGCCATTTGTTTGTCCTGTCTCTTCATCGGCCTCATTTTTTCCGGTAGTCCCGTAAATGTCTGCAGAGCAGGAGAAGTTTCAGCATTGTACTAGCACTCAGTACGCTTTTCACCAGCATATATGCGGTGGATGGAACAAAAGAGGGACACACGTGAGAGACAACATCCTCACGTACCATCGTCATCGTCATACAAGTCCATATCATCGGTTGGTTTCACAACCGCCGCCGGTGACGTTTCCATCTCAACGTCTTGATCGTCCGGTACTTCTTCCTCGACATGCGAAGTTTTCAACAGCACTGTCGGTCCAACAGAACTTCCAACGAGCAAGTACTGGCCCCCAGCCGCGCCAACCGTCCCACCCAGACTGTTTTGCATTGCAGAATTACTAGGACCGGGACCTTCCAGGTCATCATCATCTAATGAGGAACCATTCAGCCCACCACTAGCATCCACAGGAGCGATAACTAGTGACTTCACCACGCTAGGTAAAGTAGTCTGGGCCAAAGCCTTCGACATGTTCAACTTTACTACCATCTTCCCGTCTACCACCAATTCGACAGGGTGCACACTCCCATCTTTTAGTATCAGGAAGAATGTCTTGTCATCGACGAATACGCCTTGGCTTCCTTCTAGCCTTAGCTCCCTTTGCTGCTCCTCTTCTGTTGTGAGTGTCTGGAACGGGATGTCACTTATCCGTGATGCCCAACCGTTAACTGGAAGGGCAACGCGACGGGAAGCTGACTGATCGATGTAGATAATGCTGTTGGAAGAGAGGACAATGACGCCTCCCAGTTCGGGAGAGCAGGGCAATAGAGCGAAAGAGTCGTGCGGAAGGCCTTCGATTGAGGTAATAACAGGATAAGTTTGCGTCACATGATTAAGAGTGAAGATGATAACTCTGGAGGTATCCTTAAATTCTTTTAACCGGCTAAGAAGAAAGACTTAGTACACTGTTGTTCGTAACAATGCAAGAGGAGACCCACCCAGTCCAAGTAAGCTCTGTTTGGAATAGAATGGCCATCGTGGGGTTATTGAACCCAGGAAGGAACACAAAATCGATCACATTGCGAATGCCCTCATCCACCTGAGCCGGAAGATCCAGAATAAAACTAGGCGCGTAGGGTATTTCCCTATATGACGAATCAATCCCGTCAGACAGTCCCGGAAAGACGGCCTGAAAACACATACCTCATCTGATCCTGCTCCATGACGTCCAGCTCTGCTAGTGTCTGATAAAATGGGAGGATTGCCAATGCGTCTCGGGGTAAGGAAAGCACCGCACAGCGTGAGAGTGGATCTGTACGCAGAATACCGTGGAATAGCGGCGAATCCAACGACATCTAATTCACGAGTCTGGGTCACTGCGTGCATGAAAGTGCTATGGAGAGGCACGTACCAATTGAGGTGCTCGTTCATAAGTATGAATCGACACGGTCACTAGGTCATGCACAGAATCCGACCACTCCAACAACGCGATCTACCACCCGCGGCACCCGTCAGCACAATCCCTGAAACCTGCACATATGCACTCACTTTGGCATCCTTAAATGACACAAGCAACCTGTCCAAACGATCTCCCAACGATGCAATCGTCTTGACGCGTTCCAATCCCGTCACAGCTCCATGCAACATGTGTTCCCGTACGAATAGGAACCTTGTCACAGTTGGCGGAGGTGAGAAATTCTTCTGCCCTTGCAACTGAAATGATGGGCCATTCAAAGGGCGTCCGAAGGAAAGAAAGAACGCGAAAGAACCAGGATGTTAGCAATCCATGTTCAAGCAAAAGTGGAAGACCCATGATAGGAGGAATGATGAAGCAAATTCGGACAAGACTCAATGGATAGATTCCATGGTAGGCTCGAGGCGTAGAACAAGTATTCTCGACGACGGCAGGCAACAACAATCACCTTCGCAATATTAACGAACCCTTCTCCACTGGTATCCATCATAACCTCTCCCTCAACAGCCTCCGTTCCCTTCCTGACCTTCCCTCTCTTCTCCCTCTCCTTTTCTCTCTCCCTCTCCTTCTCATCGAGCTCCGCCTGCGAAGACATCGGCGCCAACTCCTCTCTAACTTCGTAAATCCTCAACAAATTTGATCTAGCAACGACGACGTTGCACAACGCCCTTGCCACGAATTCTTGGCGAATCATAAAGGTGTTGGGATGACTTGATGGTTTTGGCGGAAGACTCGCTGGCGTCAAGTTTAGACATGTTGCGAACTCTACTCCACTGGGAGGCAGGATCTCTTGATATACTGCGTGCATTTCTCGCGTTGATTGTGCTTGGTTAATGCTGCGCTATATGCAACAACGGTACGAGTAGATGTTAAGGAAGATAGCACCAGGTGGCAGCGGCGACGGTGACTTAAGTGAGATGTAATGGGCCGTTGTACTTCTTTTGAACCTCACCCCACAGCCCTTCTCTGCAATTCTGGGCACTGCTGACCCAGAAAATCGTTCCGCTGATTGGTTTTTGAGGCCAATACCCTGCAATCCAAACACCAGTCAACATGGCCAAAATTCAGCTCATCTTCTATGCGATGTCCATGCAGTGAACTGCATTGATAAGCAAGAGGCTGGATCGGGTATCCCGCACAATGTACTACCATACATATAAACGAAGCCACAACCTACTCTACTCAGCTGCGCCTTCAGCGGCCCTTGCAGCTCTCCTCGCCTTCTTCGCAGCATTGGCGGCAGCAGCTTTAGCTTTCTTCGCCTCAGCTTTCGCAGCCTAAAAGTACACCAAACGCAAGTGGTCAATGACCCATCAATTAAAAACATAGGGAGTCATGAACTTTACCTGTTCGGCTTCTGCGCTCGCCTTTTCCTCATCTTCCTTTTTCCTCCTCTCAGCCTCTTCCTCCTCCTTGGTCTTACGAGGAGTAGCAGTACCGGAAGTACCTCCACGCTTCTTGCGTTCACGGGCCTCTTTCTCTTCTTGCTTGATGCGCTTAATTCGGGGATCGAGGCTACAGCGATATTCGTAAGCATTTATGAACGCATATCCCCTGAAATCAAGCGCACCTCAAGCACAAGTCAACAATACCACGCAACTTGGCTGTGTCCTCCTTCTTTCTCCTTGCGCGCTCAGCCTTGTTCTTCTTCTCAGTGTATCGCTTGTCGTCACGTCTAATCAACAAAGACATCACGTCAACACGCGCAACAAATGAGCGCATCACAAAAGATCCCACTCACGAGTCGCTTCCCTCATTAACTTCCTTGTCCCACCACTCGAAACTTCTCCAAGAATCAAAGTTGTACCAAAAGTCATAAAAGCCCTCCACTTCGGCTTTTGTAGCATCAATGGATCCTAATCCAGGTACAGGTTGAACACGAGAGAACCGTGACCACCTCTCCAAGATCGGCGTGAACGTCTTGATAAAGTCCGTCTTCTTGTTCTAATGTCACAGAAACCCATCAAGCATCTAGCCATAGAGGCCAGCCGCCTAATAGTAGCTCACCTTAAACTCCTGAGCGGTAGGAATTTCATCTTCAAGTTCCAAAAACGCTGGATCAACTGAATCAAACTGCCTCCTCTTTTCGGGATTCATAAGGACCTCATAAGCTTTTTGAATACACTTGAAGAACGCGTCATCGTTTGTGTTTTGATGAATACCAGTCAACAAAGCGTGCGTTGTGAGGTTATGTCCAGGGGTTGAAGCTTTCTTGTCAGGGTGGTGTTTAAGCACCTTTTTTCGATCTGATAGTTTGCCACGATACCAGGAATATCAGTGAAAGTGCATCTACCGGGCGAACAAGGGAACGAGCGGATATTGGGATACATACGAGCGATTTTAATCTGCTCAAGCGTAGCCATATGGCGCAGATGCGAAAGACCGAGCACCGCATAGTTATCTTGTTTCTACAATCAGAAAATAATCAATAACCGCCATTGGCACTAAAGTCCGCCCATATTGAATACTTGCCTTCCACTCTTTCGGATCTAATGACAACAACTCCTCTGTCTCAGGTTCATCACCAACTCCCAGATCATCCTCAATTCCATTGTTCCCAGCATTCAACTCCTCCAATCTCTTCTTCTCCTCTTCAGCATACTTATCAAACGCCTCAAACGAGTAATTATGTTGAGCTGAAAGTTTCAAGTAGTTTAAGTGCGCCGGGCCAACAGGGAGTAAGCTTCGAGTTTTTGTCACTAAAGATTACGATCGGGATGGAGTGAGTATCGATGAAGTGGCTAGCAACTGTGTGATACAATACACCCACCGGACAATCGTGCGCCTGAACTAGTACTTGGTCCTGTATAATCAGCAGGCAAATGCGTAGCTGTAACTGGCAAAACTTGAACAGCGGCCATCCTTTCACAAAACATGAGCATTCCCTAGCTAAATCCCCCCTCCCCGCTAATTGTTCTCACCTTTCTTCACCCGCGATCTAGATCAAAATGAAGCTAAATGGCGTGAAAGGACACTAATCGTCAAAACCTAGAGTAGGTGGAACTGGAGGAAGGCGGGCGAGCAAGAAATGCACGGAACGCCGTGTGCAGACGGTCTTTTTTCTGATTTCTGATTTTGATAAATTGGTGTTATCAATATCACAGTCACGATCCGCGATGTCACAGTCAGTCAGTCACACCTTGGCCTCGCCACTCGACCATAAGTTCTTTCAAGGTCGTCCGCAGAAGCGAAAGCGGTTATCGCAAAATGAGGGTATATAGTTGTCCCAATTGATATTGCCTTACTAGCCATATGGCCAAGAAACGTAAAGGATGTCTTGAGTATCTCAAATTACTCGTCAACCACAGGGTGAATTCCGGGGAGACAACTCGTGCGATTATTCACGCTATATCTGGTTAGGACAAGTAAGGAGCAGGCTTGAAGTCTAGTGCATCACGTCGATGGGTGTATGTGTTTGGCGACGACAAAACATGGTGTGATAAGTAAGAGTGGCAACGGGAGGGCATATCGCCTGAATACAAGACAAGAAAGACTACATAAGAAGGGTCAAGAAAGCGTGGTGAACGTAAAATAATGAGCATCAAGCCCAAGTAAGTATCATAAAAAAGAGCACAACGAGAAACAGATGGTAGCAAGCTACCATATCAACAGAGAATCGCTAATTGACGTCCAGGATCAAGAGAGTTGCATGGGGTCAAGAAAATGGGAGGTGTTGATCATGGGTAGGGTATACATACTTCAGTCAAATGCACTTCGTACTCAAACTCCGAGTCACCACCTCGACTTCCCAACAGCGAGGCACAGGCACAACGAAGCGTCATCGGCCGATCGCAGACTGAGTATATGCGCCTAGAAGCCATCTAACTAAGACCACCACGTTGGGTCATAACCCACGAACCCTGCTGATTGTCCAAGAAAAGAAAAAGATCATCAGGAACCAAGAAACCAAGCAAAGACACATAGAGATATTTCTGGGACCGATATGCTTTTACAACACCATGACGACGGGAGCAGCCACGATAGCCAGGAGCCAAGTCACGATGGATAGGGTAGCAGCCGTTCTAGCCCCACTAGGCTGGTCCGCCTGGGAGGCGGATGGCGAAGCAGAACTATCGGTCGACGCGTGTGTCAGAGTCGGTGAAGTCGAGGTAGCAAATCCTGAAGAAGTGGATCCCGTATTGACGGCTGACGCTGAAGGAGAAGTAGGCAGTTGGCCAGACCCAGCTGCGGTGCCAGGAGGCGAAATCGAGGCTGATCCCGATCCTGATGCAGATGCAGATGGCGGAATAGGGCTGGATTCCGAAGAACCTGAGATAGTTCCCTCTGGAGTGGTTAAACCATTGCCTGAAGTGGTAGGCACTGAAGTGACGATTGGGATGGGGAATGTCGAGGTTGCTTCAGCCAACGGCGTATCGAACGATCCCGTCATTTGATCCAGGCTGCATCGTAAGGAAACATGGTACCATGATAGTATTTGTGATTAATGGGTCGTGGATAGAATGCAGATCAGTGGATTTAGGTGGGTATGAAAGAATCAGGGCCAGGAACACGCGACGAAATGTAAACAAATGAGTATAACGTTGAACCTCCTGAGAAAATGGGAGATTGCAACCCACCGGAAGTAAGGTGAGAATCCCATAGCTGGGTCACCATCCCCATCGGTCAAACTGACGGAAATGAAGCTGATGTAGCTGTAGGTATTCAAACATCAGAATATTCTATCGTTCAAGTTAATGAAATGACAACGGACTATGCTCCTGAATTTGGACCAGCTCCAGCGATCGGCTGTGGGGGGTAGTTCGGCCAGTGAGTCGTCGACAATGAATATCACGAAACTCAAGCTTACAACGAAGTTGACCGAGTGAGTTGCGGATACGTCAACCGGAGGTAATGCTTGCACTAGTTGCTATAAGGGAATGGGCAGACGTATCAGATATCAGTATGCCTGCCGACCTAACCGGCCTAACCACGCGGCGTGACGAAATTTACCTGATTACCAGTATAGAGACCAAGTGTGCTAAGGCCAAATGCTGATAGCAATGGCGCACGTCCATCGTCTAGCCATTCAACCGTGCATGGCTGTCCTGCCGTGCACACTGAATTGGAGTCTGGCCGGATGACCTATTATCCACCCGCTATTGTCAATATTTGCTTATTGAGATTAAGTGTAATCAAGACTCACAAATACGTCAGCTTGTGCATAGCGCACGTAATTCAGAGCGAACAAGATAATAGCGATAACGCGAATACAATTCGAGAACATTTTGCGTGCTTGGACGAATGGCTGACTCGACAGGGCGGTGTACAATGCAGAAAATGAGTAGACAGACGAAGGGAAGCACAAAGCGGGTGTCGTGCAGGGACTATAAATACTGGAGCGGAAGCGTGGAAGGAGCGTATTCTGAAGTGAATGTAGGGATTCCGAGAGCGGAAGAGAAGGCGGCTTTTAAGCTATTTTTTCTTCAATTTACTCCCAGGCCGTCGAACGGTCGAAGGATCCAGAATCTAAATCGAAAACGGCGCGGCCAGTGTCAGCGTCAACGTTGACGTCGAAGTCCAAGGTAGAACGATGAAGTAAATCCAAGTTCCCACGTAATGAGAGCTGTTGTTTACTGCTGTTTTTTCACTCACCAACCCCGTTGCGACGTTTGTCGGTTGACCTTGCCGTCGTTGGGCTAGTTCTTCGGATTTTTGTCTTCGCCTTGTCAACGAGTGCGGAATTGATTATCTTATCAGCGGATCGTGTGGTAACGGATATACCAAATTAGGTCAAGTCTCTTCGCACTTTGAAACAATGCTCAAATTTGCGCAACGGAGGTATTCTACTATGCTAATTCTCGTATCAAGTACTCCTTTCTACTAACTAATAACATGCGGTTATCTTATCTTTATTCTCTGTCCACATCTCCTCAAACGCATCACCCCACCATCCCACCTCGTCTTTAAACAACCCATATTTATTGGCTGCGGCTTCCTTAACCACTCTCCTCAGCTCGTCCGCAGAGAAAATAAGATTGTACTTCTCGCTGAAATTGATCAAGAACGGCTTCACGACCGTATAGTGCACAATCCGCATTTCATCTTCCAGCCCTTTCCACACCGTCTCACTCCTCTGCTTGATCGCCAAATTCCCGTTATAAGCATAGGGGAGACGCACCGCTTTCGGCCCATAATAAACGTTCAGAAAAGCCTGTTCCGCTTCAGATCTCGGAAACCTCGCTTCTCCCATCTTGACTTTCATATCCTCCAACACCTCACTCGAGGTTTGTAATGCCATTACCCCAGCATTGAATGCGATGATAAATCCAGAGTGATAATAAATATCCGGCACCGCCCCAAAGCTCCATGGCACCTGGAATAATTCGTCGAAATTTCTTCTCACAAGCGTATCGGCATCAAGATAAACCACGCGCTGGATACCAATCTTATCGAGACCCCAAATATTCAGTTTGGTATATTGGTCGATAAATCGGTGGCTAGTCCCGGACCCATTATGTGGTGGAGGGATGAAGTCTAATGGTTGGAGGGTCCAACCAGCCCCTTGCGCAATGCAGAGCGCCTGAGGCGAGACACGACCTTCTAAATAACCAAGTATGAGGCGAGCGTTGGTCTGGACCTTTCGAATGGAATGCGCGAGGACGGCAACAGACAAAGCATAGTTGTCTGTGTATAATGTCGATACTACCGCACGCTCGTCAAGTGTAGTGGTGGTGTTCGAAGTGATTAGTGGTGTATGGTTTCTATTCTCAAAGTGAGTGGGTGCGTGTGATAAGATGCATATCACGAATGCTTACAAGTCCTGAAAGTTATCTAAAGGGTTGTATTCCTGCTGCATCAACACAAACACCACGATTGTCATGGTGAGCGCATAAACGACCAGAAGAAGCTCTCTCCATCGACTCTTGACATGATACCAAATGTACCAACTGAACCGAACGCGCGCTCGCAGGTCAATGCATCCCCATCGACGGTGAGCAGCATATACGTGACTATCTTCCGTTGGCGACTCGGGAGTGACATGGGACGAACTCGAATTGGGTGAAGTATGCGGGTATTTGTAGTGTCTCTTGGGTGTGGGCATTGAAGTTGATCCATTCGTCGTAGGCAGCAAGGTGTAGTAACTCGTCGAGCCGTTCTCCGAGCCCGTCCATAAGAATGAAGGGAGAAAAGATGTCATTATGTCACGCGCTGATTGGGCGGTTGAATTGGGGGTAAAAAGACAAAATCCAGGGACATGGGAGAAGAGATGTCATTATGTCACGCGCTGATTGGGCGGTTGAATTGGGGGTAAAAAAGAAATCCAGGGACACGAAAGCGGGACACCAAGAGAGCAGTTGCCAGTTTACTTGAAAATGATTAAGACGAAGATGCTATATAAACGTAAATGCGTAAATACCCATGAGCTTAACTCACAGCCTGTTCTCCAAGGTCCACTCACCAATGTACCACGAAGGAAGTAGCCACAAAGTCGTCTCGCGATATGGCGGAGTACAAGTCTCAGGTGAACCCTGACAAAGAGGGGATTTCAGTCAGTCGCTAGTTAAGACCAGACCTTATCATTAGCAATGGAGTTGGAAGTCTAAAAATAGCGCTGATGTCTTTGCTGATGTAGCTGCGGAGGCAATATTACCTTACGTCACTCCAAGGGGTGGTCAGTTTTAGGTCGGTTTATAATTACTTGCTTAAGGCAACTGAAAACAACATGATAAATTATTCATTTACGATGACAGGAAAATTAGTGGGAAATTTTGGGTTTGGTCGGAATCTCCAAGTTTCAGGTCCGGTTTTCTGTTCAAGGAAATTTAAAAACAAAGACGCCTCGAAACTGTTTGGAAATTTTATTTGCTGGAAACGGATCGGAAATCTTGCGTAATCGGTTTAAAAAATTTTTAAGTTGACCGCTGCGCGAAAATTAAATGGAAAATTTAAATTTACGATCACCAGAAACAGAGCTTGACACTAAGCGGGTCATGAGTGTGGTACTCGTTTCGCACAGAGGACGCTTTCAATAGGTAACAAAAAATAGGTACTTGATTCAATGTATTTGGAGGAATAATGAAGATTGCGGACCAGGATATCACATAAAAATATGAATAATGCACGATGGACAGCGAGGAGCCAAAAAATGTACAATGCATCACTTACAACACTGACTTACAGCCACAACCTTGGAGAAACTATTGACCAAGACAATTTGACGATTGCGTTGAGATGGCTTGCCTCAAATAGTGGGTTAGTGCAAATAACATGCAGGGGAGATTCGATGCCGCCTTCCAGGCCATACCAGCAAACAGGGTGTTCACTGATGATGAAATCTCTTCGATGCACAGTGTTGACGTTGCAGGAGGAGCCCGGACGATAAAGCTAATAACTTGTTCAGGAGATACTTTAACTTAATGGAATATTGACAACCATATTTTCAGTATGCGCAGATAGCTTACCATTTACACCCCTAAATACGTTCTTTTACTTTGACTGTCACTACTGGTTAGGCCAAAAGATACCATATCGCAAGGTGAGTCAGTCAGGCGCTACGACTTAAGCTACTTGAGGTTCAATGGCATTCGTACAATGTAACAAAGATATTGTAGGATTTATTTGATTCGCAAGATACAATCCATCTCCGCTCATTCCAACCCCGCGTACACGGCTCCTTCTAACTCCTTGAATAATTTGATTACCTGAGGATCTCTGGACGGGAGCACTTGCGTTCCCAATACAACGGCTAGGCCTGTCGTAGGGTCCATGAAGTAATATGTTCCGGCCCATCCAAACCCTTTATCAAATGCCCGTTACGCACAAGTCGCAGTCGTGATCATTACCAAAAGCCCTGACTATAGATATTAAGAATACTTACAGAATCCAGAATATTTTCGCCTTCTGCCGGGCCAATCAGTCGTATTGATGCAAAGTGCATTACTCCACTGAAGATCGCCGTAATCATTAAGTAGTTGTAGTGTCATCCAAGGATTTAAATTAGTTGCAATTTTGGGTGGGAGCGTTGGTACGAAGAGGCTTTGGACGGATGCTTGACTCAGGATAGGGTTTGCAACGGGTAAGCCAGCTATGTCATTTCAGCAGTAATGCCATTATGCCAAGCAGAAAACCCTCACCATAGATTCTCAGTAAGTGCCTGAGGAACCTGAGATTATCTTTTACCGAAGCATGAAGTCCAATTCCCCCCATATATAGATTGACTGGTGACTTAAGAACTGATGCAGGCAATGAACCAAGTTCTAAATGACATACTTTTATCAGCTTGAAACTCAATCATGCCAGCCTCATCCAGACCACCAAAAACCAGACTTTGATGGTCGTTTTGATTTCTAAATGCCATCGGGATCGCCTTTTTAGTGAGCTCGGGAGTTCGGTGGAAACTTGTCGCGGGCATTCCAACAGGAGTAAAGATGTGGTCTTTCCTAGATAATACGACGGACCCCGTCATACACGGGCGCTGCTCATCAGCTGGTAGGTATCACTCACAAGTATTGCTCCAGTGATTTCCCAGACACGCGTTGTACAATAAAGCCAAGTACATCCACTGAGTATCCATAAGAAACTAGAACAGAGTCAGACATCATTAGATGCACTCATGTGACTTACTCACAATTAGTTCCGGGTTCGTGTTTCAAAGGTACACCCGGATGATGTCGCTGGAGCCAATGAGTATTTTCCCGTGACTACAGAAAAGAGCGCTCCACCTGCACAAGCTTGAAGAAGGTTCCAATAGGGTCATCTTTGGTATATCTGTGTACGTAAGGTCGTGATAGTCCAAAGGGTATATCTCTCTCCAGCTCATAAAAGAATCCACTCGTGTGGTTCATCAAATATCGAATTGTCGGGGTATGATGCGCGTCGTTGGGCATATCGTTGTCAAGAATCACGGAATGTGAAAGTTCTGGTACAATTTGCGACACAGGTGTGTCTAGATCCAATTTTCCTGCTTCAACTAATTGAAGGGCTGCAACCTGGTTCAAGGGATGAAGTGAGCTAACGGGGTCTAAAACAGGTTTGCCGCGCTACACACCGATACGAACAACTTCGTGTGACTGCATATCCAGAAGATAGAATCTTCATTTGCAGGTGCTTTTGAAGCATCCAGGAGCATCTGACCGCTCGCTGATTCAAACAATAGCTCTTCCTCTGTGCTGCACACGCCAACAACTACTGCAGGCGCAATTCCATTCTCCACCGCGTCCATCTATCCAGAAGTGAGTATGACAAGATAGATCTTGATTAGTTGCCTACGAGAATGCTTTTTATGTTTGCTTTGGCGTGATCGGATAGTTTGATAGACATCGTCGTGGTAGATGAGATAACTGACAGTGGGAACGAATCCGGGTCAAGTTAGTAGACCCCATATTGAATCGGGAAACGGAGCGTCCCAAATCCCATGCCCCGGTGTGACCTGGTATGGGTACGTACATACCTCATGCGTTTTTGGATGTCAACCTCACCCACAATGCATGCATATTTAGGTTCTCGTCAATCACACCAGGCTAATTTGATAGCGCTGGTACGGCCCTTAGCGCGCATTACCTCCCTGGTGCCCAATTTATAAAACCCAAGGCACAACCAACAAGGGTCGTACAATCGTACAATCTATTCTCAAGCGCAATTGATAGTAGCGAGCCTTATTTTCCTATTGGAAATATGCAAAGCCTTTGTCAAAATTCTGGAGCCTTTTTTTTTTCCATTTTTTTAAAAATCGAACGAGCCACGACGCATTTGCAATACACTCCTCAAAGAGTTTCAAATCCCCAGGCTACTACTGCAATTCATGACAACAATGACACCTAGATTCATATCTGAAGATGAATCTCAATTTTATCGACAACCTCCACCTCCTTTTGGACATTCAATGCTCAAGTTTTTTGCCTTAGATCCCAACTACATCAACTTAAACCATGGTGCGCCGTCCTCCTTGATCTTCGATGTCGGTTTACAATGATTCTACCTCTAAGGATCCTTTGGGTCATTACCACTCCCCGTCCAAGCTGCTAATCTCAGCATCTCAGCTCAAATAGAGCTAAACCCAGATCGTTTCAGCCGAGCCATGTACCACCCATTCATGAACGACGTTAGGGCGAAGCTAGCGACAATCCTGCATGTCAACACTGAGGAATGCGTCATGGTACCAAATGTTTCATATGGGATAAATACGATTCTCCGAAACTTCGATTGGCAGGAAGACGATATTATAATATCTGGTATGTTCTCAATATGTCATACTGATACATAGCTGAGATAGCATCGTCCTGCAAACAGTAAATACGGTCTATGATTCCATTAGACTGGCATTATCATACATTACTTCCAGGTATCCTTATCCCAAGCATTCTGAATTCTCAGTGGCCTTTCCCACCTCCCACGCGGACATCATCGCACGATTCTCCGAGCACGTTAAAAGCATTCTTAGCAACATCACCCACCGCCGGACAAGATCCCGTCCCAAGGTAGCTGCCGTGTTTGATGCCATCAGCTGCCACCCCGGTGTGCTTTGGCCCTGGCGGGAAATGGTCAAAATATGCAAACAGACCGGAATTTGGAGCATCGTCGATGCTGCACACTCAATTGGACAAGAAACGCACATCGATCTGCATTCAATAGATCCCGATTTTTGGGTATCGGCACGTGTTTATTGTAGTCTACTATGTCGCTGAACATTCCATAATCTCTCCTTCACTAGAATTGCACCAAATGGCTGTACGCGAAACGTGGTTGTGCTGTGATGTATGTCCCCTTCCGGTACGTCGGTGGCTTGAGATATTAAGACTACAAGTCCCGCGATGCTCACGTTTGTGCCGGTGATCCGGAAAAACAGGAATCAACCAATAATAAAGGACACACTCCTCCCCGCCCTGGTCTACCCTATGGCAGTAACCCACACTCCCTTCGTTGCAAAGTTTTTCTGTATGCATTTTTAACTATCTCCAAGCATTTATCGTGAATGTTCGATGGGAGCGTGTCCTCAATCGTGAATTTCCAGGGTCCGGATCTGCTGATGTCGCCCCATCACTGACTGTCTGTGCAGGTATGCAATTAGTAGTTTTCTCCTTCACGTTTGTGGATCCCAATGCCTCCCAGCCCTGGATTTTCGGGGATACCTTGGAGGTACCACAGTCATCAACAAGTACTGTCATGAATTAGCGTTAGCTGGCGGAAGACGCGTAGCAGAAATATTGGGAACTTGCATCATGGACTCCCCTAACAAGCCTGGAGAATTGATCCTGAACATGGTTCGTTATTTTCATCTTTTTATATTTCCACATTTCGGCCAATACTCACACATGCGCTGTCTTATGAAGGTTAATGTACGACTCCCGATATATGGCTCAGTTGGACAATCAAGTGACATCAGTCAACGCCTTCAATACAGGCTCCTATTCGAAGCGAAGATATCGGGAAGTCATTATTACCATGATGGAAGCTGGTGGATTCGACTTTGCTGTCAAATTTACAATGAGGTACGCATGGTTGATTTGGTTCATGTAGCTCGCTCAACCCCGTCACATTAGATGTCAGATTTCGAGAAGCTGGGATATGTATTGAGGGATGTTTGCGAGGAGCTTTCGACTTGGAGTAAGGGTTCCATAAGCATACATTCCAGTTGTAGTCTTACCCAGCAACAATCGCCTGTGCTTTCCTGATTTTGTCTTGATGGTCGAAATAAAGTTGGGGAGCAGCGCGAAAATAACGTTCGAAGAGATCAGCTATGACTACACCATTGAATATTGAACAAACGAACATCGATATTGAATGCGAAAACGACACGATAAATGCGGTCCCAACGCCCCTCGTAGAAGTGGGAGAAAGTATATTGGCTGCCCAGGTCCTGTGTAAATATCGAGAATTGCATTTTAGCTTATAGGCAAGCACCTCCGCACATGGCCACAGGCGAAATGCTGTAGGTCTACTCTATCACCAAAAGTAAGGCAAGGTATACTGGCCAAGTATACTTTTGTGATGACATCGCCAGCATGAGAACCAACGTTATCGAACATGATATCATGATGTGTCAAGCTCGCTCTTTTGTCTCATCACTGTTCCATACCATGAAGATGATCATGAGCAAGCCCACGAGGTATTGAGCAACTGCCAAGCGTTGTGCATCAATGAAAGTAAACTTCAAGATCCTTTGTTAGGTATTGACTTCTCCGAGCAGAAGCAGCTTATCTATGTCCACGTTGGCAGCTCCTACCGCGGGCAAGAAATAAGTACTGCAGCAATGCCGATACCACCTGCACAAATAGATTCATATTCAAAATCCAATTTGAATCCGAGGGATTCGTCAAAGTACGACTTGCTGCCCGTATAAAGATAGCGAGAAGCCAAGCATGAATATCCGAGATGACTGCCTTAAATCCTTGCCAACCAGTCATGCCTCTGTGGTACTGGGGCTTGTGATCCCTATTTAGCCTGGCTTAGGCAATAGCGCGCTCCCTGGAGTAAGAAAGATCGTATAGAAAGGAGAAGATGGCAAAAAGAAAAAAGAAAAAAACCGTGAACGATAAAATTAAGGTTGGGATGGCTTCAGTCTAGGTTCGCCTGGAGAACTCTTGAACCAAGTGTACATGAGCCGAAGAGGAACTTGCGAGAACGGGGAATTGCCACCTACGACGTGCAACGTTTAGTCTGCCACGGACCAACTGCATGTCGGGCGAACTTACCCAGCGAGTAGGTTTATATGCAAGCGTACGAGGCCGACAGCCTGCGATCCCTAAGATCAAAAAATTAGAAGGTGTCATAACGCTAAGGGTACCGACTTGCTCCAATGGCGCTCGGTAGCAGTCCAGTTAGCACAAACGTTGATATATTCGATATAACTTGAGAAGCATTAAATAAGTTCCATTTTCCTACCTTATTCTCAAAGCGAGCTCATGTCTAACAAGAAAACCCTTAGGTTAATCTGTTTCCATCAGACTATTTCTTTCACCAACCGTTTCCACCAAAATGAATGTAGTATATCACGCCAGCACGGTATCTTGCTTTGCCAACGTCCGTCAAGGCCCTGGATAATGAACCACAATTAGTCAAACTAGCAAAAGTATAATACAAAGTGCAGACCGGAGTGCCATTATTGAGGGGAAACCTTTAGCATCTACGACAGACAGTGATGCGATACCTGGGGACGTAAGTGCTAAGAAGAAACTGGAAGGTCAGAATTAGTCCCTCGGGGCAGGGAATGCTCGTCAGGATAGTTGGTCGTACAATTGGTTCGCTCCGATATGACGTCGAAGAACTTTGAAGGTGGGTCTTAATGTTGGCACCATATTCGCGGGTATTTCCAAAAGACCTAAATGATAGAATGTCGTGTAAGTCACCGCGCGGGAGAAGAGGCCCATCATTGATATTTGGGCTCACAGTACCCCACGTAAAAGATGCTTGATAAGAGTGTCCATGTATTGTTGTCGACTATACCCTAAGGAAGAAACAGATGTCAGCATCGCTCGTCATCGTCAAATTCACCATTCCCCAGGATGATAAGCGCAGCACGAGACTCGGCCCATCCCAGCATACCAAGAACCAAACCAACTCACATAATGTTGATTGAAGCCATCAATCACGTGGAAGCGCTCGTTATCGCGTAGAATGCCGTACGTTCGTCACCGATTCGTATTTAAATGATGAAGGTGATCGGCCAGATGCATGGATTAAAGATTCAGATAAATTGAGAACTCGGAGTATGCGGTGGTGTCACATATTGTTGCGGCCTATAATCAATACGCCATTAGTGATGGAAGATTTGCATTCAGGGGGTCCGGGAATGTGGGAGGGGCTAGGAAGCCCCGCTGAGGCACTTACCGAATTGATTGACTGTTCAAGGACAAAGTATGGGTCATTAGCATTATCTTCGGGCTTCATGACGCTATCACAAGACGTCCATACGGGCGTACGTACACAAGAAGCTATAGCATTCTAGACGAGAAGATGAGAAAATGCGGCCCAGTCGGTGTGCATGAGACCAGAATTCGGTTTTATCCAGTCATCTACAGTTCGGATTCTGCTGCCAATCACTACACACACACCTGCAGACAACTTACGGTAGAACTCTTCTGTCAATATGCTTTACTGTAACCTGCGCAACAGTGCACACCAGCCAAGGGTCCGACAAACACGAAGGAATAATAAAGAGGGGGAAAGAGTCTTAGCCATGAGATATCGTCACCGAGGTTGAAATTGCGGGTATCCAAGTGAAAACGCACCTTCTCGTCGCTATCATATTCAACTACTTCTGCATCTTGATGAACAGCCGCCGAATACCTGGAACTAAAAGCGGAGAAGAAATGCCTTCTTCGAGGCGCCTGCCCCAACAAACCCTGATAAAAATTGACTTGCCGCAGCAGCTGAGCGCGTTCAAGTGAGTCCGAAACACGCAGGTCAAAAGGAATTTCATGAGCACTTTGCATGGCGCGTTGCTCGAAGAAGATAGCGGGATTTCACAATGAATGGGGTTTACAACACTGGCAGCTGTGGAGCTCTTAAAGAATGGGGTTCAGAGCGAGCACAAAAGTCAAACTAGAATACGAATCGCAGATCCTATTTTAGTTCGCGCTAAAGAGTGTTAAGTGGCATTTAGGCGCGCTCGATACCACAGAATACTACAAATTCCCCGGATCTGGAAACCAATTCACTAACACGAACAAGGATCGTCAGAGTGACGTACCTTCACAAGTACGAATTTAAATTCTTCTGTAAGTTACAAGCCCGTTCGAACAATCGCGTGGCTTCTGGGCTTGAGTAAACAGAGAGGGTATGGCCTATGAGCGGGCCGCACCAATAGCTGTCTTCAGTACTTTCATGAGATCAAAATGCCACGCGATTTTTCATTCACCAATGCCAGCTTGGCGCCCTTCAGAATTCTGAATTTTACATCATTGGATGGCTGAAAGGCCCATATATGTAGTGCATTGCGAACGTGCATGGTTAGCATTGAATCATGCCGAATTTTGATGTGATCAACCATTGACAACGGGACCTGGGCGGCTAAATGCCTCAGTGGTGTCATATCGAGTCCTTCGCTTACCACTCCGCTGGACTCAAAGTCCGAGATCACTTGTGCGTACGTCGTTTGGGACTCGGTGTCTTGTTGAGATGACCCGGCCAACATTGGAACAATGTGGAAGGAGAGGCCGATTGGTCCGAGTCGACAGGGAGCTCGCAAAGTGTCGACCAGGTACTTCCAAAAGGCACGAAGAGCAGCATGCGTCCAGGCCAGTTTGTTATCCTCTCCCACTGATGACGGGATGTGCTCGGAGGAATCTAGTAATACGGCGGCTGTACACTCATCCCACGGGAGGCGACCACGGATGGGAACGACCCAAGCCCTACGAGAAAAATCTGGGGGGTCATCCACCAACGTATATGGGGAAATAGGTATGGGGTTCGTTCGCTTGTAAGGTGGCAGTCCAAGTGACGCCTGTAAAGCTGCAATTGGTGGTGATGGGTAAAAATGGGGCTAGAAGGGTTGGGACAGTTAGATGTAGGATTATGCGCACATATAATGACTATACCCGAGGAAGGAGACTGTGTATGGGTTGAATATCTGTTCTTCTACGTTTCGCGATTGGAGTTCCGTCGGTGTTATCGCCGTGTAGGGCATCGGCACTGGGAGTCCTAGCTGTTGCAATGAATGCATTGCTTTGGAAGTTGAATTCGGTGGATATAAATTCCTGGAGATCGTCAATGTCGAATTCCTCGTGTGGATCCAGTGGATCACCCCAATTCTTCAGCGTAGGTCGTGTGATTGAGATCGACGTCAGAATTCGGGGAGGTAGCTCTGCGTATTGATAGATAACTACTTGAAGATATTTAGATACAACCCCTATGCCACAAGTGCAGGTACATACCCCGATTATTGGCAAGGGACTTGGGCGATCCGTGAATTTCAGTGCATACATTCAACCAACCAGTGGCTTCAACTGCTGCTACAATGGTTTCCCTGCCAGCGTGCAGAAGATCCAGTTCAAACACAGGAAGAGTACCATGATGTGAGAAACTATGCACAATGACTTTCGAGTTGATGGCTGTAACTTCCTCAGCGGACGTTGAATGCATAGTTTTTTTCTAATTATTCGCGAGGATTTGGCTGGGATCAAAATTAGACGCGGTGATACACCGCGTTATTTGGCATGACCGAACTCCGCCGGACCGTCTCGGGTTACCCATCCCCCACAACTGGTCTATTATAAGCGCGACGTCCTCATGCCAGGATGATACACGAAGCGGCAAATTTCAAAGTCCTCGAGTCGGTGGAAAGCAAACCCAATGAGTTTGGGGTGGTATCGATGGCAGATACCCACTTACATTACAGTTGGGGGTAATGGATTTGCCAAGGCGCTGCCCTTTGCTGCCCTTGAACCTGCGATAGACCACAAGTTTTTTTAGATGCAAGGTCAATCTGTTGGTCGCATGCACATTCGTGCAGTTGTCATTTACATCTCATTGAAAAACAGTACCGGGGAACAGGGTTGACACCGTGGCAGGCGATTCTAAATTGGTTGCGAACGTGGGCTAGTTCCAGGCCAATCGGAAGCTGGGGTGGTAGTCGTGTGCATTCCTGATTTAGGCAGGCAGGGGGATAAACGTTTCTTGGGCACACGAGCACAATGCCTCAGATTCGCTCGCATTGGCGCCGAAAAGGCATATCCCAAGGAAACTTAATAACAAGGTACCTATCTCGGTCTCCCATCCCTCCCCAGGGTCTACTACCTTCACCACCCCACCGCGACTTCTACACTATTTCCACTAGTGTGCCACCTCATTTAAAGCTATACATATGGATAACTACGCAGCAAGTTGCAATCCTCCCCGGCGAGCAAAGCGCCCTCGTGGGGAGGAATCGTCAGCTTCGATTCAGAAAGCACCATCATCCCAGCTGCCCCCGCGAGCTGTTACATCTGCGTTAGCGGTGCCCATTCTCCCAAAACAGTCCACGACTACGCCTGCTACGTCAGCCTCGAGTCACTCTAGCGTCGAAACAACGAATAATCCTGCGACTGCCTCTAATCCCACTCCGTCACGACGTGGGCGCAAGCCTGGCCCGCTGTCTCGCAGCGCGAGAGAGGCTCAAAGGAAACTTAATCACTCAATTATTGAGAAGGCGAGGCGTACAAAGATTAATGAAGCTCTTGCCACATTACGGCAGCTAGTTCCGGCTGATTATAACGGTCATAAGTCAAAGGAGAAGGAGAAAGATTCGGACGATGACGACGGTGACTACGAAGAGGACGCAAAGAAAAAGAAATCAAAAGGAACAGGAAAACGGGAAGAGAAAGAAAAGGAGTTCAAATTGGAGATATTGGTGAGGACAGTTGCGTACATGCAGGAACTCCTGGGTCGTGTCGATGAATTGGAAAGAGGAGCTCCGCAGTCATGCTCCAATTGCGTCAAGAAGCAGTCATCGAAACGGAAAAGAGTGGATACAGACGAGGAAATTGACGATGAAGATACTATAGCAGCTCATAGAGAGATGCTTTCAGCAAGCAGGACGTCAGCTAGCCCTCAGCATCTTCCACTTGGTAGCCCAGCCCTTTCGGCAGTTATGACAAAACCCTCCAGCACAGCCTCACCTAGACAGACCATCTCTCCTGATCCACCATCCCGCCTCCCTTCTATATCTTCGTGGCTTCCGGATTCCCAAATTGATCCTCGGCTTCTTCCCTCTTCAGCAATTCTTCCTCCCATAAGCAGCGTGTCCCACTTACCTTCTCCACCGTCATCCACTAGATTTGACCCTGTAAGGAGCTCTCAAGCTCCTCCTACCCTGGCTCTTGGACCAGTGGCAACTTCAGCATTGTTAACGCCACCCCAACGCACTCCGGAGGACGAATCGGCTGCTTCTCTCCTGCTGCAGATCGCTTCCTCTCCCACTTTATCTCCCACTTTCACGGGTCCAGTCCCGCCAGATGCGGCCTTTTCATTGCAACGGAGTGCAACAAAATCAGAGTTATCCCCACTTCAAACAAAGTATTCCATGCAAGTGCAAACGCCCTCTTCGCTTCTCGGACTCGGCCGGATTAATTGAGGACCATGTAAAGAACCTATCAACGTACAAAATGGACAATAGATAGCGACCAGACACTTCTTTCGCGTGGAAGTTGTGATATGCGATTCAGACACCAGTTTACTGTGCTTGTAATTTCTGTTTTCTTGAGACAATTTATGCGACCGTATTGTTATTGATATGGTATTTAACTTCGGTGCAAGCCGTATGAACGAGTTTCAGAGTGCTTACATATAACACTGCGCATCGCACTATCCTATTTACTTCTAAGTACCATTTAGCTTAGAGACCCAAACCAAGAACTCAAAAGGAAAACAACGTCCATTCAAATTCGGTACCTGTGAGAGTTTGGTGGGCTGTAGGCGGTGACTAAACAAAAGACCGGAAACAGTGCAAACAGCAGAAAACTTATGACCTCTCATCTTTTTGTTCTTCCTGGATGCGCAGGTCTCTCTTCTCCCGTACATCACTCAAAGCAGCTTCACCAGCGTGTCAATCAAACCCATCAATTGGCCAATGTAGACATGCTAGCAGCAAAGCTGATGCAGAAGCAGTGGCATTTGACCAGGAGGCTGCAAGACGGCGACGCAAAACAGAATGGAAAAGGAAACAAGGAGTAAGTTCACTGCATCAAAGTCATAGAATTTGTTCTCTATGAGACGCATAGCATCTCTCGGATCTCTCGTTCTATCTTGCCATTTTAGAATGAAACTCAAACGCTGCGGTCTAGGGTCAAACTTTTCTGGACCATCTCATAGTCACTGTCCGAGGTGGTGAGTATCATTCATTGTCTGTCGGGGTCATTTCACAACATACAACGCGCATATACCCTTATTCCTTCCTTCTTTTATATACACCCCCTCCTATCACGCGATTCGAAGTCAGCGGACACGCGTGTCGCTCAACACATTCATCCGTACTGATAACTAGGTACTAATATTTATCCCTTCAATTGTTATCCAGGAAAGGGTGGTGATGGCTGTGCTGCTTTCCATCGAGAAAAGTTCAAACCATTTGGTCCTCCTTCAGGAGGCAACGGCGGCCGCGGTGGAGATGTTTACTTGCTCCCGACGCCTCACCTCACCACACTCTCTTCGGTTCCCAAAAAGGTTCGCGGTAATTCAGGAGGGCATGGTCAAGGTACTTGGCAGAATGGAAAGGCAGGACCGCCGTTAGTGATCAAAGTACCATTGGGTACTGTCGTACGCGAGATACCCCGCGGCGATACGCGTCGTGCACCCGATGAATGGGAATCAGAAGAAGAATCGTTAGCGGATTTGTCACCTGCTGAAAAGCGTGCCAAGATGCGAGAGCATAGATGGGTCCATTATCCAAGGTCCGGGGACGACAATGTCGAACGCGACTCATTCAAGGAAGCGGAAAACGCATTCTATAAGATGGAAAGAGAAAGACGGTTAACTCGTAGGAAGCGAGAGATGGAGGAGCCAATGATATTTGATTTAGACAAGGAGGAAGTGTTCGAACAACCTGATGATGCGCCCCTTGGCGTCAGGCATCAACAGCCGTTAGGACACCTCATTGCTTCTGGTGGTCTCGGCGGATTAGGAAATCCTCATTTCCTAACGGAAGACAATCGTTCACCTAAATTTGCAACAAGAGGTCAGGAGGGGGAGCGGATTACATTATCGCTTGAACTCAAACTCTTAGCGGATATTGGCCTGGTCGGAATGCCCAACGTTGGCAAGAGCACTTTGCTTCGTGCTTTGACTGGTGGCAGGGCCAAAAGTGAAGTAGCAGGGTATGCATTCACTACTCTTAACCCAATTGTTGGGGTGGTGCGCGTGGCGGAGGATGGTACATTCGAGGGAGGGTTGACAGAGGGCTTGGTACACGAAGAAACTTTGATTGAAGAAAACCGGGAGCGTCAGAAACTTATCAATGGAGAATATGCGCACACTCCCACCAGAAACCAACTTGCACGACGTCACGAGAACGAGAGAAATGATGCACACGAGGATAAATTAAATGAAGAAGATTCGGCAGCATTCACCTCTGCCGCTGGTCACCAATTTGACCTCTTGGAAACATTCAGGTTCACCATCGCAGACAATCCAGGGCTGATTTCTCGCGCGTCGGAGAACGTTGGGCTGGGACACTCATTTCTTCGATCAATGGAGCGTTCTCTGGCACTTGCGTACGTTGTTGATCTATCTGGACCAGCACCTTGGGACGAATTGGTAATTTTGCGAGACGAATTGGAGAAATACCAGCCCAGTATGAGTGCGAAGGCGAGGATGGTCGTCGCCAATAAGGCAGATTTGCTGGGTGGTGATGGAGGTTGCCCTGTGGCTATTGAAGAAGCAAGGTGCAAATTAGCACGTTTGGAAGAGTTTGTTCGCACGGAATTGACCCCCCATCGTCGAGCTGGCTCAGAAGAAGTATTTCCCTTAGACGTGATACCAATCTCAGCCAAGTATAGCCAGAATTTGCGACGTGTTGTCGGGCTAATGGGGAGATATGTTGAAGACGCCAGAGACGACTTGGCTCATTGGTCAAAGAGTGGAGGCTGCCCACCACCAGTTAGGAGATGATTAGTCGTTTGGATGTTGCTTTAAGGGTAATAAATTTGTTATCACCGTGAGTATTATGCCCCGGTCTGCTTTATCATTCCCACGGAAAGCTGTTCAGTACACGTCATAAGGCTAAATGGAATAAGCCCTTTCATAGATAGGAATAGTGAGCAAAACGGCATTGCGTCCGCAGGCGAATCAAATTGATTTAACTCAGATAACCTGTTGTCTAAGAGGTTGCCTTGGAACAAGGAATTGAAGACTACAATTTGGAGTCATACTTCCACGACCACCCAAGAGGGCTTATCTCATGACACATCGTGGAGAACAATGACTTCGCGACTTTAAGAGGTCAGGGTCGGATAACATGCCGCCGGTTATCTGTGCAACCGAAGGGTTCCTCGTTTGGGGGACTTAACTGGCATTAACGCCAAGTTTCTGGTGCTGTTCGACAGTTTGTTACCACAGCCACCGGAAGATTGAAGGCTTTATGTACTCACGGTAGACAAAGCCTGAAGGGACTCAATGGCTTATAACCCGCAGCACTCATTTCTATTCAAAGTGTGGTCATCTGAGAGGAATGGCCAATTTCTACTGTGTTTCTGTATTCTTCACCCGAAGGAATTGTAGGGGATGAGGCATCTTGTAGGCTTCCAAGTTCAGCGTAGGTTTTGAAACACAGTCAGAGCTCATCAGGTATGCCCTGCGTTTTATGGTACGGAAGGCTTGATGATGCCCAGGTTTGGGTATGGTATTTCCCCGATGCAGATGCAATTTCGCTCTGTGACGGGGATTCGAGACATTTTGATTTCAGGATTGGCACTGAAAATATTCCAGTGGACTAAAACGAGGTCAGTGGGTTGACCTTTCTGGGCTACGCAGAGTAAGTGTATGTCGCAACTGGCTATGCGAATACTGATGCATGGGGTGAGGATCCAACATGATGTCTAGGTTAATGAGATTGCAATGATGTTCTGGACCCGGCATTTCGATCAGGTTCAGCACGATGCGGTCGCAAGACGTATCAACAATGCCTCTCAATTCCCGCGATTACTTATCAACAACTGACGTACTGACGTACAAAAGGGTGCTATAATGAAGAAGTGTCGTGTTACACAGTCTCTCTGTTCAAACTATATGGAGGAGGTAAATTCGTCAGCTCATTGTCTGCCAGTGGGCAGCTGCAAAGTGACGGTTAGCGAGATACTCCAAACCATCGTGCCGCAAAGGAGCAAAGATAGGTAGTTGTTGTCCACAGCATCTTAATCAAGATTTAATTTCGGTGACACGCACTCAATCTGGGACTGTATATGGCACGGGATACGCATTTGAAAGAACGGTCCATAGACCAGATGTGACCGGCAAGGCGAACAAAAGCACGATGAAGGACTGCATGAAACACAGACACGATTTGATGTTGCCTGTTGGAGGGCAGGGAATGGAAGGCATAGGCAAAACTGCACCTGCGGAACTAAACCCAAGTAGTATAGGGTTATATTCTGTAAGCTACCTACACGTGACTACTGCCTCGCTTCGACAAGACAGGACACCTGAGGTGTCTCATTTAAAACAATACATGATGTATCAAAATGAAATAAAATCCCTGCCAAATTTTCTGATATCAAGATCGATGATATATGATGTATAGAAATTTCCCAAAATTTAACATTTTATTTGACATTTCCCCCTCCCTTTTAGTTCTCAACTATTGCAGTGTGAACCTCAACTTTCCGCCGTACCAATCAAAAATAATTGACAGCATAATTTTCCGTGGGTGTTATTGGTTCTTTCTGAGCGTCGACCATCATCCTATAGACTACGCAGCTTTGGCACAGCATTTTGACTTGATAGTGCGCGGGCACCCGACACCGAAAAGGCACGGTTTACGTTGTTTGTGGGCCAATTTGTCGCGTACTGCCCCTCTAAAATCGCCTTCATGGGTCCCATCGACGTACAGAATGGAAGATTGAACCCTGATGCAGATGCCCTACTACGACACGTTCGAAGCTATTCTCTCGCCTCTTGCAGCCTTCGTTCGGTTCTTATCGCAACATGGTCTCCTTTCAAGATTTCACCCATGAACACTTCACAAGGCTTGCAAGACCCCTAGTTTTCAGGGGTGGTGACCCTAAGCACAAATATAAAAGGCATCTACCAATGCTCCTTGTCCCCAGACGCTGTCATTCTCACCATGTCACAAACAACCACTGTCAGCGCTGTACAACAGATGCCCACTCCAAGAGGAGCGCCATACGCTCTCCTCCCTATCCCTGTTATTCCTGATGAACTCAAACACGACCATCGAGAGACATTCTACTATGAGATGACCCACATACATAACGCCATCATCCGCGGCATCAACTCCATTTGGGAGAAGGCACCAATAGTGGCACCGAAGGATGAAGTCTCGTTTGCAGGTTATTGCCTGGCTATGATCCTCACGATTCACGATCATCACGAGGGAGAGGAAGAGATCATTTTCCCATTTCTCTCCAAGCACTTGCCTATGGAACATAATATCGAGCAGCATGAGGCCTTGCAAGGTTCTTTGACTGCTTTTGAGCAGTATATGAAGGCTGTTAAGTCGAAGAAAGAAAAGTACAACTCCAACAAGACTCGCGAGTTGTTGGTCGCACTGGCCGATTCGCTTGTCGAACATTTATATGACGAGGTGAGTAAAGGCACTATTTCAACGAGGTCATTGCCCACATTAGGTTGATAGATCACGACGCTTGCCCCAGAGAACCTTAAAAAGTTCGAGAAAGCTGACATGGAGGCAATGATTGCACGTAAGTCATCAATCGAGTCTCAAAACAATTTGGCTAACAATCCACGTAGGACACGATGGGCACATCAAGCAGATGTCCATTCCAATAGCAACCTGCTGGATCTACTCTCATTGTGACCGGACCAACTACCCTGATTGGGTGCGTTTATTGCCTGTTCTGTCCAGCAAATCAGCCTGAGCTAATCGAAAATGTGTGGATAGCCCCCTATCCCGCTAGTCATTAGTTGGTTTGCTCGTAATGTCGCAAGTCGCAAACATAGCGAGTGGGTATTCTATTTAATGAGTCAGGTCAGGATCACTAACTGACGGCGTACGTAGCTATTGGAAGTTCTCTCCTATGGACTTCTCAGGAAAACCACGACGAGATGTTTAATTGCAGCAGCGTCTGCGTAAATACATAAGTTTATATACGTACTTTTCAGGGGTATCATCGTCGATACCGCCACTACTAGTTTTATATTAATATGCAGCAGCCAATGTATTCCTGCGCCATTGTCAGCAGGGCGTCCGATCACGGTAGTGGTGAATTTCGATGTGAGCGGATCATCGCGCATTCACGAACTATACTCATCGACGCGGGCGCGTCCAATTGCAGCCCCGTAGTAAGCTTAGTTCGGACAGAATTTGACTCGCTCTCGGCTTGAAATGTTCATATTCTTGGATGAATAGACAGGAGCCTCCTAGGTCGGTTGCATGTCTACCAACTATATTTAGTAAGCTCGGCATTGCTTTCCAATCTCTGTGGGTCAGGTGCATATGGGTATGGACAAGAATCGCCGAGGTAAGCATCGGTGACGGTAGATTCGGCGCATCATCCATTCGGCATGACTTGCGCCCCCTTCGACCGTACGGTTTGAAACTTGGCAAGAGGGCTTCCGAGTGTGATTCAATCCATCTCTGCAAGTTGGTAACAAGACGAGCAGTATTTCTCGAGGCGCTTCAGCAGAGCGTGACTTGAGCAAAATTGTTGTTTCCTGATTCGTGAGCTGTAAAACCAGTTCTTCAGCCGAGGTTCGTTGCGGGCTTTGGATTTGAAATTCTCTAGTCCAGGCTACAATGGGCAATGCGCCGAATTTACCGTAGTCAGTCCCACTCAGGACGTCTCGTGCATTCTCAGGGTTCACCTCTGCCCGCGTACCTTGATGGGAGTCCGAGCACCATTCATGATTTGTTTCCCGAGAAACGCAGCATCAAATGAGAGATAATGATCAATTGCTCGAGGCTGGATCTGGATGCCTGCGTGAGAAGTCGAGTTTGAGGCTATCAAACAATATATAGAACCCCAAGTATTGCCCAATCATCTCCCCTTCACACGCACCTTTACCATGCCAGTGAATATCAAGGAAGCCATCGAGAAGGGACCTCCCTTCCCCCTCATTGATGTTCCACCTATTGCTCCAAATTCCAAAGATCTTCAAGCGTCCCTGTACTACGACATGATTCTCGCCCACAACAGCTTCCTCCGAGCCATCAACAATACGTTGGAAAGGGCGCCGCGGATATTACCACAAGATGAGGTTGCATTCGCGGGCTACTGCCTAGTTATGATTCAAAACATTCACCACCATCACGCGACGGAGGAAGAAGTCATTTTCCCCACATTTGAGAAGAAGCTAAGCATGGCGCATAACGTCGAACAACATGAGGCCTTCAAGCCTGCCATGGATGCCTTTGAAGCATACATGACGACCGTCCAAAATAAGACGGCTAATTACGACGCGGAGAAGGTTCGCACCATGGTCCTCGCCTTCGCTCCTCCTCTCGTGGAACATCTGCACGACGAGGTCAGTGTGAACATTCTTCTAGTCGTTACAGTATATGTCAAACGACGAGTACAGATACCTACGATAACACCAGATAAGCTGAGTGTCTTGGGCCCAGAAGAAATCAAGATCGTATCAAAGAGTGAGAAGCTATATTCTCTTCACTGGTATGAGCTACCCAACTCATCATGCATGTCGCTCTATACAGAGATGGAAGCCGTCGTCAAAGAATCTTCTTTAATGGTCGATTTCTGTTTCATGATGTCGCATCTAGATTTGAAGAATCAGCCTGACTGGGTGCGTTCACTCCTTTCTGCATACTTGCTTCGGATTATTTCATGTAGAATATAGCCTCCTGCTCCTGGACCTATCAAGTGGGTAGCCAAGACCTTCCTATCACAGTGGCACAGCGAGTGAGTAATCTGACTTCCTTTGACAACCATTCACTAAGCGCCGTCGTCCGTCCAGGTGGTGGAAATTCTCTGCACATGATTTCAACGGAAACCCACAGACATACATCGGCAATGGCAAGTGATCTAGTACTGTGGCACGACTTCTCATTGCCTTGATTCTTGAATAATGTTTTCGTTCTCATGTATACTTTGAGTAGTAAGACACTACGATAGCAGGATTAATGTAAACCCCCTGACCCTCATATACGTGGCCTCGAGTCCCTTGACTGATCTTGCCGGCGTCGGTTAGCTACTATGCAACACCCATTCAAGGGTATTCACAACGAGAATGCATGTCACTGCATATCAATGATGCCACAACATCGCTTTTGCCCGGAAACGACGATAATAAGGGCATCCACTCAAGTACCAACAATCTACGTATGCAGGATCATGATTATCCTACTTATACGGCAAATCTGCTCATTAGGGTCGTGAGATATTCCTAACTTTACTTGCGAGTCCACACCGTCTGGAAATACCATGACTAAGTTGCAATGTAACTAGGTTGGGGGTGATAATCCTGCTTACATCGATGAGCATCCGCGTTTGACGTCAGAGACCATGCGGTGCGATGGGAATCTTGTCCCACTTACATCTCCTTTGTATTCTATACCCCAGTTATACCCCGCGTTCGGGACCAAAAAAGAACAGAAGAAGAATGAAATATATGAATGGGAGAATAACAAGCCCGGAGGGTTGTCTATATTGATAAAGCACAAATCTAGATAACCGAATCGAGGGATGACAAGCTATTGTTTGTGTTGACAGATCGCGCCACTTGACATGCTTGACATTTGATTTCAGACAGGAATGTTGGTCAGGGGTGAGCTGTCTGCATACTGTATGACGAGAATCAACAGAGAAGTGATGGACAAAGACTGAGGAATATGATTACAACAGATTTATGAGTAATCCGCCATGTAGCACACTGCCTAAGATGGTGTCCGGAATCCAAAAATGTGAGGGTCTAGCTGGTTGAAGCAGAAAACAAAAGTTGATTCAACTCCTGGTTGAATCCAATCCTCTCATACTTGATCTGCACCACCCCCCAATCCCCAGTCGCATAAGCACCTCTAACGAACGAGTCCACAAATCCCTCGCCTTTACTGAACTTATAAACTTCCTCCTTCACCTATCAGCAAGCCCGCATCAAGATACGCACGAGCAGTTTAGAACCCAACTCAACTCAGGAGAAGGGTAATAACAACGCACTATTTTGGGCAAGTTGGGAAACAGTCTCGGTTCCAACTGTGCACTTTCTCTGGCTGCATAAGTCCCAGCATATATCGACTTTCCTTTCTGAAAGACAATCAACTCTGCTCGCTCCTTGTTCATCGTCTTCCTGATCTGTTTCTCGATATTCTTCATATGTGGATGGTCAACTGGATCCGGGAGGATGAAGAATGCGATGTTAGGTGAAGCAGCACTAAACACCAAGTTGTTTTCTCCAATCATAAATCGGTAGCCACGTGGTCTGTTACGCCCCAAGACATGATGTTAGACGCTCAAGCAGGCTGTAGGACTGGCGCCAAGCCTTACTTTGGTGCTACCTAGCGTATCGTGAGCAAACCTAGAAAAATCACGAACTGGGACACACGAACCTTCTTTGCTTGATCCAAAATCTTCCAAGGCCCTTTATGCACACAAAATGGCTTCAATTCCTTAGGCGCTTCAAAAGCCGACACGTGTTGTCCCTGGCTCTGGCTATCACTGACACTAGCACCAGCCGGAGTCGATACTGGCGATTCAGACGGTGGGGGTTGGACGAATTCTGACGGCTCTGCTTCAAACCATGGATTATCGTTGCTTTGCATCCATGCAGCCATCGGCTGATCAAAAGTATCCCATCCGAGATTGGCTGCCTGCAGCTCAGGAGACACGCGAGTCGCTGGCTGCTTTCCAGTATCTGGTTTTGCTCCTCCAGCCCTCAGCCTCTCGTCCTCGCTTCGAACATCTTGTACCTGACTTCTCAGGAGATCAATGACTTGCTAACAGTGCGCCGAATTGTTGGTGCGTGACTGAGCAACTCGAGCACTATGTCCACTTACCGAGTATTCTTCTACCTTGGACCTCAGGCGTATTATTTCTTCACCTTGCAGCCTCAGAAGGTCTTGCAAGATGGCCGGAGGGAGCGACACCTCGGAGGTCGACATGAAGGAGTATAGTCAACGGTTCCACCACGTGTCCTGCACCTAGATTGTGGTCTCCGACGCGGTCGGCCTCAAGGCTCTTGTACATGCCGATTAACTCCATCCCATTAATCCTTATACTCGTAGTAGGCAGGATGTATGCTCGTATACTGAATAGCAATTATTGCAGGTGCAGACATAGTACAAGGATGTGGTATAAATTACTCGCGTTGTATGAGGGCCATAAGTCCTAACCCTCCTAATAGTGCATACTTGAGTTGAGGGAAATCGTTCTAGCAAAAGAAGTAAGCGCAATCTGGAAGCAGCCACTGACTTTTACCCACTCACCATCGCTATTGTGACATAGCCAACATACGGCAAGAAACTGTACGAGAATTAGAACAAAACTCATAATGAGTTGTCTGACATACCCGCGAACTTTCCCAACGATGTGTTTGCGCTCTAACCATTTTAACCCCTGATATAGCTCAATATCGTCAACATAGTTATTGTCACCCTTCGTAAGCATCCGTTGACGGGGAACAACAGAATTCAGTGTGCTAATCACATGTTAGCCTTGATACAAGCGCATAGATGCCACTGCCTACACACCTGGGCGTCGAAACCTTTGGATAATCGTCATGTGTTTCTAAAACTCGGTGGACGATGGGAATGCCTTGTCCGGGTATCTTATAAACAGTGATGTCTCCAGTCTGATACCGTTCGTTTGCAGGGTTGGTGAGGAACAACAGGTCGCCACGATAGAAAGCCGGTTCCATGGACCCACTAGCATAATCCCGTCAAGTTTGTGAACCAACATGAATCAAAGGACGCCTAACCTCAACACAACGACAATGGGCGATTCCGAGTTTGTGATAAGACCAAACCCTTTCCAAATCATGAGACCAGATGCAATGACAGATGCGAAATTCAACACTTGAAGTAGCAACTGTGAGCGAAGAGTAAGTCTCAGTTTGCACAGCAACCATGTCGCTCACATGGCGGACGCCAAGCCTCCTGAATGCCTTTAACTCTTCAGAAAACATGCTCTACAGCGGGGCGAGTGGTACAGACGATGAATAGAGAAGTAGTGTGAAGAAACTCAAGTGACACGTCGAGGATGAGAGAATTGGGCGCGTAGCCACCCTCAGGCACGTGGCCGGTTCACAATTTTGGGGGCGCACTCAATCAGGAAATGCCAGTCGAACCTAGGACGATCCGGCCAGCAACACGTTCAGCTGGTGGTACACTTGAGCAGACTGCAGCCACACCCTAGATCCCCCACGCACGATAATGTCACGATCCCCTTACATCCTCAAGCCTGCTCCCTGACACGTTCATAATCCGACCACGAGTCGTGAACCTTCTGAACCATGCCCCTCAGTAGTTGATTCCCACCGTGCCTCACCACTTACGACCCACATGTTCTGTCTCTGGATAGTCTACTTGGCTTATACCCTCGTTGTATTGTACTTGTGTAAATACAAGCTGCCGACTGTTGGTCACGGAACTAAAAATAGAATCGACGAGGCTTGGAACTCGAACGTGGAGGGTGCAATCACACGACAATGCCTATTCAGAGATCCTACAAAGGGCAAGGCTCACAATGGCGATGATAAGGCGCATAATTTATATTACAACTCGGTTAAATGATAACAAGGATGGAGAACCGGGAATGCTCTGGGGTAACTGCACCTACTTTGGTGGAGATAAAGAAGTAGTTGCACGTTTGTAGAGAATGGCAGTTGCACGTTGCTCGCATTTAGAAGCGGATCCTACTCAAATCGAGTAAGAATCAGTATACTGGCAGTAGAGGAGAAGATACCCAGAAAAGGAACATGAAAGATCAGATAGGAGCGAAAGACTGAGATGATTGGTTGTCAACACGATAGTTTCAGTGTGAACTATGCATGATTCTCTGGATTCATCCGGTGAACGATCGGTGAGTCAAGGAATCACGAAACCTTGCTAGACCGACCAGTTAATAGTCAAAGAAAAGTTACTCACATCGTCCCTTGCACATTTCAGCCAAGGATAAAGTCTACCAGGAATGCTATTCATCTTCTTTGCTTCGATCCTTACCAGATCGCGAAAGTGAGTCCCGGTATCTGCCTGCCAATCAACTCCATTGGCGCGAAGGGGGGTTGCAGATTACCTTGCTACAGCCAGCATATCGGCCTAGCCTCAAATTGCAGAACTGTACAGTTAAAAATCAATATAAGCAAATAAGTCATAATATTATGTGCCCTCGACGCTAAGCGCTAAGCGCCGTAAATGGCATCGGCAGTTTGCAGCACATCCGCAATGGCCGCAGTATTATGAGCCCTAATGATCGTGCTTCCTTGTTGAACAGCTGCAGTAACAGAGGCAGCTGTCGCCCAATCACGTTCCACCGGCTGTGTTTGTCTACCATACTCTCCAGTTCCTAATACGAGCCCGAGGAACGATTTCCTCGAAACCCCGACCAAGGTTGGGTATCCTGCTAATGGATTTTGCTTCGTACTCGTTCCTAGAGGCAATTTAAGATAGACAAGCACACTGTATATGCGTTCAGACGTACCTGTTCCTATTTGGCGGTTTGCAACTAGAAGCGATGCGTACTTTACCAAAGCCAAATTATCTTCCACGGTCTTGCTGAACCCAATACCAGGATCTACAATGACCAGCCACCTCCTAATGCCACCCCTACCCTTGACGATGATATCCACTCTATCGCCAAGCTCCTGGCATACACCCTCCATGACAGCTCCGCCTTCACCAGCATAATCGTACATGCTATAGTCCTTGTTCTTGCCTGCCTCTCCTCTTGAGTGGAGCAGAATGATAGGAACAGCTAACTGACGCGCCACCTTCTTCATTTCATCAATCATTTTACCCACACGCTCCTTATCAGCCTCTGCCTTGGGTGAATATGAATCTCGACCACCAAACGCGTAAACGTCGTTGATACAGTTGCCTCCTTCCAAAATAGCAGCTTGTGCCACTTCAGGGCGGAAGGTATCGACACTAATAAGAACTTCTCGCATATCCCTACCGCCCGCGGGTGTATCTACCCGTACTTGACTTTGTCGTATGCCTCGAATGTATGGTACCACACGTGAAATTTCCTCTGCACTTGAAACGAATTCTGCACCTGGGCGCGTGGAATAGCCGCCGATGTCTATCACGGAGGCACCAACGCCCACGGCCTCTTGGACATAGGCGAGTCCGGAATCTAATGTGTTGTGTTGGGAGCCATCCGAAAACGAGTCTGGAGTCGTGTTCAATGTTGCCATGAGTTGAGTTTTGAGTCTTTTACTTTTTGTCGATGTTTCTGCTCCACCGTACGTCCAATACGTATGAGTCGGAGGAAGGGTATTAGCGGCGGATGATGGGTCAAGATCTTGCGGTAACGGGTGCCGAGGAAACGGTATCACTTTCCTCATTGGTGGATCATTGGGATTTGGTACCAACGCATTCAACAATTCACGAATCGCAAGTCCAAGGACAGGGTGCACATAATCCGGGATCATACTGTCAAATTGCAACAATGACCGAGTGGAAAATGATACTGGGAAGCATGAACGAACTCGCTGAGGGGACGTAGCACGAACTCCCTTTCCGCCATTCTCGCGTGTGGTACGATTAGTTCGGTTGTGAGATGGTCCAGTGTATGTTTGAGATGAGGTGGACGCGTGTCGATGACTTCGTTATCGTACAAGACGATATCTAGATCGATAGCTCGTGGTCCGTGTCGTATGGAAGGGATACGTCCAACCACCTCTTCGATATGTTTAAGAACTTGCAGTAAGTGAATAGCAGAGATGTTCGTCTCGACCTATGTCCACCATAAATACCAGCCAGAAGCGTAACATCCTGAACGTACGATGCAAGCACAGTTGATAAAAGAAGGCTGTTCCGTAACGTACATCGGGGTAGTCTCATACATAAAACTTGTGTTTATGATCTGGACAGTAGCATTTTCTGGGAGTCCTAGAACTAGACGGTATTCAGCCGCTTCCAACAATCTGAGAGCGTACTCTATATTATAGAATCGATCCCCCACATTCGACCCAATGGCAATTGCAGCAATGTGAAACGAGTTGATCATGGATGATGGTATTGAAGCAAGATCAAGGCTCGGAGATGCGCTTCTGCCCTTTGCAGGGAGTCCGCCTGATTTACGTAAGCCACGCCTTCCATGTCCCTCTCCTCCGCACTCGAGACACTCGCTGCATATCGCGCCAACAATGTTCGGTCTTCACAAGATACATTTGACAAGGGTTCAAAATTGATCGATTCGGGGGGAATTGAAAAGCTTGGAGATGAACGTACGCAAACTCAACAAACACGAACTCATCCACGTCACTAATATTTTCCGTCAGGTTGGGCATTCCTGGAACAACTGGCATTGGCATCGATAGACATAGGGCGACTAGATGTAGCGGATGTGAGTGCCATGCGCTTTGATACAAGGACTAGTTGACGAATGGATCTTGTCTATGTAGAACTGCTTGAAGCAGCTTGGAGACAAATTTCCAGAGTCTCCACGGGTCGATATTCTGACGGGTATACGCATGGAGGCGACTGAAACACCAGAAAGGGCGTTGTTATATTATAAGCAGCTCCTTGATGCTGACCCGACCCACGCTGTATGTCGAACGATATTTCCTTCAAGTTCAACCTGTACTGACTTTGCGTGTAGGCAGCGTGGAAGAGGAGGATATCTGTTATCCGCCGAACAGGAAGGATAGACCAAGCAGTTGATGAACTCTCCCAATTTTTGGACACGTTCTACACGGATGTGGAAGGCTGGCTAGAGTTGGCAGACATTTATTCCTCATGGAACCAGTACGTCCCTCAATGCAGTATCTCATGTATATGCATATCTCAATTCGTACAGCTATTCATCATCTGTTCAAGCCCTCTCACACGCCCTCCTTCTTGCCCCACAAAACCCCTTTGTCTTCCTACAATTCGCAGAGACGGCCTACAGCGCAGGGGATATCCCGCTGGCATTAAAAACGTTCCTTATGGTTGTGGATATGGGAGAACGAGATATTTCAAACCCTCAAAAAACACCACCAACTGGGATTAGCATACGTGCCTGGTTCGGTGTCAAACAAGTACGTGCCATCCCGGTTTCTTTGGACGTCGAACGATGTTGATCACGTATGGGTGATAGTGTGCACGCCGACTATTACGGCACCCATCTGCTTCTTCCTCTGCTTCATCAACCCCAGTTCCTAAAACTCTCAAGAAAATAGATGAACTTGCTACAGAATGCATCCTGTTGGCTTACACTAGCTCAACTGGGGCCGACGCAAAACAGAGGAGCTCGATCCAAGGATGGCTGTCCAGTAGTTCATAACATTCTAGGACATACATCCTGTCTCTATGTGTACCCTCTACTATTACTTCTGTGCAATGAAATGAAATTCATATGGCTGACGTCAGCTTATGTCAACTGAGCATGTCATGTGACCTCCAAAACTTTGAGAGCCAGAACCAAGCATCTTTGCGCACCGCGTCAGTCAGCAACTAGGTTTGAGAGCTCAACTTCCACGTCGACGACGAAGCCGTTGAGCTCGCTGTCCATCATCAAACCCCGACTTTGCTAGAGCTTGGGTGAACGGACACCCCCACATCTGGCAAAGCATATACGTTCTAGCCACAACTTCTACAATGCTCTCTCCTTGCATGCGTACATTGGCAGCAATGCCAGCTAAACAGACACTATATCATGCCCGACATTATATCGGGGATGCAATCAAAAGACACTCGTGTCAGCGGATAAGTACCACCACCATTTTACCCGACTCCATGGTGGTACATCCCGTGCACATCCGACGATCAACGTTATTACCATTACACTCGATTCGGCATACTGGTAGAAGTCATGATGTAATAGGCCGAGGCATTGGGACGCGAAGGTGTATACATTCTAGTCCAAGTACGTCGTTTTGACAATCGTTGTAGACGATTTGGTTGACGGCACGCTGCCTAGTTGTGCGGCATGCAGGAATTGGCAGACCAGAACCTGGGACTGGGTACGACAATCCATTCTGCTATGGTGGTGCTGCGTTACTGACGAATCCTCCATTCTAGCCTCAAGGTCCACTTTAAAGATGCCAAAGGCAACCTCATCAAAACAGTAGAAGCAAACGAAGGCGACGACATCCTCGCAATAGCACACGAGTACGATATAGACCTCGAAGGTATGTTCTTCCCTGCCCAACGTTGATCTTTTGGCTCAATTTATCGCCAACCACTCAATTTAGGTGCATGTGAAGGATCTGTAGCATGCTCAACGTGTCATGTCATACTTCCAGAAGAATACTACGACCTCCTACCCGAACCAGAGGACGATGAAAATGATATGCTAGATATGGCATTCGGTTTAACCGATACAAGTCGACTAGGATGTCAAGTCAAGATGACAAAAGAGTTGGATGGATTAACTTGCACTCTACCCTCTGCAACTAGAAATATGTTCGTCGATGGTAAGGTTTCTCGTCATACAGGTATCTCATGGTCGCTTACGCTCTGTACCTCTGTTGTTTCTAGGACATAAACCATCACATTAGCGCAACATCCTATTTTCGAAAAACTCGCATCTGCTAGTTCTGGAGCACCCTATAGTTATCACCGCTCCTCCCTCCCCGCTCACATGTGTATCGCAAGATAGGAATGCGTCGTCGCGTACGCCAAAAGTCATACACGCTATCTTACCTGATCTCGCGTTCAGCGCCGCCCATCTATTTATACCTCCACCAACTAACGAACATAGACTGCGCTTGCATATAATCTACTCATTCGCATTCAACACGCTTCCAATAAATTGGTTATTTATTTGATCATTCTACTGGATTGCGGCCTCGAAGTGAATGACAAACAGATTACCTATTTCGTGTGCAATCCGCAATGCCATGTCGTATGCTTGTGCATTTATTCCTCTAGGGAAAGTACAAAAGATTGATGGAGCTTGAAGCTAAGATAAAACGAGGATGCCCATGGATGCCTACACCTTTACATCGGCATTATCGGCGCACTACCTTTCTCAAGCGCTGTCCGAAGACTGAGAAACAAGCATCATCAACATGATGTTACGAGCCTAGGAAACCCGACGCACGTATAGTCATCACCATTTTGCGTGATATACCTCACCCAAGGCAAAGCTTGGTACCCGCTCTTTTCGACGATCTTTAAATAACGGACTTGGATGCCTGATACGGTGAAGTAAGGTATATCAAACTTGACACTGATGGGTGCGCGTTTATCCATATCCTGCTCTAGATGAATGATATGTGGTAAAGATATAAGCAATGCAGTGGGGGGGTTGAACGAGGGAAAAGCAACCGTACCACTCCGAACACTCGGCAAGCCAAAGTGTGCTCGCATCAAGAATTCCCGACTTCCTCCTAACTGTTTAATCTTCCACACAAACGCGGACTTGTCAGGCGCATATTGCACTGTCCCAGTTGCAGCCTAACGCAATAGCAAGCGAAAGTACCAATCAGTACACGGCCCATGTATTAAATCCCACAATACATACCCTAAACTTTGGACTATCCGCATCATCCGGAACAGGCACATAAATCTCCACATTATTTGCTGTACTCCTCCTCTTAAATTGTGCCTTGACTTTGACCATATACTCTACCCTACTTCCTCTATGACTCTCCACAGCGGCTTCGACCCAAACTAACGGTTTCACGGGCGTGGATAATCGGTAGGACATTAACTCAAATTCACCATCTGGGGGAATGAAGGAGATAGTGCGATCGTTTTCGAAGCGCGAGAGACGGACGCATTGATGGAATTTGACATCTTCCATTTCGATAGCTTTGCCTCTGGCAGCTGGTGTTTGGGTGGATCGTTAGTATGATTCGGGGAAGGAAGTCGGTATAAGATGATGAAAGTTACTTACTTCGTCCTGTACTCTCAAACATCACCTTATCGTTCAGTCCCAACCGTAGCTCTGGCATTCCAGACAAATAACATTTCATCTTGACAGCACCCAGAATTTCCGACCGCACGACGTTGCCATTTGCGTTGACCTATCGAGTTTGAGAGTGAGTCATAACGTACGGAAGGCAGAGCACGCAGATGATACAAATAAGCATGGTTACATACCAGCATATTGACACTTTCAATGACGTCCAGGAAAACCTCATTCTTCCTATATCTTATACCTTCCGTTCTCCATGAAACGGCATTCGTCACAGCGGGTGGTGGCCGAGCTTGTACTTCCAACTTGTGTGACTCTTGCGTGATGTATCTATTGATGAATATCACACCTAAGTACGAATTCACCATCGCCCCATCTCTCGCCACATTCAAAATGGAGAACACGGGAACTGGTTGAAGACAGAACGAGAAACCACTCACTCTTGCAGAATCTTACTCTCCGTCGTCTGTGGGTATCCAAAGTCCATCATCTCATCCATAAGTTCATAAATGATCACAAAGTTGTCTCGTATACTCTCTTCCTCCAATTCTTTGAAGTATTCCACCAGGACCTGGGTTAAACGATGAAGGAAGATGATGACTTCGGAGGCATTGGTGTTTCGCCTGGATAGAGCCAGGACTGGATTCCGCACAATGTTTCAGAGATTTGGGCATTGTGATAGAGATTTTGATGTTGTGGGTTCATCATAAGATGTGGAGGGAGTATTGGGGATCGGGGCGTGATTTGTTTGAGATACGTCCCAGAAAGATGTATGCCGAATTAGAGACCAACGGTCAAGATGAAGCAATCAAACAGTGAGAAGCCCATTTGAATGATTATTGCATTATCCACCGCGTATACGATTATCGACACGTCGAAAAGACCAAGTCGGCAACGTTGACCCAACAAATGAAAGAGAGACAATACAAAAGCATCCTAGTCAATAACGACATCCTCTTCCCACGAGCGGGACACGGAAACAACGAAACGCACGATAAAGGTTTGAATGTCTTATATGCATGTAGTTGACACCTTCCCTCGAAAAACAAGGCGTAACCTGTTGACCCTCCTCTTCGATCTCCAAAATGAGAGGAAGGAACTTCTCAATGTACGCAGGCGGGACATCGTCTCGATAAGATCGTTGGATCAAGGGTTTGCCCTTGAGATCCAATATAGCTATTAAACTGGCCATGAAGCGTTACGGAGAGGTTGAGCGGGAGAGGCCAGGGAACGAAGCAAAGGAGTAGTTGGATGCGCGGGGATGATTACTGCATACGGCAAGCGCCGAATGAGAAACCCAATTCAGTTTATTAGAGCAACGATCCAATTCTACCATAAATATGAAAAGAAAGACTACTTGCTTATCCAGAGAATCCAGAACGAATCCAATCAAACCATCCTGAAACCGCAGCAACATTCCTCTGGTCAGCACCACGTCGATTGAGTAATGGCGTTGTTTCATTGGTAGAAGGAGCAGCCACCAATGGAGGAACGGCACCCAGTATTGGTTGTCGGGGCACGTTACTGGCGGCATCCAAATCTCTCGCAACTCCACCCATTCTGGGTGTACCAAGGCTGTCCGTTGTGGGTGAAGAAACAATAATAACGGGATTTTCCCCAAGCATATTTCCGAAATCATCGATATTAAGCCTGCGTTGTCTGACCTTCCAGTAGATGCACATGATCAGTAAACTCCCTTGCATGACACCTGCAACTGCGAAAGTAATCCAACCTAGATTAAAAAGTAGCGGTTAAGTCGTGACCATCCATTGCAGGATAATATACCAGGATCAATACTTACTCGTCCAGTTGGTACCAGGGCTGCATGAGACATGATTGATGAAGTTAAGGCTATGGTAAGACACCAGAAGCAGTAATTTACTCACCGAAGGGCGATACTAGTCACCATCAACACAGCTCCTGGACTTTGGATGCACATCATAGGGATACTCAGGGCACCCACGAGCTTCATTCTGTATGTATGGACCAACTGTGGTGTGTACTGGATCGCAGACAATAGAGCAGAGGCGACGCCCAAAAATGTTGCCCAAGACGAGATAATAGGAGAAAGTGGAGCATCAGACCCAAGCGGAGGTGCCTCAGTAAGCAATAGGTAAAATGTGATTGTCAACAACAGGGCGCTTAAGAGAAATTATGTTAGTCCCCCATGTTCATATGGATGTATGGATAGCCGAAAACATACAAATGGATGAACACGACCCACGCGAGTCTTATCGACAATGCCCATTCCTCACTTTTGACGAGACCGTCCTTGGACAGCTGCGTATTAGGAGAATCTTCCTCATCAATTGAACCCTGATCATACTTGAGGTGTGCAGGGTAAAACCGCATGAACAACACGAAGCTGTGGTGCCAGGATCAACCCATCTCTGCTCCTCTAGCAGTTCAAGGAGAAGAGAACGTACACCATGGTGAACATGAACCATTGCAGGAAGACCAGTGTCACTCCAGCAGTCATTTCAACACAACTGCCGAAGCTCTGCAATGTAGAGATAAGGAAGAACCATTAGTTCCACGAATGTCACAACGCGGGCCAAAAGGATGCACCAGAACGGGACAACACCGAATGATACCCCACTGCATCGTCACCCTAAAAATGGTCCAAATGTCATCAACCGCATGTACCACCTCTCCACATGAAGAGGACGTACAGATTCCAGAGCCCGCTTGCAGCAGAGGTCGATCCCAACAATAGGAACCATGGACTAAACCCTTCCGAGGACCTCTTGCTTATAATCCGATAATGCTATCGTCCAAGCCCAAAATAACGAGATTAGCCGCCTGAATCCGCACGAGATGGAGAAAGGAGGTTACAAACTTGAGGTAAGTAGGATGCAATAAGCCCACAGCATAGTCCAAATGTGAGAAGGGCTGTAAACCAATCATGATGCTACGATTCGTCTGTTGTCAGCAACAAAGGAGCTGCTAAGAGGAAGCAATGGCTGACAGGTTTGCATGTTGAGTCGAGCATGTTGGGTTGGCTGTCTTCCTTGCCGCAGGCCACTAGCGGAGTGACCAGAATACGAGGGGACGCAGCCATCGTGCCACTTCCAGATTTAGCAATATTACCTAATTGCGTTCGACGTCATTGCTAAGCATTCAGTTCAGATCTTGGCAAGAAACGAGGGAACTGTGATTTAACGGGAAAACCAAGCGAATGTGGGTGTGAAAATAGCGGTAAAGAATGCGAATGTAACGACGATATTGAGACATGATGGGAAGGAGCAACAGGTACAGGGAACGAATTAGCGCGGCCTGTAGTTAGCGGGAACGAGGCCCGAGGAAATAGGAAGCGGTACAACAATTAGAGTGCGAGGGTGCTAGTTGGATAAGTTACCTAGGTGCCGAAAATTTGGGGGTTGCGAAATGTGAGCAAGGAACAAACGCAAAGGAGTGAACGAATTGTGCCGAAGAACGGAGAGGCGAATAAACGAGTGATGATGATCCTTTTATGATACAGTGTTCCGAATTGGATTGCAGATAACAGCATGGAACCTCAGGCAAGGCACAGAGGGTGGAGTTAGGAATTAAGTGGATGCGAAATCGCTGTTGGTTCCTGTAACACGGACAGGCTGTGCTATGCCAACGAAGAGTTGTCTGGAAGTCTTAAAAAAACAGGTGAAAAAACGAACATTAGAAGGTCGAACTCCAAGCTCCAAGTATTGTTGCATACACAGTCATTCGCTTTGAAACGAAACATTAAAAGCCAAAGCCCTGGGAAAGGGAAGTAGTGTGATCAAGGGGAGGGAAGGGGGACCGCTTGACGAAATGAGGAAAGAAGGGATCTTCGCGTCTATAGTGGTTTCTTAGTCCCGCCTAAAGTCAAGTTCCTCCATAGCCTTCTGACCGTACCCTCTTTCTTCATTTTAGTCCCAGCAGTACTGTTTGATCTCAACGACCTCGTTGACTTCTGGTCGGAGCGCCTAACCGTCACTGGCACACCGAGCTCATCTACACTCATTGTCCCCCCCGTCATATTCATAACGTTCTCGTCTTCCTTCTGAACAGAACCCACAGTTTCACTTCCACTAACATTCGTGCCATTGCTCCATGGTGTAATTGTCGGAGAATCTGGCCAAGCCTCGTCCGTGACCTCAGATCCGAGAACTTGAGAAGTCTGAGTATTAACTGTCAATATGGAGGGTAGGGTAGAGTAAGCTTCAGGCGCGCAGTCGGTGGACGGACGTCCCCCTAGGGAGCCGAATGATAAGAATGAGTTACGGGTATGGCCTGTCGGTGAGGTCGAGGGACGTCGCCAACTGCTTACGGAACTACGAGGGAATGGATTTGAGTTGACTTCGGATGTGATTTCTTGACTCGATATGAATGGGTTTGGTGGTAATGGGGGTAGAGGGGGCACCGGCGTTTGCGTTGCAGCATGTAGACGAGCGAGAGAAGTTGCAGTTGAGGGTCTACGGCGCTTGCGATTGACCGACCTTAAGGAAACTAGACCCCATCCTGGACTTGACGGCAAATCAGGATTATGATCGATTCCTCCAGTTGATGCCAGTGTTGTCGCAAGAGAATCCTTGCTGGCACGCGACTTGGAGTCACCGTAAAGAGACATGTTTGCTGAGTGTTTCGCCCCAATCGATAAAGTTCTAGAACGAACTCTACCAGCAAAGTTGCGTAATGGCAAGAATCGAGATGAAAGGGTGGGCTGGTCGGTCAAGGTCACTGCTGCGGTTTGGATGGTGCAGCTATCATCCAGTTCCTTGTCATCTTCGGCCACTACTGACAGTGGGCGCGAATCGTCACTTGCCGAAATGCATCGTCTCAGGGAATCCCGACTGGCTCGAGGAGCGAGCAGGTGGGTGGAATCGTCCATAACCGTCTGTGTGGGGTACCCGATAATGCTCTCTGATGAAGTCCTTGAAGTGGCAGTGGAAACACGCTCAAACGACGGTGCTGAGTGTATCGAGGAGGTAGTCGACGTGTACCATGATTCGGTGGGCGAGGATGAGGCTGGCTTGGCCTCTTCTTCCAACGTCGGCGTGACACGAGTCGCAGCGAACGCGAGAGACGGCCGATGAGCAAGCCTACTCGAGATACTCAATCTCGAGCTACACCTCGAAACCGATCTCCCTGAGGCCTTCCTATAGTGCCTGGTGGATAGAGGAAGAACATGGCGTTCTGCCCCTAATGCCGCCCTCGCAAAGCGCGGTGTTGCTTCAACGTTAGCTGCATGCCAATTGTCTTGGGTCCTGCCGGTGCTTCTCAAAGATTCCAAACTTCTGGTTCCGGTGACATTGGCAACGTATTGCCCATGCTTACCATCTATCTCTGACGTATCGTCATCTTCAGATGTAGCGCGCAAGAGGGACTCCGGTACGTCTGGTGACGACATATAGCCAATAAATCCAGCGTGAGGAAGATAGACCTGCATGTCTACGGCAGAAGATCGCGAAGAATTAATCGAGATCTCGTCACTGGAACGACCCGGTGTGTCATTCCCCTGCACTGGAACGTCCAAAAAGGGGTCACACCCAGATGAGCTTGACTCGCGATTCATTTCCAATGAAGTTGAGGGAGAGTACTCCCTCAAATCTTGCGAACTCCTCGATCGCCTGGCATAGACAGTTTGCGGTTGGCCTGACGACAGGAGTGTCAGGTTTGGCGAGGAGGACACTCGGTCCACCGGAGAGGATAGTGGAGATGAGGAAAGAGAGATAGCAGAATCATTCAGAATAAGCATGCCGGGTCCGGCAGGAGGAGAGGGACGCGCAAATTGAAAACTCGTCCGTGGGCCCATGACTGAAGATGGCGGTGTCGGCGGTGGCGGGTACGAGGGGGGTGCATATGGGGGCCGTCTCGCTGGCATGGTAGCTAATCCCCTCCTCCTTAGCAATGGTGAGCGATTTGGGTCATTGAAAACCAACGCTTCTAGCTCTTGAGTCTATACAGAGAATGCGCGTCAGTCATGGCATGTTGAAGACATGCATGTCATGAACGTACAGCGGAATGAACGTTCAAGTGTATCTCTGGTCGAGGTGGCGGGCTTCCCTCTGTAGCTGTGTCCATACTATCAGCCATCTGGAGGGTGGTGGGTGATCTAAAGTTGGAGAGTGGAAGAGTGAGAACCCATACTCTTTTTTTATGAATTAAGAAGGTTTGTTACAATTCAAACATTCAGGAAGTGACCGGAAGTAATCGCGGACTTAGTGCCGTAAGGGTCATCGAGATCAAACTGGGCAGTTGTGTTTCTATGCTGCCAGATAACTAAGAACAACACATCAGAAAAGTACGCCTGCAATGATCATATAGGCCATTATCATACTGCCTCATCGAGGACACATTATAGCAAGAATAAGCAAGATCCTCGATCCTTGTGTGTCTGCGCGCTCATGAGGGGGGTAGTAGGGAAGCGAATTGGCTCACGTTTCAGCTGAGATTCGCGAAGAGTTGTACACAAATAAGCGCTCGTTTCGTTCTTAGTCGCCGGCTCGGACCGATCATGCCGTTTCGCGCCCGCAAACATTCTCACAACAATTGCCAGGCTCATGCAAAGCACGGCATTCGAGCAAGCTGACAGGTAAATTTTCGATGGTAGGAGCTTGAATTTCTATCATGGCTGACCATATATTGTTTTGATGGCACTATTTCCTTGTTATAGAGATCGCGCCAGCTTGGGTAGAACCAATATGCCGTAAGGGCCTGTTCGGGTAGTCCGCAGACCCCGCCAAATTTGGGGGGTCTGCTCTCACTACCGGGGTTCTCTACTCTCATGCGGGTGTTTTCTACTCTCACTACGGGGGTGTTCTATTTGAGGGAGCTTATGGATGACATCTAACTTGAAATCTAAGTTGAAACCGAAAATAAGAACTTGGTGTCTGTTTTGAAGCCCAATGAAAAGTCCAGGGTGGGACTCCATTTGATCTATCCAAATCCCTCTATTGTCATGCAGACTACATCCAGTCCCATCCAATGACATTAGTGATATTGATGAATTGAGCAGACGCACTCTACCACATGAGTATGTATGATGTGCATCAGAATCAGTCTTTCACATAACAGCCCTCCAAAGTGCCAGTGAGCGTGAAGGACTGCCCACATCTCAGCCTTTAAGCTTTAAGCTTCAAGCTTCAAGACCCGTGGGTACAAGTTTGATAGGCAGAACAGGGCCGCTCCTATCATCACTATACTCTTTCATAGAATAGTAATGATGGTCACTCAGGTATAATATTCATGATGACTTCCTATAAGCGTAATATGAACCAGGCTGGTAGATTTACACCTTTAGTGAGGTTGATGGTCCGCGATGGAACGATTTTGTTTATAGCCGTTACTGGTGCCCAGTACTAGTGAGTATCTGTCGACGTCCCAATTACCTTGCAAGCAAGGTAACATCCCATTCCGGCGACTTGATTGGCTTAAGCTTCTCGTGCTAGTCGCACTGTTAACGACGATCCCTTACGCCATTTTGATAATATGCTGCGCCGCTCAATTATTTCTGCCATTCGTACTTCCGTGATAGCCATCATTCCGTCATTGACACGACTTCTTCGTGCTTCCCTGCGTCACTAACGATACGTATACTATCCTACCTCACACTATCACTGGAACTGGAATTGCGGCCATCGATGCCGCGATGTTGGATGTTTATCTTTTCGACGTTCAGCCCTCATCCCCGCGGCACCCGCATGCTGTTATTGTGAATGAGTGGTTATATCCACCTACAACTGCCCCAAGGAGTGCCCATTGATCACACGTCAGAACAATAGGGCCGCGTGTCTCCGCGTCCGACCCTCTAGCTATAGGGGTTGCAAGGAGCATCAGACACGGCCATCTTGCGATCACCCCTCTGTTGCTCGAACGACATCCTACCAATATGCAGCCAGTGCTCTAGAAATGTATCCTTGTAGAGCTTGACCAAATTCTAGTCTGGATTATTTTATAGTTCTGATTGGCATTTCATTGGGCATTTTAGGTAAAAGCTTATCTGCTCTTTTCATGTGTTTACTCCTCATCCATCTTCAAGGTTGTGCGGCTTACCCGACCCTCCATCCATTACCACCACTTATGTCTAGATATTGCTTTCTCTTAATCCCACCCCGCTTATTTTTGTCGCAAATCATGTATTATTACGTGTCTAATTACCGCATTTTAGCCCGCTGTAACACCACACATACTAGACGCTCCGTCAGTTCGCACACTTGGAATTTTTTCTTATCAATGGATTCCGATATGCAACAACTACAAGCGACGAGGATTCCTCGGAGGGAAGAGAAAGTACATTCTGCGTTTCAAAAGTCCAACTTCTACAAGGAAAGGTGCGAGAGTCCAAGCAAGAACGATTACGAAACCTGGATCAAATCGGTATCATGATGGATAGAAATTACAGTGCGGCGAACCGAACGGGAAGTACTAGTATGGTACGATGGAAGCGCCATCGAGGCAAATCGAGATAAGAGTGAGTATTCACATATTATAATGAAGAGGGATAGTAGAAGAGAGCAAACGACCATGCAAGATGCCAAAAAGGGGGGAAAAAAAGGACATGATGAATCGTCAATTCTTAGACTAGCTAAGCAATTGAGCAAAGAAAATCAAGATGACTGAAAGTTAAATCCTGAAATCGTGGAGATATCGAGAAGGATTCCTCTTCCCCATCCAATATTCACGCCATGTAATCAGACGAACAATGAGGTATCCAAGCCATGAGAAAAATCAAGGACCACAATCTTCTGATCGTGCGATGTGCTTTTCGTCATAGACAGAAGGGATTCGGACGTTAGTGGCTGCGCATACACTGGGCAAAATGCAGAAAAAGGGAGCTCACCTAACAATCCGGGCAACATCGAACTTAACATCAAATATATGACTTGTATGAATGTTCTTGAATTCTCTAATCATCTTTCCCGTTGCCAGATCCCACAACTTGATCGTCTTGTCATAACTTGCGCTGACCAGTCTTCCATTTCGGGGATCAAACGATAAAGCACGAACCAGGGCTTCATGGCCGACTAACGTCTTCAAACATTCGCCAGATTTCGCCGACCAGATCTTGATTTTACAATCATTGGAACCGGATACGATGAGATCATCCTGAGAGCAATCAGTACATTAGAGATGCTTGACTTGAAGGGTTGAGAATGGACAGACCTTAAATTCAATACATGCCAGCCCCCTATCATGCCCCTCAAAGGTCCTCAATCTCTCTCCGCTTGCAATATCCCACAAGATCATCTTTCCATCGCCGCTCGCACTGACTACTCTTTCGCCTTGAAGTCCAACAGCATTCACAGGTCCCTCATGACCACGCAACGTACGATATGGTGTGAGGGTCTTGCGATTCCAGACACGTATCACAGCATCCTTGGAACTACAACGAACGTGTCAAGAACAGTTACATTCATCCTCGCGGAGAACCTACCAGCTGACGATCCATTTATGGTCAATCCTCAAATCGAGCACACCACCAGTATGCCCCGTTAACCACGCAACTGGGGTGCCCACAACACTCCCCTCCTCTTGCTCCTTGGGTGAACCAGGCGGTTGCCGTCCGTACACGGTACCATCCGGACCAACTGCCTCCAGATTCCAAACTATCACGTTACAATCACTGCTTCCAGTAACCATGAAGCCCTTCTTCGCAATTTCATTGGAACTTGAGGCAGGGCCTGGGAGCGAGATGCTTTCAGAGAGCTCGTCATCTTCCTTATCTTCCCAGTCCCCTTCAAACTTGAGACAGAGCACGCTGCCGGTGTGGACGCCCCAGAAAATTCCAAGGCACTTCCCGCTCTTGATGCTCCATACCCGAACAGTCTGATCACGAGAACCAGTGATAATGCGCCGTGAATCAAATTCGAGGCAATAGACACTAAAACGGGTTAGAACTCCGGGCATTAAAAAGATGATGCAGTACGAACCTATCACGATGGCCACTAAGCCGCAAGACCTTGGGTTCGTAAATGTCGTTGGCCTTGTAACCTAAGCTCGTGTTGCCTGAGAGTAAAGGAGAAGGGAGCGGTGAGGTCGGCAGAAAAGGACCACTACCAATAGTAGGAGTTCCCAATTGTGATGGTGGAGCTGGTGATGAAATTGGTAGGTCTGGAGGCAGATTGCGCGCGATCCCAGCCCAGCGCTTTTCCAGTTCGTATCTTTCGCGGAATAAATTCTTCCAATCGAGCGTCAGTGGTGCTTGAGATGGTGGAGGAAGCATTGTGTAGGTTGTTCTAAATATAAGAAAACATTGAATATATGTACACCAAAACACATGCTAAAGGGTTGCGCATACCCGATACTGGATGTTGAAGCCCTCCTTCGCCTGATACTCGATCCTCGGTCAAGCATGGGTGGGGTGATAGGTGCAGACGCCAACACAGGGGATCTTCTCAATCTGAAGCCAGAAGCAATGCCGATACGTGATGGTTTGCTTGAGCCACTGCTTGACCCTGCTATGGAACCAACGCTCATACTCCGTCTTTTCCATTCCCATTCTGTTGCTCTTCTTAGTCGAGATGACGCTGGGCCAGATTGAAGAGCGCATGGAGAGCCTTCAAGTATTGAACGCCCACCAACAATCGCCCCGGACCTTCTGAGCGTAGCAGCTCGGTGCAGAGGGTCCATGATAGCTTCGTAAGGCCTTTCAAGCTTCCTGTCCTTCTGCACTTTCTGGGCTTTAGCACGCTTCAGATTAATCCCCCACCGCTGGAGGAACATTGATCTCCACACCGAGTTGTCGCTAGCAAGCTCTCTCCATGTCTTAGAAACGCCTAGACTGGCAATGATAGTAGAAAGAGCATTCTCCTTGTCCAGGTGACACAAAACATTGAGAGCCAACTCCATCGGAAGTAACGTCAGGATATCTGGAAGACAGTTGATGATTAGCCGAGCAGAAATCAATTGACATAACGAGTCCATGAAGAGTCACATGTGATTGTAGAATGAAAACTGAGACTCACCAATGCCGGTAACAGCTCTGACATCAATGAAACAAGCCTCGTCGTCAATAAGCTCGCCCTCCTCACCATCAAGAGGGGGAAGTTCACTATAATCGATATAAGCCGCGCTGCTGCCGTCGCTGTCAAAACCAAATGAGGGGATAGCTGGCGCCTTTCCTTTACTCTTTCCACGGATCTGAGCAGGGAGATTATAGCCGTGCAAAGTATGCCTGCTATAACTAGAGGCAAATCCGCGGGGTGAACCGGAGCGAGTGGGACTACTGTTTTGTGAGTTGGAGAGATGCTTGGATGAAAGAGCGTCCCATATCCGAAGCAACGATCGCAGCGGGGACTGATTGGTGTGAGGGTAAGATGAGGGTCCAATGTGGGGTGTGCTCATGCTCGGAACTATGCCAGAATATATCTTAGAATAGGCAGTCATGCGGCGACCGGGGAATGAATTGTAGCTTAGGAACACATCTGGCGGGTGGCCATCGAACTCATCGTGACCAATAATAGAGAAATCAGCCGTTGGCGTTGGCGAAGAAGGGCGAGTGACAGTACAATTACGTGGAACGGCCGTAGGTGATCCATCGAGGTATTCCAGGTCGGGAGGGAAGTACTCTGGATCTGAGGTCGTAAGGAAAGGCGAGCCGAGGACAGTCGTGAATATGCGAGAAAAGCGCTGAGAGGGGGGTGAACAACTTTGGGATTGAGCATAGATTTGACTGCCATGACGAGAGGAATGCTCTTCTTGGGTGGCGACTGAGTTATCTCTATATGTCTGAACGCGGCCAGCGCTGGCACTGCGTCGAGTACGGCGACGACGGTAGGTCACTGGGGATGGAGAAGGGGATCTCTGGCGAGAGGAGGCTGCAATCATCGTTGAGGACGACGGCGGGAGAGGGAGGAGAAGTGGTGCCCTGGGGGAGGTAAAGCTGGGTTGACAGCCAGAACAGTGCCCTTCTTGAACTGATCTCGTGATCAACTGCTGGGCTCGGCTCTTTCAATATCCACCTCGATTCTGATGCACAACGACATCCAGAAATCACCATTGCTGTACGTACGTATCAGGGCTCTCATTTTTGCAATTTGATTTTCTCCTTGGCCTGGTATGGTTTCAACTCTCGCCGCATGGCACACACGCCATGCCCACGCAGCGCTTGCTTAACTTCATTTGCAACCATTGACGACATACCTGTTCATTGGTACGTTTCAATGGACCGTTAGCACCACGCTGCATGTCACCGCTGAAATGTCTCGACTTCACTCTGTGCGTCTGTGACACCTCAGATCACGTCAGTCAACCAGCGCGGACCCTTACTTCCAAACGGCCTCTTGCAAGGATCTACATATCCATGATTGCGTGCACATTGTGGGGTATCGCATGTTTCCACACATAAGTTGGAATTCCAATTTCAATATGCACTCTGGACCTGTACCGGAATCGCTGCAGCACTTCCTTCAGCTGTTGTCATGATCGTAGCTCGATTCGACCAATGCCTTGAAGCAATTCGATTACTGCCTTGTCGCGCGACAGCGTCATCGACCTTAGGAACAGTCCAAACTTGTAAGTTATTATATCTACAGCATTCGACTAACGAACCAAGGGATCGGCTCCCGACCTATTCAGGGTTGGACATACAGCCCTCCGGTCTTTCATCATTAAGGCACTCCTGTGCAATAATGTGGGAGCCTCGCTTCCGATTTCAAATTCAGGTGCTTTGTGGCGTGTTTGCCATCTCTGTTTTGGGCAAGTCCACAGACGCTTATGATAACAGGTGGTATTGCCAAGGGCCGAACCTGTGCGAGTGCGATTGACGCCGTAACGGTCGCGCATAACTCCCATTAGGAAAAGATCATGACATCAACATTGTTCAACCTTTATATTTGGGTCGCTCAAGCAGTTGAAGACCGCTCTCTAAGAGACCTCGTCGCGCCTCCGACATGGTAAGCCATCTTTACTGACATCTGTTGCGCTGCATTGACAATGCTTGTGTGCTTCAGGCGCCTGTATACCTTCGTAGTCTTTTGGATGACCTAATTCCCAGTTTCGAGTCGGGGAGTGACTTACCTAGCGAAATCAAGTGCTACAATATCCCATACGGCTTACTCGGGCTTATTTCCCACCTCCCTGATCTACTGGACATTGGCTTGCATTTGGGTTCAAAAACGGCCGCTCCTCTTCTTCTTACCTGCGCCCAAATCCTCCGCTTGGAATGTCGCCATCGCAACTATCGCTCTTATCGCATCAGCATCATTGACCGTCTACACCCTCAAGCAATGCCACAATACATGGCAACTTACGCTCATTGGGGTATGGAAGTTGTTCACAACGGTCGCAAACGGTGCTGCCGCAATTGATGCCGCAAGGGCTGTAAAGTACGATAAAGCAAGTCGAGGAATGCCGTGGTGTATCAGTTTCTGTGAGTAGCATGGATGTCGGAGGAGGATATACTACATGGCCATACTAACGTGTCTTGTGTAGACTGTCTCGGGATGCTCCCTGGAATGGTTGGACTATGTTCGCTCGTCAAGCAATACTGGCACTCGTTCCTCTCATTGCGTTTGTTGACCGCTTTCTTCGTCATATGCGTGGCGACGGGAATTGTCACCGGGTTGATGGTGGCATGTCACTGTGGCTGCCTTTGCTGTTGTATGACGGAAGCCTGGACCATCCCAAGTGGTGCTGGGTTGCTGGTCACTATTACCTGCTTTGTCCTCGGTGCAGCTCTGTATTCCGATTGGGCATTGGGCATCATGACAAGTAACTTGATAGGAATTGCGCAAGTGATAGCACTGGGCTGTATTATTCCTACCTTGCCGTAGAAAGACTGCCCATGCTATGGCTATAAGCCTTCTGTATCATTAATCATCACCAGTACATGATGCGAGGCATGTACTTGATTTTCGCTTTATCGATTGTTTTATGTGTAGACCGTTGCATCTGTATATCGACCTGTAATTTATGCAGAATGACTGTAACACCTAGACCATGCCATTGCCTTGAGATTAAACGCGTCACCCACCTTGGGCCCTCATGGCTCGGTTGAATTTCAAATATACCGTGCTCCAAAGATTTGGAAAATAATCTGCCCTCCGAGTGACATACGATATTGATGCCCCCCTAAACTGCATCGGAGCATGTCGTTTTCATAAGATAAATTCTGTGATCGCGACAGCTTCCTCTGTTCATGGCGGTGCTGCTGTGATGCATCAGCTGGTTCATGCATACCTGCAAACTGGCATATGAACGTGGATAATATGCGTGACAAGCCATCAGCTTTATTGTGGGCCAATCACTCCAACTGATGGGCTCTTCTATGGGCATGTATTGGTATTTTGAGGTTCGTTCGGCCATCATCCAAGCAATACGAACTCATCACTGGCAGTGCGACTTAGCCACAGCACGTTAAAATATACAGACCGCGCTCCACCAACAAGTTTCCAGCTGCCTCACGCGTGCACAGGATCGGCGATCCTTTACTGATTAGCACTTAGTACTCATGACCAATGCTTCAACTATCATGCTGATCGGATTCAATATCCAAATTAACGTGCATCGCATGATATGCAGGGTTTTTGGACGGCAAGCAGGTTCGTTCAAGGGTCTATACCGTCTTATGCATCTGCTGTGCGATGTGGCATAACTCTATTTATCGATTAGCCGCCCATAGGTTCTTGCAACCTCCCTCTTTGAATATGTGCGGAGCGACTATCATCATTGGTAATAGTACCGATGCGGACAAATGCTGATAGAAAGGTTGAAACGGAAAGGCAGATAACGACACGGTGCATAAACTGGCAAAATATAAGTGCTCTCGATGACAATCCCCAAGCAGATCCTGTGTACCCTCCGCATTGGCAAGCTTGGCGTTGATCGACAATCTTGTTCTATTCCGCCTACCAAGATGCCTGTCGTAAGTGACAACCACCATCGAATGACCCCACATACTGACATCCATGTTCCCTAGACGGGTTCTCTTCGATCGCGACTTCATAGATACAGTCGGCGAATGGATACCCACCTTAAATGCTGACCCTGGTACTGATCTACCGACAGAGGTCAAGTGCTACAGCATTCCCTATGGGGCGCTTTGTTTCCTTTCGCATCTCCTGACCCTTGGACACTAGAATGTCTATGGAACCAGACTGGACATGGGTAGAACTATCACACTCCTCGGGCTGGAACATCCTCGTCAGCTTTCTTGCACTCTCAATATCCGGTTCACTTGCTGTGTACACCCTGCAACGTTGTCATAGTACTTGGCAGATGTTGCTCATCGGCATCTGGAAGATCTCTGGCATGGTTGTGTTGATATCTCTTGACAAGCAAAACTGGTATTCATTCCGGGCGCTCCGAATTCTGACGACATGCTTCTACGCCCTTGTTAATTTTGGAATGGTTATGGGATTAATATTTATATTGCTGCCCCTCCGACCATGATAGTGAGGATGTCATTGAATCACCAATCATCGGTTTCCTTTTCACGCTTGCGTGCTTTATCTTTGGTTCGGCACTTTACTCTGATTGGGCGCTTGGAATCATGTCAAAGGACCTTGTGGGCTTTCTATTTGGTGATATCAGTGGTTTGTGCTACGCATTCCTGGGCGCAGAGAGGTTTCTCATGTTGTCGATGTAGGTTCCATGGTCAACTTGTTTTATATATTTTTCTGCTATCATCATTGCATCCTTTCTGTACATGACAAGTAACTGTCTATGTAACAGTAAGCGATATAGATATCTGTGTACCCTACAACCGCCTATCGCGTATGAACATGTATGCATCCTTTACAACTGCGAATAACACGGTCTCATGGCGGAGGAATCCAACCTCAGGCTTCCGGACCTTGAGGGCATAAGAACCCACTATCTTAATCGTCTCGTACATTGCTGGAACCGCAAGTGCCACAGCTGTCCCAGTGTCCATCGCTCTGCCGGCTGACCCATGCGGAATAGTTCGATACGCATGACGAGGACCACATAAACCGCAATTGTGCATCCCAGAACGAGAAAATGCTTGGCCAGAGTTTGCCCACAATGCTCACAAAATGAAGGTCGGCACGGATTCACATCTCCAGGCTCTACAGACTCCCCACCACTGGGGCTGTGGTGAGAGGTACCTTATCTACGAGCCCTTTCTATTTTCTAAATCCATACCCTTCTCAGCTCCCCCTGCCGCTGCTTCAGGGATAGCAGGCATGTGCGGCCTTGCCCACCACCAACGTAAAGACCCAATGAGAATTGTCTCCAGGACTATAACCCCTAGCCCAACAAACCAGATACGAGGCATCTGTGTCGATAAGTTTCAAACAATTTAATACCTTCGAATGGAAGGTAGAGCTTGGTCGGGCATTCTGCGTGGTTATCGAAGATATCTGCATAGTACTTGATGGCTAAGATGGGTCCAACTAAAACATATTGGATGGACAAGGTCGCAGTCGCCAGTATGGCGTGCACTGAATGCCGCATGATACGTAACACGACGATAAGTGCGTAGGCTCCGATAGGTAGGGAAGACAGGTAGATTACTCGTAAAGCGTAAGTTTTGGGTTCTCGTTTAACCCCAATATAACGGCACTCGCGGAATATGCAATGACAGTAAGGCGAGTGTCAATACTGCCGGAACGAGTTTCTTATAGGAACACGAACAAATAGCTGAAATACCTGGTGGTTGCGATTGTGGGCAGAGGGTCTGACTGGAAGTGGAATTGACTAACAGACACAGATCGATTCAATATAAATGGAGTCACAAGAAAGAAGCGCAATAACCTGTTTGTCAACCAGGAATCAAGGATACACAAGTCATGGATACTTACAGTCTAACTCCCCCAGCTTCTGTCTGAATGATGTCCGCGCAAGCAAGTGCAGGCGAGTTCATGGCTGGAGATGGTTGTGGGGGAAAGGAAGAAGGAATCCCACATTGATTAGCGCTCAGGAGTGGCGATTTCAAGGTAGGCGCAGTGAGGACCCTGTTTACAGCACCACCCTTCGACCACTGCCATCGCAATGACATGGCAAAAACAGGTATTTCCATATGCTGCTGCCTCTTATAGGAGGGAGTCAAGTGAAAGTTTGAGGGATTGGATGAAATGGGCCAACGGGCGTCAATCGTAACGGGTTTCATGGAAGACATTGAACCCCTTCGAATTCAATGACACACATTACCCGAGATCGATACAACTTTTGAGCTGAATTCCCCTACAACAGGCACTTCGTAGATAAGAGGGTGTGGTGGCCCATCAGGGTACAGGGGGTAGCAATTCCCTGGTTTCTATCTGTCCTGTTGGTCAGAGATTGACAAGTCAAACGCGTCATTTACGATGAACATCGATAAACGGTCAACGTTGTGAACTGTATTAGGACATCATTAATACCATACTCACCTTACGCGCGTCATTTCCGATTCCTTTGGACCCCAAACATGCTATTATCGTCTCACAGGCGACGTTGGTAACGTTATCACGTTCATAGCAATGATGGGAGTTGTGCCACTGGTCAACCGACAAAGCCTGAGCCGATAGTATGAACGACCAGCTGCGAGTGCGTGCGCAATAAAACCACTTTCACAGAGCCACTGGAGATGCGATCTCAGTGGTAATGATCATCAACTCAAAGGATGATGGTACTAACGTTCACAAGCAATTGAAAGCAGCAAGACATCAGATCTTCAGACCGTAGGGACGTTTGGTGATGCATGATGCATGATGATTCAGATCTAAGCAAGTTGTATCGTATTCATCGGTATCATCAACCTGAAAGGGGGGAGGAAAAAAGAAAACCACAACTGATACCGCGACAGGACACAAACATGGAAAACTATGTGTGAACGGACACCAAAACCAGAAAGGGAAAGTAACCAAGGTCCAGGAAGCAAGGGATATGAATAGTATGAATCAAATATGGTTACTAGTTCTAGGGAGTAGTCCGTAGTATAGAAAATGCGTGAATGGGGGTACTATGTTTGCCAATCTCGTTTGAAGTAAGGATTTTTTTGATTAATGGATCTGGGAACATGATCCCCCAGATTCTATTCTCCATATCTTGTGCACTGATCGTTCTCAACTATCAACCCCAACCCAGCCATTCCCCGTACATGTTAGGTCTTTCTCCCCTGATATACGACTCAAAGGTCCTCTTCAACACGGCGGCCCAGTCCAGGTCTCGCTTATCGTCCTCAACCCTATTTCCTTTTTCACCTGGAGGAGGTGGTGGGACGCTGTCAACAGCAGCGGTAGCGGCATTGATTGAAATTGTCCGAGCAGCCCTAGCAATGGCCTCGCCAGTTGCAAAACGAGGACCGAGGTCTGGGAAGTTACGGGCTGGATCGAAGGACTTCCACCTGTATAACGAGAGAAGTGTCAGGTCGGCAACGCGCGCTATCTGAAGTGCAAAAAAGGAAGTTACACTGACCAGAAGTTGTGGAAGTGGTAGGAATAAGCACCCCTAAAGAATCCAGTAAATCCAAGCGCTCGAGGAGCCGCGCTATCAACAGCAGGCGTATCGAAGAAGTTTGCAAACCTAGATGTCCGAACAGCCTCGTCAGCTACAGCAAAGCGGATAAAGAGAGTTAGTAACTTACTCTGTGAAATAAGGTTGAGGAGGTCTATCCCGTTGGAAGTGTTCCGTATTCAACCAAGCCGAATCAAAGAGCGCATCTGGTAGTCGCAATAGCAGCCCCTCCAATTTCGCATCGGCCGCATAGTTTGAAACTGTCATCGGGTGGAAATCTAATCCGTTCTTCAAAGCCGTTCTGAATAAGAAAGTACCCAAAGCACTCCCTCTGTTCAACCTGAGCACAGCTGTGTTGTACTTCTCCAGCCTTGACCAGCGGTATGCGAATGCCCCTTTCCAGCCCCAAAGCTCTTCCCAATCACGGAGAAGAATGGTATCGGCGTCAAGATATATACCACCAAAACGATGACAAAGCACGAAACGAGCCATGTCAGAGAGGATTACGGACAGTCGATCGTAAGAGCTTGAGGATTTTGACCCGAGTCGGTTTAGCACGTCGTCTTCGTCAGATATTGAAGAAGAGGCTGCTGACGCGCTTTCAGGACTTGATTGCCATGCCTTCTTCTTGACTTGGATTATATGTCCACCAGAGTTGAATAACGACCCCTGCAACTCCCGCCATTCATTCTTGATTTCTGGGATACCATCCAACTGCTCTGTCGTGTTCCATAGGTTGAATTGAACAACGTCTTTGAATCGGGGGTGGAGGAAGGGTGAAGCCCACGGGTTTGATTTGAGCTGAACGAACATGTCCCTCAATGCGGTAGGATTGGGGACTGAAGCAGCTGGTCCTGGATTGATCCATAGCCAAAATTGCGGGCGACAAGCCGGGAAATCTTTTGGCACTTCTTTAAGGTGCAAACCGGTATTTTGTGTGAATAGGAAGGATAGAATGGCGAGGTATGGTTTGTCGGTGAATGGACCTGTCCAGAACATGTGAAAAATTCTTGGATTTTCCGGATCGCATTGGTCTGGTAGTGCACGGTATGGCTGATGTTCGGGTGGTGAAGGTAAAGAGACCTGCGTTTCCCATTCAGCACCGTCCTTCTTGAGGAACTTTTCATCTGCTTCCTTGTCCAGAGCATTTAGCGGTGTAAACACTCGTCCTTTGGCATTGGTGGGACCCGTTTCTTTTTCCAATTGTTCCATGTAGATGTACTTCCAATCGTCCATACTCCCTCTTCGAACTCTTTGTCCATTATCCAAACCTCCACCTGAACGTAACACTTCTAGGCAATCACGAACATACTAATACGCGTACCCAATCAGCTCATGCTTGAATCGGCAAGTTAGGTGGTTAATACCTTATTTCTGGAAAAATCGCAGTGCCTCATTATTACATCCATATCGGCCACACTACCAGGAACAGGCCGCGGAGGGTAGGCGACATCAGGCGGCAAACTCTGTATATCTAAATACACGCGTTTATGGCCCGTGCCAATCGTCTCGGTATCATTGCTGTCTGCCTCTAGGCTAGATGGCGGTGGAAACCTTGAGGGAATAATCTTCTTGGGTTTGTATGGTATCGCAGGGTTGTCTAGGGGCTCTAAGAAGCCAATCTCTTTGGGAACTACGATGGCAACACGGACACGGAGAAAAATCGGCCTTAACACTAGGAGCATGGATAAAAGTAGGATGACACGTACTGGGTTGATGACTTGGGTAATGTCCACTCTCAATCTCCCACTTCCATATTCGTTGTAGATCCTCTCTCCTGAATACGAGTGTGGGAGGGTCGGGTTGATTCCCAGTGGGCCACGGTTCTGACGAAGTTGAGATCCCAAAGCGTTTTGTCAGGAGGTAAAAAGTCAATCCGACGGCGATGCAAGCTATGCAAATGAATAATGGCCCTCGTCTCCTTCCCAGCCTCGAAGCGCCAAAGAGGAGGAATAGCTCAACATTGGGAACTGGAATTCGTAACTTTCGTTTTCGAGTCCCAGGCATTGAGAGATAAAGAAATAGTGCCCATGACGAGTGCGTCCGCCCGCGTTTCTCCTGGATTGCGGAAGAAGGGTGTGGGAGGGCATCACCGTTTGAAAGATTAAGAGAGATGCCCCGCCTGAGTTGGGACATGTTGGGAACAGCCGGTCAAGGGGAGATTAACTTTTGCCCGGTCAGTGATATAAATACCGTCAGTCAAATCCGAGTCAGGATTTGAAGGTCAGAGTAGTGTTGCTCGAAAGGCAAGGCGACTTCACGGTTGAGTTGTACCTTGAAAATGGCACGACTTCACACACCGTGGTTTTGAGGGTGAACCGAGGCAAACGTTGAAGTTTTAACAGTGGACTGGAGAACACGCTTACTTCAGCAATTTCCATTTGCGGCAGGAGTATCGCTGCACGACTTTGACAGAAATAATGGGACATGCGTATGCAAACGTTCTCAAACTGTGCCAGTGGACACAGGACATCAGCTGAGTGGGGATTATCTGCCGCCGAGACAAGGTGCTATTTTCTCAGCTGATGACGATAATTGCATTCAGGAACGATGGGGTAAACTAACAAGGTGCTGCTGATGTAACTGGGTTCGGAGCTGGTGCATGATAGCATGCAGAATACCCCAGTGCAAGTTGGCGCGTATTGGCCCCTCTGACCCCGTAAATTGGCAGTCGATTCGTGCGAACGATGCAACCTAGCTACGGAAATGGCGATTATCACGGCCATTCCCAACACTGTTTTTGTTTTACGAAGAAGAAAGGAGGGAGTTGGAAACGAAGAAAGAAGTTGTTTGGGCAATGGGGAGTGCACACATGAAGATTCTACTTTTGCCTTGCCAAGCAATTGGTGGCTATACCATCACTGCAATGCATTCCACGACACCAGAACATAAGGTGTACATACAGCAGAAAAGAAGCTACATAGTAAACTTAATCCCTTCATGCTTGTTTCTTCTGAACACCCTTGGGCAGCTCCTTAACAAATGGCAAGAAATCACGGCCCTGCATGTACGGTCTAAGCACCTCCGGGATGGCAAGACCCTAAATGTCCGAGTGCCAAGATTAAGTGGAGATCGACTAGATCCTCTGATCGTGCTTACCTCCGGAGTTTGATAGTTTTCCACTAAGCAACAAAGTGCGCGCTCCGTGGCGCACATTGTCCCGTTCAGCATATGCACGTAGACTTTGCGCGTTTGATCCTTAGTCTTCAACCCACATCGTACTTCTAGCCTTCGTGCCTCTATCACGACCCCAGTCAGATCGATAATGCCTGTGGCGATGAATGGCCACTTACGGTAATCGGTACAATTCGAACACGACACCAACTCCTTATACGCTCTCTGGAATGGGAACCACGCCTCTAGATCATACTTCTGCGCAGCTGCCAAATTCAAGGCACCCGATACAATGGCTACCAGTCGGTATCTCAGCCCCAAGCTCTGGTAGAACTCCTCGCTGTTTGCAACCATATCATCGAACATCTCCCAGCTTTTTTCGGGGTCAGTGATACAAAACTGTTCAACCTTCTCGAATTGATGTACTCGGAAGATGCCCCACATATCACGACCAGCCGAACCTGCTTCTTTTCGGAAACACGTCGAATATCCGGCATATTTCAATGGTAGTTGGGTTTCTGGGCTTTCGAACCATTCGTCTGAGTGAAACGCAGAGATAGGCTGTTCCGAGGTTGCGATGAGATACTTATCGTCATCAGAACCAGTCACCTATATGACCGCACACGGCCAGGAAGAACACGGTAAGAGTATGTCTAGAGGCTCTGTCATCATCACTAGCCTGGTACAGCTCTTCGTCGAATTGCTCCAATTGAGCCGTTTTAGCCATCTGATCCTTGTTCATAAAGAAAGGTGGCTGGATCTTCTTGTACCCTTTCTTACGAAGGAAATCCAAACCATACAAGAATAAAGCTTGGTTGAGATCGACGCCGTCGTTGGTGAGGAAATAACCTCTATGCCCAGCGATCTTAGCACCTGATATGATAAGGGTGGGACGAATCGTGGGCCACAGTGAGATTATATATCAGTCTCGCGTTAATAAGAGGTGGCGCCGGGATGACTACGAACCTCGATCTAGATCCATTGCGTCTAATCGTAACAGGACCTCATGATGAGCAAGAATGCCAGTCCTAGGTTGAGGCACATCATTATTGCCTGTAGGATCCCAGGTGCGTAGGGTGACATTGTCATCCTGCATCACCATTAAACAGAGCCATTGAACTCGTGAGTAACACGGCTAATGTAATTCAAACGACATACCTCAGTCAGGCTGGTGGGCACTTTTGGCCCTACAATATTTCCAACAGTGGATGCTTTGACTCTCATCTGCACTTCGAATTCTTTTGCCTCTTTTTTCTTTATTTCCACTTGCGTGTCTATTTCCTTCTTCTGAGCTACCAGTTCATCCGCAGGTTGTTTCGCCTATAGATAGAGAATAGGTCTTTACTGGTCTAGAAGAGCAAAAATCTAATAGAAGTACCTTTTTCTTTGACGAAATTTCTTTCTGGACATCATTCACCTTCTTCCGCAATCCATTGATCTCAAAGTCCACTATTCAGAATTGAGACCAGGAGGAGTGTGTCGCGTCATACCAATAAATGGTTTCATTCGTTCCAGAACGCCGCAAATGCATTTAGTAAGCACGAACGGGAGAAGGACGGGACCGAGTCAGCAGATGAGTTGTGGAACCAAACTGAACTCAGCGGACTCACTCTTGACCCAATCTGTGTACATCTGAATAACCTCATCTACGACCTCAACACTCAAACCCCTCCTCTTCTGCGATTCTCTAATCCTCTCGGCGTTTCCGCCCTTATTGTCGATGAAGTCAAGGATATCAAGAGTCATGGCGTTATTCCACTTCTTGGTATTGGCTTATTCGTTGTTGGTCGACTTCTCTCGTATTTGGTCACGTCTAATGTTGGATGGTTTCCTAGTGCTCTAGGGGTATGATATTTTTGTTATGAAGTGGGAGGTATAAAGGTGGAAGTAATAGCCGAAATTTCATGCACTCCAAATTTCGATCGTGACTAGATCGTGACTCGGACGTTATCTTATCGATGATTAGGCGGAAGAGATAAGATAATGCCTACAGTGATGATTTCAAATAAAATAGCTACGCTGAGCTAGGGAGGATTTCAGATAGTGTTCACAATGTTTTTTCACAACACCACCTGGGTAATTCATTGGAACGAGCGAAATCTGGCCAAGGTGTGGCCTCTGTGCCTCACTCCAGACTCCTGGCACTCTCAATGTTGCAATATGTCGCACTCTGTTGCAACCTGTCGCCCGCAGGGATCTACCATTAGCTCACCAACGCTGGAAAAACCTCGCCCCTAAAAGTACGTTTTGGCGCGCCTTGACTGAACAGCGGAGAAGCCCCTGTCTCCCTGTCTGTTAATTAAGCTCCTACCGAGCATTAATTACCTCGATGCAAATCATTACACATTCGGTAATAATTCGGAATTTCCAGGATAATAGAGATATGCGTCGATTGTAAGCTCAGTGCCAGTGTGGGGGTCATTGTGTGGGATAATATTCATAACCTACATGGTACCTACCTAGCCGCTGAGTGTCGACGGTAGTCTAATGGTACTCTGTCGTGGCCAATTTGGACATCGAGCAGCCTCAGAAACGTCAATCCACATGGTCAACACCGTGGCTGACCCTGAGTTCGAGACAATAAGGGAATTAGGGCGCAATCCTAGGCTACTGAATCGGGTCCATCCAAGTTATTCATGATCCTGGAGCAACGAATGTGCTTCGCAAACAGGTTGCAAAGTATGACCTGTAAATTCTTTTGGCGTCCAACCACGGCCAGAAAACACACTAACCCCAGAATGTGATCGACGACCAAACCTGCCCTATGGAGCGTTGAGTATTTTGAGTCACCCTCTGACAACTTTGAATATATGCCGCCGTCATCCCATGAATACCCCTCGCTATATTTGTATTAAGCTGACCATAGCATCACCCCACAAGCGCCGAGGAGGTAATGTAACTTTGGTTGCACCAAACATGCTGTACTGAAACTCAAGCATCATATCGGGTTTGGTGGGATGGGGTGATCTCCAGCCTCGTGGTGATGCTTGCATAACTACAGGCACGCAGCTTGTCGCGGTGGGAGGTAGGAAAGCTATATGTATGTCCACCTTTTCTGGCCAGGGTCGTCGAAAATTGACTACTGTCACGTCTGAAGCAGGTGGCTCTCAACATTGCATAGACTGAAATATTGGGCGAAATGTACCCGCAACCCAAGCTTGAAGAGTTAATAAATAAAATGTCTTAATTCTCCTTGCGAGGAAAGCAGCATGCATGACTGGGAAAAGTGGAGAACAAAGAGCAATCGGTGGCGCTCAAACGGAAGGAGTCTCACAGTCCGTCATCCAAACTTCTCACCGACCCACCTACAGTAAGAAGCTCCTTCAAGCCGCGGACAGGAAATGATCGCGACTTCCGTTCTGCCCGACATTTCTGATGTAGGGGATAGATGCAAAAGCATTCACAGGTCACCGGTCACCGGTCACCGAGCGGTGAGCGCTCCCGGGTGAAAAACCCATGCAGCGAATTCGAAGGCAACAATAGATCCGAGCAAGCGAAGGGAGGTTGGTACAAATCTCAAGAAAGCCTCGTTTCCTTGAATTCTGACCTGGTAAAAACACGCCACCCCTTACATGGTGACCGAAAGGTAATTTACGAGCCTTTTGCTTGGTGGCTGCCTGCAGGGAAAGGTAGGTTCGAACCCTGTGCAGTGAAGTTTTGCAGTGGAAACTTGAGCAGCTTAAGTCGCTTACGTTCGAAACTGAAACCAGTCAGCCCCATATATGCAATCATGCAGGTATAGGTTTCAACACGTGTACCTGGTCGGTAAAATCACACTGGCAAGCCATGGATCAGATGGTCTCACGCCAGACTCTCCCGTTCTGGAATTACCTCGAATATGTACAGGTCGTGTCATACAATCTCCATGACACCCATGGCCGGCGACGTCTCATCGTTATTCCAATAGCTGATGTAGGGTACTCCTGCCACGAATGCGGGAACATTAAACCCTAGAGCAACCGACTTCCCCTAAGTCCGCCTAAATTGGTTTCAATGCCGGCTCAATACTCCAGCAATGAATGGTCCTGCAGGCTGTAGGACAAAAGGGGGGCCGAAAATGATCCACCCATCAAAACCAAGACCAAATGGAAGAAGATTGCTCTCAAAGGTTGCACTGACGAGGGAAAGCAAGGTATACGTGCGTATGAACTGTACCTATTCCCTTTGAGACGGCACAAAGCCGTGTATCTTGGTGGCAAGGGAAGTCTCGCATTTCCTTTCTGCGTCTCCAATTGGCCTCATCAGGTGTGACCTACAAGGCATCTTGAGTTAAGTTCCCTACGTGCAGTGGAGGCTTTTCTCACCAAAGCCTAGGAATAGGTATACCGCCTGCAGCTGTTGCAAAATCACTCGAGAGCTTTTGTATTTGTGAGTTCCATGACTAATATTGAACCAATTAAGCTTGAACGTGAGAGTGCTTGAAATCACGGTGGAGTGGCGAGAGATGGAGTCTCGTGAGGTGGAAAGAAGCTCAGGGTTGATCTACTAAGCTATTGGATCCAGCGTCGAGACTGAAATAATTACGTGTCTTGAACCAACGCAGGGCAAATGGATCCAGCGCATTAGACCGGAAAGCATAGGCGTGGTGGGATTCAAACACTATTGAGCCGGCCGATTACCTTGGTATGTTGCCGAGTGATGCACCATCCCGTAGCGAGGAACAGCACGTCTCCAGAGGTATGTAAGGTACTTCAGATCTTGGTGACACTTCTACCTGTTTGGATAGTCAAACCTCGCTAGCATCCAATAAGCTCGAACGCACGGTAAAACAGGCGGTAAAACAGGCCCACGTCTCCGAGTGAAGGCAAGTGGATTTTCCTTCTTGCGCAGTAAGCTCTGGAGTGTTAAGCTGGCAGTGAATACTCGATCAGTACGTAACTCAGTTGTACATAATATATTTCAGTCATTTGATATGCCTCTTGAAGTGATGGTGCAGGGTTGCATCATTTTCACCTCCACGTTTTTAAAATGAAATGCCTTGATAAATCCGAATCTAAAATGAAGGAAGGGTAACAGATGGAGCCTATACCGAGGGGCTGATGTTTACTCATTTGACAGAACAGTACCACGGTGCCACGCGAAGGCCAAGGGATCGGCTTCACAAGCAGACATACTGCATCAACCCTGGGGAACTTAAGACCTGAATACGAGGCATTTACCGAAGCAGGGTCATAATAAATGTATGTATCAAGAGACCGATCGACGGTGAATGGACCCTACTCACTCTTGGCTTCATGAAATGACGTTGCGCGGTGCTATTTGTCGAAACCATTGATATGTTAACGTTGACAACCCAAGCGTTGACAACCGATCACCCTGTGAACAATTGAGAAGTGAGCAATTTATGATGGTAATAGAGTCGTAAATATACCCCAGATGGACGGTGGCAGCCACGCGGGAATTCTTCCGTGGGTATCAACAACTCGTGGGGCCCATCATGGTCCTCCTTTGAATCCGTTCAACACCGGTTAAGCTCAGTTCCTGACTCGCGGGCCACATACTAAAATATATACGAGGTGAACCTACCAAATAATGGAATGCCTTGTCGTTATATATTCCTCCGTCAATACTCTTTAGCCAATCTTATCCTCTTTCCTTGATTACTTTCTTGCATTATCGTGGTCCCTCGAAGGCCTTTCTTACGCAGCACACCTCTATCCATCATGTTGTTCGGTTCGCGAATTCCAGAACCGGATCCTTTCGAGGGATATATGCGACCACCCGTAGGAGAAACCCCCGCCCAAGCCACAGCACGAATGCAGCGAGAGATGGAAGCTCAGCGCGTGAGCGACAAGATTGACGAGCAAATCAAGAAAGACCGAGCTGCCATCAAGAAGGAGAAGTATATCGTCAAGTTGTTGCTGTTGGGTCAATCGGAGAGTGGTGCGTAAAACTTTGGTCATTGATGCTTGGAGTAATCCCTCACGATGACTGGTTATCGGCAGGAAAGTCGACAACGTTGAAGAGTAAGTCGTCATTGCAACGAACAGCCCCGGCCATGTGTTGATCATTCAACCCGACCGTCTCCACTTCGGTATTTATTTATGAACGCCGACTCTTGAACGAAACAACCGCGTCTCCCAACATCCACGTGCACATCAATGATATTCTTTCCTCCTATTACCCCCATACGGGTAAATGATAAAAAACGACTACCAGACTTTCGGATGCGATATGGGCAAGCCCAATGGAATCAGGAACGCAACTGTTGGCGCGCCGTGATCCAGCTCAACGTTATTCGATCTATTCTCACCATCTTGAACGTCGTAGAGGCTGAATTACGAGGTGAACCTCTGCCAGACCATGATTGGGAGGAGAAATTTGGCGCTCAAAAGTTCGATTGTGGAAGCCCGCTGAGTGCACATGACTTTGTCGAGGGCGAGGAAACAGAATACAAGTTCACAGAAGCTCATGAAATTCTGATGATTCGCCTTTCATCACTCAAGGCAATCGAGGCCCAGCTGAAGAAGTGCCTGGGTCCAGGTTCGGAGCCCACTCAGTCTGCTTTACACCTGGGGGCTACACCGTTTGATCTCCCAGTGGACCCTGCTTCAGCACGCGCTTCTGTAGGTGAATTTGCTGTTCGTTCTTGGCAGGAGGTGCTAGAACAAATGGGAGGAGGTGACCTATCTCCTATCGCTTCGGACTCCGCGACAGCTGCTCTTGCTCGATGCAGAGTAGACATGAAGTCGCTTTGGGAAGATAAAGCTGTTAGATGGGCATTACGGAGGCGACGGCTACGTTTGCCAGACTCTGCAGGGTTGTGAGTGTTGACTGCCTTATTTTCCTTATGCACCTCGCATTTAACTTTGTCTGGTATTGCTCTGGTATTCGGATATTTTAGCTTCTTAAATGACCTGGATCGTATCGCGACGCATCATTATGCCGTGACTGATGACGACATCGTTCGTGCACGCTTGCGGACAGTAGGCGTCCAAGAGCATAAGCTCATATTTGATAATGGACCATGGGATAATCCTATGGCTCGTGAAGGACAATGGGAGTGGCGCATATATGATGTTGGAGGTTGCCGTACTTCGGTAGGGGCGCTTTAAACCAGCTTGACCGTGGAGTTGATTTTGGTTTCTTAGCGTCACGCCTGGCTTCCATTTTTCGAAAGCGTGAATGTGATCATCTTCCGTGCGTTGGGCCACCTCCTGTAGATAAAATGATTTAACTCCTTTTCTTTCTTCGTTCAAAGTATCTCCAATATCCGTATTTGACCAACGTCTCGAAGAAGACCCAAGAGTAAATCGGTTGGAGGACTCCATCACATTATGGGCCTCAATTTGCTCCTCCCAGTTATTAACAAAGACGACTATCATTCTGTTCCTCAATAAATGTGACCTCTTGCGGCGCAAGCTGAAACGAGGAATCAAGGTCGTCGACTACCTCCCAAGCTATGGAAAGCGCTCCAACGATGTTCTCACCGTAGTCCGATGTACGTTTGTTAGGGCTCTCACTATAGGCAGCTATCTCATAACCCTTAGATTTCCGGGATAAGTTTAGGGACGTTCAGAGGGTGAACTCGCCTCCCGGCGGTAGAACCTCCTATATCTTTCCCACCACCGTTACGGTAAGGGTTTTCAAACATCCTGTTGCTTGTACTGATGGCAGCATTTAGGATACCAAGGCCACTGCAAAAACTCTGGACACCGTCAAAGATGGGGTGTTACGAGATAATCTCGCCTCATCTCAACTCATATAACGAAATTTCATGCTTGGTACTAGGGACTATTTTTTTCTGGGCTGCCACCGTTACTTCTGTCTCGCATTGCAACCTTGAATAATTCAAGGACTTACGCATTACACCAACGATTACCCACGACCAATTAATTCTGGGCTGAATGGCGCATATATGCCGTTCGGATACCCAAAGGCCTTCATAAACGTGGTCTTATACTTATTCACGTTGGCACCAGCTCTGTTTTTATCTGTGCTCCGTTTTCTTCCACATATCTGTACCTTAGTATGCTCAACACCCCTCTGGTCTTCAATCAGGTCTACCTTGATTATGAATGCACTTCGGTCCATGTGCTATTACTCCATCCACATCTATATTTCGGGAAGCCCAATCTTTGTTGTTATAAAATGCATTTGCTACAATCACATTACTGGGATTCAACAACTCCCAACATTTATCAAATACCTTCATCTGAATCGTTTAGCTGAGATACATTGATTGCTCCTCAACGTTCCTTTCCTTCTGTCATAGGTAAGCACGCTACAGCCTGCCGTGCACACGTACGATTCCCATTGAGTCATCAACAGCTAACAGTGATGCCCCTCCGGGCTCGAGTCATAAACACCCTTGACTTCTACTGAAACACCGCATATACCCTCATCACCTTCTCCGAACACGTTCTGGGGCATCGCAGGCGTTGTCTGAGGTCATAAAGGAGCGAGCATCCTTTGTTGATGGACTTTTCGGGCAAGATTTTCAGGTTTGTAAGGTTCCGACTGCCTTGCGACGTAAGCGCGCGCCTCCAGTGAGTCGGGCTTGGGTTGGCCACTGAAACTGAGGAGTCAACCAGTGATTATCGATTATCCCGTGCGCTCAACGTGTTTGTTTCTTTATGTCTGTAATGACACAAAATCGCAGTGCATCATCGCACGAAAATTGCCTTGTGATGATGCCTTGCCACGTTCCATCACTATTCATGGGGCGGCCATCTCGGATTCCACCAGGTAGTTGCCTTTTTCCGGGTTAAAAGCAGTGGATCAGAGACCACGACAACTCGCGTGTTTTTCTACAAGTGATGTTTCAAGAGTCATCCATTTCTCCTTCAAGCTCAACGAGGCTGCAGATTGTTGCAATAGTCAAGAATGATGAGCGGCAGGGTTCAGCGCTCAGCCACGACAGGCGTCAAGAATCACAATCAATTCGTGCTCAAGTTTGCATACTCTGAAAGCCTTGGCTTTTGCACATTAAATGTTGGTGATTGCCGAAATTTTGGAATCAGCCTGGCAAGTTCCATTGTCGCTATTTGTACTCGACGTCCACTGTTCCCTTCATTTGCCCCTCGCTCTGCATGTTATTGCCTAGATTTGGACAACTTCCTTATCTGAAGACACAACAATTATGGGCCTGGAGCGTTTCGTGCCAGACAACAAAACCCAATGGATCTCCCATTGTCCCCACCACAGCATGTACACGTCTCGGCACCGCGTGGTCACTTGTGACAGGGTTCATACCTCCACATCTTTCCTAGCTTCCCTCATTCCAAAAAAAAAAAAAAGCCGCATTGCCAACCTGAGCGTCAGTACATTTGGCCCCTTATAAGTATTAGGTCATTGGGCATCGCTACTTCCGTCAAATTCTCCTCATCCGGGTGTAACATAATTGACTTGTATTTACCTCGGTCTTCGTTCTCCTCCCACATTAATCCTCTTTCGCCACCACCAGACCTCTCCAAGCCCAGACATACAACATCTCAACTAGTCTTATAATCGGTTGTTCACTCACCAGTGACATCACGCACTAACCCCTCCTGGTTGGATTCGTTGACGGAACATAACATCAATTAGGCGCCCACGCTCCACAGGCCATCGTGATCATACAGAGACGACAAGCCAGTCAGTGAACGTTTGATCAGACTCATTCAGTCAGTTGACCGAGGACCACATTCGCAAGCTTGATCTTCGGAGTTCCCATAAGGTTCTACATCTTATTTGGGTTCGACGTATTCCACTCGCTAAACACTTTTTATTTCTTCCTTCCACCTCCCCAGTTTATCCTCGTGGCCGCAGTTCTTGTTGCCTCCCGTACTGCTCAATACCTTCAATACCATTTCAATCGACTCTAATTGACAAATCTTTCCGGCTCGAGCAGCCCTTTCCACTTGTGCAAGAGGTTCTACTTGTCATCCCGGAACACACGTCGACGTCTATCTCACATTGTGATCGCTTTACATCCTTGCGCTGGGAAGTTCGTAGTCCTTGTATTTTTTCGTTGTACATACTCAATCGTGGATTTGCTTCCTGTTCTCTAGGCTGTAAAGTTCTCATTCACATCTCGATTTCCCTTTCTTCCTCCACTATCACGACATCGCCTCGTTCATAGTAATTAAGATCATCTAGCGAGGCGGTGCAATTCGAGCAGTGCCATCAGCCAATCAGCCGCGAGAAATCGGTTCTATTGAGTCCACCTGTCATCGACGCTTCTCCAAATCTCCTTTCGTTCATCATTTATATCCATCACCCCATACCTAAGGCCTTGTTCTTCCCTTCTGCTCCCTCCTCATTTCTTATCAAGCTTGCTGGTCTTGCTCGCGGTTCCACCATTTTGTACATCTCTATTACGCTCATCTCTCACGTCTCAATACAATCTCCATCGGTTCCACCCTTCATCATCCTACGCGCATATCTTCCTATCCTCCAACCATGCTTAAAGCAATCGTTCGAGTTCGCCAGCGCCTTCGCTCGAAGCAGAAGCAAAATCAACAAAACCAGCATTCCACAGATGTAGCTCCGGGGCAGCAGACCCAACCGCCCTCTTTGCGTAGGAGTAGTGGATACGCCACACCGTTTCCTCCTGTTTCCACTGGAGGTTATACCAAATACTACGACGCACATGCGGACCACCCTGGCTCTGCTGCCGAAGGTCCCGAAAAAGCTGGGACGATTGCCGCAAATGCTGGAAAAGTTAGAAATGGGGGGAAGGTGTCGCGTCATACTTCTGCAAATGTTGTAGCTTCCGCCTCGTGTTCATCGTCAAATCACACAAAGAATGGCTCGGAGTCAACTACCCATGCGTCGTCATCGTCATGTTTAAGCGGAGGGTCGACTTCATCCGTTACAGCTGAGCACTCATCACCACCCACGTCCGACTGCTCTGTGCTTAATGTCAATGGAGAGCAAATATCGTCCTATGTTTTGGTGAATCTTTCTGGCCCCAAGGGATCCCAGCCACTGCAGGCGCCTCCAACACCGCCGAAGCCGACGCCGACTGCAGGAATAGCTGGTCCCAACGCGCGAGGAGCGGTAGCTGCGGGGGTAGCGAGTGGAGCACGGTTACAAAACCAGCAAATTCCACCCATAATTACTACGTTGCCCACACTACCCGGAAAGCCCGCACAAGCGCCAAGTCTCAAATCCGAATCACAACCAAATGCGATAACAAGATTCCTTCAGCGCAGTCAAACTCAACCCAAGACAAAGGCTCCAACTCCACGACATAGTCCGCGATCAGCATCATTATCGTCAGCACCTATAACTGTTATTACACCCAAGCTACCATCAAGTTCTTCACCCCCTTCCGCTGGCGTCAGTACCCCTATCTCGGCGATCTCTTCCTCGAAGAACTCAGTTTTGACTTCATCCACTCAGAGCGACTTCTACCTACCCTCTGTGTACAACAATAGCTCCGCTGCTCTGTCAACGCAGAGTACCCATCTCACTATTCCCAGCATTGGTACCGCGGGTTCAGCGCGTGCCGCCTCAGTTCGATCATATGTATCGAGCGCATCATCCTATACGAGGAGGAAGAAAGTGCCGTCGTCGAAATCGCTCAAGGCGTTGAAGGCCGCCTTTGCTTCTGATGGCCCAATCGCTCCTGTACCGTCAATCTCTGATTCAGTCTCAATTCAAGCTCAGTATCAGAGACAAAGACAGGTTCAGACAGCCAATGAGGACGATAATGACGAAGACTATGTAGATGAATCGGGGGTTGAGGAAAATGGTGCGCATGGTATGATCGGTTCGCCAAGGGCCTTGAGGCCGAGAAAGAAGAGGATACAATTGAGGAAGAGTTCCTCCGCTGTCAAGAGGTTGGCAATGGTTAAGGAAGAGGCTGCGAAGCGAAATAGCGACGTTGTCACGGATGAGAACAGAGCAGCCAAAGCTACCACCAGCGGTATAAGCGATGGTCCTTCTAGAGTAGTCAACGGCAAGGATGCATCGTCAAGCCGGACTTCCACGCCGAAACAATCTCAGGTGTTACCCAAAAAACCGACCGAGGTTATCTCTGCAAACACAGCACCGACGACTAATCAAGCGTTGAAGGCAGAGTACGGCCTAGACCAGAAAATTTTGACAAGCAACAGAATGACGCCGACAATGCCACCGCAGCCAAGTGGCCAATCGATGCCCGGCAAAGGCTCCGCTGTCGCATCAAGAGCTGAATCAAGAAATGGTTTGGCCTCCAGGGATGCAGCAGGACAGTTAGTCGAGCAGCGGGTCTCCAATCTCCGCACTACCAATGGAGCTGCATCCCACCCACCCTCTTCCTTCAAACAACCAGAGATCTCCGGTTCAATACATACTGTATCGTCTAATTCCAATCAATACAGTGTAGCCGCATCTCGGACAGCACCGCCTCCACCACTGAGGCAGACATCCCCAATCACCACACTTCCTCGTTCATCGATGAAGATACTAACGCAACCACCATCAGAATCACCAGTATCATCCGTATCACCTGGCCCGGCACCACGACCGCGGGCGATACTCAGTCCCAATGCACCACCACCTCCCCGTCCTTTGTCATCCGTACAACACGCGTCACTTTCCCCACCCCCACCTCGGCCAACACGGAATACGGAGAGAGCAGTTATGCACAAGCGGTCCAGTAACAGAAGTATGAATGCTCAGGCGTTTAGGTTGAGCAACGAAGCGAGGAGCATGAATTCTTCGATTCACACGATGGCCTTTGGTGCCAAAAGAGGCTATGGAAGCTGGGCTGAAGATCTGGATTGGGTGGACGAGAGTGATGACGATGATGGAACTGCGAGCTTCTTCTCTGCCCGGAGCAAGTTGAGTGAGAGGTAAAGGAATGGATTATGAAACGCCACGCCAAGTGGCTGGCGTGATTGGGATGAAAGGAGAATTGGTGTTTGAGAACAGGAGTGGATTTGGCGACGTTTCCTTTTTGCCCTCTTATTTCCTTTCTACCTCTTTGTTTCTTTCAAGCTGCATATATGCACAAGTTTTCTTTGGCTTTTTCGTCTTCTTTTGCTCTCATGCTCGCTTTGCTTTGTATCTCCTGATCCAGCATGTGTATCGCTTGGGCATTCACCGGCTTCCTTTCATTCGGCTTGTGTCGACTTTATGCTCTGTCCAAATACCTTCTTCGGCTTATTTCTTCCCTCTTGCGGCACTTTTTTTCTTTTTTCGGCGCTGTATCTCTTATTCTTTGTTATACGGTTTGCAATGTTGATGCTTGCATCGCTTGCTAGTGATTGGAACGACGACTATATAGATATCTATTTTTGCTCCCTTTTCTTTCTTTGAAGCCATGAAGTTTTGAAGTAACGCCAAGCTGATATAGTCACATATGTATTTGTATGTAATACTTCTCAACCGATTGTGAAGTTCTTTCTTGCTTTTTGGGCTGGAATCGATTGTTGCAAATGGACTTTTTGTTCAGGCCATGGGTGATAAATATTGACGACTGAATGCTTTATTGCGCTAGGTCATGACTATCTATGTGGATGAAAAGAGCGGATTGTCCATGATGGAATATGAATGTGCAAGATATCAGATTGGATGTGCAGGTGGTATATTATTAGATGATGGATTGGTCGTGAGCCATCATATAGATTAAATCAAGACTGGGTCAAATGAAGATATGATGAGAATCAAGTTGCTTGAATGAGTGTGACTGATTGGTATGTAAAGTCCATGATATCCATAACAGAACGCGAAAACGAGTTAATGACAGCAAGCAAAAACCGTAAATGCCAAGAAGATGGGTCTAGAGGGGTTTCCAAGAAAATATACAAGTGGGTGCAGTCGTCGTGAGGGATGCGAATTAAGAAGTCGTAGACTCTCGCCCATGAGCTGGTTGCGCGGGGTCGAACGAGATGTCTTCGCCAGTTGGTATGTCGACTTTCAGCTGAGTATCCAGGATAGGAGCAGGCGACGTGGCGGCTTCGTCTTCATGACTGTTTCCAGAATCCACCGGAGGACCACGAGCATCGCCGTTCTTCTGAACATCATCATCTGCATCAGAGGTAATGACTTCGGGAACAGCAGCACCGCCAGCAACACCAGCAACACCATCCGCTTCAGAACTCTCGATGACTTTGACATCGCCCGCGTCATCAGACTGATGTTTGCCTTCTGACGCGCCTTCTAAAATCATCTTCACCAAGGGTGCAGTGACTTTCCTGGTTGCATCTGTATTGCCCTGCTTATACGCCCTAACTCTAATCTGGACTTCTCCGCCTTCGGCCGTCGTCGTTGTCGTAATAATCTTCAACGCACCCAACTTCTTGTCCTTGTGCTTCCCTAATTTTAGTTCGCTGGCTGCCAAGCCTTTGAACAGCCTCTCCGCCAGTTGATCGATGTCTACACCCTCCGCTCCGGCACGAATGAACCAAGCCTGTTCACGCTTGTGTTTGCCTTTGCTCTTGGCCTTCTGTTTCCTGCTATTGCCGAAATTAAAGCTAATCGCCTTCTTCTTGGGTGCTCGGAACGAAGTGAGGATGCCAAGGGCAATCAAGCCTCTTTCCTCCATCCAGGCGTTAGCGTCATTCACTAGAGTCGTTTGGGGACTAGGGGTCCAGCAAGGGTTTGCCAGCGGAACGGGGACAGATGCCAACCCAAGTTTAATTTGGGGGCTGCCGCTAAGCCAGTTCAAGGGATGGACGTATTCTTTGTAATCCCGTCGCAGTAGGTCACGTCCAGTCAGCTGCGAGACGTCCTCCTTCTTCTCAGTCAAAGCGTCGGACAACTCCTTGAGTGGTAGGGCGGTGTGAAGCTCTTGCTGCAGTAGTGTGTCATCATCCTGTACTCCAGGTTGGAGAGCTGCTAGAAGGCTGCTTGAAAGGGACGGTGCGAGAGTGGAATTGGGGAGAAGGTATCGCATAGCAGAAATGTCCGGTTGGAGTGCCTTTCCGCCCGGCTTGAGGTTATTGGTATCAATCAGAATCGCAGTGATAAGAAGCGTTGCTAGCTGTGGTGGGATGAAGGGGACTCGAACGGGCGTCGAAGCGCCGTCAGGGGCTGCGGTGGGAGAAGAAGGCTCTTCATTAGCAATCGCGGGTGATGTGGAAGCTGGTGCCGGTGGCTCTGCGGTTGCAGCTGCAGCAAACAATTCTCCGATGTGCGAGGCACAGCTACCAGCTTGCACGATTTGCCGTGGGTGAGCAGTATCCATGTAAAGGCCTTCATCTGCGTGATGATCGACAACGGCCACCACCGTAGCGTCCGGTTGATTCTGGGAAAATTGGGAAAGCAATCTGTTGTGATCAACCAGAGCAAATTTGTGGGAGGGGAAATGGCCCGATTGTGAGGATACTTCATCGATAGTGAGAAGCTGGGCAGATAGATCGGTAAGGCCAGTCAGAGAGAATGCGTAAAGGTTCTCTGCCCGAAGTGCAAGGTCAGAGCGTTTTGTTTGAATGAGTGGAATGGTTGGCGTTGAATGTTGCTTATGGTACAAGTATGCGTAAGCAATGGAACTGGCCAGCGAGTCCAGGTCTGAACTCGAAGTGGTAAATAACATGATACGAGAGCAGTGTAAAAGTGTACAGACCTCCTGCTTCGTTTCCCATGACGACTGTCCATTCTCCTGCTCTGCTCGGAGTTGAGTTGAGGTCCCTGAGGTAGCGTTCCTTTGCGGAAACCAAAAATTGTGCCAGTGAAGCAGAAGGTTCGGCAACACGGGGACTGGCCGCTGCAGCGGCACTGTTTATAGAGTTCACTACCGGCTTTGTCAGCTTTAAAACAACAGAAAAACGTTTTAAGGGATTTGGCATAATGAAAAGCGTTCAGGGTTCAACCAGAATGGAGACAGTTGGAGGCTTGGAGAATGAACGAAGCGAGGCACTCCATTGCGCGGTCACGTGTCTTCCGCCTGACCTCAATGTCCACAGTCCAAGCTCTTGACAAACAAGTGCACAGCGCCTATGCATGGCAATTCTGATAAACCTCTTCCATGCCCCGACTCTACGTGACAATCAGCTTTGTTTCCAGTCCCATGCGAAGCAATTGGCTTACCCGCAAGTGTTCACTAGATCCAAGGCCATCCTGCGCCGTCCCATTGTGCAGGAATGTACATTTGAGCCACCTTAGCATCCCCACTTCTCACACTGTTATCGAGTTGCCCTAAGCCCTTCGCCCATGGCCATTGATCCCGGCCCTTCTATCAGTACAATTCGTTGCTGCAGAATCAACGAATACTAATATTAGCGTCCCGGAAATAGAGTATGTCTTCTGAATGGTTTGTCATCGTTCTGCATGACACCATGATTATTGGAGGAAGGGAACATTGGAAGTTCCACCTCAAACAGCTTGCGAGTAAAGTTCACTCGGTTCGGCTTGGTTTGACGACGCATCATTGAGTATTCGGGCTGTGTGGGATCTGTCATCTGGGGGGGACTTCCCATATCATGCTCACACCACTCTAGCCAATAGCTAGGTTGCGTTCAATGCGCTGCTATTTTTTAACTTCCAAACGTGTTCACACTGATCGTGTTAGAGCAGCATCACATGGTCACCTTCTCTCGATTGTAACCGAATTGGTCTCCTCTCCTCACCGCGATGTGCTTCCATGGAGGAGCCGAAATACGTTGATGCTTGATTGGTTTACCGGCAATTAGTGGTGTCCACGCTGCTGGAAATCCTTGCACCTTGGCTCATGAATGGCACGTAGTATCAGAATTGTTCTACCGTCATGTTGGTAACTCACCGACATGTAGCCTCCACATGTTATGCTGTTTTTTGAAATTAAGCTTCCGGCTATCTAAAGCCATGGAAAGCACTTACCGACGGCACATAAATCGGTGAAAACGTACATATCACCCTGGTCATTCAGTGTTTCATACCTGTCCAAGGTGCTAGTGCTCAGGGGCGGACAATGACAAAGTAACACCGATGCTGCGAAAGGCACTCGTGTTGTGCACGTTGGATCTTTATGGGGCACATGATACCCCTGATTTCACCCCGCTTACATTTTTTCTCATATTTCGGAACAATTATTTATGGGCAGGACTTCATGACCTCATGACTTCTGGCCCCTCCATTTGCCTGTACTTTGCTTCTCACTCTAATCCTCTTCAGTGTCCGGGACATCTGCCTCTGGTGTCCTCATCTGGGCCTTGACATATATCTGCCAGGTGAATACATACCTTCGGATGGCATCCGGTCCCCACTCCCCGAACCCTAACATGTCGCCCCGCACGATGATATGTTGTGTAGGACGACTCCTCAACGAAAACGACTTTGAACGACTTTATCTCCGTACCAAATCCAAATAGAACTCCAACAGTTTTGAACTCCAGCCCTAATGGTACGTTAGGCCCTATTCACTCCGCCAATCGCTTGGCGATATTCAATCCCCTCCTTTGCCTTGCTCTCATGGCATTCACATAATATACATTCCGTGGATCTTCCTGGGATCTTCCAGTATATCAATCCTCGCAACATCGTCATTTCAAACACTGAACCCGAACCTGACCCCCTGGTCATTCAGTTCACATGTTACGTCCTACCCTACGGCGCTCTTGGCTTTGTTTCCCACATGCTCGCATATTACACCATCGCCTGCCTCTGGGGCAAACGAAGTCCTTTGTGGCCGTATAGAAAGCTCAAGTATGGATGGTGGGATATGCTTTGGGCTGTGATTGGGATGTTGCCATCAACCGGTACAGCGGTCTATACAATTTCGCGGTGTAAAGACAACTGGCAGTTGATGACGATTGCTATGTGGCAGCTGAATATGGCACTCTTGAATGGATTGACTGGCATTGATGCGGCGAGAGTGGCAGCTGCATCAACGGAGAAAAAGCAAAAGATTTATGGGTGGATTGTCGTATGTGGGTCCTTCCCTTTATTGTATGCCTTTCTACGTACTTTTCAAGCAGCTCCTTGATTCCGAGCTTTTCGGAAAGAAGCGACAGGGCTTGAAACGAGGGAAGAGTATCCCTGCACGAATGCTAATGCTCGTGTTCTCAGATATTCCAGGTTTAATCGCTGGAATGTGTGGCCTGATGTCATTGGTTGTCGACCACTGGCATATCGACGCATTAGCAAAACTGACCATCGGGTTCTACTGCACGCTCGGGATAATGTCGATCCTCGGCTTCGTATTTGCAATCCAGCGATCGTGGGTCGGCGCTACTGATCAATTTATGATAGTAGGATTCGCAGGGGTGACGCTTGCGGCGATATCATTCTTAATTCTATCTGTACTCTTTTCAGACTGGGCTTTGGCACTGATGGTGAACAACATTACGGGGTTACCAACGAAAGAAGCCGAGCCTTTTTACTGGACGTTCTGGGTAGCGAAAAGAATGAACATGTTCTGCTGGTGACAGAACAAATGGAGTAGATAGAGATGATAACGACAAAAGACGGACTTTACGTGTTGATGAATTATGAATTTCATTCTAGGATACCTGCATTCCACGACCGATGTTATGACATACCACTGCGCGTTTACGGCATATAAATCTACTTGCTTCAGCATGTTCGATTGCTATTATGCTTCCTCCGGTAGCCCTTTTCTGCGATACATTTACTGCACTCTGCGAATGTTGGTCAATTTTGGCCGTTCTTCTCTATGCTTCCCAAATTGCTTCATACTACATTGTATTCGCTCTATACACTGGACGAGTTGGCATTTTTTCCATTAGTTATATACTCACTTCTTGTTGGAGTTCCGATCGAGACGACCATATCTACGGACCGGCTCGGGCCGTCTAGTTTAGGCTTATGAACTCGACATCCCTTCACGATTCCCCAAGTGAATGAATCGTATTTCTGCCAAAACCCTGCCCAATGGTGATGTCACTTTGCAACCCAACGGTATTGTCACTTTGCAAAACGCGCATCAAATTGAACAGCGCAATCGCAGACAGCGCAGTTGCGCAGGCAGTATGGGCTTGGCGCTGTGCCTTTATAATGCCCAAGTTCTGGACGGCGCAAATTGAAGGGGGACTTTTAAACCTTGCCATCGAGGTGCTTGGTGCCCTTTTGATTGTCTCCCCCAAATTACTACTAGAGTGTAAAGATGTCCCCGAGTTCAGAACGGAGTGGAGAGCCAAAGTGAGCAATGAACGCCTTTCTTTCCTATGTGCTTATAACCCATTCACCTTCTAGCGGAAAAGGCCCACACTTTCCACCGCCGCCATACTATCAGACTTCTTCGATGAGGAAGAGCCCATCTGGCAGTGTTACTTCTACACCGAAGTACGTGTCGTACTCCTTATCCAAGGACATGTGCACCCCCACTACGTCTAGGATTGGGTACGTAACTCAGCTCTGTTGATGACGGCGCATTTACCGTCGCCCTTAGCTTGGCCTCCAGCGACGATGAAGATCAGTATGACACCGCAAGCGATGCAGCCTCCTACACATCCTCCCATACCGGTCGCACTATCGACAGCGAAGACCTATTGGACGACCTCACACTCTGCGCTATCCTCATCACCGATCTCAAACGACTCAACCCTCGTTACGTCCTATACACTCTCCTCAAAACCATCCTGCTCATCACCTGCATCATCCTCAGCATCCAAGAATCGCACAACATCCAAAACGGCTGGGTGCGTTCCAAAGTCCGAGCGCGATGGGAAGGGGAAAACGCCTCTCACCACTCTTTCGTCCAACAATACCACCTCGACAAGCTCGCTTTCCAAAACGACTCTTTCGCGCACGAACAGACGCTCCCGCACCGTGTGGCCGAAGGACAAATCTGGTCTGCCACGCGTCATCATCAATCCCTCCAAGCACAAGAATGGGCCAAAAAGTGGCAAGAAAGGCAGGAAATTGAAGATGGCTGGGTAGAATGGGAACGACAAATCAGGGAAGAGAAGAGTGTGATGAAGTGGAGTTATCCGAGGGTGGCGAATGGGGGAAAGGGGAAACAGTGTTTGGGGTACGGAGTGAGGGAGTATACGGCGTCGTTGGTGCATGTACCGGAGAAGGCGAACGAGAAGGAGGTGTTGGCGAATTGTGCGAGGTTGCCGATTGTGATTCGTGGATTAAAGTTGGTGAAACCTGATTTTTGTGAGCGTGTGGTAAGTGGGAGCGGTGAATCCTGGTTTGATGGTTTATTCTGACTGCTTCGTACAGCAAATCTCGAGAGGTATTCACGAATATAGAGGACACTGGAAACTCTACGGAGAACCTGGATGTACTCCATTTTGGGAGAAATTTCAATCGAGGGTGTGTATCCCATCTCTTCATCCGAAGACGCCTGACGCCAACTACGCCATTTATACAGGGTTGCACAGGTCCTCATTCCGGTTTATTCGTACGTCTTTACCTCACTTCTATCTCCTACCTGATTTTTTGACGCCATGATGTAGCGCTACGAAGCCAACCTTGGAAACTTTAGATTGGAGGATACAGTGGACCCTCTGAACATGTGCACATCCACCCCAGCTACCATCAATGGGATACAGTACGCTGGACCCAAATCGTGCAGCTGGGTACGTCGTCTCGGATATATTTCGCCTCTGGCCATGTACTGATTTACTGGGTTGCATGAACGATTTAGAACCGGGAAGGGATCCATGGGATATGGGAAGTGGAGGACAAACAATGCTATTAACCCTCTCCAGTCACGGCATTCAATATGTGTATCCAGACTCCTGGACTCTCCACAGACCACAGTGTTTTTGTGCATACGACATAATATAGCATTTCGAATTCATTACTAGTGTATCAACAACTGGCAGTACAGATGACGATGACCGTGGACTGTACTAGGCTAATATATAATTGTGAAAACAGACAGCAACAGAGATACAGTGTTTTATGGCATAAAGTGCATATTGTGTGATTCATAGAAGGGGTGGGGTGCGACTACGAAGTCGCGGCCATGCCAAGGTGTCTAGCGAAAAAGTGGGTGGATGCGAAAGCGTAGGTAGTGAGTGGCATAAGTGAATGATTTGGTGGCAAACGGAGGGTGGTGAGTGAATGAAGGATGGTGCGGATGCGGGGCAGGGGAGGATAGTGGAAAGCGCAAAAAAGCTGGAATGTGGAGCGGAAATCGACTCGACAAGAAAGAAAATAGTCAACAACGGAGCAGCAAGGAAGAAAAAATCCTGCGGAAATCGTCACGAAAGAAAAACAATTCAAGTTGAATCAAGTACAACCTCGGCTTCAACTAGACATTAAAATGGAGCTAAGGTGAAAAGGACGGGTAGCAAGTACAGGTCAACTCGTGCATACGGGCACACAAAAGAGCTAAAAATACAAACCTCGTACGACAGCCTACATGCGCCACCAGGACAACATGCTCTCCTCATCTCTCCTAAAAATCATCAAACCTACTTCAACATCATACCCACTCCGACACCAACCGAAAAAACAAGCGCCACCTTGACCGCAGCAGAAGCACCCCCGGCACCACCCGGTCTAGAAAGCCCATCACGCCCATAAAACCCACCTTCCTCATACGTAGGCCGATTCCTCCTCCTCCCCATCGCCACAATCCTATCCAGCTGTTCATTCTCCGAAGTCATCGGCAAGTTAGTCTCATCGCCAGTCGCGGTCAGTCGGCCAAAAGTGCCTGCCACAATCCTCGTGATCGTCTTCTCAATCTTGTCCTGCAAGGGGCCGAGAAGGGCTAGAGAAAATATGACCAGTGAAGGTAAATGCAGCGGATCAAAGTCATATCCGCCCTCCAGTGCATCATAGCTCTTTGGGAACGCAATGCCAGTAGCAGGTGAGGCAGGTACAGACGAGTCGGTAATAGGCGAAGCAGTCGCATGATCAGACTCTCTGTGCACCGAACCGATAGGCGCGGTCGCCAAGAAAAGTCCTGGCTGCGAATCTGATGGTCGGATAGTTTGCAACAACTCCGATTCTTCTCTCAACCGCCTTGCCACATGCACGGAAAGTTCCGACTCCCACTCGGCCTCCCATCTCGTCTTGTTCCAATGCAACACATCCTGTCTGACGGGGTCATATGCCCGTTTATGGAGAATAATTTCGACTTCTCGTTCGACTTCTCTCCAGCTGAGGAATCTGTCTGTGGCCTCGCTTCGGAGTAATGCGAGGGTCTCTGGGGAATTGAATAAGCCAGTACGGAGGGCGATGGCAGAAGAGGGCTGGAATGTGGATAGTCTAACGTTGGGTGCTTGTGACTGGGCTTGCAGGGAGACCTTGGATGGTTTGCGACTAATGGGGCGAGAATGGGATGAATGTGAAGATAAGCGGGGTAAGACTATGATGGGAATCTCAGAACTCAAGGCCTTGAGAATTTGATGATCGACAGATGTGGGTGCTTGTGGGGAATGAATTGAGCGCGTGAACAAGTAGAAGCACATGATCACGCACCAGTGGGAAGCAAGAATATCAATGCGGTGAATAGAGGAGTTAAGGGGGAGGACACGAGGTTGGCCAGCACAGTGGATGGCCTGTGATCGGGATGAAGGACGTCGACAACGTTCTGGAATGGGTCATGAATGACCGCTTTGATCGTGTTCAGGAGAGATTGAACCTGATGCAGTGGGTCAGGATACATGTTAGCACATCAGGGCGATACACGCACGTCGGTTGGGGAAGCTGCAGGGTCATAGCCAGAAACTTCGACGAGTTCGACATTCCGAATAGGCTCGAATTTCTCCAGACCATGAGCATCACGATGCTCGAACCAATCAGTGGATGCACGTAATACTTTGACGTTGGATGTGGCGGAGGCAATATCGGGCCCTTTGTGCGCGTGACCGAGCAAACCGTTCTCTGCTGCGTCGGCATCATCGATGGGGTCCTGGGAGAAGTAATGTTCCCATTCTCCGACCTCGACGATGTGTTCGTTTTCTTCGAGCAACAGACCCTCGAGGAGGCGTCTCGCGGCGCCCTTTGTGCCCAAAACGAGGAGTCTCAGGTCACCTAGCGTCTGACCGAAGGGGGTTGGTCGGCGAAGGGCGGACGGTAGAGTTAGGGAAGGAATGATGAGTCCTTGAGTGTCAGAAGGATCATCTCGCACGCTTTGGACTGCGGAGTGGATGTGGGGATGGTGGTGATGGTGGTGGGACAGAGAGGCGCCAAACGGGTGCCGTGGACTTGCTGCTGCAGAACTGAAGAAGAATGAGGAAGAGACAGAGGGCAGGGAAGATACGGATGATGGGCTATCTGGTGGAGAGGGCAGAGTACTTGAGCGTGGAGAGGAAGGGAGTGACACGTTGAGCGGGGGAGGTGGTGGTAGGGAATGAAGAGACATGGGTGGTCGTGGACGAGGAGAGAGTTTGGTTGGCCTTGTTTGTTTCGTCGAATCCACGGTGGGAGGAGGAGGAGGAGGAGGGCGTGTTATTCCAATGATGTCATGCTCTCGAAAAAGATTTGACGAGAGTGGGATTCGAACCCACGCCCCGAAAGACCAGATATCGGTGGACAGAAGCTGCCCTGGTCCTTAGTCTGGCGCCTTAGACCGCTCGGCCATCTCGCCATGTTGGCCCTGGACAAGCTGGCAATTCTGATGTGTGCTCCCTGCTCGACGACCACAGTAAAACACGCTTGACCCGCTCACAACGCTACCATGGCGGAAGACTACAAGCAGGCCAAAGAGGCCTTCGTCTCCGGAATGACCGGGTCCACAGTAACCCACGTCAACAAAATCTCCGTCGTCGCTCTCGTGAGTCCATCTTCACCCACTCGCCCCTCTTCAAATAACTTCTTCATCTCAAAAAGTGTTCCATCGCTCTTTACTCAGCCTTGCGCACAAGACTTCCCCAAAATCGTTCCATTAACTTCCCACTTGCATGGCTTATCCTCGTGTTGCCGCTTTTACTCTCCATCACGACTTCTGCAAATTCACCCGGAAAGCTGGCGTTATGGCTTTTATCGCCAACTACCTTGTTGTTGTTGATCCCTGCTAAGGATTCTGCGTCGTCGCCTCTTCCTTCGAGTGTGCCTACGTCTCCCCCTCCAAGTGCAACACATCACCAACAGTCAATGCAATCCATGCTACCTGGTCCATACACCTCGACCATCCCAATGTTACCTGCTATCACGACATATAGAGCACACATGATGTTGATGACCATACTTGGAATACTTGCTGTGGACTTTCCTGTATTTCCGAGGTCATTGGCCAAGTGCGAAACATTTGGAGTTTCCCTCGTACGTGGCATCACCTGGCATGACTTTGGACCCTTCTGATACAAAGTTAGATGGACCTCGGTGTCGGGTCATTTGTCTTTTCGCAAGGCGTCGTATCCTCAATACCACTCCTCAAAGATCCCGCATACCTTACAAGTCCATTAAAACCTAAAGTCTTATACGTGATTCGGAAAGCCCTGCCTATCCTGGTTCTAGGGCTCATTCGCGTCCTCCTAGTCAAAGGAACAGAATATCCCGTGTGTTCTCCATCCTTATGGCTGTGCTTTCCCTTGTCCTAATCCTTCTCCTGTCTAGGAACACGAGAGCGAATACGGCACACATTGGAATTTTTTCATCACGCTAGCCGTCCTACCTGTCCTTCAAGTTTTGCTTCATCCCGTAATACAATGGGCCCCCATCCCAATGATTGCCATTGCCATTGCAGCGGGTAGGATACCCAACTGTCATATTGTTGCTTACTGACCTTTGTCGTAGCTCATCAAGTGGGACTATCTTTCCTCGGTCTGGAAGGTTATGTTCTGTTCGAACCTAGAACTACCCTCATCAGTGCCAACAAAGAGGGCTTAATCTCTTTGCCTGGTACGTCGCTACACACATCTTCGCGTTACCCGGCTCAACTCTTCCTCAGGCTATTTAGCAATCCACCTCCTCGGTCTATCCATCGGAACCATGATGCTCCCTCCCTCTCCTTCATGGTTCCGACGCCGCCAAAAGGAACAACAACAACACAAGCATAAACGTCGACTGAGCAATGCTCAACCCCAAACCTCTGAAAATAAAACAGGGTTTAGCATTCATAGAGAGAATGATCGCACTGCAACGGAGCTTTGCTCGTATTCGATCGTTTGGTGGACGTTGCTGGTGGTGACGAAATGGGTGGGAGTGGGTAGTCCTGCTGGTGGAGGCGCCGTTTCTCGTAGAATGGTTTTTATCTTCACTCTATCTCCTTGCTTCGTTTCCAATACTTACCTTCTCTTTAGACAAATTTACCCTATGTCCTCTGGATCTCCGCGTTCAACACCAGTTTCCTCCTTGGATACCTTTTCATCGATCTCTACTTCTTCCCATCTCCGCTTTCAAAATCACTCTACGATCCTACATCCAAACTGAAACTCAAAGCTCCCCCATCTGTCCTTCCGCCCTTCTCAACGACAGATACAGTCGTGGAAAATGCGGAACAACTGCCTTACTCGAATTCAGCACCACCGTTGTTGGAAGCAATCAACAAGAATAGTCTCGTTCTCTTTCTGGTGGTACGTACGATCGTGTTCTTTCACCCAATAGGGTGCTCATGTTGGCTTTCTTGATTAGGCGAATGTAGCGACGGGCTTGATCAACTTGACGATACAGACGATGTACGTCGACAATCGTCCCGCGATGTTCATTTTGAGCGCATATACGTTTGGGTTGAGCTTGTTTGCTTGGGTTCTCAAGGATAGACGTATCATTCGGCTATAGTACTACTTACCATCCATGAGGTAGAACTTGTATTGTGACAATGGCATTTCTTGGCAATGTCAATGGCAATAACAGGATAAGACATTAGGACGCGATATAGCGTGGGCGAGATGGCCGAGCGGTCTAAGGCGCCAGACTAAGGACCAGGGCAGCTTCTGTCCACCGATATATCTGGTCTTTCGGGGCGTGGGTTCGAATCCCACTCTCGTCAAATCTTTTCTTTTTCGTGTTTGCCTCGGGAATTATGTCAGCTGCGATCAACAGGAAGATGGCGGTTCAGAGGAATAATCGCACACCTCCACCCCCCTCATATCGGTCGTTGCAAGGCTGCATTCTATAATCTCGCTTAGCATCATGCGATCATACATTTTGTGGGGATAGCTGGGATGGCTTTTCCGACCACTAGGCGAGTCCAGGGCCTGGTGTTCACTGATCTCGATGCAACTTGCGGCGGCACTAGTGCTCTTGGTTTTGTTTTCACCTCGTCGCCTGTGGACAGGGCACACCATCTGTATTTTATGGTGTTGTATGGGCCTTTGCCTGATCTACCCTCATCGCCTTTGTCTTCGATGACCACTCAAGAGAATCTGCTATGCCAAGATGCTAATAGTTAGTCACTTGGAATACTACCTAGTTGCCAGACTTTCAAAGTCTATCTCATTCACCCCTTTTCCAAAGGCCATCGATGGAACGATCCCAGGGAAAGTAGTGGGTGCGCTCTTACGTGCTTATATCATCTATCATGATGCTTTAGCCGACCAGATATGTCGGTTGCGTATCTGTGATATAGCGCGTCAAGATTTGCCCGGCTACTACTTTTGGTGATTTCTCCCCTCGACAAGATGGACTTCGAAGAGGAAAGTGACGTGTAAGGGTGCTGACAAGATGGGGTAGCACGATTGAAGGTTCGTGGTTCGTAATGTGTAGGAGACAACGGGCCCCCCAAAAAATAAACGCCCGTTCGCGATGTGTGTAGGTGCGGGGACATTGCCAGTCGAGGATACCGTCTCTGCAGATCCTCCAGTCCTATTGATGTCATGATGAATGTCGTATGAAATTCCTGGAGTTTCATACGACATTTATCAAACAATCGAGCCACTTTGCCAAACACTGTCCCGGAATCCTTCTTGACGGTCGTTATTTGCTATGGAAGGCTTCGACGAAGGCCAGCCACTTGTAGCTTTTATCATCAACGTGGTCTCAGCAGGAAATACTCTCGTTCATAGCTCAACATCCCACTCAATTCCGTCTACCCCACTTTGTCCTACAAGAGAAACAGTAACTGCCCACCAGCCTCAAGATTATCTATTGCCTGGCCGCCTGAAGGGGTCATTGATAGAATTGTCAACACGACAAATGGTCAAGTCCTATGCATATCAACAATTATTCGAGAGCGGGAAGGCCCCGTGGTAACCCCATGGACAGACTGAACTCAATCCTCGACTCGAGGGCTGCTCACTGACGACATTTACCACATTATGTCGTCCTCTTCTGAAGAGGCTGGTGCTTAGTCCTTCCTTGCTCGTGTCTTATTTTCAGTCGATCAAAATCGATTCCTTTTGATAGTCATCCCAGAGTCTTGTCCATGAGATCTGTTGATAGATTTGTCCAAAATCGTGCTACATACTTCAACAAGATGAAAAGATGTGACGAGAGTGGGATTCGAACCCACGCCCCGAAAGACCAGATATATCAGTGGACAGAAGCTGCCCTGGTCCTTAGTCTGGCGCCTTAGACCGCTCGGCCATCTCGCCCCATATTGCAGCGCATGAAAGTGAAAAAGATATCATTGAGCTGATCGGAGACACCCAGCACGACCAAACAACCTTTTCCTGATTCGCCAAACTTGTGTGTAAACACCTTATTCCGTCATTGGGCATTTTGCGCGACAGCGGACACTACGATGTTCGTAACTAAACCAGTCCTCGATATCGTTTCTCAACCGTTCAAGAGATCTCAGCTTGGTTTATTCCATGGCAAAATGAAGCAGTACGGGAATAATGTGCCATTTTCCAAGCACAAGACGCGGCGGACTTGGTTGCCTAACGTGCAACGGAAAAGGATCCATTCGGAAACATTAGGAACGGACGTGAGGGTGAAAGTCACTACGCGTGCGTTGAGAACTATTAAGAAGGTAAGTTGCTCGGTTTGTCCGGTATGTTGGCGGTGATGCTCAAAACTTGACTTTCGGCGCTTCCTGAACGCTGGACTGGTCCTCGATTCCATCCCGCGTGGTGCCTCAATTCGATCTCAAATTCATAGCACGGCGGTTTAGACAACTACCTCAGCAACACACGTCACGAACTCCTCGGTCACGAAGGTCTTCAACTCCGCTTAGCCCTCCGCGAACACCAACAACAAAAATCCCAACGTGTTCTAGAAGAACAACTCAAAACTCCAGCAGCGAGGGAAAGTTATGCTCGGCAACAACGAGAATCTAAGTTGCTGAAGGGCAAACAACCGACGATTGATGATGCTCGAAAGGCGAGAGAAGAAGTTGGGAAACTGTTGGGGCTGAATGGACCTGCTAGGTATGTTAAAGAATCGTCAGTGTATGATTACGAAGGGCTGATTGAAACGTGCTTGATTGCAGTGCCAGCCAGACGATCGAACACCTGCGTATGAAGAGCATAGAGCAAGGATTATCGCGCTTGCGCGTCTAATGCCCTTAAGCTCACGCTCATTACCACTCAATAGACAACGTGTAATAATCTTGGTTAATTAATAATGCTTATCAACCCGGAAGAGTTGGTGGTGCGAGCGACACGTTTCCGGCGCGATGTGTTGCAGTAATGGCCCCAGTACCATAGAAGGCTAGTGTGAGAGTACGAGTCGACCCGCCTGAGCCCGACGCAAGTTCTGGTGACGTACTCTTGATCCAATACCTGTGCCATCGACGGCCCGACCCAGAACACGCAAGATCAAAACGTGATTAACACCAGGTGCCAGAACCCTGCTTGGGAAGGGAGGGAGTTTAAACCCATTTTTTGGGCTTGGTGTCATTGGTGTAGGTCACATACGAAAACCCAAATCAATGTCTTGTCGCTCGAGGCAACGTGGTTGGATTGGATCGGGCGATAATAGCACGTAGAAGGAGGTCAAAGGTGGGCATCAGGCTTGCTACATGAACAGGGACAGACGCGGGGACAGACGCGGCTAGTACGTCCGATGTGTCTAGTATAAACGAGTTACATGAGTTCATGAAACCAGATTTTTTGATGAAGCGCGAGAGGCTTAGTTGATAGTAATCTCGTTACCAAGTGCACCATAACTACACTCCATAACTAACTCACGATTTTGGCAGGAGCGACGAGAAGGCCATTAAAGTGCGATGCTCGCTCAGTCTCCAACGAGGTATAGTGACTTTGACAAGCAAAGTAATCATCTCATTATATTCATATTCACAAAGTATCAGTATTCTAAAACGAAAAACGTAGCACGACATTTCTTGAACGGTTCAATGATTAAATTCATACACTCATAAAAACCAAAAACGAACCCAAAAACCTGGTCAAAGCAGCGAGAACAAGAAATGAATAAAAACGATCTAGCCAACAACCTAGGATTTGAAAAGAAACCGGCACCAAGGACAAGAAGCGAAACGAAACCAGGAGAAAGAAACGGGTGAAGTAGAACAAAAGACTAACAAAGCGATGTAAGTCGTCAAATGGATCATGTCGATAATGCGAATAAAGTAGCAGGAAGGAAGGAGATCTTGGGGTTTTGGGAAGCATTTAGCTGATGTACGGCATGTTTGAGCGAGAAAGGATGCTATGATGGAACCTTACTAGGGTCGAATAAGACAAGCATGTGATAAGAGAACAAAAAGGGAGTGGGAGACAAGATTAAGGCAAAACGTTTATTTATGGGTCCGAATAGAGGAGTTCAGAAAGAACGAAAAGAACGAAGCCAGTAACGACGATGACACGGGTACGAAACAGTAAGGAATGGATGAGCAGTAGTAAATAGTGGGAAACGTCCACACCATTAGTATGTACAAATGACGAGGCATACTGGGCGGAGGAGGGATAGGATCCGAAGACAGCGATGGGAGAGCAAGAACAGAGGATGTAGGTGGATCGCCAAAACCTAATACCCGCTATAGACAAATGAAATCTAAAACCAAGCAACTTATGAGGACAGTGTAAAAAGGATCCGGGAAAGCAGCGATCAAAAGGCGTATGAGTGAACAGCATTAGAAGCGATGAGATAATGGATTGCTGGGTATCTTAAAAGGAGTGAAGGTCGTGATGTTCATGATATACCCAGTCAAGGGCAATTTAGATACAAGAAAAGGGGGGAGTATAACCACTAGTCGGCGATGTGAAGGTTAAGTTGATTGGACGATGGAGAACGAGCAATCGAGGTGAGTAACGAGAATGTGGTCGAGTCGATGTGGTAGTTGGGTAGCATCGGACCAATACCAGTATGACACGACGGGCAGTGAGCTTGCCGATGACCCGTTTCATGCAGGAGGTTCTGTGCACCTTTGGGGAGGGTCGCCTCCAACAGAGTGTGTCTGGGCTAGACCGCTCAGATGACTTACCGTACGGATGTCGTTGCAGCAGCAGGAGCCGAAGCAGTTGGTCCAGATACCTTCCTCCACCAAGTTTTTATCCCGCCTCCATGGTGATGACCATGACCATGCCCGTCATGACTTCCATGGCCATCGCTGCTGCCTCCAGCACCTTGTCGTTGACTCTGGTTATCTTCACTCGGGCTCCCATTCCCGCTTCCAAAACTACAGACTGAAACGATTTCTTCTCGGTCTCTATGCTGTTGCATTGCTATCGTCCGCCTTTGAGATCCTACCGATAGCTGGGATAATTGCGAATAGTTGCTATCCCTCCGAATGTGTAGTCCGACTCCTGTTCGTTCTTTGGGCTGGCTTTCCACCTGCTGGGCTAACGCCAAGCTTGTCATCGAGGCTGAGGTCAAAGCCATTCCTCCAGCACCGAGCGAGTTGGCATTCTTTCTCCGTTCGACGTCATCCCCCAGAACTCCTGACCCTGTGGCATTACCGCCTTCCATTTCAGCACTCAGCCTCGGTTTCATCAATCTAGGCTCTGCTTTAACGAAGACCGTAAACGGGCTCTCTCTCCTCCTTTCATTGACGACTACTGGGTTGAACAACGCGTCAACAAGGGTTTGCGCCGCTTTAGGCCCATATACCACAGGTAACTTTTCCACATCAAATGGGATGGCCCCATGCCCAACACTTGCAGCAGCACCATCATGTTGTTGTGATGCATTGTCCGAAAATGCCGCATCGCCACCAGCGTAGAAATTGATAGACTCTCCGTCATCACCGCCTCCTGGACCAAGTCCCTCATCCAATTCCCATAACCAACCATTACTGAGACCTGGTCCCTTTTGGCCGACTCCGTGGATAACACCGCGTAAATCCATTTCCAATTCCTCTTGGTCGTTGTACGGACCATAAAGGCTCATATCGGGCTTGGTTCGATAGACATCACTATCCAGTAGCCCAGCAACACCGTTTAAAATCTCGCCTTTCGGCAGTGGCGGTGCAATCCATTGCCGTTCACCTCCAACGTGGTCGAGTTGGAGTGTAATCTATGTTTGTGGAAAACAATGATAGGCGAGGGTTGGGCGCATATTGATGGGGACAATCATTGGGGTAACTGTTAGATCAAAAGCAGTAGAAAAGTTGGGGATACAACCGTACCTTCAAAGTGGCATTAGTCTTGCTTTCACTTAACAAATATCGCCTGGTAATCGCCCCAACCCCAGCATACTCCGCCAAATTCAAGTACAGTGCCCCAAATCTAGGATTTGAATTATGTAGAACCCCATTTTCGTCGCCCGGCGCTACGCGTTGCATAACAACGAGCTTGAGCTCGTTCGGCAGTAGATCATGCGTATCTCTTTCAACATCTATGCGAACAATGATGTCCAGATGGTGTTCCCAGAAGACATTGTGATCCTTTAGGGGAGCGAATTGGGTGAACCCTCGCGGCGCACCCAGAAACTCAGGCGAAATGGGCCCTTTGCAACACCGGTTCCCGAGAAAAGATCTCGGGCGCGGGGCTCGTGTGGAGGCTAAGGATCTAGCACCATTAGTCATGGAGACGAGGGTCGAGGTCGTCGTCCGTGAAATGGCAGTCGACGTAGTTAAACTTGAGGAATATATGCTCTGTGTCAATGGGTCCATAATTTGGTTGGACGGTGTACGGACGAGAGTAGTTGTCTGAGAATAAGGTCCTGAGGATGTACTACCTGATGAATCCTGTCTAGCAGGTAGTTCAATGGAAGCGCTGGTGACTGAGATGGTCGTGGATGTTTGATCATTGGAAGTGAGACCGATAGACGACGCAGAATCTGGAGAGATATCGGAACTTGCGTGACTTTCGCTATCATCCTCCTTCCCTGGGCCGGCTCCAGCAGCACCTGGCTGATTGGAGGTTGGGTCATTGCCCGCCCGGGCCTTCGGCTTGACGATACCCAGCAATCCCTTCTTTGCACCTCTGGGAGTGTGAGCGTGTACGAATTTCCATCTGGTGGCAAACTCTCCACCGACAAAGGGAACACTTGCTAGCTGATGTATCTGAAGGTGGACACGAAACCATGCGTGTCGTGGTAATAGGTGATGCAAATGAGCCTTTAAGCCTCCTCCGCTGGCTCCTTGGCTGACGGGTTGAGGAGCCGACGATACGTTCGAGCCGAGTTCGGGGGGATGATGCTGTTGAACGAATTCTTTGTGCGGTATGAAGTGGGTCGCGGCGTCTACAGTAATAGCTGGTTTACGACTTGGATGGGATGGCGCAGCGCCCGATGGCTGGGGCATCCTAGTGAGGACTAAGTTACAGGTGCCGACGAGGAGGACGAGGTAACGATGAGAGGGCCAGGGTGACAGTGAGACAACGGTATATAGTAATATAATTTATTGGTTTCGCGGTGGGTACAAATTTATCGGAAATTATTGGGTAAAGAATGCAAAGGCGGTTGTTTGGCCATTCGTCCGATCCTACTCTGTTTGTCGGAATTGATCCCCCTTCGTTTCGGTCATTTCTAACTCGCAACAACCACCATATAACCCTATCAGTCATAGCCCATCTGTATGCTGCTGTGCCAGCAGGGTGCCAGCTGTGTTCAGCGTCAGGGTAAGGATCCACACCGTGGCCATGGCTCTATCAACAGCGTCTATCTCCGCCTCGATCTCCAGACAATTCATAACAGTCTGGAAATTGGGTGATTCATACTCTGGTTTGATGCAATGAGGCGAGTTATTTGTGGTTGCCGGTTAGGTCGGCAGTTGAATACGTACACCAGCCCGCTGGGTATCTTGCCGCCTAGTGTTCGTCCATCCCTTCGCGCTGCAGCGATGCCTTCACAACGGTTATATCAACGCTCACTTTGCCCTCTGGTTGCTCCATTGTATCTTTCCAGGGCTGCTGATACTTCCTATCCGCAAGGACGATCGTACTCAGGACTCAGATCAGGGCTTCTATCCTATTACACCCGCGAGAAGACATGTGAAATCGTCCACCCCGTGGGGTACAGACACTACGATTACGAGCTTGATTTTTCGTATCCACTCTTCCTTATAGCAATAAGCGGCCAACTCACTCCACCAGTTGAAATCATGATCGTTGCTGAGCCCATTCAAGTTCGATAACAACCACCGAAGTTTAGCCAAGCACACTTCTAATACAGACTCGTGTTCAAGTTTTGTCATATCTTTGCTGCGTCTGACAAATATATTCTTCATATGGCGTTACAATCCTCCGTCCTCCGGATTATGATTAATATGCGGTCATCTAGATCTGCTACACCTCAGAAGCACTGGCGCCCTTCTATCGAGCATCATGGTCACTGAGCTGGGCCGCCCACAACCTTCCTTCCCCGCTATGCGTCACTAGAATGCAATGGAGCACAAACATGCCTTGGAAAACAATCCTACTAGAATGACTACCAACATGAATCTAGACAGGAGTTGTCCAATATCTCCGGACCCTCGCATGTCTCAATTTCCCCGGCTACTGACCGTCTCTCTAGTCGCAGCACCTAGTTCGCAACTCTGCCGATAGGTGAAGCATTGTAAACGTATACGAGGCAGTCAACTGTTATGCGGACTGAACGCTCATACACATGAACCAAACGCTAATTTGGCCAGTTCCAGGGACATTATGGGGTCCGCACGGGACTTGCTACACGTCATCCGCTGTTTTCTCAGCTGCAAGGCTGAGCGCGGTCCAACTAGGCTAGAATGTCCAAAGATACCTCCTGTCGAAGGCGAAATATACAAAGCTAAGAAGACCCCATAATAGCTCAGCATCGAAATGGGCAAATGATAGTGGGACACGCATATTGAAGCTTGACAGTCCGTGAGTTGATCGCATCTTCCCTCCAAAGAATAATTATCTTGTCCTTGCTATCCCTTGATTAGATATAGTAGTCGTAGTGACAACTACTAGGGCTAGAGACAAGCTTTATGCGCATCTATAAAGCTCCATACTATCGGAAATGAGGTCCTTCTTACACTGCCATTGCACTCGGTGGTCTTCAAGTCTCCATTAAATTATCATGAATAGCTGCCGCTGTCGTTTCCCTAACTGAATCAGTCCCTTCGCATGGCTACGTCAAGCCCATCGGAATTGAGCATGTGCTATTCCAGGTTGGGATATTGCTACCGGTGGGTTTATATGGCTCAATCGTCACAACTTTCTCCGTTCGAACTAACAACTCTCCGGTTAACGATCCCGACACCACTCCTCATGCCTTAGGCCTCAGCTACTGGGAAATGTCAGAAGAACCAAGCTCGACAGCGAATTTATCTCTGATGCTACTTCACCTCACATTACCTGTTCAGTCGGCAACCGAAGTCTTTCACCTCTAACGCATCATAATTATGTCTGCTGCTCTCTCTGACCATCTGTTCATATTCACAGCCGTTGGAACACGTGGCCCTGGCCCAGTGACCATCGTGGACCTATTCTGAACTATATGGTCAGATGCCCGGCTCGATACGCTCTACCTCAAAAGGAGATTCAGGACCGCCTTGGTTCAAGGTAAGCTAAGCAAATCCCCCTGTTAGAAAGATTTAATCTTATATCACTGCCTTGGCCTGCAGATCCAACAAGAGACGTACTCAAGTGGGTAATGGCCATCCGACAGATTGGCTAAGGCTCCTCGCTTCACCTACGATGTCCAGATCCCAAGAAAGATTGCTCCTGGACGATACGTGCATTGACGTGTAACGATGTGTATCTCTAGATTCGACGAGTTATTGGTGTTTGCATAGGTCAGTTTCTTTGCCATGAGAACCTCGATACACGCTGCGCCAATCCAAACAACATTGCTCAAATCTACCCTGTGTGGATTCAATTGAATGGTGAACATGATAGATCCTTTTTGTTTCCTATCTACTTCATTTCTCATCCAGTCACTGGTTCCGGAGCTCTTCATCTTTCGGGTCTGAGTTTCCCTGGCTCACCAAGCTCACGTGTTCAAGGCCTAGCAAAAACGACCCCGGCATTCTATTCAACCCTGACCAAGGTGACGCAGTCAATAGGGAAAGTCAGCGATCGCCCTTCTGTCCGTCTGTGCAGCGCGTGAGGTACTAATCATGGATATATGTTCCACCTGGCGGACCTGTGACCTGTCCACCCTGGATTACAATTCTGAGCGTACCGCACACTTGTATCGTGGTACAACTGGTTAAAGTCCTTTCGTTCATGCTCAATCTGGTGAGCGGTCCCTCGCACTTTGTTCTTTGCCCTTCTTTCTGGCGTGATCCAGTCGCGTACAAAATGCCTCAAAAATGCAGGGGTTATCAGGAAGGATAGTATTGAAGCTCATCAGATGACCCAAAAATTCGTGCCACGGACATTTCACCCTCCATACCGGATTTATTCCACACGCGCTTCGTTCAGCCTTGGCGCCCGTGGTTGGTCTATTACCGGGGTTTCTTGCTCGTAAACGGCTGTAAAACGTCCTTTCTGTCGTCAAGATCGTTAATAAGGTCCGCAAGCGTACGCTCTCTGCATGACTGGATGATCCGCGTGGCTACAAGCTACCGTCCGCCAAGGGTATCTTTGGAAGAAGTGACAGTACTTCAAAGGCTGAGAAGCAAAGCAGAGCTCCCAGAACTCTCGGAAATGCGCCTGTCCTCACTTGCGATTACCGTTGCTGCTACTCTCGTCGGCCAAGTCGCTGGTCACGGCTACGTTCCCTGGATCCGGATCAATGGTGTCCAGATCCCAGGATGGGGCGTCACCAAAGGTGAGGAGATAGCTTGTTATGTCAAATAATATGAAATTGATTGTTATTCGTGAACCCTACACCACCCCTCAGGTGAGGGAGCACGATGATGCGATGGAGGATAAACATGAAGCTAACGTATGGCTCGCATATACTTAGCCCTTGCGTGTCGTCCGAGGCAACAAACTCGACAGCGGTTTCATTTCTGATGTGACCTCCAAAGACATCACCTGCAACATCGGTAACCAGAAGATGCCTCCTGTGAGTTCTCCCTGGATGTGCATTTAAGCCACGATGCTCACCTTGGCATGCACAAGCCATCATGGAAGGTGTCAAAGGCGCAAGCTTACTCATGTGATCCATTCCCTACTGACTTTCCGAGTCTGCCCGTATCGTCGCCAGTATGTCGCATACAGATAACATCAGGCAGTGATTGTGTAGCGGTCAAAGCTTGGCGTTGATCGAAACAATTTGCCTCATGTATATTTTCAAAGAAACGGAGCTCTGTAGATTCGTCCAATTCACCTAGGGCGTAGGGGTATATATACACATCAGCATTCTGGTATAGGTTCGGAAGGTTGAAAGACTGACCATCACACATCTTCCGTCCCTCGAAATGAGTTTGTCTTCTCTGATTGTTACTGTTGTTGCGGTTGTCGGTCAGGCAGCTGCTCACGGATATGTCGCATTTATCAGCATCAATGGTGTCCAGATTCCAGGCTGGGACGTCACCAAACGTAAGTCGAGCACTAGCACGACCTCATGCTCCAGGTTAATGTTTGCTATATCGTAATACCCATATATTAAATCTCAGGTAACTTGTTGCCTGATGTCAAGGAATTCTGCATGAGATAAATCGCATAGAGCAGGCTTTGAGAGTCGTCCGTGGAACTAAGCTTGATAGAGGTTTCATCTCTGATGTCAACTCACTCGACATCACCTGCAGCTTGGTGACCAGAAATTGCCTCCTGTGCGTGTCTCTTCCGCTAATTTGAACGGAAGACTGGGAAAGCACTTCTCAGGGTCCAATTGCCGCCACTGTTGCTGCGAGAGGAACAGTGACCGCTGTCTGGAACGCACACCCAGTCGGTTATTATGGCCCAACCTTGAATTAAATGGCAACCTGCTCCAATTGGAAAGTCGACTCAGGCTCGTCCTGGTTCAAGGTATCAATGAATTTATATAAACATAACACCGCAAGTTGATCCTTGGTCTCTCGAGAGACTTATGACGGAGAATGGTCATCGGATAGCATGAACCCCTGGTTTCACGTACCATGTGACCTAGAAAGATTGCTCCTGGCCAATACGTAAGTTGCGTTTGCGCTTTGAGTGTTCAATAGTGAGCTTACAATGGGTCAAACATTAGTTGCTCCGCCACGAGAACCGTACTCTGCATGCAGCGTCAAGTGCTAATGGGCACATTCTACCTAGGTAGGTCGTAAACCATGCTTGCTCCCTGCGCAGACACACTCACCTGTTTCCTAGTTTCCATTCAAATGGATGGTGAAATATCTTTTAATGAGATGGCTGACTTTGAACGCGGACTTTTTTGATCATGAGTTACTGGCGCTGGCAATCTAAACCCCTCTGGCCTTGGCTTACATAGATACGTACCTGGTTACGTGAGGATTTTGATCCCCCTTGGGTCTACAAATCTTGACCCGTGAAGGTGCCTGGAACTGGGTTAAACATACCCCAGACGGTTTGGTACATCCATTTAAAGGCCACTATACCATCGCAGTACTTGATAACTTTAGTCCAGGTTATTAATGCTATTGATGGAATGGAACTTCTCTCAGGTGGTGCGTATCGCGGTACAATTCACAGGCAAGAAGTTATATATACATCTCGCACTTGCTAGCAAATATATATCGGCCTTGGGGTCTTCTATTTTTGCAAAATTGGACTCTCTTCCTGTCAAGGATGCTTTGGAGCGTATAACTATGAAGCAATGGAGAATAAGTCGCACCACTACCGATAGAAGAAATGCATCAAGGGAGGATGGGAACGAGACCGATGCTGTACACGGCATCGTAGTCAGCTGCAGGCATTACAATTAGATTCTAGGTTCGGTTTACTTCGTCCAATTGTTGCTGCTTATGTACACAGATGAATTGCACACCGGCAATGAGATATCCCGCTAGTCTTATGGCATAGCAATGTGCAATGATTGCAACGAATGACGTGACAGACGATCAGCATATGCCCATATCTCCCCGCGCGCGTGCACCAATGTCAACGTAAACCCACGATGCCCAGCCTTGTAACACCCTCACTTCCTCATTATATTCCTGCACCTGAGACGAAGTCTGAATGTCAGTATACCCCTACGATCAATGATTCGAGTAAACTAACACCTGCTTCAAAGTGGAATATGCAGATCTGCCTATAATCGATCTTGCGCGAGCTTCAGATCCTGATGGGCGAGCTCAACTTGCTATACAAGCACGTGATGCTATGAAGAACCACGGCTTCTTCTACGTTGTCAACCACGGTTATACGACAGAACAGGTTTGATTCTCTCCGCAGAACATTGACTCAGTAGTTAATAATCCACCATATTCCGCGTTAAATAAGACGGAACGTGTGTTTGATATAGCAGATATCCCGTTCGCTCATGTCAGCGAAGAGGAAAAGCAACAGTATGCGGGAAAGATGAAGGAGACAGGCTCGTACCAAGGTTACAAATTGCGACAATACTGGGTACGCTCCTCTCATTCCCTCATATAGCGATGAATTAGTTGAACTCGCACATACAGCATATCGGTGGTGGTGTGCATGACCAACTCGAACATTACAACAGTGAGACCCTGGGTGCAACCTAGTTTCTCGAGATTGCTGAAACACTTCCACAGTCAACCGCGATGTTACCAAACGGGAACATCCAGCCTCGTTGAGACCGTACTTGGAAGAGGTCTCAGCTTTTGCGAAGCACAATCACCTTCAGGTTCTTCATCCGATTCTGAGGTAATCCTATTTCCCTGCTCCCTGCAATGAGCGTCAGTTTCTAGCTGGCTATTCAGATTGCTAGCGCTGGGACTTGAATTGCCGGAAGACACCTTTGCAAAGATTCATGGATATTCTGCTGTCGGAGAGACATACGGTAAGTGGCATTCCAGGAAATTGTCTCCATTTTAAGTCTGACGAACGGTTTCAGTTCGATTCATGAAATAGTAAGAAACTTCGCTTCGTTTCTGACCCCACATTCTGAAGACACAAGCTATCCCCGAACCGCTGAGGAAGAAGAAAAGACCAACAACGTATGGTTGAAAGGCCACACGGGTATGCTTGTACTCTCTCATTATCGTCGGTGTTCAATGACCATTGAATCATAGATTTTGGAACAATTACGATCCTGTATAGTCAACCAGTAGCCGCGCTCCAAATTTTGACACGTGAAGGTACTTGGAAATGGGTTAGGCATATTCCTAATGCATTGGTATTGTTTTTTACATTTCTGAGATTAATGTAGACGCAGTTACTTACTATGGACTTTCGCAGGTGATAAATGCTGGTGATGCACTTGAATTCCTGTCCGGTGGATATTATTCCGCGACGATTCACAGGTACGCAGGCTTTAGGGTTCAGAGCCATCCCGCTCACAACGATCCATAGAGTAATACAACCACCGCCTGACCAACAAGCGTACACCAGACTTGGCGCCTTTTACTTCTGTATGACGGATGATGATGTGAAGTTGACGCCCTTGGTAGAAAGCCCGGTCTTGCAACGGGAAGGTGTCGTCCGTCGGTTTGATGATGAAAGTGCTCCTACTATGGAACAATGGAGAAAAGGAAGGACGAGTGCTTATGGGAAATCGTCGCTGACAAGCCAAGACAAAGATGTGGAGACGGAAGTCATTAATGGAGTGGTTGTAAAGCATTATAACTGAGTGTATAGCGCAAGTGTTCTTGTATGTATTGCGTTGTACAGATGGAATTCGAACAGTTCCACCAAGGAACTCGTTCCGTGTCTTTGGAAGCAGGGCAAGTTTGTCGGCGTTCAGGGAAAGAGCTATGGAATTCGAAAACTACTTCGCGGCCATCAGTCCATTGGATTTGTGCCCCAAGAAATCCCATTTTTACACACCGAATATCACTAGGGATATCGGAGGTCTGGTGTAGTTTTTGTGCTTCGAATGTTGTGGCATGGGTGCGATTAGTGATGATTCGGGGGAGTTCTAAGCCACATATAAGGGAACAATTATCTGCAACGAATCTAAGGACCAGAAAGGTATCATTTGCAGTAAACGCAGACCATGTCGGCTTCAAGTGTTCCCCGGAAGGTGAAAGCCCCGACAAGCGAGAAACATCACCGGGGTGAGTATTATCGCCAAAACAGCCACAATCGCAAGTCGATTCGCAACCCTAGGCCTGGATCGAGGCTCTCAGCCATTTCAACTCATCTCGCATTTGTTGATCTGACTTCCTGCGGCAACCTTCGTGATTCAAAGGGCCAGCGCCTGAACGTGAATCTCGCTGGCACCTTTATAAATGCTCGAGTTGCCTTTTTCAAACACGGCATTTAGCAAACTAGTAGATCAGATGCGGGCCAGCAACCCAAGCATGAAGATATTAGTGAGACGCACCCATGATGAATGCGCACAATGCACAAGCTGACAGTGTGCATGCATCCAAGTAGCACAGATCATACCAATGAATCCAAGCAATTGCGCCGATTGCAACAACCGCATCATAGCGCTCAACAAGGCCATTGTTTCATGGGCTCTGACGAAGAGCACCACCAATGCCCCCATCACCGTTGTTGATCAATATACCGGATTCAATACTGCCACAGATACTCACGATGGCGACCATCCAACTGACCCTGGCAATGTCAAGATCTCTGGGAAATGGCTGGGACCTTTGAAAACGGCCATCCGGTCGGTTGGGGGTGGTTCAAGTCCTTCAGATCCTTCAGATCCAACGACTATTACTACTACCGCGCACGCGCCAGGCCAAACCGCACCGGTTTGGGGACAGTGCGGCGGAAACGGTGGGACTGGCGCAACAGTGTGTGCAGATGGATCGACTTGTGCCGTCCAGAATGGATGGTATTCGCAATATCTTCCTAACTGATTTGTATTCTGAATGCTGTATGGTCGAGGCAATTTTAAGTGATAAAGTATTTTGGAATGATTATCGTTGAGCTTGTAAATATCGTAGGAGCTACGCCATGATATCTGGCAGGGTTCACGCTCGTTTAGTTGATGGTGCGCATGCAGAACTAAATTCGATGCTCACTGTCTGTCACGAGCCACATTTAAGAGTAGAAAATAACAATGCATCCAAAATCGCCGGGTTCCTTCGCGAGTGCCCTCAACACGCCTATTATACTGCATCCAGTTGCTCCATCTGTATCAACTCATGGTGGAAGCTACAGCTCTAGAAGTGGATGTTGTTCCTGCCTGCGCCCAGATGGTCATGAACCATGCTCTGTGCCTGATCCATGCCCCAGCATCCATCTGTATCAACTCCCGCAACTTCTCTAAGTCAAAAGGCAATTTGGAATTCGCTTCCAGGGCGCCTATTACATAAGATCTATAGGTATTAATGACACATGACATGAATACTCGAGTACAAGAGTCATTAAATGTTGAAGATACTCACATAACCGTTGCAGGCTTCAGACTGTTGCCGTCCTTTTTCAGGGACAATTCTTTACACATCGCTTCCAAATCCATCCCCCTCTCCTTCCAGCATTGGTACGCCCTCATATATTGGTACCTCATAGCACCACTGCTCGAATCGTTGTAGGCAGTGGATTCCGTCGGATCGAGGAAGGTCTTGTAGCCTTTCCCGGTTGGGAAGTAGTCCTCTATTGGAACGGAGGCTGTGTATTCTTTTGAGTCCAAAACGATATTATAAGCAGATGCAAGGGATATGAGGTGGTTGTAGGCCATGAGTCCACAATGAGCATCGTTGGCCGCATCTAGATTTATGGTAAAGGGTGTTATTCAAGCAGAGGGAGAGGACATTACAGAGGAGTTGGTGTTCTGTCAGTTTGCATTCCCATTTTGACGTGCGAACTTTGCCTTTGTCCAGCTCTCTATTAAGGTATCGCTTCACCACCTATGACATAATTCAATGAGGCAATCATACTCGCGGTTGATGAACGTCCAGACCTTTGACAATGCCACAACCTTCCTCCCCCCTTTAGCTACAGGTACCAGTTCAGCCTCAGGCCTTGCATCACCAGGTTGGCTTTGGTGCGATCCACTCTCAGTTGCTACATCTGACCGACCCGAAACCTCCGTGCCTTGAGAAAAGACTTGTGATGCGTCTAACGTACCAACAGCTACAGGCCGAGTTCCATTCCCTTCGGGATCTGCTTGCACCGCCAGCGCACCCAACTCAACCAAATTGGCAGCAACAATACCAAAATCTCGGAAAAGTTTCTTGCCGTCCCCTGGGTGCCCAGAAGTTTGTATGAGTATGATAACAATAATAACCAGCGTACCCAGGATATTCGCCCCTATTTTAGGTGTAGTGGGCGATTCGATGACAGCCTAGTGTTGGATTAGAAGCCATGCATATCATCAAAAGCGCAGTGATTCACCTGCAAGTTTCCAGGGAACCCTACAATGGAGATGAATTAGTTGTTAGTCATATGCTCGAGGATGAATACCGCTTACTCGTCATAGCCGATACCTGAATAACCAGGATCATTCCCCGGGCATCCGCTAGCTGTATGACAGCAACCCTACGCTCCTTAGGAGATTGGCCCCTCGCAAAGATCACTTTCCACTCCATATCGAATCCAAGTGGCCTACCAAAAATATATCATAAGGAATGATCAGATAGAAAATGAACAAACCCAGGTGCCAACATAGCCACTAAGTCATTCGTCTCCTCTTCATTTCTAGTATAAACCACGGTAGCAGTAGGTTCATAGTCCTTGTATGAATACTGTTTAGACGCTCCATCGGCATTTGTGGTGACGTTTGTTCCGAGAACCGTGGCACTTCTATTATCTCCGTCATCGCTGTCTGGCCTTTCGTCTTCGACCACAGCCCCTGCGCTGCCTTGCTTCGAGAACCTTGCGGTTTGACGAGAAGATACTAGTTTGACGTGCTTCTGGTATGCAGTCGAGGACGCTGTGAAGTTTGATGGTTTGGAAGACCTTGGCTTTGGGCGGCTGGAACGACCAGAAGCCGGACTGGTGCCTAAAGGGGTGGATGTATGAATAGGGTGTGTATTTGAGGTGCGAAGTTCATCAGAGAGGTATGGTTCAGCGGTGTGTATGGGCGGGGTATCCGAGGTTTGTGCCGCTACACCATGAGATGTATGGTTATTCACGGTTGTTGGAACTAGAGGCGCGCGGGGTATAGGCTTTATAGACTGTGAATCCAATATTTCTAAATCTGATGACGACGCAGACAACGGTGGCAGGATAGGGTTTCCGGATAAGCTACTAAGTGTCGTGATGGCTTGAGGGCATTGGCCTATCATAGAAATAACTGGGGTAGGCTGGTCGCTATCATCGTCAGGCATGTAACAAAGGGGTTAGTTTGACACCCGACGCGTCGAGGGAGACTTACGTGTCGTTTTTGACGGGGATATTCCCGTTTGCCATTCCATTAGCCTCGCTCAAACTTTGGCCTTCACTGCGACCTACTGTCGAACCGACTCTTTTGTAAGTATTCTCACTGCTTGCCCTCGAATATCCATGTACTGCAACTGGTCCCATTATCTCGATATCACTATCGCCGCTATTCTCTTCTCCCTGACGTCTGGTAACTTCGCCAAGTCCCTCGTGTTCCGGCATCCCCTTATTCAGCAAAGTTGACGCCCTTGTTTCGCTAGTCTCACTTCTAGCGACAGTGGCCTTCAACCGAAGTGGCGTGCTATTGTACTCCCTAACGGTATAGATAACCTTCTTAGATCCCCTTTGTCGAGGAGTCGCGTCCTTCCAGCTTTCCGGTTGCCTTTGTCTTTCCCCGGCCAGGTTACGCGCAGTTCTTTCAAGTCGGAGGCCGGATGTTGACCCTGAAAATGAGAGTGTGCGTGTCTGGACTTGATGCGAAAGCCGGGAAAGGCACCGAGAGTGTCGATCTCCTCGACACAGGATGTGGAACAGCTTTGCAGACGCGTGAACGTTTCGTGCGCGTGGCGGACAAGGTAGAGCAATATTCAGGGACGTGGGATTCTTCGTCGGCATCTGCATTGTTGATGCGACAATGGGACTATGTATGCACCAGGCGCATCAAACTGCATCAATAGTACATCAATATATCTACCGTTTCATCTCAAATCATACAATCCTCGCTTGTCCACACTGCTTTGAATCTCCCTGCTCCACCCACATCCGACTTTTAATTACGTCTCTATCGCTCTGGATCTCTCTCGACACTGCAATGGAGTAAATATGGGATGTGACGAAGGAAGCCTGCACGGTGCATACCGTGATAACAGCTAACCTGACTGATGAGTGTTTCAGGTATCATAACAGTCCAGCTCGCAAGAGCACCAGTGTTATGTCGCCCGCAAAAAATACTCCAGTCGTGCTCAAGGAGATTTGGAGTGTGGTGGGGAAACAAGATATATTAAAATGAATCAAGAGCACATCAGTGTATGTGAGTGGCGTCTTATTTTGGCTGATTACAGGCCCTGGAGGCCTCATGTCCCATGGCATGCTGTGATCGCTTTTTTGACTACCACCTCTCCCTGTATTATTTACGATCGCTCTTGTGATTCTCGTCGTACCGCTCTTAAGATTCAGGGCCGATGAACTCAATGCGCCAGTGTATTGGAAAATCGATATTTAGGGACTCGGACCGCACGGACTTTTTTGGAAGATTCAGATCCAACGATAATCCCACTATCAGGTCAAACGCTGTATTCCGATACGGTAATGAGGGTCCATCCGGATTGAATTGTCAATTATGCTCATGGTCGTCGACAGACTACAGTTGCAGTGCATTTTTTTTAGTGTCGATCACCTTGAAGAAGAATCAGTCGTCATCCAGTCAATATTCCAACGAAGCCACTGGGACAGCGTAGCCCACGATATTCTGATGAATTATCAGTAGTGAACCGCACTGATCTGTGCTACGCATCTGGCCTGCATCTGGGACTCACAATGACGCACAAGGACTGATATGAGTACGACATCATATATATTGACCTGCCACGAAGAACAAACTTCAATCACAAACTCCATCTCCCCTCACATGGGCATACGACTGGTGTCTCCTTTTACCGATCGTGATCGCCTGCTGGGAGGTCAACAAGAGCTCTCGAATTCTCACCATGATTTGTCTCCTCCTCTGCAGCAGGATGTCTGACTTGGAGATCGGAAACGCCATGTCGTTCTCGAACACAGTAGATGCGCCGCACTCAGATCAGTCGCTCCCGCTAGCTGAAGCCGACTTCCCTGAAGGCGGGTTACAGGCTTGGTTAACTATAGCTGGCTCGTGAGTGCTTCATTTCGCTATGGCGAGATCTCGCCCAATCCCCAGCGTTGCAGTTTCCAGGTTCAGTATGCGACCTTTGGGTGAGTTCCATATCCAATTCCATTCCATCATACTGAACACACATGAATGTCGTACCCCCTTGGCATCAAGATACATCAATGCCTTTGGAGTCTATCAGGATTATTATGTGCGCGTGTACCTAACAAATTTCTCCCCGGGTGAATCGGGTATGCCCAGCTGTCGCTGCAGAAAATGGGCTGCAGACTTACATCATTGTCAGATGGATAGGTGGAGGACAAATCTTCTTCCTTTTATCATCGGGCATCTTCTCTGGAATAGCTGTCGAACGAGGCTATTTGTGCGTTAATCTTATTTGACCTTCGATACATGCCACTGAACGACTCGCGATATTTTTAGCCGTCATTTAATGATTACCTCTACGATGTTGCAGGCGTTAGGATGTATGTTGTATCCATATCGGGTGCCCTTGTCAGCCCTAAGGTCTCATCTATGATGCAGTGTTCGCACTCTCTGTAGCTCAGCAGAACCATTATTGTCAAGTATGCATGAGACATAACTATGTCTTGCCGTGTACTAATGACCGTAATGATACGCCGATATTCCTAGCACAGAGCGTGTGTCTAGGGCTATCCTGCGGCCTGGTATTCATTCCGAGTAGGTGATGTAATATCGCAACTAATGCAGTGCTCCTCACAAACGTAGGCCTCTAAATTGTATCTCAATATTTCGTGAAAAAGAGGCCGCTCGCCATGGGGATAGTGGCCGCAGGGTCAGCATTAGGTGTGTAATACTTGAATCCAGCTGTTCTATCCGTTAGTAGAGCTGCTGCCTGATAAACGTTCACTTCAGGCGCTATACTTCATCCAATTATGCTGAACCACCTATTCTTTGGATCATTGGGTTCCACGATGGCGTCCGAGCGAGTGCAGCCATGAATACTGTCCTTCTCATCATTGCAACCTTCTTGATGAGAACCAGGCTGCCACCAAAGACAGCAACGAAGCTGCCCATCAAGGAGTTTTTCCTTGATCCAGCTTACGTGTTTCTTATTTCTGGGTACGCTAGCTTTTGACTGCTTTGTTCCAGCCACTGACTTATTTGATAGCTGCATCCTGACATTCTTCGGCATATTCTACCCCATGTTCCAACTTCAGTTAAATGCCATCACGCATAGAATCGATCAAAACCTTGCTTTCTACATGGTGAGTCGAATACAATTTGTTTATGAGTTTCCTGAGAAGACAATAACTCGTCACGCAGCTATCCATCATGAATGCGGCCAGTATCTTTGGTCGAACGCTCCCTCCGATTCTTGCACAACGATTGGGCATATTGAATTTGCTCTTGTTCTTTGTTACGGCCTCTGGAGTGGTAACTTGTACCATGTCTGTTATTCACGACGTCGTTGGAACTACCCTGTTTGCTCTCGCTTATGGATTTTGCTCTGGAGTTTGTGAGTACTCAAGGAATCAACCTGCAGCGCGTCAATCAGGCCAATCATACTCGCTGCTTGCCATTTCAATGACGCCGGCGGCAATAGGTGAGCTCGTCTATGTTTCTACGCGTCCATAGCCAATCTGATGATATCCTTCCACTACGCGACAAACAGCTGCGGTATCCAAGAATGTCAGCGAAATAGGACCTCGGCTAGGCATCATGTATGCAGTTAGTGGAATCATTGGCCTGTTTGCGTCACCAATTGCAGGAGCACTGCTGACGGATGCTCTTGATTGGATGTAAGTACAGTTTGGTCTCGCCATTCAATGGAGTAGCTAATAACACGATGGACTATCCGTAGGCGCGCATCCATATTTTCGGGTGTAAGCAGACATCGATAATATTTTCTGCACACCACTGACGAAAGGTTATCATCACAGGTTATGCTGATAGTCGGCGCTTGCTTTGCAATTATAGCACGATGGTTCCTTGTAAGAAGAAAAGGAACACCATTCGTATAACATTACCGCCCAGTACTTTTCTCTTTTCCAGCCCTGTTTTAGGACAAAAAACGCGTGTTTGGGCCGTACCGCTAGGTCCAGGTTCCGGACATGGGGAGGGTGGGACGTGGATTCATAGGTACCAAAACGGACCCCGGTGAGGTTGATGAGATGGATGATGCGCTGTAGTTTTATGTATTTGGACGCGAGCCTCATGTTCAAGGCCGTGCTAAGGCAGCTTTTTTTTTCGCCTGTGGTGATATCCAATGTTCCATGTTCGAACCTCGGTAATACAAGGCTATATGCATAGTCTCTGGATACAAGAGAGACGGCAGATGGCATCAGTCTTCTGCTGGAGGATATGAAACAACTACGAATCCTACCCCTGGGCAAATGCAGCCCACAGTAGCTCGTTTAACTGCTTCGAGCGTAAGGCTCTGCTTTGTTCTGTTTGGTTGATAATGGAATCGCACATGCATCTCAGTTAGCTTCAAAACCGTCGAGAGGATGCCATGCAGAAAGCTAAGGTCCCTTATGCTAGGGACTTGATTGATGCGCGCGTCTCACAAGTTCGGCCACTTCGAACGGGGGAATTTGGTCTTGCGTTCGTGCAATCTGATATTGTTGCTTGCAGAAGTGAGCCTCCGCTAATCCTTGAATCCTCGGGCTCGTAGAGACACTGATGTAGTCATTGCTATGAGCTCAAAGACGGGTGGTAGGGGTGCAAAGCATCTGCCCGTGACTGGGTCAACCAACGTGCACCTGATCCCATACCTCATGTACATTGTTGAGGTCTTTGCTCACTTCCACAACCACCTCTTCCTGCGCGGTAACGGACACTACAGCGACCGTGCAATGTGTCCAATATGCACGTCTCCCCTCGATCATTATCTTTTCTGTATTTCAAAGCAGAACAAGCTGCATCTACACGAAGAAGATTTGGCTCGGAGCCAATGTTGAAGCAGTTAAGAACGCTATCAAGGGCTACAAGAAGCGCCAAGGCTCGGAAGCTGAGAGGGGCTCGTAGATTTGTCTCATCACTTGTTGTAAAGCCATATCGTGTCGCAATATACCATCGAACACTTTTTGGGGAATTTTTGGATTTTTTTAGCAAATTTTCCGGGCTTGATTACGAAGTCCGGACATCAAAGGCCGGCCTATGCTATGCCATGCGACGAAAAATCCGGAAATTCAGCCCACGACCGAAATTTCCGTCCAGACAATGAACACCTCCGATCAGACCTCTACCAAGATTTTCTGGGGCACTTTCTTTGTGCCTGGTGGAGTTCCGGTCCAAACGGCGTAAGCACTGTGGGATCGACCACCGAGACCACCGAGACCGGATCTCCATGCTAATTTAGATTTAGATCCATTGTGTGCAATAACAATATTATTCAATTTATACTGTTGGTATTCTGTGGCCTCTGTAGCCTGTTCCTAGGTGGGCTTGCAGTACGGTAGTGATCATCGTCATCGTCATCCTCAGATTCGGAAGTCCCGCCGAAAACTGCATATTCCAGGTCCGCCATTCTGTCATACTCACGATTATTTTCTTCGGGTTCTGTGTCATCTTCATCCAAGACAACTACCCTACGATTTTGCGCAATCCGTCTCGTCGGTTGAGAGGTTTCGTCTTCCGATTCTTCCTCCTCCGCGTCCAATGAAACGACTCTTCTTGCGGACGTCGAAGGTCCAGCAACATTGGCAGCGCTAGCGCCTCTGCCAGGATCTGCACTAGCGCTGGCCTCCCTCTCTCTCTGTGCTGCCCACTCCACTAGGGTAGGGCCTTGGACTATCCTCAGCATATTCCTAACCCTATCCCGTCTCTCATCCTCCCTCCTTCTCAATTCTGGGTGCTGTTGATCTCTCGTCAATCTAAACCTTCTCGCAATCTCCAACTCCCTTTCCAAATGATCATGCGCTTCAGCGTTTAACGCCTCAAAGCTTCCATCCGCTCTTCGCCTATTACGAGCTTCAGCCTGGTGTTGTTCAAGGGCCGCATGGTATAGTCGCCTCCGGCGTTGAAGATCCTCGTATCCCTCCTGACCCAAGACTTGAAGTTCATGCGCACGATCTTCTTTCTCCCATGGGTATGGTTCTACAGCGTCCTCATCGTATGAGCTAAACGCGCCATGTACAGAGTCCTCATCACTATCTTCGTCGTCTGATTCCTGGTGGTTATAGCGTCGCCCTCGGAACCTATCTGAACCTCGATTGCTAGGCCCGGGTTGGTCATTGAGATCAACTTCCTCATCATCTGAGTCAAGTATGATGGTAGGAACCGTTCGATTGGTTCGACTGCGCCGCCGTGATTGCGATGACCTATTACCTCGGATGCCATCCCTAGTCCTATTGGCAGTAATAGTCGGTACAGCCATCGAGGACTCTGCTGCACTGGTGGTATTAAGGAAAGAACCCTCCCCCAAACCAAATCGAGCAATCCGGCGTGTACGGATAGTTGCAAGCAGGTCTTCATTGGATTCCTCAGGTGCTGTTTCTTCTTCGGATGAAGTTCGTCGAAGACCGCGCTGTGCTGCACGCCACCGCGATGCTATTGATTCAACTTCCTCATCGTCATCGGCGTCATCATCCACAATCAAGCCCGGTTCATCCTCTTCGTCTGTATTAACTATGAAACTGTCCATATCTGTGTCTTCGTCATCGTCGTCCAATATGTCTTCGTCTACCACCTGAGCATCAGCCATCCACGCACTCCCTACAGGATCAGGTTCATCGTCGTCGTCGTCGTCGTCCTCATCGTCCTCAACTTCTTGGTTCTCGTGATTTTCCAGATGACGCCTCAATGCCTCGGTTAATGTATCATGCCAGTGACCTAGATCGGGGTATGATTCATCATCATCATCATCCTCTAAATCATCAATACCCATCAGGGGCATTCCCAGGGTGTGACCAGAATAGACTCTCTCGCAATGACTACAGACACCGTCCCAGATCTCATGCAGACAATCTATGCATCTATAAACGCCATCTTCTTCATCAAGCATGCCCATATGTTCGACTCCACCAGGGTTGACGTGTCCATTGGGAGCTCCGGCTGGTAATGGTGGAAGAGCAGGGTAGTAATGTGTTCTGTGGACTGCCCGGAACACACCATCCCATGGGTCATTGTTGCCCAAACTATTACGTGATGCTGATGGCTGACGCGCATTTACGTTTTCATTCCCGACCGTAGTAGCGGAATCAACATCCGTCGCGGCAACATTCTTGTTTTCGGTCATTGCTGAGGTTGAAGCAGGTAACGCTGGGTCGTCAAATGTAGGAAGCGTTGCTAAGCCGCTTCTAACGAGCGTCCCCACCATGCTTTTGATAGTCCAAACTTCGGCGGGACGTTCAGTGACAACTGCACGGCACACGGGACACGTTTTTCGTCTGAAAATGTGAGATCTTGGCTGTGGTCCGTTCGTGGGCATGTTGGTGAACCAGGTGATGAGACAATTGTAACATGCAATATGCCCGCAGGGTGCAAGCGCGTAAGGCTTATGCAGGAAATCGAGGCAGATTTGGCAGGTGAGGGACTGTTGAAATGATTGGAAGATGGATTGATGCTGCTCCAGAAGCTTTGTATGATCGGAAGGGGCGGGATGCATAGATCAGGATCGTTCCTAAAAAGGCACAATAGATACGTGACGCTACTCACATTGGACCGCGACTCGAGCTGTTGCGTAAGAGAAGCAATTCTAGCCTCCAAGACACCTTCATCAACAGTTGGTGGTGGAGATAACGCTTTGGCTTTACCCTTATCCTGACGCGGCGAATTCTAATGGTTGGAGGAATGAGGGACAGGGGAAAGCGTTGGTCGAAAAACCCACGCTATTGTCAGAGGTTCCAGCTAATGGTCCATTCACGGCGTTGGAGCTTTCAAGTTGTTCAACAGCAAGGTCAGCAGAGTCATCCATTGGGAGAAGGGTCATAAAGTCCTCCTGCGACGTATGTCGGGGTAAAGGCACTACGGAGGCTGAACGTTGCCTGTGCTGTTGATTCTGCGGAACAGAAACTATTGAGGATTTTCTCTTCTTCTTTCGCCGCTTCTTCTTATCTTTGGACGAAGATGGCAAATTAGGGCTGTCAAATGTGAGATCTGGTCGAAGCTTCTTTGGGTCCCTTGACTCTGCATCCGATGCAGCGCGTTTACGGGTGTTCGAAGATTGGGATACGTGTGAGCTTGATTCAGCAAGAGGATGCGTTGAATTGCGGTCTATCGAGGGCATGGATATCGATGAGGAGGAGACAAGCCAAAGCAGCGCAAAGGACACACCATAAAAGAACATTTTAACAAATGAGGCAGTTTATTCCCACGTCACTGCCGGCCGCTTGGTCCAAATTGGGGATAAATGTGACTAATTCGGGTAGGATGGTATATATATCAAATCACCCATTCCACCACCCATGATTACCGCCTGCTACGATGCCCCGACTACGCAACGCCTTTCCTTTAGCGGATGCTGAGTTCAATGCCCATGCTCGCTTCCACTCCATCCCGTTCGCAACCTACCGCGGAGCGTTCATCAACAAATACGCCTACTCATCTTCCAAACTGTCTTCTATACCCCCATCGAAATCAATACCGTTATCGCCCTATAATTTAACATCTACTTCTCTATTGCCCTCTCCTATCTGCTCTTCACCATCCAGACCCGCAGCACTCATGTCGCTAGCCGACTCCCCGTCGTTATGGCTCTTATCATACTTCCTATGCAACCTCGGCCTAACGCTGTACAACAAGGGCGTCCTTATTTATTTCCCATTTCCTTATACCCTTACTGCCCTCCATGCACTTTGCGGCTCTATTGGCACTGCTGCTCTAGCACGCTTAGGTGTTTTCTCACCTACGCATCTGTCCTGGGGGCAGACCCTCTCTCTCTTAGCATTTTCCACACTGTACAGCATCAACATACTCGTTAGTAACATTTCTCTAAAAATGGTTACAGTGCCTGTGAGTACCGATGTCTGATATACATCTGATGATCTTACGTATCTCTCTTATCCTTTCGATGAAATTGCTCTACCAGTTTCATCAAGTAGTGCGATCCGTTACTCCCTTATTCACCATGCTGTGTTCCGCCCTCCTTCTTGGTCGGCATAGTAGCCAAGCAAAGGTCACAGCACTGCTACCTGTTGTGATGGGAGTGGGTTTAGCGTAAGTACTTCAACTGTGGCGGGGTGAATAATGAACAACCTGTTAACGATGTGTAGTACCTACGGCGATTATTACTTTACGATGCCGGGATTCATTCTAACCCTACTGGGAACCGTGCTTGCGGCCTTAAAGACCATCTATACAGAGATCCTACAGGCTCCCCCATCATCCCTACTTCGAAATGATGCGCATAAATTTAGCTATCATGCATTTAGCTCAAAACATAGCCATATTCGTCAAAGCGGTGCTCCTTCATCTTTCATGGTATCTAGAAACCACCAATGGCCGCGGGTCCGGAACCTGGCCGATTCGCTGTCGTTCAAACTTCCAGCGCTCCCCAAACTTTCGTCCATTAATTTGCTACACCTGCTTTCCCCTCTAGCATTCATCCAGACTTTGGCACTTGCATACTTCACTGGGGAACTAGATCGCGTCAAGATTCACGTCATTGCCTCTATCATGCTGCCCGACCCTACTATTGCGTCTGGCGGGACCTATTATCCGTCAAGTCATCAACTCGATCGACGTTTGACGATGAGCTTGTCACTTTTTTCGGGTCCCATCAACGTCATGCCTTTGATATTTATATCGCTAAATGGCGTTCTGGCGTTCTTTCTAAACATAGTTAGCTTTGGCGCCAACAGAAGGGTAGGAGCAGTTAGCATGAGCGTTGCCGGTGAGTAGATCTGCGCTTCTCTTCTTGGGTGTACGTATCTCGGTCACCTGGATCGATTCTCTGCGTCATCACCCTCCTCCTTTCTTCCTGCTCATTGTCTACTCTTCAGGGAATGTCAAGCAAGTGTTGACCATTTTATGCGCCGTTGCAATGTTTGACTTGACGATCACTACCATGAATGGCTGTGGTATTGCGTTGACCCTGGTTGGTGGCGCTTGGTATGCATTCGTGGAATTTAAGGAAAGACATGAACAGCGCCGGGTGAAGAAGGGAGAGTCAAGCTGGGTGGACCGCTCCGATATACCTTTGACAACAAGATGAGCGCCAACAAAATAACTAAAAGCGTCATGACACGTTATGACATTATATGGACCTCTACGTGATATACAGCAATGGACCGCTCCTTGTACACCGAGATTTTGTTCAGGCTCGGAATTGGTGATGCCCTCTACTTGTCCTTCCCAATGATAATTATATATATTGGAATAGAGTCGATGTACCCTAACAACATATCAATTTGTAAACTGGTATAGAAATGACAAAACGGACTGAAAAATGGGAATTTGCGATAAAATCAGCCTATCATCAGCGTACGGCATGATGCCCATTTAATTACCCAGGAACATTTTAAGACAATTCACTTGGAGTTTAAATCATGATCTAGATACGCAGAATATAGCCTTATGGACTCTGTAATTTACGAGCTGAGTATCTTTCCAAAAGGTGCTACATCATACCCCGGAAGCCGGTGAATTTTTATACTGTACTGGCTTTTATATGCCAGTCAAATTTGCTCGCACGCTGTGCCTGCTCTCTTCCCAGGTGTTTATGGCATCCCGGTATGTTTTACGACGTTCCTCATTCCTTCCTTTCTCTTTTTCCCACACTCTCCACTTTTCCCGCAGTTCATCAGGGGCTTGGGATTTTCGTTGGCCTAGCATAGCGCGAGTGAGATTAGAAAAATTATGGTTCCTATTTTATTTTCGTCCTCAATATTATTTTGATGTCCGTCGAAAGCCTGTCCTTCTCTCATCCAAAAAAAACGAGCGATCGCATATGACTGAGATAACCTATCCAAGAGTGCCTCCAGACCAGCAATCGGGATTTACACCGAATTAGCGCTTATGTGATGCTTCGAATGCACAGAATATATGGCTATATTTCTGTAAATAATTTTCCCAGAAATAGAAGCAAGAATAGCAATCAACAATCCAAATTTCAATTTAGCACAGATAATGATTTCGACAGCTTAATACCTGCTCTTTTGAGCTCATAAATTCGGATCTAGCAGGTTGTATGTATTCAATACAATGTATAACAAGCTCGAGGCAGAATGGGCGCCATGAAAGGAATGGTGCCCGTTTGTCACGGAGCGTTTATGTACTGTAGATATGTGTTTTCCTGTTTTCCTGTGAGCGTTAGCGCCGCGCTGCGCTTGAGGTTATTGCTGTCAGGTCAGTTGTGTTTTCTGGCCAGTCAAACATAGACTCGATGCAATTACCTGCAGGATTATTGCATCCATATGTTCTCCACACATTACTAGCATGCCTTTCCTATTATAATCACCTTAAACGCGAATGTCACAGGTGTGACCTGAAGAAGAGAAATACGAGAAATACAGTCGACTATTGCCTGTTCCCAAGCATTGTTGAAGAGAATCATACCATCAAACCATTTGGCATTGGATTTTTTAAACTCTGATACATGTAGTCGAAAAGAGGTCGGCCAGGGGCAGTTCATAATTATCACACTGTCATAAAGGATTAAAATACAAGCAACCTCAGACAGGTCCACAGCGGAAATATGCATTAATTTATCACATCATTCTATTATGATAGCTGTTAGCTAAGGCCAGGGGTAAGCGTGAGGGTAAACAGCTTTATCGGATTTTTGTCGACTCCGATGCCAATGATCATACTGGAGATTGCTGGAGGCCATCTAATTATAGTATGCCTTCCCGTCTATCAGCGACCATTGATATAGCATTGTCGCAAGGTGAGCTGAAACGAGATGGGCAGTTAGATAGTTTCATCGTACCCTTGAGCATCTCCGCTCTGGGTGATCGATGATGAAGCATGCCCGCTGGATGAATCTTCTATTTCCAGCAGATCTCATGAAAATTGCTGAAGTAAGCGTCTTTCTGCGTGGTGCGTCAAGCGGTGCAGTATAAGGTGAACCTTGCCTTTCGAGCAGCACTACATCGACATCATTATTGTATGACTAGGAGGTAGCCACAGCTCACTACAGATGGACGGCAAGGTAGCCCACGATTCTCGCTACACAAGGCTGCATCCCAGCGTCACCGCACCATCCTTAAGTCCTATCTTTCGGCCTGCTAACATCTGGGCTTTCCGCTTAGATGGTTAGCATTCACGATATGCGTCTCCATTTGATACTGTGACCCTAAACAGAGACCAATCCCTCTGGCCTGTAACCAGGTAGCGAAGGAGCACCAATACCACCTGACTCGGACGGCACGCAATCGCCAGACAGATGTATAACTCACGTTCATACCGCCTCGGATCCTGAGGAGACCACTGTCACACATACTCATGCAACACCATATGGAGAACTTGAGACGAAGAACTGGAGAAGAGGAAGGGTCCTGCTCGGATGTTAGGCGACGGGATTCAGAGATACCCAAGAAAGAAGAAAGTTGTCAAAGGTCCCGGTAGTCGCATAATAAATGTTGTCATTATAACGTGATCGGGTATAGCTGGTGATAAATGTTCTTGAAAAGTAGGGAATGCAGCAGGACAGTGCCAGCAACGGCTTTAAACGAATTGCCACGCTTTTCTTCTTGCAAGGAAGCATGTTGCAACGAGAGCACCAGCACCAAAATCAGCATCGCCTGAGCTGGGTTGATGGCCAAAATTAGCTTTCGTACGGAAGATTTTCAAGTTTTAGAGCAAGTTTGATGAGCAATGCTACACAGTGCGTCATTCTGAGATGGACATTAAGGCTACTTAAGTGTGGAGAGGAAGGCAACAGGAATGGATAGCGAGATATGACGAGCGAGGACAGTGATGGTGACGTGAAGAAATGGCTATGGGGGTCGTTAGTACGAGTATGTTTTGAACGAAGGTGAGGAGATAATTAATTGTTAAATCTGATGCAGACTCAAACCAACGTTAATCAGGGCAGCTGTGAGGGGGAGAATCGGCGGATAAAACAAAATATGTGTATATAAGTGATGTGATGTTGCTGGGTATAGCACAAAAAGGCACATGCGTATAAATTCTCGTTACGATAGCGTCAGGAAGTGTCATGAATGCTGAAAGGGGTTGCGGAGGCGGCATGATGCATGGATGAACAATGGCGAGGTGAGCGTGAAAGTAGTGTGTGCAAGTCATACGTTAAAAACGAGTGCAGAAGTGAAAAAATCGCACGGAACGACCAATAAAGCCCAGTAGAAAAAAAAGCTTAAATCTAGTTGAGAAAGCCCCGACACTTGGCAGATCCACAAAGGCACGGAATTTTATCTTGCTCGAAGGGAAAGTGGTAATCTAGGTAGAAGAGTTTCATGAGGGGGTCGAATCTTGAGCAAAAGACAGGTTTGTGCTCACCATATGTGATTTCATCTCCAAGATCGATATCCTGCTTGGCGTAAATCACAATCTTCTTCTCACCGTTGATGGTAATGATCTTGGCGGTGCAATTTGGATCGCATGAATGATTTATCAGTCGCCTATATGCGCCATCAGTACCCCGGAATGGCAGTAAGCATAATGAAAACCAACCCAAGATTACCCTTCTTGGTAGCGTCCACCACAAGATCTTCATCAATTCGAAACAAATAACTACTTCCGATACCTTGTCGCTCATACGCCTTCTCTCGTTTATCCGCAACAGCAGCCCGAACAATCTCGCCTACATACTCGATCACCATCTCTCCTTTGGATATCTTCTCCATCGCATACAAGCCCCAATCATGGATCGGCGACCGCGCGAATTTGAGATGCTTCTTTCTTGTCTGCAATTGATTGAATTTAAAGAAAAGGTCGTTCGCGGCTTCACCTTTCGACAAGGCTACTGCTCTCTGTACTTGATTAATTTCCTCCAAGCCTAGCGCTCGTCTTCGGGCATTAGCACGATTGGATCGCGACGAGATAACAGGTTGTTGAGGCTCCTCTACAACCACCTTGGCTTCCACGTTTGTGGAACGTGCCTGGTATTGAGCAACGTAAGCAGCCTTTTCTGCGTGTGTTATTTTGTAGAAGCCTTCCGTACGTGCCGACCCTGTTGTGTGCTTGCGGAATGGTGGTAGCGCGGCAGATGAATCTGCATCGGGTTCGTCGTTGGTATCGGGGGAGTCTTCGCTGGAAGATGGGTTGTACCCCATAAGCACCAGCTTTGCATAATACATATCTTCGTCATCCTCGCAAAGGCCGGGTTGTAGTGGGTCTGGGGGAGGCGTAGGAGGTGGAGTGACAACACGTGGCAGCTTAAGTTCTGGCGATTGTGACCTTGATGGCGACAACGCATGATCAACCTTCACTTGGGTTACGATGGGAGCATCTATTTCCAGGCCATCTTGTCCAAGAACCACCTCCTCGATCAGTTTCTTTGCCATCTTCTTCTTAGCAACCTTCTTAACCACGCCCTCAAGGCGCTGTTTCTTCCTTGCGGGTTCTTTCCCTGGCTCTTCGTCCTCCATCCCATCTGAGACACCACGTTTACGTGCCGCATCAAGCTGTGCTAACCTTGCCCGGTCATATGGGTCCTCCTCCTCAGACTCCACATCATCCCGTTCATCACCCTGGTCTGCCTCCTTGGCAGCAAGTGCCTCTTTCCTTCTCCTTTTCGCAGGTCGTTCCACTTCGTCCTGATGGACAGATGGAGCGACACCGGCCATCACTGACGCTGTCTCATCGTCGTCATCCTGCATTTGCAACGCAGCGTCATCTGCTTTCGCTGCAAGCAATGCTACAGGGCTTTCCTTGACCTGAACGACCTTCTTCACCTGCTTCTTGAACGATAGCCCCTTTAATCCTTTTTTCTCTATGGGTTTAGGCTCCACCACAGCACTCTGGCTTTGGTTCGTTTGATCTTTCATCGACCGCACCTCTGTTGCCAACTTCCTGTATTCCGGCCCAACGATTCTTTCGACGATATCCTTCTGCAACATATTTCTCAGCTCCTTCAAAATAATATCCCGTGCCTGCTCGATCATTTCCTCCGGTTCCCACTTGGTCTTCGATGGTGCTGTTGAACGCGCTGGTGGCGGTGGATGTACGGCGAGAGTAACATTTTGGTACACCAACATTTTGGAACCGCCATTAATGACCATTGCGGCTCGTCTCGCGCTGCTTGCATTTTGGAACGTGACATACCAACCAGTGTGGTCTTTGAGAACCTATGTTTCCGATGACACAGGAACAGCACATAGAGTGCGACAAGTTCAAAAAATGGATGAAGATTGAGAACACCATCAGTAATCAGTCGGACAGGAGCAAAGATCATGGATAAGGAAGGACATTGTATAACTACGACAGAATGGGATATATGAAGGCATGGAATGGAACATATGCGCACCTTGTCCACAGGAAATTCCTTGAAAAAAGTCTTGACATCATCCTCCCGTACACCGCCGCGCAATTGCCCAATCCGAACGTGGTCGTTCCCATTTTGAATCAACTCGTCTAGCACCTCCCCTCGGTCCATTTCCTGGCCCTTATGTCCATCTCTCCACCTCACTGAAGGAGGCGAAGGAGATCTGGAATGTGCCATGGGCGATGGGTGATAGTGATCGCGATAGGATGGGCGGGAGGAGTATGATGGGCGTCCTCGACTACTTTGAACAGGTGTCGACGACGAGGACGGGGAATCCTGCGGCAGCCGGAGCTGTCGCATCGGCGTTGCGATGGCACCAAGTCTGGCTTTCAGTAATGATGGGGGTGGACGATTTGATAGACGACTAGGTTGGGCGTTATGTATTCGCTGAGCAGCAGGTTTAGGGCTTGAAGGCCGCACACCACTAGGGGTGGAGCCCGCCTGTTGAGCCTGTGCATGAGTCGCGTTAGGCTGTAGAGGATGAATGGCTCGTGTCATGGGATTTTGGGGCAAACTTGCTGGGGGAGGTGGAAGAAGTCGACTACCTGGGTGTGGCGGTCGTATTTGCTGTGAGGGTTGAGATTGGGATTTCCATTGATTGGGATTGGGAGTTTGTCCTAGCGGAGTCTGAGGTGTAGGTGTTGACTTTCCAGCGGCACTTCCACTACCACTCGCAGTTAGATTGCCATTTGGGAGTTGTTTTCCATCTTTTCGTCTCTTTTCTTCCTTTTCTCGCTTTCTTCGTTCGTCGAGTTCCTTGAGAACGGCCTTCAACTTCAACCCTTCTCCGTCAAAGACGACCCTCAGTTCATCACCATCCCCCTTCGCAGGTGCTAGTCCCACTCCAAAGGTTCCACCTTTCTTGCCGTTTTCCTTTTCCACACATCGTTTTGCCTCTTCGTGCGTTGAAAACCTGATGTACACTATCCCTAGCGCACTACCGTTTTCTTTGTCGATCTGAGACTCGAATCCAACTATAGCACCATGGGCACCAAAGTATCGACGAATTTGTTGATTTGGTGTTAACTGCGGAATGTTTGTGATAAGAACGGCTACTGGCGGTGGTGGACCTGTCGAGTTGCTGTCGTACTGGTATAACAATTACGAATTATCATCAGCGTATTGCACAAATCACTGTCATGAAAAATACAAATTGTGTGAAATTCAAGACTGACCTCATATTTGACCTCGTGGAACTCACTGCGACCAGGCCTGAAGCATTGAGGTCGTTTAAACGACTTGTCCTTCCTGGGATCCTTCACGATCACATCTTCCTCAATGAATTCAACGCCCTCGTCGTTTACGCCAGTCCCCACAACCTCACCCTCAAAACGGTACAAGGTTTCTCGCCCTTTGCCTTTCCCTCGTATCCGCTCCTGTGCAATCGCAGTATTCGCATGCTTCCGCACGTGTTCAATGAGCAAGCGGTAGTAAGATGGTAAGTGTTGATTCAGTGGTATTGGCGTCGTGTGCGTGTCAACAGCTGGGTCGTACAACACCTTAAACGTCTTCATAGACGGGAACTCTGTACGGGGAGGCGGCCACTCTGGTGGCGGGGGAAGTGAATACAACTTGGGAGGCTCTGGAGGGGGATGTGGTGCTTCTGGCTCAGGTTGAGGTTTGGAAGTAGAAGCGACTGGACTTTCCGCGACCTTTTCGGGAGCTGGAGAGGCAGCCAGGGAGATAAAAAGAGATGGGGAAGCTGACGGGGGTGGCTGGATGCTGAAGGCCACGGGGGCAGAAGGTTGAGAAGGTGTAATCGGTCTTGATCGAGGATCAAAGGACTGTGGCTTTGGGGGAAGGCGAAGGCGTTCATCAGCAGGAGGCAGGGCAGGAGGCACGTCCTTGGGAGGGGGAGGTTGAGCTGAGGGAGTTGCTGGAGGTGGTGGTTGGATGATCGCTGGGGTCTGTTTCATAGCAGGCGGTAAAGGTGGAGGTACTGTGGATGGTGGCGGCGGCGGAAGCACAGAATTTGAGGGAGGATTTGGTGACGATGGTCTTGGAGGGGGTGGGAGCGGAGAAGGGGGCTGTGTTGTTGACAGAGATGGTGGCGGCGGCGGTGAAGATGGTGGTGGGGGAGGCGGTACAGAAAGCGAAGGAGGGTCTGTCTTTGGGGGGGGTGGAAGCACTGGAACCGGTTCTGATGGGGGAGGAGGCGCTGGCGGAGGTGGATGTGAAGGTGGGGGCGGGGGAGGGTCATAGCTTGGAGCAGGAGGTGGTCCACTAGGTTGCGAGGGCCTGACGGCATTCCGTGGTTGTAGCGGTATGCTAATCGATGGTTTGTGGCTGGGAAGCCCATTCAAAGCACTTCTCGTCGATGATGGACCTATGGGGATCGATATTGCGGTCCTTGTTGCGCTCGAATTTAGGCCGGCTCCTATTCCGTTCACGCTGTTTGGTTTCACATCATTTTGAATACTTGTTTGTGGAATTGACTGCAAAGCCTGGGTCAAAAAGATATGGATTTGGACGTGAGCAAGTGCTTATTTGACTAGAAGACTACTTTACACCAGATGCTGGCCAGCTAGTTGTCGAATCCGCTTTTTTGACCTTGACTTGCTGCCTGTCTTGAGGAGATGTCGCTCTCAGACCGGCTAATGCGCTCGGCCCAGCAGGTGTGGGTGTGTGACCATTGAGCAAGTGCTTCGGCGCGGGCGGCGGTGGCCGCGTATGAATGCCATTTGTAAGACTACGAGGGCCTTTTGGCGGAGTAGCACCAATCCTAGTGTGTGGTGTTGCAGGTAAAGAGGAGAGCTGAGAGCGTTGAGATGGTAGTTGAGATTGAAGTTGCGGTTGTTGATGTTGAGACAAGGATTGAGCAGAATGCAATGGAGTGGGAACGGCAGGAGACGTGGCGCGAATTCCACCCAACAAAGCTCTTGGACCTGTTGGAGGTGCCTTTCCGGACATTTGCCGTTTGAAATGGGAAAGAGTTGATTGAAGAAAAAGGAATTGGTCGTCGGAGGATGGGAGTGGAAGACAGCGCGTGGCACCTACAGCAGACCGTCGCAGCCAAACAACGACCAACCTTACAGCCAACGAGCCACCGACGGCGACGGCGACGACTAGCACGCTTTCTCGTTCTACATAGCTCTATTCTCGCATACTTTACACTATCGTAGTCAAGCCAGACTCCATCCTTCGTTCTTTTGTTCTCTCTTATCGATCCAACCACCAAACCGTGTGTCTTTGTTGCGTCAGCAGAGTGGCATTTTGGGCGTCCTCAGAAGCTGCAGTGTTGTGACGAGAACAATCCGATTGCTATCAGAACTCACTTTCCCCCTTGATAGAGAACCGGACCGCCCAGCTGACCATCGACCTGCTGCCTTTGCATCAAGTACAACGAATAGCGTTCGTTTCGCTGAACCGCCAGCATCCAAAAACGCCGTCATTGAGAAGATATCGCTGTAGAAACCAACATCTCCAATTTTGTGTTCCATTCGCAGTCCCAGGTTGTTGGTCTCAACCGACCAAGAGCACGTGGCGAGCGGCGTAGCATATCGTCCAGCTAACAAAGCGCTCCGACTTTCGTGGTTGTGAAATCGAGTCTCGACTAGTCGACTGGTGGCTTCTAGGTGTTTGGTGCTGATCATTGATCATCATTGATCAAGGGCGAATATAATGGACCCAGCTTCATCTAGGCGCAGCGAATGCTCGAAGCTCCCCAATCCAAGTAATACTGGGGATTGACGTGGCATGGTGTATGGGTGGCTTCCTTGTGACACTTGCACTGATCATACCATCTACCCCCAGATAGCCGAATTGGCTTTGTTCATCAACACAACGTGCGGCTATATACGCTCTCAACGATGCTCTGCCCTTCCCTGCGATCATAATATGCAAACTGATTCGTGCCGATACTTCCTGAATCGAACCTCAGTTCAATCTTGAGTGCTTCAGCTGAACCATGTTGACTGATAAGCAGACGCTCTTCGGAGACTACGGCTTGTCTTGCTTATTATGAAATGAGTGGGCTCGATTGGGTTCTACCAGTGTTGCTTCTCGATAGATAAACGAGATTCGTCTCAGAGGAACTTCACCAACAATTGCAGTAGAGGATGACGACGCATCAGAAGGGACACTTGTGAATCAAGATGATCGAAACACCTCAACAGCACTTGTCCATGCCTCACCACTCGTGACATAATGGATGCGACTTCATCATCTCATCAGTCATCTTCCTGACATGACAAGGGCAACGTGTATCGTGTGCCTTCTTTTTCTCTAATCTTCCATTGCCATCACAAATCCCAAAGTTCTGGGACAATTGTATTTCATCGACAGGTCTACCCTTGTGACTTCAGACAGAACTAGATTTGTTAGGAAAGCTGTTCGTTCTCACCGCAAGGATAGAAAACCCACAACATTCCCCGATCCTTTAATTATTGCTAAAGCTTTTACCTGCTGCGATCGTCTGCCAACCTTCTTTCGACGAACTATAACAACACCTCACGCCACCCAATTACCCCTTTGACAGATGGAATGGAGCTTCGGATTCATTGCGGCATTGGCGGCAGGAAGCCTCTCTTCAACGTCTACCACTGGTTCATCACACACTGCTTGAAGCATTCAACTCGACCTCTCTTGCCTAGACAATTGATTGGCTATAGCTCCGCCGAATACCTATCCCGGTAGATAACGACGGCCGCTCTTAATGCCATACCATCCACGATGTCCTCTAGCTTAACCTTCGAGTTTTATCGGAGAAAGAGCCAACTTCTTAAACGTAATCCTGCTTTGTCCGGAACTCCGGTATTACATGGTTTGTAGCGGCCGCCAGTAGGCACTTATAGCTGATGCAACCAGCCTCCTGTGTAGATCGTCCCTGAGAAATATTCGGGCGCATGTGCAGGCAATCGCAATGCATACCAGCTCAGGTCCTTGGTACGTCAATCCCAAACAAGAATCTTATGGCGCAAATCATACGAGAATTGTCAATTATATCCTCACAGCAGTTTCCTGTCCTTGTTCACGCGCCCATAATGTAGCTGATTCTATCCCCTCTCACCGCTTGAGCATATAACCCAACTACGCAACCGACGTTAGCAAAATTCGCACACACGGCCAACTCATACGCACATGTTCCAGTCAGAATCGCCCATTTTTGGAGTATACGCCGTGACAAAAATGTCCGATTTCGGGGCATCTCGCCAAGGTCGCATCGCACGAGTCACTCAACCGAGCATTCTTTACAATGAAACAGCACAACAAGGTTCAGCCATTACCTAGGCTATGGATTCTTACTGCTTTTGGTTCGCTTCGGAAGACCGTGCAGCATGTTAGAGTGACATTGTAACTTTGGGGTCATATGCCATGTCACCTACTCGTGACTTCTACAATGCGTCTTCTGTCATTCCTTCAACCCCTTCCACAAGGGCGTGTGCGTCAGCCGTCAGCTCGCCTCATAATACATATGCATTGACTAAATGCGAACCCCGAAGAGCGCTGCCACCTTTAAGGTTCCTTAGGGTCTGTGTGCTAGCAACCTCCCTGATTTCCTTTTTTTGAGATAGAATCAGTGCATTGAACTGTGAGTCAGTACTCCACAGGGCGAGGGCCAGTCATATATTTGCAATACTGACCACTGAGCTCCAATTTAATAGATCAAGAGGAACAAATCTGTTGGAAAGAGTTTCGTTGTGCTATTTGGACTATATTCTCCCTCTGTTCCTCAGCTCCTCATAATGTGGGTCATGGACTCTCAAAATATTGGCTGATGGAAGCTATTGAATCTGTTTTTCGGGGAAATTTACTCTGGTCCAGGACCTCCAATTTGCAATTGATGCCCAAAATGGAAGATCCCGATCCACTCGTCATGCCATCGAGTTGATGGGTCGCTGAAGTTTGACCAAGTTTGATCGTGTTTGTCCTAGGAATGGTAGAATCCTTGTTCTTCAAGTTGATGCCTTTGTCACCAAATCTACGCTGCGACATGAGTTCAGCACGACAGGATGACGATCCATCCTGCAAGCCAACCAATAGCTTCGATTATCAGTTACAGAAGTTGACCTGAAAGAAACAAGTGCTGTACCCCATGATGTCCCTTATGGAAACACTTGTTTGTAAACTCGACTGACCACGTTCTTTAAGGTCCCAAATCACGATCAATTCCGTACTGGCACTTTCAATCAATAACTCAGGTAGCTTGGCATACATACCCAGAAGCAAAGCAGCGAACCTTATAATGCTACACGTAATTCTCGAGCGAGACGAACAGCACCTCCCAAGTAATCAGCGAAGGTGCTATTCGAGGTTGAGACTTCTGTCAACGAAATAGTTTCCTTGCCAATGGCTTCAACTAGCCTAAGGACAAAAAGTACGACAGGTACATCTAGGATTCTTTATCTCGCGCTGAATCTAACCTCACAGATAATGCTCGATATTTATTGCGTTTGCCCTGCTTCAAATGTCGGCATCCTTCCCAGTGCCATCGATGATAGAATCTGCTGCATTGCGGATCCTGATACGATACGCCCTTGAATTCTTCTAACTGTATCAGGGGAGTGACACGGAATGGCGCAGGACAATCTCTCAGGAGACCTTATTGTTTTGGCAGAGACCCTTGACCTTGAGGATCCTTTCTAGGCGACATGCATCAAGTGCCATACTTTTATGGGCTCCCTCAAGCTGACCACCAACATGGCACGTGTGACTCCCCGAGATTCGCCATAGAATTGAAAAAAAGATAAATATGGCAAAAAGGTATTCTCGACACCATCTCATCGTAACAATCATTGCTCCCAGAGCAAGGACTATCCCCAGAAATCCATTTCCATGTTGGGAACATATATATGGGACTTGCAGCTCAGGGGCTCGGCCAGTGTGAAGAATGAAATCTCCACTGCCAGAAAGGCCATAAATGACAAAGGTATGGACGCTGGATGGTAGAGGGCTGCTAGAGGAGGAATTAGCTGCCGTCCAGTCGTGGTTTCGTCTACAATACCAGCAGGAACAATCAGCACCATTGATTGTTCGTACTGTTAGTATACAGGAACCATAACTTTATTCCTGCAGTAGAGTCGTGTCGTGAATAGGCAAGGTGGTCGACGTGTTCCACTGGAACAGATCATCATGCTGAATCCAGGGACAAAAATGTGTCTGGTAGGCCAGAATACATCTCTATGAATGGTTGTTTTTGACGTTGTCCGCTATGGCTTGATGTATGAACGCTGGAAAAGCGGAGGTACAGATATTCTTTTGGAATCGCCTTCCCTGATGGTGTGAAGCTTGCGCTTGGTCCCCAAGTCCTTCCTGCTAACCAGCAGGACATTACTTGGTATTAACTCGAAGAAGAGATCGTCCTTGGCCCGGGCAGAATTTTCTCTCAATTATAGAACGTCGAAGTCGATTCAAACTCTATAGCAACGGTCGGAAATGCTGGCGAACAGGGTGGGATTCTCTAGTGTTATCATGGTGGCGTGGTGTATGATGGTTACCCGGCTATGTATAAGCTCTCTGTACTGCATAATGAAACACCAGCCACACTACAATACCCCAAACTCAACCCTCCTACACGAGGTGTCCTTTGCTTCTGCAGTCGTTCCCGTAGAGTTCGTAGTATCTCGACCTTACTTGCTGCTCTGGTTATGTGAGGCACAGGCTTCCATGAAGATGGTATTAACGGGAACTTTCACCCTTGCAGGAACATAGAGAAATGGTGCGGACAGGGTGCTTCCCTTGACTACGCCACATTAAATAAGGTGAGCCTTTACGCCGATGGCCAGGCTTCCTCGTAATTTGACCCGAGACTAGGTGATTGCGGTGTTTGTCCGATAGTAACCATTGGCTTAAGTCAAGTGATGTTGTTCTCAGTTCTCATGACTGAAGAACGCACAATGCTACGCGATAACGCCGAGGCAATAAGGAACCCCACTGAGTTAATGACAACATCGACTTCATGGTTCCTCGCTTGCAGCCGAATGTGCCAATACATCTGTGTATATCTCGCTTACAAGTGCATAGAGTGACAAAAATCATAGCGGAAAAATCATAGGAAATAGGCAGTAATAAATAACACAAAGCAAGTGCATTCTACGGTGCTCGTTAAACAAATGAATCAACAAAAATGCTAGATTCAAGGGATATGACCAGTCAAGACAAGGAGTTTGTCATGACTCTAGGGTCACACCATTCTGTGACTGCAGCGCAGGTTCAGCATTCAATACATCACCGAATCATTGTATGAGGTGATGATGAACCCTTTTGCGTGGCGGCAGTGAAGACATTCCCTGCGTGCACCGGGTAAGCGTTTCGACGGAAGCGTTTGAAGCGCGGGGGCAAGCCGAGCATACCTCACACGGGTATTGTCCATCTGGAATCAACAGGAAAACCGCAAATGTTGAGTTAGGTTACGATGCAGATAATAATAGCCTGTGGGCTGCTCACTTTGTATTTGCGAAGGGTGATCCCATGTCCGTTTTCTAGTTATGTTACACGAAACGTCCTGGTGTTGGATCGATGGCTGCTTAGCTACGCTTAAGTAGATTGAACACATCAACTGACCTCCATGTGTGAAGGCAATTCCGGATAGATATTCTGCGGTTCGGCTTCCTGCCAGTCCATAGCCTTCAAAGAGCCACGTGAATGACTGTAAATATCCCCCGCACTTCGAATTTCCTAAGATATTGATTTCAGCCGGTTCCTTGAATTGAATTGTCGGTGAGACTTACACTGTCGTTGTATCTAGGTGGACTGCGCCTGTTATCGTCAGACGCAGTCGATGGCCTTGACCGAGCTTCCATCTCGACTAGTAAAAGACGAGTAATGGAATTGACATTGACCAAGTTTGAAATGATGACGAACCAGAGGTTTGATTTCTTTCCAAAAGAAGGGCCACTGCCGTGCAACATTAAGAAGGATTCTGTCGGTACTAATAGCTCAAACTCACTAATGTCATCCCTACGTCTCTCCGCAGCAGTTACAGTTTGCTGGGCTTGGTGTTCTATGTCAAGGCAGGCTGTGTACCTCAGGAAAGCATCTTGTACATCTTTCTGTGCTCTCGACAAAGCGCCTCGAGCGGCCTGTAGCGCTTGTTCTTTTGTCAAATGATTGCGAAACTATACCGTCGGTGATTAGAGTGGTGCAACTTACTTGACGAGTTTGCCTCCACTGCAAGTGATACCGGGTCCCGTGTTGATGGTGATGTCTGCGTGGAATGTCCAGGATAACTGGGGAGATCAGATATGGGATCTAATAAGGGGGTAGGTTTATCAATGGAGTCGGAGAAGTAAGCGGGAGAATTAATGATGAACATCTCTTACCTAGTCCACTGCGTGATGGGACCACATAGTCTTGCTCTGAAGGTTCTGGTGTAATCGAGTCGACGGAGTTGTCGCGGGGTGGGAATGGGTCGTATTTACCGAGCCCACTTCGCATGCGAGGATTATGGGGTATTCCCGCGGCTTGCCTCTCGATAAACTTGCGTAGGAAAGTGAGTTCAACATCGTCAGGCATGACATATGGAGGGCCTTGAATGTCTCCTTTCTGCATCAGCAGTTCGAGATGAGACATCGTTTTGTCCTTTAATTGTTGAAGCCATTCATGCAAATCCATGTGGTCCTGGTCTGCTCGAGCGTCATAATCTTGACGCCGGCGGGCTTTGCGCCAGAAGTTTTTCGTCAACTTCAGGGCCTTATTGACCTCGTGGTCTAAGATGCGGTACCATTCGCTGGCAGTTCGATTGAGTTTGACGCAGAGGACGCCTGGTTGAACACGGAGCTGGAGGACGCAACGGCCATCGGGGTCGGGAGAACCAAGTACACCCTTTTGTCCCTGGTTCCCTCGTGTTGCTCCTCGTGATACGTTACCAAGTTCTGGCCATGGGAGATCATCCATGGTGGTCATTAATGTGTGTCAGTGAGTGACGAAAGGGAGGATGATGCAATGTGGAGTTTTGAGCGGAGGCAAGAAATGAGTTGGTAGCTAGTAGCCCAAAATTTGAAGATAGAGGGGACAAATCCCAAATCATTAAGGACACCGGCATTTAAGGTGGGTTTGCAGACAATTTATGCACTGATGCCTGATTCGCACACACCTAATCCTAGTCGATGGAACCCAATTAATTGACTTGCCCGACAATTGAAAAGTCCGATTCGATCCACCCACATGTTAGGAGAAACAGCTACATTGAAGAATGAACAACTCCTTAAGGCAAGTGGGTTCAAAAATGTGTACTCGGGTGTTGACAACTCTCACGAAGCGATTTCCCCCATTTTGGTCCGATCTCTTGATGAATAACGTGAACCAGCCACACTTAACACGCCCTGTCACGCCGTAACACCAGCCCATGCAAATGACATTAATACGCCTATCGATCTCGTCATAACGGATCACCACTGAAGGGGGCACCGCTACAGATGTCGAAACGCCTTTATCCTCCCACACGATTAAATCTATATATCCGATTTACGGAATTCGCAGGCTGACCTCCCACCAAATGGCAGAAATGTACCCCGCTCCGCCGCTCCATTGAGTCCTACTTAAACGGAGAAGTTGACACCTTGTGCTAATGGTGCTTCGTCCGAGAAATTAACTAAAGATATTTTCAGTACTGCATGCAAATTAATACAATGTGATACATACTTGTGCAGGCACTCCAGCGCACATATTGCTTCCAGGCATCTCCGCCAGACTCACGTCCCCTAAACACGAAGGTTTGCAATCGATCATCAGATACTGGTGATATATCTTACCATCCTGTGCTCTGTAATTGTGGAAGGCGCTCGGTTAGCACGATGCAATGAATGCTTCCCAAAGGGGTGACTGAAGACGAACCTTGTTACCTCCGAAAGCAGCTCCGATCTCTGCTCCACTTGTTCCAACGTTCACCTGCAAGTATGGTCATCATGTTGCCGGGCAAGCTTCTGATGAACAAAGCAATAGTTACATTGACAATTCCCGCATCGGAACCACTAGGGCCAATCCACTTTCCGACGTTACGGAGGTCGCGTGTCCACAAACTGCTCGAGAGTCCCTACCGTACGCGAGATTGCGGTCAATGGGTGGCGGAGGGGATTTCGCATCCATGAGCTCACCTGTGGCACGCCGTTGTTCCACTCAATTGCTTGCTCAAGTTCATCAAAGATGGCAACATTCAATATTGGGGCAAAAACCTCTGTGCTCCAGATATCGTCGCGAGGGTCCACTGATCTGGGGAGTGCAATAGTGGGTTGCACGAAATTGCCATTTTTCAGTGCTGCATCGTCGTATTTCCTTCCACCAGTTAGAATTTCAGCATCTAATGACTTCAGTCGCTTCACAGCGTCCGCGTATATGTCCATAGCTGCATGGGTATGCAAAGGTCCCAACAATGTATTTTCAACAAGGGGATCAGCAGGAACAACGTTCTTGTACAACTTTTGAAGTCGTTCAAGGAATTCGGGAGCAACTTGTTTATGGAGGTATAATCTCCTCGTGGATGTGCATCGCTGCCCCGCCGTCCCTACTGCACCAAAGAAAACCGCTGGAACGGCCAACGATAAGTCGGCATCCGGCATAATAATTGAGGCTGCGTTCTCATTAATTATTGGAAAGTGATACTAAATTAACATAATACGCACCATTATTCCCGCCAAGCTCAAGGATAACTTTACCAAAGCGGGACATCACAACCCGACTTACTGTACGTCCAACTCGTTCGCTCCCAGTGAACGAGACTAAAGAAGGGCATAAGTCGATCATGGATCATGATTTCCCGTTAACCTTTACCTAGTTCGACGTCTTTACTCTCCACTACGCCCTCTCCAACATCCTTGCCGCCGGTAACGAGTGAAGCAACAGCCCCTGGAATGCCATTCTTCTCGAGCACTTGTGACACTATCTTCGTCACAGCAATCGAACACAGGGGTGTAGTTGGTGATGGCTTCCAAATGGTGGCATTCCCAGCAGCCATGGATAATGACAGGTTCCTGGCAAGGTAGTCAATAGGAGTACAAATCACCGCACGTGGCCGTAATCAATATGATAACTTGACACCCACCATCCATACACAGCAACCGGGAAGTTAAAAGCGGATAGAACACCAACAACTCCTAAGGGGTTAGGAACTGAACCAGGTAAGTAAGGTTGGCCAACCATTTAGTCCATCGTTTCGAGCGTTTCAAGACGTGGTATACATACCTTCAAGAATTGTGTGACCTGGGCGCTCCGATGAAACAACACGACCATTCATCATACGGGACAGACCAACAGCATAGTCGCACTAGAGGGAACGGATTGAATTAAGGAGTAAGGAAGTCCTGGAGCCACATACAATGTCAACGAACTCTTGAACTTCCCCAACACCCTCGGTCTTGATCTTTCCCATTTCTAGAGAAACCAAGGCACCAAGTTCGTCGCGCTATTAAGGAAAGTTGAGTCCACTTCTGACCCAACACACAAATCTGGTTGGAACCTTCCCATACCTTTGCAGCCAACGCCTCCCTGATCTGCCTTAAGATCTCCCCTCTGCGCGGCGCAGGAACATCTTATTAGAAGATAGTCAGTCACTAGCACGTCCAATGTTCATCTGGATTAATCTCTTACTGCGGAAGAACTTGTGGGCTTCGCGAGTCCTTTGAATTGCGCCGTGCAGTTCTTCAGGACTTGCGGACTTAACACGGGCAAGTGTTTCCCCAGTGGTTGGACACATGGAGGTTAAAATCTCCCCTGACCCCCTCCACTGGCCATCGTATACTCCAGACAAATCAACATCAGGAGAAATGTCCAATGCGGTGAGAATGCGGGATGCTCGAGTCGACAGCTGCCGACTCGACGGCTGTCCGAGGTGGCGCAATGACGTAGCGAGCAAGCGTCTATAAATCATTCTCCAAGGATAGTCGTTCAATGTCGTTCAATAACGAGTGGTGCTGCGAGGTAATGGTTAGGGTAAATAGGTAGTTGAGAATTGCCTCTAACCACCAGCTGGGGCGTTCAGGTTCATGATCCGCCCTGCCACGTGTACGCGCTGTGCGTTACGTCTTGCATTACGTATCGTGCAGTACACGCATCAAATGGCCCCCCACATCCCGATGTAACCCTAGACTTGAACGCTTTAAGCGGTTCATTACCAGCTCAGTCCAATTCACCACTTCGTCCGGTCGAAGTGATAAATGATTGAAATTTATTCAACATTATCTTGCAACCCCTTCAATGCACTCTTGATTCTTGTAAGGCTCCTCATCTGATCATGATTTGCCTCCCACACCCTTCACATTGCATTGGCTGCCCAATATCGCGCAACTTTTAACGACTTCTCTGGGCGACCAAGCGCACGAACTGGGATTTATCTCGCCCATTTCGAGATGTTCAAGGATTTGGAGGATGAGATACTGCAACCGGCGTGACTTCTCCACCTAGGTACCGCACCGGTGCCGAAACCTGATCCCGAATCATTAACAAGGGCTTTCAAGCTTAACAAGTGATGAACTTGGTTTGTCACACCGGGACTACTAGCAGTTTGACCTATTTCCTCATGAAATCCTATCAAGTTTAATTTATTCACTTTGATGGACCAGCATTAAGCAGAGATACAATGCAGCTATCACATGGGCTTAGCGAGATACAGGTTCCTCAGCTCAGAATGAAACATAAAGCTGGTGTGGTTATAGGTCGCTGAAGAAGTGTTGCTCCGTTTGGAGCTCATTTCTTCCTGGTTTCCTCTTTTTCACGGCGAACAAGTTTTTCTCCTTGCGTTTCCGTTTCTTCGCTTTCGAAGCGTCCGAGTCATCCGATTCCACAACCTCTGCAACGACACCAACGACACCGACGGCTGTATTGCTATCGCCACCGTCCGCTTCTGTGACACCTGAGAAATCACTTTCCCTCTTGTCTGCTTTAGGTCCACTAGCAGTCCCATCTCTGCCTCTGTCGGATAATTCCCCATCATCGGACACATCTATCCTGAGATCTAGGGCTGCGGCGTCATCCTGATCCTCATCATCCTTCAGCTCAAAGGCATTCACGAGGTCTGTCAAGCGCAGAACTTCTTCGTGACCCACACTACCAACCCACCATCGGCTAACACCTCTCGAGCTTCCAGAAGTTTCCTCGCCATCTGTCTCTTCTTGGACATCATCGTCGGAGTCAGTCTGGTGACGAACTCCTCTTCTTTGAGATACCCTATTCCCAGAAAAGCTTTTGCCTCCTTGTAATTCGGACTCGGCGTCTTGTTCCAGAGTAACAGTATATTCGCCCCCTCCAAGAGCGATCCGTTCAACTGGCATTTCTCCGTGATCAGCGATTACACCCAAAAGTTTGGTGGGAAAGAGTTGGACAGCGCGGACGAAACCATCTGATGATCCTGTGAGTACTGTGCTTGAGGTATCAACATCTGGTAAGGAAGGCGGCAGCGAACAAAGTGCATCTATCGAATGCGGGTGCCTGACGTTGGCATGTCAGCGGTCCTGGAATCGCTTCCTTATCTCACGACTATTACTCACCCCGGCACGCGGTCGACACAGTCGCCCCATCCACTGCTTCGATTGAAGATAGAGAGGATTCCAAGTTGGGTTCCTATAACAACCTTGGTTGCACTATAGTCATCAGAAATTAGTCAAAATTAGCAAATGCACGATGAAATCGATGAATGAATAAGGAATATGATTTGCACGGAACTGGAACCCCGGTGAAGTGGGCTCTTTAATATTATACGCCCAACGAACCATCCGAGCTATATGCCATTATAGCAATGTTCATGACCCATTTTGTACTAGTGATGCCACCGTTACATTGAACCAATCATCCACTTCAAGACCATTGTGAGAAGAAGCGGGAAAGGGTTGTGGAAATCGAAGCCAACCGGATAAAAGGGGGGAATGCTTTGACATACCCTTTTATAGAGGTAATAGAGAGGAGTTCGTCTTCTTGATCCTCGGATTGTGCAAAAGGATGTTGCTTCTTTGAGCGAACGTCCATAACCGACAGCGTACCATCGCCACTACGAGTGAGGGTACGATACCAATAGTGATAGGTACGCATGTACCACAACAACGGAGATCGGAGTTATTCTTTGTGTCAGTTACAGCTGTGATGATTCGTACCTGGTCGCGACAAGTTGTTTCTTGTCTTCCAACCATAAGAAATCAGTAATGTAGTCAAAATGTTGATGGTAAGTTCGAGTGCATTCACGCTGCCGTGGATCCCATAGCTACATATCAGGGCATGACTAAGTAACTTTTCGGGTATTGAAGCATCGAAATGAAACGGACTTTTATGACGCCATCATCGTCGCCAGTAGACAATAGCCACGGCGTCAAACACTTTACTCGATTTATGGGTGCTCTGATATAGGTGTTTTGGGTGGTAAAGATATGATGATTATGATTGAGTAAGCAGCTGGGCTGTTTGACGATCGTCATGCTCACTCATGTGCCTTTTTTCGCACTTCAACTTGTTCCGTCTTGGTATCGATCGTGCTGCGTATGTCCGGAAGTTATCAACACCACAGGTTCCAAAGATAAAATCAGACATTTAAATGTGCGCTACCTGAATGCTTTTGACTTCCCAACAGCATATAGATGGGCTCCATCGTGATCTACGCTCAAGCCCCGGCACGAGCGTTTCGTTGGCCGAACAGTGAAATTTGATTCGTATCCGCCTTGCGCATTGTACGAGAACGCCTTTACCTCACCCGTTAATAGCCCGGTATACACTATTGCATGTGTTGGATGAAAAGTTAGGTCGAAAATCTGAGCCCCGACTGGGATTTCCGGCATGAGACGATGGGAGTCTTCCTTTCAAGTCAATGAGGATGACAAATTTAGGCTTGAAACCGGAAGTTGCCGACCTCTGCAATACCACACAACTGCTAACGTTATGAAGCGTACTCCACCATCAATTCGTACGACAAACAAGGAATTACCGAATTATCCCAGCAGCCTGTCTACGTCAAGGCATTATTGGCAGGCCAAACGAGACAGGTATATATGCGCACATTATAGCTCAACCACATCCCAAGGGCGTCCGATGATCATCAAGGCCAAACGAAATGGACCTGATCTAGTTTACCCAGGGCTCATGGAAAATGACCGTCGTTCATGGCCCCGGAAAACTTGACGAATTGCCCCATACCGTACTCCACCCTAAATCCCTTGAAGGTGTTAGAGTCCAAATCCGACAAACGTGAATCGGAAGAAGCTTCAAACACAAGAAATGATGTTGGTTTGCTTAGATGTACAAGTGAAGCTTTCCCGAAGTTAAGCTTTACTCCATATGCCTGGGCTCTTAAAATTTTATATGAATCCCTCGCTCGGATCTGATTTTGAACCTGGGAGTCAGTAAGCGCAAGTTAATCAACCATCGGTTCATCGCCAACCCCCAAACAGTCGCCATCTCAGGATCTGGACCAACCTGTCACGTTGTTTGGGCTCAATCCAAATATCCGAAATCATTGACTTCGTTCTGGCCCAGGTCATAACAGTTCGTTTATCTAGACACCACACGACGATCACATAATATACCAACGATCAATCCTTCTACCGGTCTCACGCATCAACTCAAAACCTGAGCCGCTCGCGTCACGCGCTTTTAATGTGTTCGAACTCTATCCTCGCCTCACTTGATTTGGCTGCCGCACCGCCGGTCGGTTTTGATTAGTAGCTTGACATACGATCATCACTGTTCTCCGTCCATGACAATTTTTTCTTTATATGAGAACGAATATTACCACGAACTGATGGGTATTGAATAACAAACACGGCGAGGTGAAAGAGCACTTATCGATTCTCATGTGGGTATTCATCACCTGACACACATGACAGACCATCTGTCTGTCAGAACAATTATTGATGGTGTTTGCATGATGCAGTGCAAAACTATCATCATTTTTTATATTCCTGAAACGTGGAGGTGGCTGTCGCGCCGCGATGTTTACTTGGAAGATCTCAAACATGCAAAAGTGCCGAGATACTCTGGACCACTTGATAACATGTATCATTCTACCGCCACCCGATATCCTAGATTGGAACAGGGCAAAATAATAATTATATATAAGCATATCATGAATGTGCATGGGCACGACGAGTGGCTAAGTAGCTAAAATTAGCAAGTAAACATTAGAGCATTCACAGCGCGAAGGTTCGAAATCAATTCCCGTCAAGACACAAAGCCTGTACAGCTCAAAGCACAGTTACTTCTTACCCACCCTTATTATTGCCCATGCGCAACGACCCGTTTCTCATCGGTCTTTTTTTTGCCGCCGAGCACCAGTTCGAGGTAATGTTACTGTATTTTTTCAACCCTAAATCGCACATACACGTGTAGAACACTGAGTGGTAAATATCATCAGCCCTGGGAATGAGGACCTTTCTGCAACGTAGACGTAAGAAAGCAGCCGACCTTCACGGTTGCGATGTCAGATTCAAGACATTACGAAACTTTGACACTAGTGATATCGCCATGGTCAACGTGCGAGCATGCTCTAGCGCGTCAGAGTACATGTACGAGAAACAGATGTATGGACGAGTAACTAAGTAGTGGCACGCAAAGAATGCGATAGTACAACCTGTCCTGAGGTAGTGAAAGCATATTCGTGACTAGAACATGATAGAGTCGTATAAAAAATGCCAGATGAGGTATAACAGAAATGCCGCTGACACGATGGTAAAGGGTATGGTATATACAACGATGATAAGGGTGCAGAACATAAGACGCCGTGATTGAATCAGTGAAAGCGAACGACGAGAGGGAAAAGACGGAAACAAAGGTGGATAAGAACGAAGTGCCTGCACAAGATGGTGACTGGTACCCGACAATTACCATGAAATTGAAAAGAAAGAAAAAGAGACAGCCGTTACGACCAGCCTAGTAACATCACCAATTCTGGTCTTGCAATGCCAACAATCTGTTATAATATCGACACTCTGGTTGCTCCGCCCCCACACAGATCTTCCTATACCGCGCTGGTAATGCTCCACCCGAACTACTGCCACTCCCAGAGCTTCCTGTCACACTCCGAACAGAAAACGTAGGGCCGAAGTATTGGCTCAGTGTCGTGGGAGAAGCCATCATCCTCTCCTTCTCAGATCGTATACTTCGAGCATCAAAATCCTGGACCGATCCTGGAAATTCATCTTCATCCAAAGCACCTTTGTGATCCCAGTAGAGGGTAGTGACACATCGCCGGAGCTCCTTTAACGTCGACTTAGGAACGTATTTACATTGGTAGAGCCTCAGACTCCTCAAGCTCGCTTGTACCATCTGTCGTTGCCTGAACGCCGCCGTGAGAACGTCGAGGAATCTGGAATCGTCGAGGTCTGTATGTGAATTGACGTAAGTACCGGGCTTGAGCATATATCCACCCGCAAGGCAATCCACGTCGTACAACAAGATGTCGCAAATGTGGGGAATAAGCAAGGTCGACTTGTGTGGGATGCCAGGCAATGGCAAGTAAGGACTTGCTCCATCACAAAGTACAGTATCGTTCATATCCTGGCCCTCGGGTTCCATAGCATTCAACAGTAAAGCCCATGCAAGACCGGAAGGCGGTTGGCCATTGCATTCCAATATTTGCAAGCGCTCCAAGGGTCTCAAGAGCTTCGACCAGACCTTCTGCGTTATCAGGCCCACGTTTTGCAATGCTAACGTATGGACGCTGTGTAGCGCCAATGCACTCCAGATTAGTGAGAGCCAATTGATGTAAACCTTGTCATCGTGACAATGAGAATCCGGGTAGAGGACTAAATCAAGCGCAGCGCTCTCCCATCCCGAATAGCTATGGTATCCACGAAGCCGGAGCTGCTGACGAAAAACGGCGTTAGGGCGGCATTCGGCGTTAAGGTATCGGAATGACTCTTCACAAGAGGACAGGACGAGTTTATGCAGGGAAGGACCTGGCGACGATCCTGACGGAGAATTTGCGGAGAAGTTGTTGAGATGGAGGGTTAAAGCCTTCGCTAACTTCTTCATGCTAGGTATTTGGTCATCATCGGGTCCGTTGAGTTTGGTTATGACGCATGTAATCCGAACAGTATGCGGGAGGATGATGTGGTCAAGAAGTTGCGAGATTTCGACGACAGGGCCTTCGAGAGTTATGGTCTTGAGGACAGGAAGGCGGATGCAATTTGCGTTATCTGACGACCCACCTGGGGTAATAGGGTGGGCGAAAGCATCCACAAGCGCGAGGTGCTGAAGCTGCGGGTATCGTGAAAGGGTTCCTAAGAAATCCTTGAGTTTAGGTCGTTCTGATGGTGGCAGGGAGTAAAGGCTGAGATGAGTGAGTTCGGTATATCGATGTGATACGAAAGCGAATGGGCAGCGATGGAGCTCGAGGTAAGTGAGATGTGGGAAGGATGGGCCATGCTTGTTACTCTGGTGCACAATTTCGCCGTTATTCCGGCGTCCCACAATTACCAGCGTCAGAGACTTGACGACGAGGTGAGGCTTGATCAAAGCTTTCTGGAGTGCCTGGAACCCGTGCAAAGTAGAGGTCAAGTCGATTTCGCAGATGTTCCCTGAAGTGGATAGGACGTCATAAAGCGAAGTAACATTATGGGTTTCAACGGTTCCTCGGACGTATATAGGAGCGGCTTTAGCTCGTTTCAACGTGATTCTCGTAAGTTTGTCGTGGGTAAAGTCAACATTGCCCCATAGAGGCGTATCTGCCAGGGCACATCTACGCCAATAGGAACAGACATGCGTGACCGCGATCCAAGTCCATTTACGGTCGTGTGCACTAAGTAAGGCACATGCAGCGAATATCTTGCAGAGGACCGTCGGCGGTAGTTTGTTGATTGGTCGTCTTGCATTATGTGCCTATCGAAATTCGACGTAAATTTTTGACCTCTCAAAGAGATATGGTGACGTACTCTACAGTCTTCGCTTCTCAACCTCACGGGGCGAGGAGAGGGCGGGCGGTGATCGAGGCGGGGTGTGGCTACGTACGACTCCATTATACGTAACGTTAGGGAGGCCATCTTTACAAGATACCAGTATTCGCGTGATCGTGGTGCAGAGTTGGGAGTAGTACGGTGCTAATGGTAATCTCGATGAATGTCCAAGTTGCCACTGGGGTAATTAACGAGTGAAAGTGCTAAGTGCTTGGGCGCGCTGCGAGCAGACGTGTCGTTAATGGAGTACAGGCGTACCGGACGGCCTTTGGGACAGGAAGGCGGAGGGAGAGAGATGTCGAGGTAGAGAGGAGGGGAATGGAGGGAAACGGAGGTGGCGGGAACTAGGATGCTTTTGCATGCTCATTTTGAGGTTGAACAAAGATGGCGACCCCTGAAGCCGAACAATTGGAGGGGATTATGCTGCCAATAACGTTGATGGTCATGCTGATTAGGAGTAAGCCTGACTGAAGGCGAACAAAAGAGGTGGGTTCTGACGGAGGTAATATGCTAAATTAGTGACGTATCGTTCCTCTCGACTTTCCCCATTAAGCACAGTAATTTGGCCCTCAGTAAACGCCCAAATCACTGCAGCAGGGCCGTTCCACGAGAGGTGTCCCCTTGGTATGCGTTTAGTGGGCATCGCCGTAGCAGAGCAAGCAGCGTTTACATCGCTGGAATTCGATTGCCTTCTCAATGCCACTTATCACAGCGGTCGTGCCGCCTGTCCCTGGCTCCTTACAATAACAATAGGACTCGTAACAGCATGGCCCATTTGGAATCGATCGGTAGAGGGCTGCATGAGAAAGGGTAGATATCTAGTTATTGTGTGTCCAGCAAGAAATGGAGAAGTTTTCTGATTATTGTTTTTTGTGGACCAGTCCCACGCGTCTCGAACAGAGACTTACAGGACCTGTCATGTCCACGTAAGGAATGCAAATCATGGCCAAACATGCGATATGGTCCGTGCGCTGCACCTCGGTATATAACCGAGCAGGCGACATGGTAGCAACTCATACTTACCTTGATGGCGCACCCTCCTTCCAGGAATTGAGGGTATGGGCTGTGGGGGCCCCCCATAGCACGGCGACCTTGTCCATACAGGGGGAATCTATAGTTTGTATGGGCTTCGGCTCATGCACTGTCTTAATATTTTCCTGTCCTGCTTCGGCCACTCTGGCTGGGCAGGCCTTCTATTTTTTTGTCGCTCGGCGGTTCTAACCCTAACCCTAATGTACTCAATACACTGCCTAAATAAGCAATAAGCAATGTGTGATGTTTTCTGAGTAGTGTGACATGAAGTTGGGCACTGATAATGGTAATTGCAAAGTGTATTCATGATGATAGCAGCACAGCAGTGGGGTACAAATACAGTCTTCCATAGTGGTGGTAGCTAGTGATTGTGGCATAATGAAAAAACTAACGGTATAAATACTAAATAGCTTCAAGGTGTGTGACAAAGCAGAAAGCAAAATTTGAACCCATCGCGAAAACCTGTAATTACTCAGGTAGCTCAAAATATGATCGGAACATTGACTCTGATCTTAGTCCTGTTGTCCTGATGACCTCATGAACATGCAAAAACAACTGGGGAAACCGTTTGGTGAAATAAGCCAAAAAACCTTCAGGCATTGCCCCTAGATTTCTTTTCACATTGTCCGGTAGGTCTTGGTAATGATGTTTCTGCGGCAGTGCAACATCAATACCCCCAATATCATCAAAGGGAAAGACCGACGCATACCTTATTTCTCAAAGCTCGTAGCAAATCCTGCACTGACTTTCCATCATACTTTCTAAACTTCCCTAGATTCTCGAGGAACCCCTTATCCAATCTGCTCTGCCAATCATTCCCAACAACATTCCGCGCGTTTTTCTCCAACTCGATGAGATAGTGATCCCTAGGCTCTCTGCACATGATTTCAAATCGATCCGAAGCATCTTGTAGGAAATTCAGGCGACGACCAGAGTCCCAGAAGAATGGATGCAGTAGACATGTCGTCGTATCAGGTCTGAAAAGTATTGGATCAGCACAAGCGATGCAAACGACGCGTCCATCCTCACCGTTTCGTAGGTTCTGGATCCAACATCATACTAATCAACTCCACCGCCTCCGCGCCTTCCTCTCCAAACCTCTCCAACCCCTCCAGATTTTTCGCATTCTTCAGAATATTGACCTCCCTCTCATATCTATCCCCGAACGGATGCCCTCCATTCGTCAAAGTATAATAGAACAAACATCCCAACGCAAATATATCCACTGATTTCGTCAACCTGGGCTTTCCCGTGCCGCGTTTCCCTCCAGTTGAGCCATCATCACTCGTGCCACCTGATGAGTGTCCTGTGACAGTGGCGGCACTACCGCGGGAAGACATTGATGCCCCATCATCATCGATTTCATCCAGCTTGACCTCTCCTCTCAAAATCTCTGGCGCTCTCCATCCAACGGTACCAGCAGCCATAGCTCCATAAGCCGTCGGCGCAAAACTTGTCTGATCCACATCCAGCTTCTTACATAGGCCAAAATCGGATATCAGCATCCGATATCCCATCCTTCCCTTCCCAGCACCAAACGCGTTCGCGCTTCCCACTCCATTCTTCACAGGAGATATGAGTATATTCTGTGGTTTGATATCCCGATGAACCAACTTCAATCCATGCAAGTGCCTTAATCCCCCCGTGATCTGCTTCAACGCCTTCTTGGGTTCGAAAGCAATAGCAATATCTCTCCATTGGTCTCTGTCTGGACTTTCGATGATATCTGCCAACGAAGCAGGGCACAACTCAAGTGCGATGTATAGGAAATTGGAATGCGCCTCTTGGTAGTAATATCGAATGACATTGGGATGGTCATCCGATTCTTGGAGGATGCTAACCTCTCGAGCAGCGAGGGTGACGAAATCTTGTAAGAGACGTTTGACAGCCACGGATCGACCTTGCAGCGATCCCTGGAAAACGACAGTACCGTGTGAACCAAACCCTAGAGGGAGGATGTCAACATCTTGCGAACCACGAGTAGGCAGTATGAACCAACCTAGGATGGTTTCGGACACAACCAAAGACGGGGTCGCCACTGCCTTGGGGTTACCTTCTATCACGAGCGAGGGCGATTGCGCAGGCGGTGTTAGTTCGGCTGGTGCGTGTGGAGTTGTAGCGGTACTTGAAGTTGGAGGAACACCAGGCGCCTCTGGCTCATTTCCACCTTGACCAGCTTTCTTCTTCTTTCCTCTCCTTCCCCGTCGCGTTTTCTTCTTTCCAGGTGTTGCAGCTGCATCTTGGTCTCCTTCGCCCTCTCCGCCACTTTCATCGCCGTCATCAAGATTTGCGAAGCTGTTGTCCTGGCTGGAGACTGGAGGTGCGCTGGTTGCGGCGTTTTCGGGTGGTGGTACAGGTGTTGAAGAGTTTGATACGGTAGGTAAGGTAAAGGTTGTTGCTTGCTCTTGTGTTGTTACAGGTGAAGATGAGGGTGATATATGCGTGCTGTGTGTGTTATTTGATAGCGAGGATATAGAGTTAGGTGCGTTAGACGAGGAGATAGGCGCTGGTAATCCATCGCCAGTGAGAATGGAGTTATCAGTGGATTCCCGTCCCAAGCTTGGCTGGTCCAGTCGTTGGGGTTTCTGAACCGCATTATGCGCAGTATCAACAGCATTTTGATACCTCTTCTTCATTCCAAACCAGAACGACAAACCCCCAACAAGTAGTGTTACCAACGCACCCTCCAAGAATCCGCTCTTCTGCACGATAACGGTACTTGGTGCTCTGTCGTCGTATCTTGGTTCTGGTTGATAAGGTGAGTGCGACTGGTACGGATAAGAGGGCGTAGTGTGTACAACGCTATGCGCTGTGCCATGACTATCATTTATAGTGGCAACAGCTCCATCGGGGTGCGGAGCGCCTGTTGGATAGGGAGGTGGAGGGTATGTCGGGGTGGCGTGATGATGCTGGACTGGCTGCACTTGATAAGCGTTTGATCCAGAAAACTCGACTCCAGGTACGCCAGGCAGCAACCTCAACATCCTCCGTTCGTCGGCATCGGTCAATTTGTGCATACCAACAAAGCATTGTGGACCACCATTACCACCGCTTTCACATTGTTCAGCCCATTCCTCTCTTTCTTTCCTAGCCCTTGTAATTTCATCGACACTGTTGCCTTGGGACGATGGTCCACCTTCAATGAGCCTGTTCTTAGGCTTGTGTGGTTTGTCCGAGTTGAAACCAAAGACGACAAGAGGGTATGCATCTGAGCTCATTGCAAACAGACTTCCGGTTTCGTCAATCATTCCAACATAAGCGGAACCAATATTTGGTAGATAAGACGCTGTTTCTTCGTTGAAGTTCGGCAAGACATCCTGGAGACGGGGGCGGGGTTGCAGCAAGACGAAAGGTGATGTATTTGGGTTAAGTTGATCATGCTTGCGTAGGACGTCGAAAACTGCGACTCTGAAAAGAGACAGGTCAATTGTGAACGAAAATGAAAAGCAGGGTCCGAACGTACATCGGATTATCAAAAGAAGTATACCACAACATGCGAGAATCCGCTTTAGATGATTGTGAGGATAAAGACTTGATCTCGAACGACATGATATCGCCATTTGGTAGACTCTGGATGTAGATATCATCTCTCGTCTTTCTATACGTAGCTTGGAGTTGTACATCCTGCTTATTTGGCCCATACATTGAAAAGGTGAGATTCTGAGTGGGTATTCTTGACGGTGACGAGTTCGGTCCATTCGGTCGCGTGTATATTGACAGGTGGTAGTCTATTACGCAGCAGGGTTAATAAGCGATTGTGGCCACGCAACGTGCGCTAAATCTGAGGGTCACGCACCGGTACGACCAATGTAAACTTCCGTCAGCGGAGGCCTAGATGGTTTGCTGCCCTCCAACTCATCCAGATCAATTTCGTCATCGTGTTGGAACTGGTCAAAATCTGGCCAAGGACATTCGGAGTTGAGGACAGCTTTGACTCGGCCGGTTTCCAACTCGAGGACAAGTAGTGAGGTCTCTTTCTTACCCACGAATAGACGCCGACCTTCATCTGCGTTGAATGTAAAAGGAGACATATCGACTAATTCGGTCACGGAGAAGGGAAAGCGCTGTAGTGGACTTGAGGGTGTCGACATTACATAGATGTTGCCTGACTGGGGTTCAATGATATAGACTTCTTGACCAGTTGTTTCGTCCATTAGGTCTGGGTCATAGTCAATAGGACTCGTCCTTATCAGAGGTGAGAGAGAAACAGGTGATGACGATGAATCTGGTGAGGCCGCCATGGACCATAGGGGATATCCTGAGGTGCGATTCAAGGCGTGTAATTTCCCGTCGACGGCAGCGACGAGTACGATGTCGAGTAAATCGTGTTCATTTGTGAATGCTTTATTGGAATTTGCTGCGATAGGTGGGAGGAAATGAGAGTTTGCGGGATTGTTGGGGCGTTGAATTAGAGCTTGGATAGCTGCTATTGATGATGATGGTACTGGGTTTGAAGGGAGAGAAACGATCTTAGCGAGACCGAGTGCTGTGATGAGGGAAAGCAGGGCAAAGAGGTAGAATAATGGAGCCATCAACTGGCATACCGCCCAGAAGAGCGAACGAGAAAAGGGGAGGAGGAGGAGGGAGTATCGTTGACGGTGAGTTTGGACGACGCCTTGCCATCAAAACAACCAAAATGTGTTGCCGAACTCCGCCATTCCGATGGCATCGTGCTAAGACTCAGAGCCATCGCTCTCGTTGGATAATGGCGCGGTGAACTTGGGCATCTGGGATTTCAATTTCAGCATGGAAACTTGCTACTCAAACACCCTTTTTTTCAGGTGCAGATGCAGCTCTACTAGCTTGATGGCACTTTGTGTCGAGCGTAGTCCAGCTATCGCCGATCACTCAGAGCTCGCCAAAGACTTGAGTGCTCATCTGAGGCTCTTATTGGCTCAATTGTAGTGCTAATGAAAAAAATCTCATGATGCGTTCCCTTGGGATCCTGGAAAAAAAGGATCTTGGATCAAGTGGAAACGGTGCGCTTCACACCTCCGACATTCGAATAACCGGAGCAGTACCTGTACATCTAATATCTAAGGAGCATAAGACCCACTCAATTGCAGTGACGATCCCGGTGTTGGCTGCAAATTCTTCGGCTAATGATGGGAAGTGCGCGATAAGAAAAAATCCGGCATCTACCAACAGTTGGTCGCTGGATTAAACCCTTCTCATCTACCGCCCTGTTCATCCAGAACCCATTGCTCACGGGTTCACCGCTCAGATCTCGATGGTTTCCTTATTCTTGAACTTCCTATTCGCCCTATCTGCAGACCTGAACCTAAACTGATTGCCGTACAACTCAAACTCAATGTGAGGGCCCTGTAAAACAGTCCTTGGAAATTGCGTTTGTGAGTTTGACGTAGATGGAGGTCCATCACTACCCTCGGCGCTAGTATGAATGGGTTGAGGTATCGAATATGGTAAGTTGGGGTCAAAATCCATGGGTAGAGTGGAGTAGAGCGGAACCGCAAATGTGAATATTGTGTTCTCTTTTGGCAAAACTGTACGATATGGCGATGGACACCGTTTGTTGTATTGATCCCGCGGAGAATCAGTACAAATTTTGGGGCAGCGCGATAAGACATGCACCTTTGACTTGGTTCGCCTCTGTTATGACCTTGAATGTGTTTTCCGTCTCGTGTATCACAATACCGGATATTCCAATTAAACTTGGATTTTTGCTCCTGCGGACTTTGTGATAGTAGGGTTGGGCACAGCACCAGGATCAAATGTCATCAGTCAAAATTTGAGGTAAACTGGGATGGACGAACCAGTCACGATCGAGCCATGGAAATCTGCTTTGACGAGTTTAGGGTGCATGCTCGCGGATGAGGGCATCGCAGATTGGCGTCCATCACGTGAAGGATCTGATCCCGTTGGTGGATGCGATAACCCAAGTAGTTCGGACATGTATCCCATCCATAATTGGTGGAGTGGCAAAAATAAGTTGAATCTGCAAAAATGCAATCGACATCAGTGATAAATTGTGAACACCTACGTCTTATTGACATACTTGGCGTGCTCTTGATCTAGCTTCCAAATACCTTTTAACGTTGCTTCTTTCTTTCCAATTAACCCCTTCTTCTTCCGCTTCTTTATCTCCTTTCTCCTCGCTTTCTTCTCTTCCAGCAATTTCTTCGTACGACTTTCACGAATGGGGTTTTCTAGCATGAGTTGACGATTATGTATGCGAGAAGTATAAATGGATGTCGAATCGGAGGTTTGCGTGAGGAGCTGTGTGGTTAGGAAAGTTGGAATGAAGGGATTCGCAGAGGTGAATTGAAGTCTGTCATTCTGGAGTAAGTGAGCAGTGATCGATGCGCGGTCTGAATAGAATGTGAACATACGTTTGGACGAGGGTATTCCTTGTAGAAGTCAATCTGAGGCTTGGCTTGCCTGGGGTCGTTAGAAGGTGTAGCGGACATTATGGTTGGAAGGTCAGTATAACGGCAATTACCGATGTCGATCTTTACCATATCATGCATCAACAGCTCAATGCTATGGACTCCTGTGTGCTCGCAAGCAGTCCAAGTGGAAATCCAGGCTTGCGTTGTATATGATTGAGACACCTATCAAAGTCGAACAGGGAAGACGACGATAATGTCTCTTGATCATTAACGCAATAGGATTTGATGCATAGTAGTCTGCTTGGATGCGATGACGCTTTTGAGCAGAAATTCATCATCGACTGTTGCTTTCGAACCCCCGGTTCCAGCTGCCAGCGCAGATCAATTTCCCAGTCTTGATGGTTCTCACACCCGTGGTTTTCGCTGGTACTCATTCATCCACCCATCGTAACTCACTCGGTCGACATGTCAACTGTGCTATATTTACCATGCGGGTTGGTGCATATCCTGGTCCATCCCCCCTTGAACCTATTTGAATTGCAGAGAGTGATTTACTTGAAGCGCGAGAGTGGAATAACGAGGTATGCGAGTAGGTGCATTGAATTAGGCTGAGTCGACCTGAAAGACCGAATCTTTGTAGAAACGATTGCTGCGGCTTGAATAATACCACATGATGAAGTACCAATGCAGTGTCGCATAATATCTGCGCATGCCCTGCCTAAGTCCACATTGCTCCACATGACCACATCACTTCAAGCTGTCATCTTACACTGTGGAATTCGTCAAACGGTACCCTGTTTCATAGTTTACATACAGCATATGTGGTAGCGATTGCGATTATGACTGACACGCAGGAACCCGATGTCCAGGGCCGCGGCAGTCTCCGACCCTCGAATGCACCGATGGGACATGCGACTTCGATTTCCACTGTACCAGATTGTATGGAATGCAGGAGCGCACATAGAACAACGTTACTATCTTATAATTTAAGGACTGAATTGACATTTTCCATCACTACGTCTTCGCTTTGACTTCTGGCTGCAAGGTGACGAAGTGGGAAGTAAGTAAGGTCCACGCCGTTAAGACGTCGAAGAACCATGCCTCACATAGGAGCCAGCCTGTGCCCGTGGCGTTGATCAACATGGGTATTACAAGCTCGTGTAAAGGTTTGTCGTGCAGTGTCGGTCAGAGAAGTGGATAGCAAGGAAATCATCTCGTGGTACTACGGACCAAGGCATCGCAAGCCGACTATCAGCACATCGCATGGTCGAGCAGATATCTGGCATTGAAGATGACCGTCTTGGCCCTTCACCTCGAGACCCAGCTCTGGTTCAACCCAATGGCCTTGCGTGGCGCCGGCAGCTGAGAAGAGGATGCACAACAACTGCACACATCGCATCTCTCAGCTCTGACGTTCATTTCCTGGTCGTGGACGGTGGTGCCAAGTCATCTCGGGTTCAAAATATATTACCCACAACCTCGAGGTCGCATCTCATCGCCACGTTCTTCAGGTCTCTGCTCGGGATTCTTCTGTTAGGAAGTTCAGACCCTTCATTTTCCATTTTCTATCTCTTCTACTGTATTCTTAGCCCGCACGGCAAACCACGGCATTACCTTGCACTAGAAATCGTTACAAACCAAAGTCAACTACCCTTCACTCGAAGGTCCAATTTTGTTGACGGCATCTTCACTTTCATATCCAGCCCTGGTAAGTTTCTTTGCCTTTGCCTTTTCCAGTGATTTATTTTTCCATCAGGGTCATACCCCATACCTCAACTTGTGCAACCTCCCTAGAACAGGGAACAAGTGACGTCTTGTTCCTATACGTAACCTACTGCCAGATCGGACGGACTTTACCCATCACGTTTTGATTTGATATACATTTTCCATCTCGTTTTGGTTTTTAACCCAACTCCCGTACCGCACCACGGCCCCCCGCTTCCCCGCTCTGAATCGCGGTCATAACTCCGCTCTCAAGGCAAAAAGGATATCATTCCAGTACCACACACTCCCCGCCTCGACAGCACAGCTTACGACAAGTAACAATCAACAACAGCGTTAACATACGCCGAGTTCTGCTGCGCTGCAGCATCCCTTCATTCGTCACGAACTCTTCTCCAGCTGCAGTAGTCCCCACCACTCTTCCCATGTCCGATACTGCTATCCCCAACTCCCCTCCTATCGCTTCTTCATTACCGGCGCATCAATCAAACCCTTCGCTTCAACTCCCGCTAGAGCTGTATAGGGGCATCATTCAACACTACAGCTCCCCAGATGATATGTCTATCCTCCACACTCTCACGCTGACTTCCCGTGATCTCGGGTTCGAAGCTGAAAGAGTGCTGTATCAAAACCTTGAAATCCATCATCCGTATAGACAATTTTTGGCTCTAAGAGCGCTTTTGAAGAGTGATTGTAAATGGAAAGCCAAGCTCGTGAAGACGTGGAAGTTCGAAGTTGGTTCGATGAGATGGATGGGTGATTACGGGAGTTGTAGGAAAAAGCACGGGGATGAAGACAACAAAGGTAACGCAGAACAAACGGGGGAAGAGGAGCAAAATGACCAGGAGGAAAGCGAACGAGGAAGCAATACAAGTGAAGACAGCGACGCCAGTGGTAGTGGTCACGAGCAAAATACACGCAGAGCGAGACGAACAACGAGAAGATCGAGGACGTATAGCGGACACGCCGGACCGGCTACTCCGAACATCAATCCTGCCTCGTCCTCTTCCAGCCCAAATACGAGCCCAAATTCAAGCCCGATTACGATCCACAACCCATTGCAAAATATGCTCTTGACAGCACCCATGTTATCTTCTCCCATAACCCATCCGATCACCGCAACACCCAGCAATAACAATAACAACAACAACAGCCCCACTTGGCCTATCAATTTCCCGTATTCTCATCCGGACGCCCCTATCATACAAGACTTGACGCTAATGCTCCAGGCCCTTGGCCAAATTTTACCCTACATGACGAATTTAAAAATATTCGTGCTCAAACTGGGTGCTTACACCAATCATGTACATTGCGCAATGAAGTTGGGACAAGCACTCGCAGAGTGCGAGTTTATAAGGCTCGAGAAGTTCATCTGGGATTTCTGGAGTGACGAAGAGGGTGTTTTAGAGTTTTTGAAGAGACAGGTTGTGGTTAGGAGGGGCATTGTCGAGACGCAATCCGGTGACGACAACGAACAAGGGGGAGATCCAGAAGAAAGTGAAGAACTATCTCAGCGACAGGTGCAACAGAGGCGGTTGGAAGGCGGAATGGTAGAACTAGGCATCCAATGGAGTAGACCGACGAGTGTTGCAAGAGTCTGGTCCAGCCTCAGTCGCAATATCAACACAAGCGGTTTACCAACAGCCATCGATACAGCTACGACATTGGTGGTATCTCAGTCCGAAGATACTTCATCGTCTTCACCACCTCCACTCACCCCACTCCATATAGTCTTCCAAAACGTCAAATCGTTCTTGGGGAACATGAACTCCATCAGAGCGTTCCTCCCATACCAACGTAACGTTCAAAAACTGACTTGGATAGCGGACTCGCACGATCACATCGAAAGCGTGATGCAGAGAGAATTGATTCCTCACCCTATATCTCTGTTGATACAGAAGCGGGTCAAGAGTTTTGTTTTGGATGGACTGAGGAAGAGGTTGGATCTAAACGCGGTGGTTCGACATCTGAGAAAAGTAGAGAGTTTGGAATTGGTTGGATATGATGTGAGCCGAGATTTTCTGCTCTCGCTTTCGTTCTCTCTTTGTCCATTTGCAACTAGTTATTGATGCTGTATGTTGCTTCTTCCAGCCGGCGGAATTTAACGCGATACTGGCGCTTCACAGTCTCAAACAACTCACCATCTCGACACGCAAACAGGGCCAATTCCCTTCATTCCAGTCTTCTCCTTCGCCATCTTCTTCCTCCCCCACCAATGTCATTTCTTCAATCACCTCCTCAGCCGCTACGAGCGGCAACACCACCACTACCAACAATAGTAATCAGGGCAATAATAATAGCATGATGTCACTGATCACTTCGTCGCAAAGTCAGATAGCCCTTGCTAAGCGATTGTTCGCGCAGCATATTGGGCTGGAGAAGGTCAATATACACATCAAGTATGTTGAATTCCCGTCGGAGTGGTACAGACAGTGGAAGAGGGGCATGGAGGACTGGGAGAAACCCTTGGTGGTGCATAAATCGGAAATCGAATGGTGTACTTGAGGGGTGTGTTTTCATTCAAGATGCACTGCATGGTCCAAGTCGTCGTTCTCCTTCAAAGCGACAGTTGCATTACCCATTCCGGGGTGAGATTCAGCACTGATTCCGGTTGTCTACCCGGTCTTTTCATTCTTCCTTTGATCTTGATCTTGTATTAATCGCATCAGCAACCTCTTCGCCTTCAATACCTTCGAATTTCATGATATTACGTACATAACATTTCTTCATCTCGTGCTTCTTGTTGAAAAGGCACTTTACTACATTACACTGATCTAGCACTTCACGCGTTGTTGCCATCCCTTGCGATCGTCATCATAATAATACCTTTTTTTTTTTTTGGATTTGTTTCTGTACAAATTTGAATACTTGTTTCGTCCTTTCTGTATAAAAAGTTCTTACGAAAAATCGCCTTCTTTTGCAAGTTTTTCTACCTACTTGGTTCGCCGGTTTCGGTGGGAGTTGTTAATGCTGCGGTACCAAGCGTCTCGTTGGCAAGCTGCACGGGTTTATTAGAGTCCGGAATTAGTGAATGTAAAGATATATAGATGCGTGCATTGTGGTTATTTCACTGTTCTTTGTGGAAACTAAATTATTTCGCGTGATCTCATGACTATGGCACTTTGCAACGTTAGACAAAGATAAAAGACCTTGATCTTCATTTATCTCTATGTCCGTATGTCGTCGTTGACATGGTGTAATGGATTACAGGATGGACAGGACTATGTAGAATTTGCAATGCGAATAGAAGCAGTCGTAAACCCTTGCATCGTACAACCCCTAGGTCATTCCCAACGATCGTGATCAAATAAGCGAAACTTCAATTGGAAGCAGTCCACCTTCACCATTTACTACTGGCTGTAGCGTTGGTGCGATCTTTTGTTGAACAATAGCGCCAGTGTCGCGGAATTCAAGTGATCGCACAAGAGCCGCAATAATGATCTTCATTTCTGAAACCGCTAAGAAACAAAGAGGATCGTTGTCAGCCAAGATAAGTTATCAGTGGTTCTTCCTACCCACCAAACCTGTAGCCGAGACAGTTACGTGGACCATCGCAGAATGCGACCAATCCGCTCCAACCATGTGGTAATTCACTTGGCGGTGGTACACCTCCTGGCCTTGTCCAACGCGTAGGGTCAAATATGTCGGCATTTGGACCCCATACTTTGGTATTGACGTGCATGGTTGTGAAAGGAATGCGAAGTACCTGAGCGAACCACAAAATGATCGGCGTGAGATTCAGAGGTGTGCCACGCCTCGCAAATGGGTCGAACCTGGCCTTTCTTAACAGTCAAATGATGTATGGTTGTCCCGTCTGTTCGACGGACAGGTTGGGAAAGAGGGATAACAGAGTCCTTGAGGGCGACGCGTTCAGTCTGTGGTGAAGATGGATGGAGGCGTAGTCTAGCATACGACATTTCCCCTGTGTATAAGTTTAACGAGTGAGGATTATAGGGAGGTAACCCACCCTTCCTTGACAACGCCATCTAACAGTGACAGTCTTTGTATGTCATTGTAACTTAGGTCGCGACCTTGCGTAAGGATCTCCTCTCGCAACTGGGCCTTGTAATCTAGCTTGGCACTGCTCACAAACAATTCAAAGTCGAGACCACTCACTTGTAAGTCTGTGTTTTGCGCGAGCCGCCAAAGAGTCCAGGCGATAGCTTCAGCAACGGTTTCATAGCCAACCATCCTGCGTAACAAATTAAGGGCCCATCGAAAAGAAAAAAAATAAACACCCAACACTTACAAGAAAGTCACTAGCTAAGAAGGATGTTTTACTCAAAGAGAATCTGACAATAGAATAACTCACATTGTCAAGGATCTGGTCATCCGTAAGCCCAGATTGATCATCCTTTTTCATGGATTTCAGGAGCAAACTTAGGATGCTACGGTTCTGTGACGTCCTCTCAGTCCCAGAACTCCCCGCATCAAGTTCCCGCTCCTGATCAATTATTTTTCTTCCTAGTATTTTCCCAGTGGTCTTGATGACACCCTGTGCTCTCATCAAAGGAAGGCGGAGTCGCGTAATGATAGGGATCGCGCGGACAAGTAATGGAGATAGGAAGGCGGAAGGGATGAGGCTGACGTTGACATAGCTTAATGCAGCGTCGAGGATAACGCTGGCTTCAGGCGAGCCAGCTTCACCGAATTGTTGCGCTCCGGCATTGAACTCGTAACCATAAGCTACTATTCCAATGATATCCAGTCTAAGAAGGTTAAAATAAAGGATGATATTTAAACAAAGGGCATATGCGTATAGCGACTTACGCGCATGCGTTGATAAGCTCGAGTATGTCTACAGTTTCTTTTCCACCAGTAGCGAGTAGTCGGTTCGTAAGTCGACTCTCAAGCTTTTCGGCGCACGAAGAGACAGTTGTCGACATCTCTTTCACATTCTCCTGGCTAGAACGTCAAGAATTAGCTATATGAAGTAGGGCAAGTCATAGCATCAAAGATTTCGCCAAACTTACGAGAACGCCGGAGAGAAGGCCGTGCGCATCAACCGATGATCTTCTCCTTCCGCCCAGACTATTCCCCGTCCAATAACATTCGCGATAGGAGGTCTGAAGGCAGGTGACTTGACGTAGAGTTCCGTATCAGCAAAGATGTGGTGAACAGCAGCATGGTCTGTCACAATTGCCTGGACGTCGGGCATTGTCAGAGCCAGCCCACAGAAGGATTTTGTGCCATCACGTACAATATCTGGATGAAATAAGGCCCCTTTGATTCTGTATATTGGCCCGAAGGCACGAGCCCAAATGGTGTACAGCTGAGTTGCCTCATGTTGAAATGCGAGCGCTTCGTGACCCCATAGCCAAGTAGCAATCTTTGTTGACTGTATGCGACTGTTAAGGATATGCCTTTTGGTTGAATGACAAACTCACAGGGCCAGGTAGAAGTTCAACGTCTTGTGTATGGTAGAAAAGCCTCCTGAATAGTCTATAGAGAAGGAAGAGAGTTAAAACAAGACCCCAAGCTGACGCCATGATGAGTGGGAAAGAGAGAACAAGGCGCCGAGTGAGATTGGCACCAGAACGAATACCACCCTAAATCAGATGAACCAAACACGCGAAAACCAGCAGAGCCCCGCGCTCACATTGCAGCCAGGGCCTATGTGATTTGGGACACTCAGCAAAAACGATTGGCAGAAATTCAGTAAAAGATCGATTTATGCCGGTTTTTTGGGTAACAGCCATTAACCGGTAATTGTAATCACTACAACACACAAGCTACACCAAACAGAGATGCATCCACTACGGGCTCAAATGACATGAGAATAAGGCGCAACTGGATCGCTTGGGCGTGTAGAATCTTAGTGCGTGGCTTGGATCCTGTGTCATGCTGCCAGTGGCCGTGCGTTCGTGCGTTTTGCTGAATTTTGCGGCATATTTTGCCCTTTTTTTCGTTCTAACCAATATGAATCTAGTAGATTCTACTACAGTGAATCCTTTCCGTTCAATACCTCTAGCCCCGATGCAACAATCATGAAACTTGGCGTTGGCTTATTTATTTATTTCTTTGGACAAGGATCCTGCGTTCTCCAGACGAATGGAAAACTGAATAGGTGGTTAAAGAATCGCCATTGAACAAGCCTATATATGTGCTGCGCGATATGTATAATGTAAACAGCACAAGCATCGGGATATAATAGCGACGATCATGTGCTTTGACGCGATCCAGGCCTCGTCCCCTACTCCTTGGACCAAATATTTCTCCTACCACGCTCATAAACTACGTCGTCGTGTAGAGACACGTTACTCCTCGAATATGCATTTTTTTAGCTCAACAATCGGGTATCCACGAAATGACGATTTGGAACAGTACTCTCGAACTTTAATTCACGGTTATCTCTCACTAACTGGTTGTTCCGGTTATCTTAATTATATCAAGTTATAAAGTTCATATTCCGCTAATCTCCAAGGCCATTTTTAAGGTGCGAGCATGACCGAAAAATCCATCTTGACATGAGTGTTGAATAATTGAGTCTGGCTAGATCACTTCGGGTCACATTCAATCTCCAAATCAAGACTGGATTAAAATCTACTCATGTCAGGTCGTGCACCCTCTTAATTTCAGCAAAAAAAAAATACATGACTATCAAGACACAGCCATGGATTATGCTGTTGTAATGGGGCCGCTGATAATGATGAACGCAGGGGTGATCGGATGACTCATCACCTAAATATGGTTTGATTATCGTACCTGGTTTTGATGTGTCCCATTTTCAATGTTATTTAGCCAGTAAATTACATTGCTCATGAAATAGTATATTGACTAGAACACGAATGGTACACTAGATGGAGTATCCCAAAAGAATTCCGCGGCAATAAGACTCGTACAGCGCTAGAAAACGTTGCTTCAAATTCCTGCTGGTCCAAGGACTAGGGAATCTCTCTAAAATTATATCAAAAAAAACCAGCGCAAATCGTCCTTTTGCTACATCACTACTAAATTTCTACCCATCGGTACCTCAGGTCATGGGAAGCCATACTAGTACTCGTGCCCATAGGCATTCGAACGTAGCCAAGGAATCCAGGGAATGGAGGACGAGCTATAATACTAGTGGGCTTTGGGTTCGGCACGTACGCGATGTGCAGAATGTGCAGATCATAATTTGGGGAAGCTTACACAGAGAAATCTTTCTGAATTGCCCAAAAAAGCAACCCTCGTTCATCTAGCCGAAATGTGAGGGAGTGGCGGGGCTAACATTCATTTCGCAGAATCATTGTCAAGAGGAGGCAAGTGAGCGGACTCCGAGGCAGTTTCAAGCAGATAGATGTTTATAACGACGCTCCGCGATTGCATGCGAGTGGAATTGGGGGATCTAGGTGTCTACATAAGAAGAAAGGTCCAACGGAGTTTTATTACTGGTGTTCGCTATGGGCGAGGTGGCCGGCTTTACTCTTGATAAAAGTGTCATAGCTCTTCCCCCATGCGTAGATTCCATAGCCTGGTACGAGAGTCATGTATCAGACGGAGGAACTCAGGGAATCCAGAATTGGTTAAGACTACGCACCAGTGGCGAAGGGGATTAAGAAGAAAACGGCTTGTTCTGAAAGTCGTCGGTACCCGTTGAAGAGGTAGTTTCGGAACATGTGGGGTGCAGCCTTGGATTGGATTGAAGAGATGGCTATTTAATACGCGCGTGAATAGAACACAGGAACGAGGTGGGTGAGTTGACCTGGGGAAGAAGACAGGGATATGGGATACTCACTGTATTGGGTAACACCCCTCATCCTCAGACGGCCAGCGTCACCCCACCACAAGTTCTAAATAGTACCAAAGGAATGTTCGTCAGATTGCAAGCACTAAATGTCTCTTTCAACAACTCCTTACATATACCCGGGCTAGAAAACCACACCAATAACCAAATGTTAGAAAACTTCGTCGAACTGTGATCAGAACGCGTACTTACGTCCGGGCATCTCAGAAGAGCGTGCAAGTGTAGGCCTCATATTGAGTCAATATCGAGACTGAAATTATCAGAAGTGGTGTTTGCGGAGAACGAGGTAACTTCGAGCGCAACTTTTGGTCGACCTTGGCCCGTTCCCATCCGGCGTTGCCAAACAGACACAAACAGAGCCTCGATCACGCACCAGACAGACAGCGCCACGACACGCCAAACACATACTTCATAGCCAGGAGGCACAACGCCAAACTACTCGTAAGTCCGCTCAGTATATGTGTTGTTTGATTGCAGGGCTCAATTGGGACAATAGCTTTTAGCAAGATGATGACCCATCAGACGCTGTATGCACTAGCCAACGGCCTCGGCGTATTCGCCATGTTCATGGTTGTGGGCTACCACTTTGTTGCTGTCAATGCACGTCGATTCAGTGTTCAGGATAAGGGACAGTCGAGCAAATGAGGCTATTAGCTTGGGATGGGCGGACTACTGTGCGTGTTCTTCTATAATGGCTCTCTTGGTTCTGACTGTTGCTGCAGTTCCGTACATCTCTGAGTCGCCCTTTACATACGCCTACTTCATAATGGATTCGTGTTCTTTCATACACTGGAATAGGACCATTGGTCGATTCTGAAAAAGGGAAAGGCGTGCCTGAGGTGCAGTTTGTCAATTAAAGACACAACTTGCTTCTTTAGAATCGATTTAGCGCTCATATCGCGCTCCCTCGCGACGCAAATTTCACTCGTTGCTCCTGGGTGTCCGTTTCTCAAAGCACGATGTTTCATACATCTGTTGCAGAAGATGCTGAGGTTACCCGCGGCGCGTGCTGTTCCTCGAACTAAACTTCGTGACGTCACAATCTTTATGCATTTTCTGATGAATTTCTGAGCTCATCTGGAGTCCATATTGCACATGGTGCGTTTTGGACGCTTGTCCTGCTCTACTGTCTCTCAAGCTTCGACTTTGCATTGTTGAGATATCATTCAGCTTTTGCTTAATGTTTTCATCACTGCGGCGATACAGAACCCGACGATGAGTTAACCTGTACCATTAATATCATCTCTACTACCCCAACGCATACGTAGCTCAATTGACTACCCGTCGGAGACGAGCATTCGCCTTCACTACTGCCGTGTGCAACGCTTAATCAATATACATTAAGACGGAGCTCAACTAAAATAGTACCATTCAACTCTTTAAATCGAAAAAGGTACCAGATCCGGAACTTGTCTCACGCAAAGCCTGCTGGGAGTTTCCAGTGTTGTTAAGTCTAAAACTGAAGGAGAGCGTCGATCTCAGTTCGGTTGAACTATGTACATGTGGTATGCACGCGTGTGCAAGGTACGTGTGCATAGACAGGTAGGCTATCGATTGCGATTCAAGGACTTCCCCGTACGGATCGATATCGCTATCCTGACTTCTGGTAGGCCAGTCAGTGTGTAATCCTCGGATATCGTTCGGTCTTGTAGATCTTAAGAGTAACGGCGGAGAAGATGTGGGCGGGGACTTTGCTAGTGGAAGGTTCAGAGAACTAGCCCTAGTTCAAGGTTCGGGACATGGACAACTAACCCCATCTCATAGAGCGTTCTTTTATCTGGTATGCTCCGGGAAGCTAGCATGTGGTATTCAAGGGCAGTAATCGGCATACGTTCTCTTGGCCCCGTGTCTGCTGGAGATTGCCAGTTACATACTCTACATAAGTCGAAATGCTACCTCAATGTAATTCGAAGGATGGTAAACTAGCCACGCAGGTTAACGTTCCTGATACACCAAGACGATAATGGCATCTTGACGAAAATGGAAAGTACAATCACCAGCTTGTGATTGGTCAGAACTTAATAAGGCAGGTAGTTTGAATTTGCTCAGATCATCTGGTCGGACAACAATTTTGAACTTTCGAGTCTTCGACAGATCACGATGTCGACATGACAAGCTACATGAACCCCTGGCAGGAACTTGCTGAGGCCTGCAAGGTCATAACAGCTTAAAGTGAATTTAGCCATAAAAAGGTAGGGATCGAGTTGGAAAGTTCATGTTGGTGATGGGCTGGAGTCAAGGCATTGTATGTGAGGATGTTGTATATTGATGTTATATGAGGGGTCCGCTGTCGGCGGATTCAATATTGGCGATCTTGGTATATGAAATATGGGTCAAACGTGATGGCCTGGCTTGTCAGGGCCGACAAGAGGATGCGAACAATTGTAGGGTTGATGCAAGGTAGAGGCGTAAGTAGCGCCAACTTGCCCTCGCAAAAACCATCGTGCGTCCGAGCGACTCTTCACATCAGGATCTAAGTTAAACCTGCTTATCACCATGCAACGTCAATGCATCAACTGCAGGGGGAGAACCAAATTGCATCCGGGAGAATGCCGTACATGACAATATACGTCCCCAAAGTCTGTTCTGTCCTTTCTGATGGGGCGCTAGTACACCAACTCGATCAGGCTTTCCTCCGGCGTAGTTCGGGAAAACTGATTTAAATTATTATTAGAAGAGAATGGTAGGATTTGTTGGCGTGTGACGGCGGTTAGAGCAGAAGGGATTTGAATGCGTTGTTTCGAGACCACTGGATCGTTGGACATGAAATCGCTTCGTTCCTTGATGACCCCATGCACCAGCCAATGCTCCGACGACAAAGACAAATTCGAATGATGGATTTGAAGGGTGTCTCAAGCCCCTTCCCAGGCCCGAGGTAACGCTTTTTTTTGGAATTTAAAACCGCTTAGTGTGTGTGTTTGTTAGATGGGTTGCATCCGGAAATATTTAAATGTATTGTATGCGTTTTTCTTGCCAGTGCCCGTGGATGAGGGAAATGGGGCTATTTGGAATTTTGGTGAGACAGGAATTTCTGGGTAGCTACGTGGATTGGGATAATTTTTTGTTGAAGAAGGACGAGAGAAATATCCGGAGAGTCGGGGGATCCGGGTATCCCGCCAATGCAGGATTGCGCAACGGGCTTGGATGGTGCTTGATATTTAAGAACTCCAAAACGATGATTAGGTCATATGGAGCCCTGAGAAACGACAATTCATATATCAAAGATACAGCGATAGGGTCCAAGCTTAATGGCATGGTATAGAGATATTTGATTTGACTTGGGGGGAGGGAGATCAACTCACCATATTCGGCCCCTGTCCATACTTGTATCTAGGACTTTCAGCATTATTAGGTCATTATTTATAGGCCATGAGGACAAGAAAGTACAAGGAACTGTTGAACGTCCCTGAGTTGGTAGGTGTACCCAAACCTTTCAATACTATCGGACACTTTGAGGGTTTGTGGGCTGCCTTATCGTTTGAGATCGACGGGGTTGATGGTGGTGATGCTGATAGCGAGAGTGCTATTAGACGTACCCCTTCCCTTGTAGCGGGAGATGGTTCCGTAAGGGTGGAGGAGTGGCAGTGATCGGGAGGCGGGTGTGAAGGTGGTAAAAGTCCCGAAATTATGATGCCAACACTTGTGGCGGGATATACTTATCTGAGCGAAGGGGGGGGGGATGTTCGGCGGTATATCTAGGGCATATCATGCATCAAACCAGAGCGATAGGGACGGCCATTTATAAAGGCAAGAAGGTTGCGCTGGGTTAAGATAAGACGTCGAGGGATCTGTTAAGGTCCGATTAATACGCCACCACAAATGGCTACCCACTCGAAAAAGGTATCTCAGCGGCAATTGGATCGGGCTTGGTGATATTGGCAGCGTCTATGCCATGCTCACATGGATATAAAACACCGCTGTTTCGGTGATCAGAAAAGGGACGTGTTGGAGTTGTGAAATATTAAAAAAAAAATACGGCGATGGCCATGATGAGTCGGTTATTACATGGGTGATGAAAAAATGAGGTGAGTGCGGGAGATCTCTCTGACAAGAGAATTCTTTCTGACTTGGCTTGGCGTGACGGGTAAGCGTCCGACGCAAGGGGGAATATGTGTGGGGAAAGCTAGGATTAAGATGTAAGGGTATATAAAAGGAGATGAAGGGCCCGGGAGGAAACGTGGATTCCCCGCAACTTTGGGCGAACATAAGCTAAGGATAAACGGATGTGGGAAGATCGGACAGGGTAAGTGCAGGACACGGTGTGAGGATTTGGGGTGTTGGTAGCATCTCGTCCACCAAGTATGGAGGATGGAGAGAGATGAATATGGGTGGTAGGTGGTTAATATAAGTTAAGAAGACCAGAACGAGTAATAACGGGAAATGAAGAGGATAGGAAGGTAGCCAGATTAGGAACGATGATAAATGATGGAAGTGGAGGTGGATATGATTGACAGGGACGGGACTGTGAGTATAATACGGAAGGAGTAATATATTTGAGTTAAGGGGTATACATAGGCAGTACAGCAAGGCAATTGTATTTAACGAACAGGAGGGAAAAGAGGAGGAAAAAAAACGATATTATGCGAGATGGATGGGAAAAGGCAAATTATAAGGGAGACAAAGGAGGCGAATAGAAGGAAAAATGGTCGGGGACTCGCTGGAGGGCAGGAGGAGGAGTGTGGTTGAGATCTAGATCTGAGATCTGGGTTGCGCGGTTGGAACACGACAGATAGCCTCGTCAAAAACTACTTCCGGATGAGATGTCTCATCTTCCTGCAGTATTCTGGTGGTATCCTCTGTCCCATCCCCTCCCGTGTCCCATCCCTCGCGCAATGGTGCAGTCCAGTTGGGCGGGATAGATGGGCTGAGTCGGGAAGTGACAGTGACTAACCCTCAACCCCGTCACGTTTGGTGTGACGTGGTCGTTTGTTGTCTCTCCAGTCTTACTGAGCCGTCCTTGTGCGATTTCGTGGAATAGCTGACCAGCGGGTGGCAGCAAAAGAAGACTCACCTCCCCTTTATTTTTTTTCGTCCACAAGTCCTGTCCTCCTGGCTTCGGCCCTGATTTGCCGGTCCATCCTCCAATCGATATCGTCCTCCCTCCGACGACAAGACCAACATCAACAAAAAAAAGTAATACACACGTACCAGTCCATCCAAATCCCGCATCCATCCCCTCTTTGCAATTTATCCCTTGGTCCGTTCCCCTTCCCGTCCCCGTCCCCCGCTCCCCCGACGCTTTTCCCTCCCATCACCGACCCCCGCCCTTTCTTCTCTTCCTCCCCACCTCCCGCCTCCATCCCGCCCTCTCCGCCCTTTCCCTCCCCTCCCCTCTCCTCTCTTCTCCATATGTTTATATGCTGATCATGTTTATAGGCTCTTTCCACATACTATATCCCGCCATTTCACCGACTTCAGGCTTTTCCGTACGTCAACTTTCCAATTCTCCCTTCCCGTCCTTCCTCTCTCCTCCAATGTCGCGACCCATAATTCGCCATTGATGCGCATATATTCACCTCTTACCGCACATATCCTCTGCTTTCCATTCCTGCTTTCTTACGACACGTCACGTTCAACATGAGGCTCATACAAGCTTTTCTCACAGGGTTTCTGTTTCAACTTGCTTTGAGTTACCACAGAACCTTTTCGCTTTTCTAGCCAGTTCGATACCTCTCAGGTTCGTTTATATGCGCATATACTGTGCTCCAGGTGTCCTGAACCGTCCATGCACAGTTCACAGTTGCTGCAAGTCACCATAATCGTGGATCATCACTGTGACTTACCTTTTTTGTAAGTTCGGTTGGGTCGTTTTTGTCTCCTTGTTCTCAAGTTCACTTTCGTCAGACTCCTTAGTTTATCCACTTATTACGAAGCGACGACCGCATATAGGTGAGTTATGCTTCATGCATTCCGATCTGGCGCTTATATTCCCAGGAGCGGCTCGTCTCGACCTCAAACGTTTACAGCAACATGAACTCGAACACATATCCCCAATCCTATTCCGCTTCTTCACCTACGTCTGCAAATCCTTCAGGATCTAATCAGGCTATCAATCCCGCCTTTCTAGGCAATTTTCAGAACCAGTCAGCGGCTGCCTCTAATCCCAAGTTTGCCCAAATGTATGGCGCTCCTTCAGCTAACGGTGGAGCCATCAACCCTTCTCAGCTCATGAACGGAATGGGCTCGGGCCTTGGGAACATGGGCCTTGGCCTAAACAATGCCTCCATCAGTCCTACGCAGCTCTTGCAGCAGCAGCAGCATAATGCAAACCCGATGATGAACGGGGCAAATATGGGTATGATGAACATGGGTATGATGAATCCCAGCGGCATGCATCCTGGTCTAGCTGGTGTAGGGGGCGGGATGCACCAGTCCGCTTCACTACCAGGCGCAATGAACTCACCCGTCATTGGCATGAATCCCTCATCACATCAGTCGCACCATAGCCTTGGTGGTGGTAATCCTGGTCTCCTGGGCATGACCGGGAACATGGGGATGAATGGAGCTGCCATGAGCATGGCTAACCTCGGAGGGATGAACACGATGGCTGGTGGCATGGGCATGGGATCAATGGGACCTATGGCTGGCCAAGGTCAAGTCGGGAACCTTGGTATGAACCAGATGCCCAACCAGCAGATGGGACAACCAAGCCTTCTACCCATGCTGAACGCGTCAGGCATCTCCCGAGAGCAATTCCTCGCCATGAATAATCAAGAGAAGCAAATCCTCATGCAGAAGATGATGAATATGCACCAGTCTCAGCAACATCACAATCGTGAGCATATGGCTCATCAAGCCCAGCAGCTACATCTCCAACAAAACCAGCAAGAGATGATGCAAGCCATGATGGCCCGCGCAGGTGCTGCCGCTGCTCCAGCAGGATTTGATCGTCCCTCCAGTTCCGCATCCACACATTCCAATCCTGCCGCTCAGCAGTCACAGCAATCACCCATATCATCTGGCGGCAATTCTATGAACCCTCCGCCAACTTCTACACAGCAACAACCTCAGCAGCACCACTCCCAGCAAAATGTCATGATGCCACCGCCGTCTACTCCTGCTCGACCAGCGACAGCGCAAAGTCACTCTAGACCCGGTACAGCTATGTCTCATCACTCTCCCAGTGCATCTGGTCCGGGACGGCCTCCTAGTCGAGCCACCTCAGCTCCTGGTGGTGATTTTTCTGCTGCCAATGGATTTCCTCAGGGCAAATCAAACTCTCAACAAGTCCAAATGCAAGCTCAAGGTGGACAGAATCCATACCCCCAAGGTCAAGCTTCGTTGGCCTCGGGTCAGGGTTCACCACCTCCAGGGTCACCCTATCGTGGCGCTAAGAGGAAACTAGGCCCTGCCGACATGGGCTCACCACGCCTTGGGAATATGGGCCCTCCACAAGGTATACCCCGGACCAATAGCGATTTGATGGGCGGGATGCAGGCTATGGGAAACACGAATATGAACAATATGGGTATGCCTTCGGGTGGTCTTGGAATGAATAATATGGCGATGGGAATGAACATGAACATGGGTGGTATGAATGTTAATGGCGGGATGGGAATGGGCCTCGGCATGCCAGGGCAAATGAACGGTTTTATGGGGGGGCAGTCGCAGCAACCTTCCCAGTCACAATCCGCCCAGCAAATGCTTCAGGCACAGAATCAGAATGCCATGCAGCAAAATGCTCTACGTGCCCACGCTCAAGCACAAAGTCAAGTCAATCAACAGCGTCAATCGCCAAGGCCTCAGAGCGCTAATGGTATCATGAATCCTGCCGCTATGGGCATGCCAGGCGTTATGGGTCAACGTGCTGGTACACCCGGTCCCTCTCGGGCTCAGTCCATGGACCTTGGTATGGGCATGGGGGTTGGTGGTATGGGTATGGGAGTTGGTGCCGGTATGGGCGGTGGAGTAGGTGGCATGAACTTGGGAGGTGCTGGTGACATGTCTATGCACTTACCTCAGCAACATGGACATCAGAGTGGGCAGTTCCATCAGCCATCGCAAATGCAGCCTAGTCAATCGCAGGGTGGACAGCAAACGTCTCTGAGGCAGTCCTCCTTACCGCCTCAACCAAGCCAGCAGGGCATCCACAACCAGGGCATGCTTCAACCCATGTCGCCTCAGCAATTCGCACATCCACCACAACAACCCCAAAATGCAAACCCTCTTATCCAACAGTTGCAAGGACCTCAGCAGCAGCAACCACAGCCCCAACAGCTCCGGCAGTCATCGGTCCCGCCTACACCCTCGGCTCCGATGAACTTGGGCTTACCTATGCAGCCTCAAGGACCGCAACAACCTCAAATGCCCCAAGGTTTGCAAATGACTATGACCAAGGGAATGTTGGAATCCGGACACAATGTACCTGGTGCGATTATGAAGCCGGAGATGAGACCGAATATGATGTCACCCGCCTCTGGAGGAGCACCATTGATTTCATCCCCTGTCATTCCTGGACCGACAATATCATCTGTCGCCGATGGCGCGCCTGCGGTTGGCACTCTTGTCACCGGATCAGCCACTGGACCGAGTACTCCCATGGCGATCACTCCATCAATTTCTACAAGTGGACCTGTTATTTCGCAAGGTGGAGTGAGCTCGCCCCTTCCATCGGCCCCTGCGAGTGTTGTCTCCTTACCTTCGCCTCTGCCTATTGGCGTCACGAGCATTCCTTTGGCAGATTCGGAGAAGTTTGTTCCACTGGGCGAAGAGGATATGGAGCGACTTCAGGGGTGGATGAAGATTGACAAGGAGTACGATGCCGTGTGGTCTAAAATGAAAGAGCGTATAGCCGAGGAGATGAGGGAGATTTTTGCTCCCGGCGGACCACACGCAGCGTGGTGGGAAAAGGGGAGCCGATCTGTTAATCTCAATAAATGGAGGGCTAGAGGGCCGCGAGAAAATTTCGACGTTAGATATCCAAGGACTACGAGACGAGACGGTGGTCAAAGGCGGAAGAACGGTCGACGAGAGGGTTTGAGGCTGTAAGTATGATACTAGTTGGATCCTTCCCAATTTGGGCTTCTACATTATCTCTTACTACTTGACTTTTTGCGAACCGAAAATGCTGATCTGAAGGTTCTCTATTGCTTTATTCAGTCCCAGGAAGCTGGATCCTGGAGAAGACAACAGGCCTGAGCAACTTGTACCGATCCGCCTCGAGTTCGATGTAGAACATCACAAGATGAGGGATACCTTTATATGGAATTTAAATGGTGCGTGTCGTCATTCCATGCGCCCGATGGCATGAGGGGCTTGTGATGGTCATTGATCTCAAGGGGTAAACTTACCCCCTTACTGGATATGGCTATCAGCATATGTCCTCCGTTCATGCTTACACCATGTGCATCGTTGAAATGAATTAATTGACTAACGGTCTGTCGTCTGTGCAGATCCCGTGGTTTCCCCGGAAATTTTTGCACAGACTATTGTCGAAGATTATAATCTCGCTCCCAGTTACCATGCTGTTATCACAAAGTCAATTCAAGAACAACTAAGTGATTTCAAAGCACATCACGTTAGTTACGACAATGAGACGACAAATGTCGATTACAGTGGTGGTGACGGTGATGAAGTCGTAGATAAACAGGAGGACGAGGCTCAACTATACCGAGGGCAACTGGACGAATCCGGCGCGGCTTGGTGGGAATCGTGGAGGAAGAAACTTCGTACTGAGAAGGGCTACGTCAGGATGCCGAAGCGACCCATCGTCAAGGTACACAAGAAAAAGAGGGCAGCAAGTGCCAGCGATACAAAATCCGACCCGAAGACTTTGGCAACGCAGAATAAGGACTCGACTGCCGCTACGGGCCCGAGTGCTGAAATCGATAAGGCGATGTCGTTGGAAGAGTTTGTGATAGATGAGTCATTGATGCATGAAGAAATGCGTATATTGATCAAGGTTTGTTGATCCATCAGCCCAGTTATAATAAAAATGGCAGCTGACATGTTCCGCTTGTTATCTTTAGTTGGATGTGATTGTCGGTTCGATGAAACTTGATGACCAGTTTGAGTGGGATTTGGATAATCCTCATGCATCACCGGAAGGATTTGCGGAGCTTTATTGCCAAGACTTGGGATTAGGCGGAGAATTCCAGTAGGCGGTCTTTACTTTGCTCAATAGGCATCTTTCACTGATTACCATCTCCGCAGGACGGCCATTGCGCACAGCATTAGGGAACAAGTACAAACCTATCAAAAGTCGTTATTCCTTGTGGGGCACCCCCTAGATGGGTCGGCTGTGCAGGATGACGACCTTCGGTCTGCCTTCTTGCCCAACTTGATGTCGGGAGCCAGGACGCTGGATCAAGTGCAGTTATATACCCCTACGCTTAATTACATGAGCGATGGTGAGATAGAAAGGACTGAGAAGGAACGCGAGAAGGACTTGAACAAGCGTCGGAAACGTTACTTGCGTGGCAGAAGGGGTGTTGCTCTACCGGACCGTGAGCCCATCAGGACGTATCGTACCCCTGCAATTGGATTCCCAGAGTTGGATCCTGCCGCTCTGGCGCTGGCAGCTGCAGCTAATGCGCCGGTCTCTTCGAGACGTGCGGCTGCCGCGGCGGCTACCCTTACGATTGCCAACATGGTGGCATCAGAGAATAACTCAACATTCTCACCTCAGATGATGTCTGCGTCGTTGCCCATGCCCACACCGGTTACTGTTCCGCAGACTATTGCCCCGCCGAAGGAGAAGAAGGAAAAACCCAAGGGGTTGTTCAAGGCGCCTTCGTACCCTCAAATGGTGCTCCGCCCCCGTGCACACGTCGTCGCTCCAACGCCATCTACTGCTGCTGATGTATCCAAGCTTCCAGCACCGCTTGAAAATGATCCACCTCCACCAACGGCAGTGCCCATCGTTATTCCACCGGATAGCAGTAAAGTCACGCCCAAACTCAATGCAGCGAAGAAGAGGGAGATGGAGAGAGAGGCAAAGGAGAAGGAGTTTGTTGATGGACAGCATCCCAATTATATCGATGGCGTGTGGCACTGTTCGAATTGTGGTTGCCCTGACAGTATTGCCGTGGGCAGAAGGAAAGGTCCGTTGGGGGATAAATCACAATGTGGCACATGCGGTAAGTGGCGCTGTTTATATGGGGTGTTGAATTGATTACTTACACGTCATACCTTTGCGGGTTTTGCCCGTGATCCTTCTTTTTTGCCCCCTTTTTTTCTTCTTTCGGCTGTTAGGCAAATTCTGGCATAGACACAGGAGGCCGCGCCCTGTGGAATATAACTCGGATCCAGAATATCACAGTGGATTGGCGAGGCGAGAAGCAGAATTGGCCGCGAAGGCGAATGTGAAAAAGAAGGGTTCGGCTATGAGAAATTCAGCGGTGGCTGCTGCTACCCCGGACGTTTCGGAGCCGCAAACTCCCAATAGATCTAATGCTGGTGACGCAGCAGCGGAAGCAAACTCACGTCAATCCCCTCCTCCCCCGGCTCCTGAAGATGACGAAAGGCCCATTTCCCCCGTATCTACGGCATCCAGCGCATCAGAATCCCCGCTGGCTCAACGCGTGAAGATCAATGGGACACATTTGTCGCAAACCAATGCGGCACCTGACAGGAATCATGGCTCCAAAACATCGATTAGCGCCCCAGTTGGGCAAGGTCACCCGCCCGCCACCCCATCCAGAAATGCTGCGGGTGCTACATCGTCTACGCCTGGATCCGGAGCAGGGATAAGCCCAAACAGGCCAATGGTATGTCAACCATCACAGCGGAGCGGCACATGCGATATTTAATGATCCTTTACAGCCGCCGATATGGCTTCGTGAGGCTGTCCAGAGCACAAAGGCCAAGTACCCAGTCGATATATTCGATTTGACATTGCGCAAGGTCAATCCTACAAGCCAACCGGAGTGGCGCATCAAGTGCCAAGATTGCCCAGGAAAGGTATGTTTATGAGCCAAGCTTGATTGGATGATTGAACGTGCTAATCCTCATGTAGCTTTACACCCCTGGCCCTGGCGAAACGTTGTTGAACTATGAAGTCCACTTGAAGAATCGCCTACATCGTCAACGCGTGACAGAACGCCTTAGTAAAGCAGCGAATAATGATGCAGGGGAAGGGAATTGAATAGGATGAATGATGGAAATCTTAGAGGACAATTGGTTTTTGCTGGTCTTATTCATTTCATTCTTTTTCCTTCTCTCGTTCTAAACTTGGTGATATCCCGAACAGTCTCACTTTGGTTTTCCTCTCAGTCCTTTTTGGTTGCCTATTTCGTTTAATATTCGTTGATGATCTTCGCATCATTCACCGACTACACGTCCCATTTTCTTTCGTAACGCTCCTCTTATCATTGGGCCATTGTTCGGCATTCCTCGACTTTTGCCCGCCAGGTTGAATATATGTCTGCTGTTGTTTGTCTCCGTTAAAACTGCTTTCTGTATTGTTATCTGTTTCGACCTGTAACTACACGAGCCATGGATAATACCAACTTCTTTTCTACTCTCGTTCAGGACTGCGAGCGGTCGCATGGCGGCCGTAGTGTTTGACATGACGCACCGCCCTGCCGGAGCTGGAGTCCAATGACACCATAATTAAATTACCAAGATATTTGTCCTTCTCAGAAAGGCAACCCTATTATGGTGTGCGATTCTCCACTCGTACTGTGTTGTAATCACAAGAGAAATGGAAAGCAAGGGTTCGAAATCTCTACATAACGCAGCTTGGCCTTTACCTTCACTCACATTCGACGTTGATAATGCCTCTGTGGCACCGAAAGCAAGTGCAGAATCGCTAAAGTGCATGTAGAAAATGGTTCCTAATTTGTGAGTTAGGATACAATTGAGCACCGATAACAAGGCTCCAGTGGATGTAGGAGAGGGGCCGTCGTCTTCACCATCGAGTACGAGAGCGCCAATGCGTACTCTCAGCTCCCTCTTTCGCTCGAGCGATGGACGAAAGGAAGATGGGGATGACGATGCTAAGGAAGTAAATGGCTCGATGCCATTAGCAATGAACGATCATCCACCTTCGTGAGTTGTGCCTTTTTTCTGTTATCGTACTTGGGAACCCGAGGAGATACTCATGGTTGTGGTTTTGTATCGTTTTTGGATACTGCAAGGTATGCGTCTGCCAGCGCGGGCGGTCCAGTAGTCAAATATTCATTCTCGGATGCAGAATATGGAGCCATGACTCTGGCGTTGCACAACCCGGCAGAGAAGGATGTCCGACCGGTTTATCATATTACGTCTCGGCCGAATTGTTTTATGCCGTTATCGTTTAGGACATATGTGAGGAGGGAAGCGGCGGATGGAGAATTGGTGGGTTTTTTTGAGTAAGTGTTGGAAGTAGATGTGTTTGGATCGGAAAGTGTAAGTTGATCTGTTGATGTAGATTTGGTGTCTCGTCGGAGCCGGCGAGAATCATTTTCATGGGGAGAGAATCGCCGTTGAGAGAGATGTTGTATAGGATTGATAAGCCGAAGAGTAAGGCGTTGAAGGTCAAGGGGAAGTGGTGTTGGGTGAATGATAGACCGGAGAGGGAGATTGTATGGGACTATTCCACTCACCCCATCTACACTGTATGTGCTTCATGCGGACCTGTGACAGATTTCTTATGACGTCTCGTGCCTTCATCCTACAGTGTAATAACAAGCAGAATCCAACTGTCAAATTGGCCAAATTCTTCCCAGAGACCATTATTTCAGGTCGGCCCGTACCTGCAGAAGTCGAAGTAACTCCAGCAGGACAGGAATATTTCGACGAGTTGCTGGTGGCTTTGCTTATCTTAGAGAGGAAGAGATTGCAACCGGTCATGTACGATGGGGATGAAATCACGAAGCTATTCAATTTCTAAGTGAATTTCTTTGCATTAATATCCTGTAGCTGTGGATAGTCGAATTGATACATGACTATAGTGGTGTGTTTTGTACATGCCTTTCGATTACTTAGGTACTGTCATTCCACTCATAACCTCGTACAGCCCTTCAACTTGTCTTCTACTCAATCGCTCACTCCAAAATCGCATAATTGGCTCCCATTCGGCCTTTGAAGCGGGCATTCCACCGTTTGGTGGCAATCTTTCCTCCTTCACTGCTTGGTAACCCTTCTTTAGATCCGTTATTTTGTCGGACGTCAGTGCGAAGTCTTCCGATGTCGGTCTATGCACAGCCAAAATGAGCGTTGGAGACTTGGTAGAAAGTGTTGGATAGGAGAGAAGGGGGCCGGCAATTGTCACGATTGAAGCTAGGCCTATGGCTAAAGTGAATAGAAATCCAATGAGGGTCTAATCAATGGCATGAAAAATGATATACTATCTGAGTCTGCTTGCGACCTCCACCACTTGAGGCCAAACTCTACTGCGACAGTCCCTCCCTGACCGAAGCCAAAAAGATGGATTCGTGCAGGCGACCATTTGCATTTCTGCACAAGGTGTCGGGTGACCTTGGTCAGCAGGTCCAGTGCAGAGGTTGGGTTGGGTCGAGCGATGGATTCCCCGAGGTCGTCAAAGGAGGTATACCATTGGTACGCCTCCTCGTACAAGTATGGTATCCTAGAAGATTCGTGGGCAAGGATACGATGACAAGACTGATCGGGGACGTACTGCTCTGGTGCACGAAGGGCTAGAACGGCCGTTTGTGGAAGTTTGAGGTTTCTTCCCATACGAGAGAAAGGTATGTGCGTGTCCCCTGTATAGAGATGGCTTAGTGCATATATTCCTTCAGATCGCAGCAAGTCCATACCTAATCCATGAAGGATGATCAGAAGGTTCTCATCGGTCCCATCATCACTTGGAAAATAAACGAAAGGGACCGGTATTTCACTTGTGCCCGGTGCTTTTTTGACTCGTGGATTTGCATCAGACGAGCTGGGTGTCTCTCTCAAAACAATATCGACGGGGATGTTGGAGGAGCTCATCGTCGGCGCGATTCCCCAAATTGGACGCGTTGGCAATGGCATTGGGAACAAACAACGTCTCTCAGTAAATGCTGACAAGCTTGCATTATTCTCTCTGTCATTTGTCTTTCGATGTGTGCCGAAATTGACGTGCCGTAGGAGCGCGAGCGGCGACAATCGACGTAAATTATGATCAGCACTCAATTAGCGGCAGTTTGAGGCAATTTACTCGCCGAAACTCATAGCAGGCCGACATACGGCACTGATAAAGATAGCTCGGCGAAGAGCGGCCCTACGGCCAACTATTTAACGGACTTTGATAAACACTCGACTTGCGCGCTGTTCGTCATCGCGTTTCAAACCCCATTAACATGAGCGGACCCGTATCCTTATACGTGAAGTTGATTTTGACTGTCGTCAATATTTACAGCTTCTATCTAGCCGTACGACCTCCACCGCCACAGGATGGCAAGAAAGTTGAGAAGAAGAAGGTCCACGATTCTGGTCCACTGGCGCAGTTTCTGAATGTAATGATAGTATTACTGCCTTTTCAACGGGCAAGTACAAATTTCTGTCGTCGCGAGGTTTATCATCAACTCCTTATATCTGCCCACCCACTCTATAGGGTGTATATGTCGCGCTCATGTCATTCGAATTCATGTCCACGGCTATGCAAATATTGGATTTACAATCTGGGCACACCACAGGGCCCCGGTCATGGCCATTTCAGTATGTCGAAAATATCTCCATTTTTACCGTATTCTAATCCATTCATAGGAACAATGAACGAGGATACCTCGATGCATACTTCATCATTGGATCGTTAGTCCTCCGCATCGGCAGTGCTCTTCGTCTAAAGTGCTACTTCGTCATGGACGACCAGTTCACTTTTGCAATCACGGAGCTCAAGAATCACAAGCTCATTACCACCGGTCCATACTCCGTCGTAAGACACCCCGCCTACCTCGCGTCTTTTCTAGCCCGGCTTGGCGCATGTACGACTTTATATTGCCCTGGAACGTGGCTTCAAGAATCTGGAATATTGTACTCGGCGGTGTGGGGAACCATCATCGGCTTATGGACCGTTTTGACCGCCACGATAGGGACAGTCCTGCCCCTAAGGATGAGTACGGAAGATGAGTTGTTGCATAAAAGGTTTGGTAATGAGTGGGAGGCATACGCTGCGCGGGTCAAGTACAAGTTAATTCCTGGTGTTCTTTAGACAAACGCAGGCGGGAGGAGGGTATATGCAGCGAAAGCGAGGACTACACATTAAGATCCTGTTTATTATAAATTGCAAAGCACAATGAACCAGGCTCCTGTAGACATAACGTCGATGCAGACCCCATCAGACACATTTGTACACATGGTATTAAGTAGTAGTCGTATCCTTCTAGAAGGCAACAAATCTAAGAGAACAGAGGAATCGAAGCCAAGAATTGGGTATGGTATGATAACAATGTTATGGCTTGAATGCGTTCCATGCTTCATTAAGCGTTCCAAAGACAGCGTTAGCGATCATCCGTTGTTCCACCGTCGTATTGCTCGTGTTAAGCTGAAAGCAGAAGTTAATACAACGGAAAACGAATCAATGAACCGTATACGACTAACCTTATCTGGATGCAATTTCGCGATAGTTTTTGTGTACTTGATCTTGACTTGTCCAGGCGTCACCAGGTCAGCCATTCCGAATTTGGGCAGACC